>JBBMKD010000040.1:9492205-9537552 GCA_037834095.1 Argya squamiceps
GGCGCTGGGGGTGTCGCGGCTCCGCCGCTCGGGGAGGAGGGTGCGCCGCGATCCAGGTGTTCCAAAGCGCCGAATGCCTCTCCCCTCCTCCCCTCGGGGCCACTGAGGTGTTGGTGGTGTTGTGCTCTCCCCAAAATCCCGGCTGGGAGTGCGGGCGTTCCTCACACGCGCGGGTTTTCTGCCTCGGAACAATGGCAGAGCCACGGCTGTGCTGGGCACTGAAACAGACCCCAGAGTTGTTCTTTGCCTGCACTTCGCTGTACTCTGGTTAATGTTTGTTTTTTTCTGATACACTTCAGTAGTCTGGGAGAGACTTAGGCAGGTGAGTAGATGCAATAGTTTCATTAACTGAATTAATGCTAACATCTGCCGAAGAAAGAAGTAACCTCTCAGGAAAGAGCAAAGCTTCAAAAGTTGTGAAAGTTACACAGCACACACAGACCCCCGTCTTTGAGTTGAACCTTGAGGCTATAGATTTTCCTGTTGATAACTTGAAGCTTGTTTTCCGGCAATACAGGTATTAGTGGTTATTTTATTTTTGAATAGTGAGGTTGCCAGACTTCACAGATGGATAACTTGATGGAAGAAAGTCTGAGAACTTGGGAAATAAGCTCAAAATGGATTACAGTTGGGCAGACTGTGAGAGCTGTGCCTTGATTACACTGTGTACATCTAACCATCTCTTTCAAAAGCTTTTTAAAATATTATTTAAAATTTTTAATGTTAATAAAGCAGTTAAAGGCTTCTATCTACAGCCATGAAAATTGCTCATTCTTTTGCTAAGAACATGGACTTTCTGAAAGTTGGGTTTTTTTCCTGTGCTGTCTCTTTCTACTGGCATCCTATCACTCCTACCTTGCTGTTCTGTTAGAAGTTTAGTATATGGAATTTAAGCTTGAACCTAGAGCAAGATTTATTGTGTTGCAGATTGTTTGTCTGCTGGAGTGGGACGTTCTTGATACAGAACATCCAGAAGTGAAAGCTGTGGTCATTGTTTAAACAGTTTTTCCCTGGTGCTCAGCATTGAAACAAAATCTCGAAGTTAATTATTAGCTCAGTGTCCTTTTGGGATGGTTAAATTGATACTTGGGTTTGTGAAGTGCCTTTGCTGTTAGGTGTGCCTGGTGTTCCAGTCCTGATTTTGACAGAGCTTGAAGTGCTAAATCACGACTGCATTCCTGTTCATTGTTTTCTGTGTTCTGCTGTCACACTTGTAATGATCATTGTTCTTCGTGCCTTAGGGGTGGTGATTGAGGGGTTTTTTTCTCGTTTTAGGGTATGCTGTTCCTCCACCGACCTCACAGCCCAACTATTCGAGCACCTACACCATCATTCAGCAGCCTGCCACCACCACCTCTGTGGTAGTAGTTGGTGGCTGTCCTGCCTGCAGGTAAAACGGCTCCTGGGGAGTTAAACTCAGTCTTGGCTTTTGTTGTTTAAGACAGAGGTATTCATATGGTTCCTTGGTGTTCAGCAGCTTTCCTCTGTGTGTGCATTACAATTAACTGAAAAGGATCTAGGAGAGGAATGCTTTGGTTTGTGTGGGGTGAGCTTGTCCTGCTGTGAACAACACAAGACACTTCAAACGTGAATCTGTTCTTTAAGGTGGAGGAAAACATGTGAGTGATGCCTTTAATGAAATGGCATTTCAGCAATAGATGTAACAGGTCAGTTCTTGGGGGAAAGCATGACAGGAAGTCCTTTCTGATGTGTTTGTGCCTGGTGATGGTGAGTAGTGTGATTTTATTGTGAAACTCTGTAATCCTTGCCCATAGTCACTTCTGGTTTTCTGGCAGCAGCACTGTGGAAGAACTTCTGCTTTTGTGGTGTGTGTTCCCATTCCCAATCCAAACTGTGCAAAACCAGGCAGGGTTGTCAGTATTGCCTGAAAACATTTGTGGCTTAAAGCTTTAAAAGATCTCTAAAAGTCCTTTAACTGCAGAAGAACAGAGAAATTGATAGACCAGACCAAAAATGTGAGCCTGCTGCAGTGGTGGAAAGCAGAAAAAGTGGTCAGCTGTTAGATGGAACTGCAGCAAGAGAACAACTTCCCCCTTGGAGATCTCAGCCATTAGAAAGGAAGGAGGCACTCAGTTTCCTCCCCAGTGCTCTAAGTCAGCTCTAGTCCCTTTCACTTCTCAGTCCTTCTCTTCCTGGGATGTTAGGCCGTGGCTGAGGGCAGAGGGATTGCTGCTCTGCCTGGCCAGTGCAGCTCATTCCCCTGTTAGAGTGCACAGGAGTTACCCTTGGGGTATCCTGCAAGGAGGCACCTGGTGCTCTGCAGGTTCCTTCCCTCTCAGAAGGTGCAGGACAGACCTGAGCAGCTGAGTGATCCCAGTTTGGTGTGTGGTGAATGTGGCAGAGATGTCACAGGGCAGAGGCTGTAGCCCAAGTGTTAAAGTTGGTGTTTGTCTGAGGGCCAGTACCTGCCTTCAGAGGTGGATTCAAATAAGAAGTGTCCTGTGGTGTGATGTAAAAACAGGTGCCTGTTGAAATGGCACTAGTTGAGGCTGAAAACCCTGCACCAGCTGCGCTGTTGGTCTGGAAGGTGTTTTAAACAGTGGGGAGAGCAAGTGCTGAGCTGTGCAGAGGATGTGGCAGCTCTGCCACCTGAGTGATGGTATCAACCTGCTGGTGCTGTAGCTCAGCAGAGGACAGGGCAGAAGTTGTGTGTGGCCTGAAGAGAGGCAGGCAAGGGGGCTTTTACAGACAGCCCTCCTGCCCTGACCCCAGGGCAGCTCAGAGCATTCCCTGGGGAGGTGCTCTTGGAAATAGCTTAACATGGGCAGGCTCTTGTTGCTGTTATTTTTTTCTTTTTCTGGAAGGTCACAGAAAGGACCCATCAGGATCATCTACTCCACCTCCTGGCTCTGTACAGGACACTCCAAGAATCCCACCATGTGCCTGAGAGTCTTGTCCAAACACTTCTTGAGTTCACACAGGCCTGAGGCTTCTGGGATGACTTTTGAAACAGTCATTTGCACATATAATATATAACTTTAGCCAAATATTTGAGAATGAGAAGTCTGTTAGTTGTTTTTAAGTGATCTCACTTGTAGAGCTTTCTTAAGCCATCAGGTATGCCCAGCTGGAAGTGCCCATTGTGGGCTCTTCCCTAAAGCAAAATACTCTCCACAAAATCCTGGTTTACTCTTGGATCCTCCCCCAGTTTCTGTTTGAGGCTTTGAAAAATATAAATTGGAGGAGAACTATGAAATATCCTGGATGAGGGAATCCCAAGGGTGAGTAGCTGTATCCAGTAATGGTGTAAGAGGGTAACTCCTTTACCCTGTCACCATGTGAGTTCCTAATTGTCCTTAGAACAGGAGTCAGGTGTCAAGGTAGGAAGGAAAAATCTCAGATTGCTGGTTTTTGAATTTTCATGGAATTGATAGTGTGTGTTACTTCA
Organism: Argya squamiceps; assembly: GCA_037834095.1. Lineage (NCBI taxonomy): Eukaryota > Metazoa > Chordata > Aves > Passeriformes > Leiothrichidae > Argya > Argya squamiceps. The sequence goes on from JBBMKD010000040.1 coordinate 9,495,615, forward strand.
GGAGAAAGGTCAGGGAGGCTGAGTGAAAAGCAGAATATTGGAAATGTTCGTGGAAACCTGAAGGGCCAGGGTTCATGTTCTGGAAGGTTACACTGGCTGCTACTTTTAGAGAAAAAACTCAATCCTCTTTGACTTCACAAGACCTTTAAACAGTTCTAGTTTACTTCCATGGCCTGGAAACCTATTTTATGACAAAAGTAATATGCAACTACACTCAGAATACTGCCCTGAACAGAAAAGTTGTTGAAGAGGCATTGAAAAATATTAAAAGCTATTAATGGTACATAAAAACCTCTGTTATTAAACTGCCAGGTCAGTTGTCCTGTTGCTTTCCTGATTTGATGGTGCACCATTGTTAGGGAAGTCCATCTGCCTCAGATCACCAGGAGAAGCCTTGTGTGTGGCTGTGGGATGATGGAGCTGATGGAGTGCCCATCAAGAGGACTGCTGCCATCAGAAATACAAAGCACTCTGTTGCACTGTGGGATGCATTCATGTTGCTGATTGAAATCAAAACCATTTCCAACTTAAAATCCATGATGTTGAGGAGAAATATGCAGTGTTGGTCAGTTATTATATCAGAGTTGGTGTCTATTTTACTGCAGTCATGAGGATCTTGGGGTTAATAAGCTGGCTCTAGTACAGTCAGTCTTTAGGTTTTTATGGTATTTAGTCATAAAAAGTTCAAAGTATCTCCAGAAGTAGCCTCTCTGGAGTTCTAATATGCCTGTGGTGAGTGGTAATTGCATTCTTGCCCTTCTCCCTCTGAAGCACTGCTGCCCTCTGAGGGATGACTCTCCTGTCTCCCAGCCTGTGCCTCTTGCCTGCAGCTCATTCATCCCTGCTCAGTGTTGCTTTCTAGTTACAGACTTCAGTTTTGGTGTGTTCCATCCTTCCTTGCACTCTCAGAGTGTTCCTGGTGGTTGTAGTCCTGTTGTCTGGGTGTGTGTTCTTCCCCCAGCCCTGATGGACAGAGAATTAAACTGACTTGCACAATCTTGTCAGCTTTATGGCTTTAAGGTCTGACCAAGTCCTGCTTTTAAACTGTTTTATGTTCCCGAGTACACATGGAGTCGTTACAGGCACTGACTTCAGTGGAATTATCTTTTCAGCCTGGAGAATGCAGCCTGGCTGCTTTCCTTGTGCTCACTTTCATTTTCTTTTTCTCTGTCTTCTGTTGTTGGCAATAACTGACTGCTCAGGAATGTTTGCTTTCCTGTTATTTAATTTTAAAAGTTCCTTTTAAAACCTGTAAAAACATTCTCTTGATCTGATGACTGCAAAAGCCAGTCCCTTCAAAACCTGGGAGAGAGCCTGTGATGGGCCCTGTTGGGTTTTTATTTTCCTGTTCACCCCAATTCAGTTGTTTGGGAGAAAGGGAAAGGAGCTCACCCTGCTGCAGCCTTCACTTCTGGCAGCTCCAGTGCATCTGCTGGACCAGCACTGGACTGGGTTAAATTATGCCAACACTGAGGCTTCTTCCTGAAGTGGAAAATGAGACAAGTTTAATTAAAACTATTTATTCTGAGATGTCTCACAGCATTCTCCCTGCCCCAGGTGTGGTTTTGGTTTGTTGTTGTGGTGAGTTTTTTAATTTATTTGGGTTTTTTTTGACTTGAAAAAGTTGTAACTTCTCAGGTTTAGGTTGAAATTTTATTTTCATCAATTACACGTGTGTCTCCTGAGGGAATAGACTCCAGAAAAATTGCACTTAGGTGATCAAGTCCCTCCAAACTTCAGTCTTCTGCTCTTCCATGATTTCTGTCACAAATGCTGTGTGGGCTTTGAGAAAAGGCTGCTCAGGCTTTCCATAGTTACTCACTACTATATTTAAACTTTGTGTAAATATTCTTAAAATAATTTAATTATATTCACTGGTTAAATATGCAAGGAATTTAAAAAAGGACAACAGCAAAACACCTGTTTGGAGAGCATGTCTGATGGTGTGAACAAACCTGAGGATTTTTGGTTCCCAGCAGCAAGCTGGAGATCCTTTTGAACCTTGTGAGTGAAGCAAACTTTGCAATACCTTTTTGAGAGTGCTGTGAAGAGGACAGGGAAGAAGAAAGCCTCGATCCAGCAGACTTGGGCAGGTGCCATGAGAGCCATTTGGAATTCCTGGACTTTTCCCAGCTCCAGAGCAGCTGCTGAGCAGGAAGCTGCTCACTGAGCCCTGCAGAGAGGAGGGATAAGCCTCTAGCAGGGTCCCAAATGAGAACAGCACAGCCCTGGCTGCTTCTGAGGGGTTTTGTTCCACTGATTATTGTCTGATTTGCAGACAATAATCAAAACACATTAATCTCATAAAGTCTCATTTCTTAGAAAAATGAGGCACAGCAGGAATGTGTTCCCTAATGGGACTGCATAAAAACGATAATCTGGTCTCTTGTGCCTGGTCTGTCACTGGCCCTGAGTTACTGCAATTTCTTTTCTCAGAGTCACCATTTGTCCTGAGGAATACTTGTCTGATAGTTGGGATTTCATTGCAGCAATGAGCTGTTCTGGGGGCAGGGGGAGCTGCCCTTGTTGTCACCACAGTGGGACTGCCTGGGCTGTGGGTGCAGACAAGGCAGGACAAACCCCAGCAGGGCTCAGTGTGTTCACCCTGCTGGGTGCCCACCCCACAGGGAGCTCTGGCTGCTCTGCTCAGCCTCCTTTGCCTCTTGATGTGGAGCCTTGAGGCTTTTCTTTCCTGGTCAGAGCTGGAATTAAAGCAGCAGTGCCCCTGCAGCAGGGAGGGCTGGTGGTTTGGGGGCATTTCAGGAAAGACAAACAGCCACACACAGGCTGTTCCCATTGCCAGGATTCCTCTGCTTCTGCAGCCAGGCCTCTGTACAGGAAATGAGGCCTGAAGCATAAGGAAATTCAGATAAATCTGTAAATACTGTCGTGCCTCTCACTTGGCAGTGATTTTTAAGGATAATTGTGTTTACATATGTGTACATCTTGTGCTGAGGTGGGCAAGCCAGTGGCCACACAGAGATTTGGGTTGATTCTTATGAGTATGGATCAAAAACCATTCAAGCTGCCTCAAGCTGAAGCTGGAGGAGCTGATACCCCCTTCATAGAAACTAAAACTGTAAACATGCAGTGCTTACTCAGTTCTATATATAATTGTCAATTCTATTTCTTCTGCAGCTGCAGGTGAGATTTGAACATTCTGAACAGAGCTGCTGCTCTTGCATCAGCCAGGAGATGATAAAGAATCTCTGGCTGGTTTTGTTTGTAAGTTCAAAATTAAAGATTTAGCATGTAGCTGCCGTAGTCCATGCTTGTCCCTGGTCTGATGTTTCCATTCAGATTTAAACATTGAAACTCCCCAGCCTCTGTGGCAGAAGAATTTGAAAATTCCATGTGGTTGGTCTATGTGGAGGAGGGCAGTTTTCTAAAGTGCAATTTCTTCTCATGTCTTGCAGAGCTTGTGGTACAATCAGCCTGTCTCTGATTACCTGGGGTGACCCTTTAAATGTATTTGTAAAGTCTAAAAATGCTGATAAGCCCACATTTAAATACTGTGATGTAGTGATAAGTCTAAAAATGCCCGTGTTAAATTGGACCAATGCTGTGTTCACAGATCTCATTATCAGCCCTCTCATGCTGAGCATTTGACTTAAGATCTTATTGTTTTAACTTTGAAAAAGGGGGTTATCTGAAAAACAATTTGGTTTTAAGTACTTGTCAGTGGGCATAACTGACCTTACTTATGGAGTTGGCAGCTGCAGTTGTAGCTTAAATGCAAGATGCTGCTTGCAGTATAAATAAACCTTTCCACTTTATTTTTAGAGTGGGAGTGGTGCAGTTATAATCAGCTTTTATGTGGTTTATGCTGTAGAAGAAAATTTATGCTTGGTTATGTTAGTGAATCCACAGTGAGAATATGGAGTCTCTAATTACTCCACATTTCAGGTAAGATATGCAAGCAAAAAATATTCATAGTCTCCCTTATAAAAAGTTTTTTTTTTTCTTTTTAAATTTAGTAACTGGCTAAGCAGTGGTTGGGTAATGTTCATCTAAAATTAGGTGCTGACATAAACCAGCAGAAGGCAAGAGGTGTTTGTGTGGCTAATGCTGTAATCACTGTTGGATGTGACAGGAGCTCACAGGGCAGGTGTGGTGTGCAGGTCCTGCAGGCACAGCTCGGGGCAGTGTCCCCTGGGGCTGCCCTGTCCTGCTGCTCGGCCCTGTTCTCCTCCAGGGCTGGCCCAGCAGTGCTCCCTGGGCCTTTTCCCTGGATCTGCTGTTGAATATGGATGGCAGTTCTTTAATTTTTAGTTTAGGTTGGCATTTTGCACTACCACAAAACACTTTGGAGTAACTGTTCAGGGGGAAAGGAGTTTAAAAGAAATTGTGTTGAAAGTGTCAAGGACATGGGCTGACCAATGGACTTGGGCCCTGCAAGCTGATGAAGAGGGTGACTGGAATGGGCTGAGCAGCAGTGCCCCCACTGATCCCTGTGTTTGTGTTTGATTTGTGTGTTTATCCTTTCAGCTCATATCAATAGGCTGCTTGTGCTCTTAACTGAGCACACTGGCTGACTTGTCACAAATGGAGGTTTCAGGGCAGGAACTGAACATGGAATTATTAAGAGACAAGGAGAAGATTTCACAACAGTAACGAAGCAGGAGTTGGATGGGAAGTGCAGGGGGGAACTGCTCAGTGTGTGTGAAAGGAAGAGAAGGCATTAGTGTAACACAGAGCAGGGCAGGAAATACAGCAGCTGTGATGTGCTCTGTACTGTACTTAGTGTGCATTTTCCAAAGAATGTTATTTGTGATGTCATTGAAAGGCCTGGAAAAGGGGCTTTGCCTCTCCTGGGTGGATCTGCAGTGTGAAAACTGAATCTTGCATGACTCAGAAAACTCGAGTGTGTTACTGTGGGCAGGGGAAAGGACAGGCCTCACCTCCTGAGCTTGTGCTGCTGGTTCTCTTTGGTCTCAGGGTGGCCAGCCTTTTGTACATTTCCCAAGTGCAAATAGCCAAATTCAGCTGTCTCATGCAGACCTGACAGTTCTGGCTGAGCGCTGCAGTGTCCTTTTTGCCTCTGTATCTGTAACTGGTCTGGTCCCAGTGAATTTCTTTGCATTCCAGCTCCAGTAGCAGAGTGTTCCCAGGAGATGGCACTTCCCCAAGCTCCAGCTCTCAGGGCAGGCACTTTGTTTTGCCACAACAATTTCAAGATTACCCTTGAACATCTGTGTGCCCAGAGAGATTAGAACAGTGAGAGATGAACCTTACAAGAGTGTTCTGCTTCAAGACACACTCCTCAGGATTTCAGATCTGACCCTTTTTTCCCAGAGCTGGACCATGTTTTGTGGAGTGAGTTTCAGTAGTACAGGTACTCCTGTTCTCTCCCCAGGAGCCCAGAGCACTTCAGGAGAGCCTCCTGTTCTCCTGTTGTCTTTTCCCACGACTCCTGAGTTTGTGGGAGTAGCCACAATGTCCAGCACAGGCTGCACAAACCTGAGCTGGGGACACTTGTGTGCTGAGACTCGAATCTGTGTGATGATACAAACTGTCTGCATTTTTTAGTTGCCTTAAAAGAGTGTCTGAGGACATGAAATGATAAAGCTCTGCTGGGATCAGTGGTAACCTGACAGTTCCTTTATTTTATACCTGATACAGAGTTAACTTGTATCTCTGCAAACAGAAATGAAGTGCATTAAAGTGAGGGAAAGCTTAAGGGGAACGAACTTGTGTAAGCAGCAGAATATCAAGAACACTTGGAAAAGCCTTTGGCTTCTGCTGATGGGTGAGGGGCAGGGGAATGGTTCCCAAGTTTAATCAAGTTGCAACGTTTCAGGCAGTGGCTGTAAGGAAATGGTCTCTTGAGCCTGTGCCTGCCTTCCTTGGCTTTATTTACATGTCCCAGAGCTTGTCCCTGACTGCTCACAGGGAAACAGCAGCTTGTTGGCCTTGGCACCCTGTCACAGCCTGCACTTCAGGGTCACTCAGCTCTGTTTGCCTTCCCTTTCACTGTACCAGGATACATCTTGTTCCAGTGTTGTGCTGAACTCCAAGTCTTGACTATTTAGTGTAACTGCACAAATTTCTAAAGTCTGAATTCTCTGGTTTACTGTCTGTCTTCATTTTGGGGAATGCTCAGATACAGCACTTCAGAAAAGGAGTCAGGGACTGAAATGGAGGTAAATTTCTGCTGTCATAGGACTGTGCTGAAACAAAATTTCCATGTGGTCATGGAGTTGAGAGTCAGCTGGAGCCAGGTGACATCAATAATCAGTTCCTCTACAGTTGTAAAGGGAAATTAGTTTTGAGAAGCAGAAACCAGGAACAAACCCTTGTACTTTATCTTGCTGTATAAAATGGTGTGGCTTCTCGTGACTGCCACAGCGCTGCATGGTGACATGGGGACAAAGGTGGTGAGTGTCCTTGACTGAGTCTGTTTTCCCTTTTTGCAGGGTTGGCGTGTTGGAGGACACCTTCACCTGTCTTGGTGTTTTGTGTGCCATTGTATTCTTCCCCATTGGGATTCTGTTCTGCCTTGCACTGAGGCAGAGAAGATGCCCTAACTGTGGGGCAGCTTTTGGCTGAGGGGCTGAACGTGGACGGGCTTACAGGAGCTACAACTGTTAGCATTCTCTTTCTAATGTAAATGTCATGTACAATCATTTTATTTGCTTCAGACCTGTTTTGTAAAGTGTGAAGGAATTTAGTCTCTTGCATGTAATTTAAACTTAATCTTTTATGAGCATGTGCATTGCAAAACATGAAAACCTGACTTGTTTTCCATGTTTAGTGGCACCTGTTGAAAACTAAATAAAACTGCTTTTCCTTTTGCAATCCTCAATTTGTGGCTGGATTATTAAATATGTTACTGACATGTCTGATACTGTGTAGTCTGAAAGCAGAGTGGTAATCCTAGCTACAACAAAGGGTAAGTATTTGCCAGAACCTTATGATGATGCTAAAAGATGTTTAAGACTGTACGTTTTGGGGCATCAGGTGTTTGAGGGAAGTGTTCTAAGTGCTGTGTGTGTTACCTCTATGGCAACAGCTCCTCCCCCACTGCAGGCACAAGTAATAACACACAATCAGAGCCCTGTTTTAATTAGTGAGGGTTTTGCTTCATGCAGGGGCTGGTGTTGGTTCAGACAGCAGAACCTTCTGCCTGCAGCAGGAGGAGGCTGGGGCACTGCCAACCATGAGCTGCCCTGAGTAAAGGCTTTTGCATCTTGGATTGTTTCATTCTGATACTGAATTATTGAAAAGTCAGACAGCTTAGGCTGAGTTGCCTCTGCTGTGCTGTAGAGGATGGGCTCAGGTGTAAGTTACCCCTCTGAAAAGTTGGTGTTTCAGGTGGGGAACGTGGATGTTTATGCAGGGCTGTCTGGCAAACTGTCCTCGGCCTTGAACTTGAAAGGCAGGGTGAGAGGAGCCAGCACATGCTCAGATACTATTTTCTGATATTAAGTAAGTGAAAGGCATTTCACATGACTTGAATTCACTGTTTAGAGTGGTAGAAGTAGGCACCACTAAAGGAATGAACCAGGGGATGCTGCAGGAAACGTGCATGTGTAAAACAATGATTTAGAGTAAGGATTGATCACAGGCACAGCTCTGCTGTGGCTGAAGTTCAAAGCTCAGTTTCACTTAACTCAGCTACTGCACTGTGCCAGCACTCTGGCCTTTGCTCAGCTCCTTAACCAAAAGTTTTCAGCTTTAAGCTTTGGGGTAGGCTACAGTAGTGGAGGAACTTCAAAGGCAGCCTTTTCTTTTGGCATTTGAGAAATAATCATGGCAATGCATTATTATGGCCTTTTACCAGACTAAAGTCTAACAACAGTTTTTAAAGACAAAATTATCACTGAAGAATGTGTTGACAGTATAACATAGACTGAAAATGAGTTTCTGGTGGCACCTGAATTTTGTGTGTGAACATTAAGCAAGGCATTACAAGTTGTCTATTCTTAAGGGGATAAATATTTATTTATAACCTAAGGCATCTTTCTTACACAAAATAACATATAATCATTTATACAGGCAATTCTCTATTCTGGAATAAGGCAGTTGTTACATTGTTCTGTTTGAAAAAAAAATCACTGTTACCTTCTTTAGTAGGTGGCATATGCAGGCTTATATTCTAGAACTTACCATTGCAGCTTCCAAGTAATGAATGCCAAAGATTCTGTGAGCTATTACTTACTCTGATTCATTAGAGTAGCCAAACTATCTCCAGTATTTTCACAATTCCTACTACAACAAAAGGCATACTGTAAAGTCAAGCCCAAGTGCTCAAACACTAGCCCAAAGCAATTACCTCATTAGAAACTACAGCTTTAAAAAACATCAGAGCTCCATTCCAGTATGTCTCTATTGTACAGTAATTACATTTAAATAATTTTTTTAGGACAAGTTGAGATAGTAATTGTCATTGCTAAGGAGGAAGCAGCTGTGTGGCTTCATCGGATAATCGGTGCTGATCTGTCATTTGTCACTGTGGGTCTGAGTTTCACCGTTGCAAAGGGGTTTTCTCCACTGAAAAGAAATGCAGGAAGTTACTTGAAGGCTTTCTGCAAACCCAAATTCATTCATTCAAGTCCTTCATCCAAGCTGTCATCAAACAGTAAGTTACAGTTCTGAGACTCTGCAACTCTTAGTTTAACTTGAGTTTTTAAAATGAGGTTATGTATGAAGAATCACTTTTCAGTGAGACAGAAATTTGGGAAGTAAATGCCCAATTAATCTGGACTTTTTAAAATAGCTCCCAGTTTTCAAAGATTTTTGCTTTTAACCCTCAAAGTCAGTTAAGGAAAGGTTTAAAGTCCTGCTCCCTGTCAAGGTGCTGGAGAAACATGTTTTTCTGAGAAGGGCCTGTGTACTGTACTGCAGTTGATGCCACTCCTGAGGAAAGTGCAACTAATTTTAGCCATATTGTTCTAGCAGTGCCTGGGAAAGGTCACAGAGAAATTAATGATAAACATCCTTATTTCCCTTTAAAATCAATAAAATAAAATAAGCCAATATGAAACCACAACAAAATCAGTGTAAAAGTATTTTACCTTAGAAAAGGTGGTTTTATAATGCCATTCATGTCAGGTTTCTGTAAAAGAAAAAAAGATATTTACATGAATTTGTAGAAATATACTAGAGGTGATCTCACTGTCCTGCTGAGGGAAAGAGACCCTGTAATTAATCTGTAGGGCCAGTTTGGTTTTAATACTTCAAATTTCAGTGCTGACCCAAAGCCTGTCAAGTTTTCCACTCCAGGCACGCTGTGTTTCAGCACCTCATTCAGCAGGTTCTCAACTCATGCTTGGCTTGTGATTCCAATGAAATTGCCCAAGTACATCAGTTGTAAATAGAATTAGGCCTAATTCGCCCTTAAAATTAAGAAAATGAATAAATGCCTGAATTAAATCTCACTGAACACCAACCCTCCTCAAAGCTACGTCCACTATTTAGTCTTTTTTTTATAGCTGACACTGTTGTGCATATCACTGTCTTGTGTAGCACAGCATGAACAGTTTAACTGGCCAGAACCCTTCCTCATCTTTCCTTCTTGAAATCCTGGGCTATTTTTTCTGTGTATTCTGAAACAAAAATAAGATGTCTTGAATAATTTCCTGCTTCTGCATAGGAGGCCCAGTGAACAGACTGTTTTACATATCTGTAAATCCTCTATGAATGTGCAAGCCAGCCCAGTATAATGTTGGGCTTATTTCCAGAGCCTATGGAGCTGTGGGGGTTGGGGACTTGCACGGAAGCAGGAAAGACAAGGAAGTTCTGCAAGAATGAAAATAAATAGTGACTTTGGAACAAAACACTTGGGTGCAAGTGCAGCAGCTCTCCTCTACAGTTGTCCTAAGATGGGGTCACAGCAGCTGCTGGGAGTTAAGGAGGTGCCTCAACAAAAGTGGTCATTGTTCTAAACTCCAGATTTTCTATTTTATTTTAGTCTTGCTTTCCCTGTGGAAATTTAGATTATCAGAAAAGATGTATTTGTTTTCCACTGCTAGGAGCTATCAGTTTCCATTCTGGCCTCCAAAGAGATTGTACTGCTCTAATTAGAGCTCTGCCAACTGCCTGATCTGCCATTCTTCTTGGGTTCCTGCTTCAACAGGAATGTTAGCCACAAGCCTTAAATTTCTTCCTAAACCCCCTGACCTAATGCAACAAACCAAAACAACCCTTGAGGTGACTGTTCCTGAGAAAGGAGTGACCACCCTTCCATACACATCAGCAAAATACCTAAACAAGCAGCAAGAAAAAAGCTAGTAAGTGCCTAATTTGATTAATCTTCATTTTGAATCAGTTTGAATGCTGCCTATATAGCAGAAGTAATAGCATTGTACTACATTATCTGTTCATAAAAAATGTATTTTCACTTAGCTGCAGCTTGCTGAATACAGCCAGGAGTTAGCACAGCTCTCCCTCAGCAATAGCTGCACACCCAACACTCGCTTTCATGGGCTTCTTGAACACAGAGTTTATGCTGCTGTCAGTCCCCTGTGCCCCACAGCTCTAACAGCACTGGAGGGGATGGATTTGTACTGCTTGCTGTGAGAATTTCTTTTCATGTTTAACAGATTCCATTGAGAAGTTCTGCTGTGCAGGGTGAGTCTCCTGCTACTGTCAGTAACATCCCTGAACAATTCCTCTCCCTTCCTGCCAGGATGGATGGACTGAAATGCCACAGCCCCTGATATTCCAGCTGGGTAAAGGGCTGAAGTCAAGCACATGAGGTGAGGCAGGAGGTGGCTCATTTCAGAGCCCACCCAAGGGAGGAGTGTCTGGATCCCAGGCCGGGCACTCACCGGGCCCGCCGGCTCCGCTCTGTCGCTGGGAGCTTTCCCTGCAGCCTTGGCAGCCTCCGTCCGTCTGTCTGTCTGGGCAGCCCCCAGGTAGTCTGGTGGTGGCAGCACAACCTCCCCCTTCTCCACAAGGTTCACAGAGCTGACACTTCGGATTGGTGCAGGGCTGCAAGACAGAACCCAACAAATCCCACTCTCAGATGCCAGAGTCCATCTCTCAGTTCTCTTTAGCACCAGGAAAGCACAGAAGTGCCTGAGCTGGGGGTTAATAATGGGGTGCAATGTCCTGGAGCCAGTGGGGCTCTGAGTTAAGGCTGTTAAAGCTCTTCCCTGGGCCTGTGTGCGACCATTAAAACACATTATTAACATAATTAAGGCGTTGTACTACAGACTGTCAGAGAGTATTTACTGTACATGTTACAGAACCTCACAGAACTTGAGCACAGAAATAACATTTTAAATAAATGTTAGTGAAGATCTGGGCATTTCTGCAAGTGCCACCCAAAATGTTACCTTGGCACTGGGGCAAAGGCTTTTTCCTCAACTGATTCATCCAGTGGTCTGGTGTATGATGATGGAAACCATCCTTTTCTGTAAAGGGAAAGGTCTTTATTATTATATAAAATTGGAAAGATCTTTCAAAATACAACACTAGACTCAGCAAACAGATTTAACTTTCGAAGCAACCAATTTCTGATGATGCCAAATTAGTGTGTAAAACTAAATATGTGCAGAGATTTCCCGTAGAGGGAGACCCCAACTCCCTGGTCAGTGACAGCCAGTAAAAAAGGTGGAAAGCCATTTACTGATGTCTGCTAACACAATCTGGTGAGACACTTTTACTGGGTAATGATGCTCTTACAGTCTGGTTGTGTCGTGCTCCCCATAAAGCCAGCCATCCTTCTCCTCAGCCACCAGCAGGGTGATGACATCCCCCTGGGCAAAGCTGAGCAATGTCTTGTTGTTTCCAGCAGTATGTGGGAAGATTGTCTTCACTTTTTGCCTTTTAATTATATTTAATCCCGTGGCAACAGAAGTTGAACGTGATAAACTGGGATCATCTGAATTCTCTGTCCAAAAAGAAGAGAAAGTAAAAATTAGACACACAGAAATAAATGCAATTATTAATCTGAGAGGAAAAAAATAAAGGAAAACTCAGGTGCAAATGGAGCTCGGAGACTTTGTACTTAGACACCTCTCACTGCCAATGTTTCTTATCACCATGAAGTTCTTAACTGCTCGTGCCTTCATGTGCACACACCCAGCGTAATAAAGTGGAGCCAACAGGCAGAAAAAGTTCTGTAAGTTTTAAATGGCTACTTCTTTCCTCCTTTGACATGAAAAGTACTAAACAATCACAGCTGTAAAAGGTCTTTGGAAATTTTCCCTTCTGAAAAATGGAACTGTGTATAAAACACAACTTTCACTTTCAAATGTGCCTCAGCACTCAGCTTCAGCATGGAGGACACTTGCAGATACTTGGCACTTTCTGGACACCAGGTGTTTATCAGGAAAAAAATAAAGGAGGGCTTAAAACTGTATGTTATTTGACTTGTGCAATATACTGTAAATTTATTTTTAAGGAAGAAATGCTGGAAATTCTATTACACATTGAAGAGTTCTGCATTTCTTATGCTGTGGTCTGGGCCTAGTTCTTTCCTGTATCACAGAAAGTATAAAAATCAATATATTAGACACTTGGGAAGCAAATCTTACTGATTTTAAATTTCAGGAGAACAATTACAACACTGTGTTCATTTTTGTCCCATGTGCATTTCTCCCTTATTACTGCATGCCCTTCAAGTAAACCAGAGTGAGACTGTCAGTGTTTGTTTGTGTGCACTGAAACACTCAGATGTATCCTGTCCCAAATTATGGAATGCCTTCTGCTGACAACATTGCAAGCCATGAGAGCAGTTGAGTTGGGTTAATCAGTGACACACAGAAAGTGATTAATAGAATAGATTAATATGATTAATAGAATAGCATAGAATTAAATAGAAACTACCTATCCTGACCTGCATTTTAGTGCAAACAATTCTTATAACACATCTCTCTCCTGTTACTAATTTCTATAAATCCTTTGTAAAGACCATTTCCTACTCCTCTGTACATCCTGACATTCACATTGTCATAGCAGCAGAGAAGCCCTGAGGTAATTTTGAACACTGCAGGATGTCATTCACACTTTCCCAGTTTGCAGGGAAGGGACACTCACCTGCTGAGTGATTCAGCTTTTCAGAAGGTGCTTTGGGAGCTGTTGCAGGATTGTTGAACATATCCACGAGTGGGCTCGTGAAGGCCCTGCCCGTGGGAGCTGGGGGCACTTTGGATGCATTTTCTTGGTGAGGATAAAAATCATTTCCAATCTGGAGGCACAAAAACAACAGTATCACAATACTGAGGGAACAACAATAACTTTTTTTGCAAGATTAGAGAGCAATGCTTGAATATTCCTAAAGGATACACATCTAAACATGACATAAAGCCCACGTGTTCCTGTGGAACTGCTGATCGAAGGTTTATAATAGGCTTGATAAACACTAGTGGGAAGGCTACAATAGCCTTTTTTCTGCAAATAGCATGATGATCTCCAGATTTTTCTTGTTTAGAAGTTTACTGTAACCATTTAGAACTTCAACAACTAATGATGACACAACATACGAACCAGCAGAAATGAGAATTTCACCTGTACTGCAATAAGGTAATAATCATGAAGGGAAGAAGGAAAGAAAATAGAAAATAACATTTTTCTTAAGTTCATGTTGAACTGAGTATGTAATAACTATTACTTACAGACAAGAGTGTAGGGAATGGAATGGCTGGAACAACAGCAGCCCTGAGGCTGAGGCACCCAGCTGGGAACTGACCCTTGTTTGGACGTTTGCTCCTCCCTTCTCTGCTGTGGATTTTCCCCATAGCAGAGCTTCAGCCTAATGGTTTTGCTTCCATACCCAAGCCCATTAAATTCCAGCTGGACACTGTGGGGTCCATCCCAAATGCTGAGGTCCACCAGAACCTCCTGAAGCCACTCCAGACCCCGGAGAGCCCAGAGGAAGAACTCACCAGGGGATTTCTCTTCACCACGGGTGACGGCTGCGGCGTTCCCGACACCGGCGTGGAACCAGGGGTCCTGATTTCATCTATCATCATCCTGACCTTTTCAGGCACTTTGGTGGCATCACTACAGATCTCCTCCCACCCAGGCAGCTTGGATTTTAGGAATTCTGCACACTGCATCCAAATGAAAAGACACTTGTCAAAGTGTTTTCATAAAATTGCACAAACCTACTGGTTAACTTTCACTACACCAAAATGTTTACAGCAGCAAAATGGAAGTGTTTTCTAAGATTCTTCTAAGGAATACCTCTTTGAAACAAATAAGATGTTGCAAAAACAACTCTTTTGCAGGGTCAAGTATCTGACCAAGTATTGGAAGTACCTGATCAGTCTATGTATTTTTTTCTTAATACATGATTTAAAAAAATTCACAGTAATCCTTGATTTTTTCTACAATACATTTCATAGAATAGTGTATTGAAAACATTTTCTATGAACTGGGCACAACACTTGTCTGGCACTTCAGTTCTTCTTAGCTATTTCTCACAGTCTGCTCTGTGCTGCAGGAAATACTCAGCCTCTCCTGTGGGCCTGGATTTCAGGAGTTTCATTTCTGTTTACACTCACAGCACTGACCTGAACGTGGTAGAAGTGCATGTGCTGGGTGAAGCTGCAGTGCTTGTCAACCAGAAAACAGAACCTTCTTTTCTCTTCAAGGAGAGCTTCTCTGCAGCCTTCTGCAATAAATCTCTGAATATCACTTTGTCGAGAGGTCACTGTTTCCAAATACTGAGGGCAAAAGGGAAAAAAAGAATCACATAGAATTTTATATGATGCTATATCCAATTAGTTGTAAACTCTAAAAGCCTTAGAAAAAGCTTCTGGAAAGGCAGGGTGGGATAGGGTGGCTCTACTTCTAAGTCCCTCTTTTCCTGCACAGATCTGACTTCCCTGATCCCACCAGGTGAAGGTACATTGTCCCTACAGGCAATTAACAGCCTATTTAGGGGTTGTGAGGGAGGTGTGTGGTGTGTGTTCAAATTAGACTAATGACCTCTGTACCACTGCAGCTGCATTTATTCACACAAAGCTGATGAATCTCTGCTTCATTTGGGAAGGGGAGGGGGGAAGAGTTACTAAAAACTCTAAACTATATTTATCTGAGATTATGAGGATTCATTAAATACTAATCCTTAAACTCACACCCAGAACCTTAAAAAACCCCTCAACTCTTATGAATGAAGGTTAAAAGACAGGCAGTAAGAAATAGGAGCTACTACACTTACTGTACTGTGTTATACACAAAGATTTCTTTGAAAATTAAAATAGATATGGAGAAAAAAAGTATCAGCTAGCATGAAGTACAAGTGTCGTGCAAACAAAAATATCAATGGCAAGTGTTTTCAGAGAGACACATGAGAATGAGAATCTGATTTACTAATTTTAAAGCAGGCTCTCTTCAGTGTCTTGCCATTTCGGATTTCACCTCAAGATGGCAATGCTGGATTAAGGGCAGTAGGAAAGGCAGTAATAACACAAACTGGCACTGCCTACTCAGGGGAATTACTATAGCAAATTACGACTGAATTTGCATAGTTTAGCTGGCTCCCTGGGTAAAGCTCTGCATAAAGATGTAGTTACAGATCAATTATTGGTCAAGGGATGAAATCTAGGAACCAGAAGTCTCTGAATAAATACACTGGAGCAGTGAGGGCTCAATTGCAACTGCAGTACAAACTCTGGGAGTGCCTTTAATACACACCAGCTTTGAGGAACCATTAACTTTTTCTGTTGACCACTTCTCCTACAGAGAACAACAAATAAGAGACAATGCACTGACCTCCATTTCTTTATGCTCATACTTGGTTACATTTCGTGCTCCTTGGCTTTTCCTTCTGATTTTTTTCAGCTCAGCCTGAGACTTCTCTAAAGAATCCAGTTTGCTTCTGTGTTCAGTTTGGTACCTTTTCAAGGTTGCCTGCAATCAAAGCATTTACATCATCTCATAATGCACTCAGCCATGTATCTGGGTAAGGGAATAAAAAGCATTACTGTGATCTCTGAGCTATTGCTCACACACCCCAAATGACTTCAGCAACTGCTGCAGTTTTGAGGAGCTATGAAGTCATACAGGAGTTCCCTTTTTAACTTAAATTAAGCATTAAAATTATGGCCATCTTTATATATCTAAAGTGCATTTCTAATAAAGTTTGTATCAATTAATTAAATCTTGGGAAACAACGTCTAAAAAAATTCTTTGACTAGCAATAGACAAATAAAATAGGAGTTTTAGAATTTAATGTACTTACAGTCATATATTTTACATCCAGGTCTGTTTTCTTCTCCAGTTCAGATATAATTTCTTTATGAAATTTTTTGAACTTTAAAAACAAAATAAATTAAAGGTTATGAAAAATTGGTAAAAGTAATTTATAATTTCACAAGCAAAATTAATTAAAAGAAATTATTTAACTTACACTCTCCTCTAGACTGTCATTAAGTTTCTTGTGTGTTCTTGAGATTTCCACCAGAACTTGTCCTGTTGATAAACATACAATTATGCTGGTTTCTTTCTTAGACTTCTGAAGTTAATTAACAAAGAGCAGTAATAAAACACATTTAACTAATGTACTCATTAATGGTTATATTTAAGAGGGGTAGGAAATTTCTTGCTGTTGTTCATCACAGCAGCTGAAATTAATAAATCCCTCTTGTCACAGACAAACCAAGCAGTTCATAAGTGATAGAAGAACAACTAATCACACACTGTTATGCCAAAGGGACATGGAGTGCCAGACAAAATAAATACTTCCTTCTCTCCAGAATAGCTCCTGTTGGTTTAGTAACAGCCTCTTTTTCTGCCAAGTCAGAGAATAGCACACGAGTTGTTACTACCCAAATAGCTGCTATCCATTTCTTGGTCTGAAAACTAAACTTCAATGTTTATTAAGTTACTGCACCTTCAGAGCCAACAAAGCAACCTTTCAGTTCCCTCTCTGCACACCTGCTAAAACAGACCTGAGCCACCCAGGAATTCCCACCTGCAGCATTAACCGACAGCCAAGGCAAGGCAGATTCCTCAGCATCCTCACCACAGACCCTGAACATCCCATTCTGCTCTGCTGTCTTCCAGCACAAATTACACAGCCCAGTCAGGATCAGCTGAAAGCTGAAGT
This sequence comes from Argya squamiceps, assembly GCA_037834095.1. Classification (NCBI taxonomy): domain Eukaryota; kingdom Metazoa; phylum Chordata; class Aves; order Passeriformes; family Leiothrichidae; genus Argya; species Argya squamiceps. The sequence continues at coordinate 9,512,620 of JBBMKD010000040.1, forward strand.
GTGTGAAGTGTCCCCTTTTTCAGGAGGATCCCTCCACCTTTTGGGTGTGGCTGTGCGTGCACAGCGGTGCAGGCTGCGGGCTGGTGCTGCCCTGCCTGCAGCAGCCACATCACCCTGCCTGTGCCACATCAGCCCCACTCCCTGACACACTGAGAGTGCCAGCCCTGTCTGGGAGATTACAACACTGCTGAGGAGAGCAGCTGCAAGGGCCCACTTTGGCTGCACCCAAATCAGAGCAGCCCAGTGTTCCCAGCTCCTGACCAGGAGCTGCTACCAGAACTGGGAGTGCTGGGACCATGATCAGACCCACAAACTGGGCTGCTTGTGGAAGCCTTGACTAGAGCTGTGTTTTCCTGGCACTCCATTTGCATGGCAGGGCTGGCAGGTTCAGTTTGCCAGCTGGTTGCCCTGGCACACCTCCAGTGATCCTTGTATCCTCAGTCACCCCTGCAGCTGTCCCAGCTGGATTTGCCACAGGCACCTGCAGCTGTGCTGTCCTCGTGCACAGGCAGGGCTGAGGAGTGACCACAGTTCTGTAATTCCTGCACATCACTGGCAGCCACTGCCTGGGACCGTGTGTCCCTCCTATTTACCACCTTATGCAATTCAAGTTTCCTTTTTTTGAGTTAAAATAGAAAGGATTCATTAAGTGCTCCACACATTGCTGTATGAATTTTGTTTTCTACCATCCATATTCTTTGAGAACCATCGAGCAAAAACTTATCATCCCATAATGCTTCAGATTGTTCAGCTGCTCAGAAAACCTCCCAAAAGATGCCAATAACTAAAAAATCTGGCTCAATAAATGAATGACAGAACTCTTCATGAGAACCTTCTCATCTTGTTTCCCATCTGCACAGACATCCAAGCCTGTCTCCCATAGTGCAGGTTGGTGACTTGGTTGAAGCATCCCCATGTCCATGGAGATGTCACCACCTTTCTCCCTTCCGATTTGTCATTCTCCAGTTACATCATCTCAAAAACTTAGTTTCTTTGAAATGAGAACCACATCTCTTATGAAGCAGTATGACACAGCAGATTTTCAACTAGATCATATAAAATGTGGGTCTGCATTGTTGTTCATGGGGAAACACCAGGTGGGACAGGAAGAAGCACACGTGTCTCTCCTGGCTTTTCAGGAATCCCTCTTCCTGCCCCAGTGCCCACCCCTACCTCTCTTTGCACAACAGACTGCAGGACACTAAGAGGAAACAATCAGAATGCAGTGAGAACAGACAACCCCCTGACTAGCATGAAAAGGAATTCACAGTCACAGAGACAGAGGAGTGGTTTATTTATTTTTAAATATATATATAGTTTTTCTGAGTTCTGTACAGCCCACAGAATGCTGTGATTTTTTGTTCATATTTAAAGTTGCTGGTTACTACAGCAATACAAATACTATGAGGAGTGAGAGGTGCTATAGTAATTAGTTGCTCACATGCAATAGAAAAGTAAATACAATTAGTTACACAAACACTTGAAGTAACGGAGGTGAGCAGTGTTATTTTAAGGCTCCAGAAGTGAATGCACTTTATAAAGTTCCTACTGTTTCTGTTTCACCAGCTCAACTCAAAAGATACATTTTAGACTGTAATGGGCTTTTAAAGTTAGAAGAGTTTTGTGAATACTTATCTAAAGCTTAGAAAGGAAAACGTTGATAAAAGAAAGCAGGAAAAATTATCAAGAAATACAAATAAAATTACAAAGTTTGTTTGGCATTACATACACAGCCTAGAAAGCTGTTTGGGAAGTCACAGAAATTCAGGGCGAGAACCAGAACTGCCCTCAAAATAATTACCCTTACAGATTTCTGTGCTTTTCAAACAAACTTATCCTCCTTCTGTGCAAAAACCCCACTCGGAGCAGCGGCTGCCAAGGCAGAGCACTGAGCTAATCCTTGGCTCCGGCAGCGTTCCGAGCACGGACAGGCATCCAACAAGGCCGGGCATTGACTCCGCTCCCGCCCTCCCGCCCATAAACCTCCCATTCACCTGGGGCGGCGCGGGTGGAAAACCTGACACACACACGGCCCTTATTTGGGTTATTTCTGTCTCGCACCCGCTGCTGCCTCCCAGCCCTGAGTGCCCGCTTGGAAACGGGTTTGTTCATCTCTGTCACAAAAAACACACTGCCAAAACATGTCCCCAAGAGAACTTTGAAAGCTACGCTTCCTTCTGAATGGTTTGTGCTGGGTTATTTGACGGGTTTATTTTAGAGTGTTTGGGAACACTTTTAACAGCGTGTTTAGTTGTCCCTCATTGTGTTCACTTTTGCTCTCAACCAGAGACTTCCTGTACTGTTCATCAGGCAAAAATAACATTTATACCTAATGTATATATACTTCATTCTGGGATATTAATATTCTATATACCTTATTCTGCCACCAGGAATCCACAGGCACTGCATGTACCGGCTCACCCATTTCATTTCCCCTTTCAAAATGTTGATTCAAAACATGAAAAGAACCCATCCATAGTAACCACACCCTGATCTATTAAGATTTAAATTATAGATTCTGCCCTTGAATAAATAGAGAGCATTTTTGCAGTGAACATATATCATGTTTCTTTATAGCCAACTTAAGATAATGGGTTAGTCACATTTAGGTGATGTTCTCCTGAATTAATTTATATGAGGAGACAAGTTTTTGGAGAAGACTAATTCAGGAAAGACAAAACAACCCCCAGCCTACACAGAACAGTGTCCAAGTAGAATGGAAATGAAACAACTTCAATGTGATATTTGAATTTTAATCACCATGGTGAATTGTAGAATAGTTCTAAGAAAGACACAGGATTACTCTGGATTAATGGCAGCATAACCTAAGGCCAGGCTCTTGCAAAAAGGTACAGAAAACTACTTAAGGTAGTTTCTACAAACATGCAGTTCTCATATCAATTAAAATATTCTGCTCTATATTAAAGCTGCTAATTATTAGGTTTTATATACGAGATCTCATAATACCTGATAACCAAATATTAACCTCAACATCATTTATTGGCAAACCCCAAACCTACCAAACAAACCATGACCAGAGCATACGATACCAGCCCAATAAAGTCCAATTTGTGGCAGCCATCCTGTAAACTTGAACTAGTTTTAGGCATCATATTATGCAATGAATTAATAAACCCAAAACACTGGTCTTCATGATAAACATAACTATTAAAATTCTTGTCTTTCAACGATACTTTTTCTCTGCTTTCCATCTCCCCACACCCTGAATATGAAATCTTTCTGATTGAATAAAGTAGATGTATATTAAATAGTCCCACTTTGTTTTAGAAAACAAAAAAGTAGTTGTAGATGTTCACACATACTTGCTCTGATATTTTGTTATTACTTCAGAGGTGCACTGTAGGGAAGGGAAACACCAATCTCTTTCAGAAAAGTATTTTGGGGGAACATCTTGAATATCTTAAATAACTTAAAAATTAAACAAACATTCCTCATATACAGTTCTTGAAACCAGGCATCATAATACAGCTACATAATCAGCTATAATCAGCTATAATCAGATATAGGACCATGAACAGCAATGGTTCCGTGGTAAATTCATTTCAGTTTCAATCAGATTCAGTGCACCCACAGAAAGATCTTTTAAACCGAAACTTCAGGAATTTGTGGAATATTTTTAGGCTTAACCAAGGCTGTTGGTTGTATCTATATTTTCTGTTAAGAAAGTAATAAAGACTAGAATTCCATTAATGATATTAGGTTTTTTTAGGGAAAAAAAAATCATGAGCCCAAAAGGTGCAACAGTCATTTCTCCACATACAGCATCCCCTGAACAAGAAAACATCCTTGAAAGGCTGTCTTGCCCAGGAGATAAAACCAAGGAAAACAATTTCTCTCAGAAAGACTCATTGTAAGGCCAGAACTTCTGCAGAAGTTACACTTCAACCTCACTGTTTGCACTGGCTGATTGTTCAGGTTATTTACCTTTTCACCTTGTGTTGACTGTTCTTGCAAAGTCTAGAAGAGTTTGTTCAAGTTAGAAACAAAAATGGAACTCAATCAATAGAGTTCTGTCATAGAAGCAACTATCAACAGCTACCTACAAAATCACTTTTCAAATACCAAATAGTTACCTTAGAATCAATAAAAGTATCAATTACATCAGCTTACTTGAAATATACTTCAATTTTGTTTTATTTAGAGGAGGTTGCTCTTGAAAAACTTCAAGTCTCTTAATAGTGACACTTGTTTAGATCTCTGGGAATAGGCAAAATGCTTAATTATCTCACTCATTTACCTCCTGTTGGCCTGTTTTGTATTCAGAGCAGGTTGATTAACTTTGTGTCTTTGAGATGAAGCCACATAATTATTTCTATTAAACAGGAGAATGAAAGGCTGAGACAAAGCTGCACATGACAGCCCTGTCCAAGTGTGTCATTAGGTGCTATTGCTGGCAAGATGCTCTTTCCTCCAGGTCACCCAGAAAAAAGGCATTTATGGCATGGGAAAGTTAGAAATTAAGTCCTTTGACAACAGCAGCCCCCCAGGAGGTAGTAAAATAGGAAGTTTCCAAGGAATACAGTGTAACAAACATATATGATTGAACAAAACATCTGCTAAGCTTCAAACATGTTAAATTTATCTTTCTGTGATAGGAAGGATTTAACTGTGCAACAGATGCTTTCATGAAACCAAAAAGCTTCAATGGAATTTAACATAGGAAGGAAGAAAATCATAAAGAAGGATAAAATGATGTAAAACTTGCCCAGCTCTAACTGCACTTTTTCTTCTGATACAATTTGTCCAGAATGCTTTAACACACTCCCCCATCAGTAGAATTAACAGTAACATGCACATAAATCAGTAGGACTAGGTCAAGTCTGCCTTTCCTCACTGCATGAGCGAACATGGAATAGGAATTCAGGAGTAAATCTCCCTGCAATTCATTTTACAAAATGGCATTGACACATGACCATTCAGTGCCATTTTGTGAAGGTGACTGCAGAAGGTGAAGGGGAAGAGAAAAAAAAAGAATAAAGCCCACAATCAAGAAAATGGGAAGAGATTTTAAAGCATAGTAAAGTATTTTAAGTCCACTCTACATGCTAGATATAATACCCTGAGGCAGCTAGAACCATACACAAATAAAATCTGTAAATAAAATAAAAATAGAAGCAAGGAGAGCTTTGCATTCTAAACGGCATTCTGAGATTAATTTTAAAATATGCAGAGTTCTCATTGAGGCTGTGAACAACAGAAATGTTTCTGCGATATAACAAGCAAATAGGTCAGTTAATTTAAAACAGATTAAGGGAAATGAATAATTACTTTACAGTCTCATTGATTACAGAAGAGATAAACAGTCCTGCAAGATGCCTAAGTAGGCTAAGGATCTTGCCTCCACATCCAGACAAAACCAGTAACAACAAATAGGATTGTGCAGGACACTGTTGCTAATTTTGTGAACTGGGCACTGATGGTGCCTGAACTGATGAACTCCCAGTGCTCCACTTGCCCCTTCCCACAGGATTTCAGATTTCACTGCTGTGTTCCTCATGTGGCTCCAGAGGGAAAAATGTATTCTAGCCCATGCTGACTTTGTGTCTTTGACCACAATCAAATTTTCATCTGATTCAAGTGACAAAAAGCCAAACAACCCAACCCAAAGTGGCCTAAAACTTCAGCCTCTGTTTTTATCCAGTCCAATTTATTCTTTCCAGGAGTCCACAGCTGCTTTACCCAGCACAGAGAACTTTCTAGGCACAAGATGCATCTGTTGGAGCAAAGGGGACTTGCAGCACTTTACTTTTAGAGTGACTGCTGTACACTAAGTCCTGTCCTTCCCAAATATTGGCCTTATTTTGCAATGTACACACATAACCTACCCATACAAGTGCCTGTCTGTATCTCACTGACACACACTTGGCAATACTCTCTTCAACACTTCCCTGTCATTAGGGTGCACATGGGAAATAGAATCAAAGACTCCTCTTATTCAAAGATCCTTTTCCTATTTCATAATTAGGCAAACAATGAAGGGATAGAGAGCACAGTTCACTTCTATTCTAGTAGCCAAGCACCTCTTATGATATAATTTCCTTTTGTAGCCCAGGATCAAAGCTATATATAGCCACCCTGTTCTTGTGCTAAAACTTCATTGATGATCATGTGAAACAGTTGAGGACCACAAAACAAAGGCCTTGCCCAGTACAGAAGACAGAATTTTAATTACTTGAATTAAAATAGTTTTTCTTTAAAACTTTGGGATATTTAAATATTAAAAGAGATATAATACTGCTCAGCTCTTTATACCTTAGAAATTCTATGCCTCTTTATAAGCCATATTCAGTTAAACCCAAGGATCAACTTGCTTTTTAAATATACTTCACTAAGACTAAAATTAATGCCAAATTCTTTCAGCTGGACACAAGTGATTTTAGAAAGTACTACACAACTCAGACCATGCTATAAAATGGGCAATGAACTGCTAATCCATTACTTATTCCCACATAAAGCTAGACAAGGGTGAATACTTCTGAGATTAACAAGACCATTTAGATTTCCAGTTACTCTGAGTTTGTTCTTGGGGTGATGCTCCTACTTTCCTGTTTTAAATGGAACAAAAACATCAGCTCACATTGTATTCCAAAGAGGAATGTGACTTTACTGCAGATTCAGCAAAGTTCAGTCTGCAGTCTAGTTCACCCATTTCTCACAAGATGTTTTGATCTCTTAGTCAAAAAAATTCAGAGATTAGAATTTTTTAAAATATACTATATCATTGAACAGATGTAATCAGCATGAAATATTCAGCTTGTCTCAGATGATTGGTAAGTACAGAAACTAAATTTTAATGTTAAAAAAAAGAAAGGAAAAGTATATGCCGTGTAAATAATGCATGAAAAATTACAAACTTGTTTTTCCACCTGTTACTCCATTACTAATATATATGAAGTCTGCTGCAGGCATTTTTTGTTATTCTTTTTTTGGTTTTTTTTTTACCCAAAAGTATAAACCCACAATATATTAAGGTTTATATGTCAGAGACTCATCTTTCATAGGGCCTTGGAAGCCCCGGATGCCACAGCTTTTCATACCTGAGCTGCAGTGATGTGCAGTGACTCCTGATCTTCACACAAGTCAGGTGAAAAGAAAATAAGTTACAATACAGCCACAAGCCTGAACTTGCCTGGGTGAAACCCTGCTGGTTTGAGGCAGATTAGTTAAGGAAGATCATACAAGAGAGCTAATCTCTGTTTTACAGCAGGAATGGAACAAACAAATCATGCCAACCAGCAAAAACTGAAGTTTTTATGGGTTTCCAGTACCAGGAAGGGTAAATATTTAAGTCATCAGTATAAATGTTACATGAAATGCAATAAACCACAAGGAATCACTGCAACTTTCATTACAGCATTTTGGAACTGCCACTGAGTTTCACAGTCTTAGCAGTCCACAAAAACCAAAAAACCCCACACCTAAATTGAGTCAAAAGTTGTGATAAAATTCTCTTTCTCAGAAGTCCAAGACAATTGGTTTTGGTGCCCTGCCCTGCCCTGTGGGACTGTTAGTGACATCTACAATGGATACTGGACTATTTTTCTTATGTTGAGAAATAATTCAGCAGGAAGAGCTGACTGCACAGACTAAATATAGTCAAGACTTTCACTAAAGGATTTACAAGCTGGATACAAACATGACGTTATTTTCCTCACAAAGTTGTCATGTACTTTCCACTTTTCCTCTCACTGAGAGCACAATAAGTACATTTTCTCCACACAGGCTCTCAGGCTTGGTTCACCTGGGGGCTGGTGGTGAGGAAAGGCTGTGATTGCTCAGCATCCTTAGCTCAGAGATGTGAGAGAGAACACCCTCCTGCCCTGAAGGAGCCCCTGGTGATGGTGTTTGGGTGGGTTCAGGGCTGGGGGAGCACAAACCTGTGCACACACAGGGCCAGGAATACCTCCTGCCTGGCCACAACCTGGCAAACCCTGCAGGGACACACAGGTGAGGGCAGGGCATCCTTCCCACTGCCACATGAAAGATGTGTGAGAGGCTCACGTGAATTTTATGTGAGAAATTCTTTAAGGAGTCCCTTCACTATTTTCTCAGCCCTTTGAGGCACAGCATGAAGATACCAAGTCTCACTCAGTGCAGGTGTTTTGAGTGTGTATTTTCCCTGGAGGGTGTGTGCTCAGGAGTTTCACCAGGGGTTTCTGTGCTGAAGCCCAGAGCCAGGGCACACAGGAGGGGCTCTCACAGCTGAGGGTGCCCAGAGACCTGTGCTGGTGCCATCACCACCACACTGCACCACACAGCCACCCTGAGCACGTCAGGGCTGCAGACTGCAGCAGTTACACCCCACCTTATCACTGCCTAAAATCAGCAGAATCAGCTTCAGTTTACAGGCTGCAGTAAGACTGGGGCAGGTGGGGAGTAAAATATTTAAACTGGCTGAAAAATGTAACCTATTATCTAACTTAACTTGAAAAAATAGCTGGAAAAATATCACTGAAATCCTATGAATATCTGTCTTTCTTTTCCCTGGTGCTACTGCAATCATTACCAAAGGCCTTCTGTATTTTCACATTCTGTTTCTTCCCATCAGCCATTTCTAGAACCTGAAAATTTGCAACTTATCTGGAAGTTTTCATAACAAAATTTACAACAATATAATTGTATACAGAACAAATTTTTTGGGGTAGTTCTGTAAGAACAAACTGCAGTATCCATTTTAGACACATTCTTTACATTCAGTTACAAACCCACCTCTTATTCACTGTGCTACTTGAAAGTACCATTTCTGGTTTATATTCTATCAGGGAAATATTACAGAACTTACACCCAAGACTGGCTCATCTCCTCCCACCTTTCTTTTAGCAGACTGGAGGTCTATATAGCACAAGCCTGGGATGTTACTGTAAAACTGGAAGACACAAAACCTTATTCCTGTAAAACCCCACAAATACTTCATATTTCCCTTTCAAGACAGCTCTCTGTATATTCCTTTTATAGCAATGTATATTCCTTTTATAGGAATGGGGTGGCTTCTTCAAATGAAATTCCATTATAAATATAGCAGAAGGCTCTTTTATTAATGCTCCATAGGAAAAGCTGGCCTGACTTTAACTCCTTAAACTGCAGCCTCTAAGCTGCTTTCCCAGAAGTTTCCACCAGATGAGGTGTTGAAGGCTGTGCAGTTGCTGGCAGGCTTCTCTTTCCTTTCTCTCCAGCAGAACCTATTCCAAAGGCAGCCCGTGGATTCTGCAGGATGGCAAGGATGCAGTGAGGGGGACAAGGTGTCAGAGCTCTCCTCCTCAGCTGAAATGAGCCAGAGAAGGGAAGAGTGCACGGTGTCATCTTCCCAAGTGAAATAAAACTCCAGCTGACAGGGTCAATGTATATATGTCAAAGTAAGCCAACAACTCTCCTCCCTCCCCTTTTTATTTTAATGGAAGTAGAGCTAGCTACATTCATCCTAAACCAGGGAGTTTTCTCTTTTTCTGCTTGGTTTTCTCACTAGTGGGAGTGACAGAAGTGCTGTATCCTGGAATTAACAACAGAGAGCTACAGCTTAGAAAAATACCCAATCAAGTGGCAATTCTGCTCATTAAACAGGAAGAAAACAATAGATATTCATAAGAAATGCCAAGTTTTGGATAAATGACAGATCTATTCACCAATGACCACTAGTTTATTCTGACTGGAGGTTTATCAGCCTTGACTCTCAAACTAACATGCAGTTACCCCAACAGCTGGAGGTATAAAGGCTCCCCAAAAAAGGAAACATGGATATAGAGAATCCCTGCCCCATTATTCATGTCACAGAATTCCTGCAATCACTCTATTACTATGTGAAATAAAGTGATATTATATACTACAAGGTTTTGTATTTGACAAAACATGACAAAGTTGTTTAAAGGAGACCTTTAAAATTACACCACTTGACAGGCAAAAGTGTTTTGTGAATACGTTCAAATCCTGTCTTTTACCCTGAAGAACAGTCTGTTCTTTTGTGCTTGAGCAGAACATCAAGTTCAAGGCTCACCCTCTGTCAGGACAGAATTCCACTTCCTCTGTGCACCATGAGAAGTTTCGGGGTTTTCTCCCCACCTCTCTCTATCTTGTGACTGCCACAACAAAGAGAAATCTTTTATTTCACAACTTGCTCCTCTAGATCATTTGTAGTGGTTTTTAATCAAAAAATTCTTCTGAAAGGAACCCAAATTTTCCCAAATTCTTACATTTTCGACTGCAGATGAGCATAAGCTCTTGCATACCTGTTTCCAATTAAGTTTCAACACAACACAACTACAGAAAAACAAGCCTGTAAACCAGAGTAATCTTTAAATACATTATCAGTCTTGGTTAGATTAGGGAAGAGACTTTTGTCTCCTCTGGTTGTCCTATTAACATATTGATCTTCTGCAATTTAGTTCCATTGATCAAAACCCCTCAATGTAATATTTTTCTTTCTTCTTCTATTTGAACAAGCAATTAATATTTTACACTCCTTAGCTCTTGAGCAACAAGCTCTGGGTACAGACCCATAATGTAATTGTGGGTGACTCTTGTAGATACTGTTGCTACACAACAAACTCAGTGGGACTTTACACCCACAATATAAAATGAGATGTAGCTACAATAGCTGGCAGGTGCTGGAGGAGATAGTTGGGAAGATATGAGAAGCAGAATTCCACAGGCAAGCAGGAAATAACTTCCCAATTCCTTGTGAAAGTGAAGCCTACAGAGACAGCCTGTGTAACTAGAGGATATTTTATTTAAATTATAAGCACTAAAAATCGACATGACAAAGCCTCACAAGCCTTTGTGTTTTGAGCAAGACAAAACCAATTAGCAACACGTAAAAGTTACTATTTTGACACCTTGGTGAAGTGTCTATGTGAAATTGGTTTTACTGTATTATTGAAACACAGCATTTTGTGCAGCTGTGGTATGCTGAAATTTGAATAGTGTGAAATCTTAACGTTTTTAAACATGCAGTTTCTTGTTTTCCATCTTTTCTTCCTAGAGGGATTTCCAAAAGGTGCCTAGGAAAAAAGGTATGCAAATTCCACACTGCAGAATAGCTTGAAGCACCTAAATTCAGATTCTGTTCTTTAAATGCTCATAGCCAAGTCTGAGGGACTACAAGCTCAGAAATTTAGGGAAATACAAAATTAGAAAGAATGTTGACTCAATCAACTCATACCTTATTCATATGGATTGTGTTATGACTGCAGTACATTCTTCTACTTCCTCAATTTGCTTAAATTATTCTGTATTAAAATAGTTCAGAGACCTTCAACCAGACTTGAAAGATAGAGATACTTAGTACAAAAGCTCTGAATCAGCTGGAATATCCAGGTTTGCTTTTCATTTCCCTCTTCTGCTCTAATCTCATTCAACAGAAGAAAGGATTTCTGCCATTTTTACTTGATTTTTTTCTCCCTATGACTTCTCCAGCCTTTCTGCTTTCTACCCTCTACTTCCAAAAAAAAAAAAAATCTCCTTTATTTCTCTTCCATTTCTGTTTCTACCCTGCTGTGGGGCTGGTGTCCATCCTGCTGTCTCATCCAGAAGCCCAGTTCTGTGTCTCCCTGTGAGGAGGGAGGACTGGCTGTGGGTTTGATACCAATCTTTACACCACATTGGCAGTGAATATGCTCCAGGTGACCCAGCAGGTTTGGGTTTGAACTGTGAAACCACCTCTAATTTGGCAGAGATAACAGAAGTATTATGCATGACAGAGCTGCCAGTGGTCAACCACTTGTCTTTTGGCAAGTCTAAAGGAACCCATGGGTGAGACGATGGCACAGGGGGCTGCAGCAGCTCCCCTGGAGTGACAGGGCTCACACATGGGCAAAGTTTGGTCTGTCCTCACATGCCCCATACTGCTCAGCATGCACTGCAGTATTATTAAAACACAAAAGTGTACAGTAAATAGTTTTCAAGCAGGTACTTTTAGAGACACCTGGTTGTATCACATTTCTTTGGTAAATAGTCAAATATTGGAGCCCAGCTTCAGAACTTGTAAGACTTTTTCTTGAAAATGCAAATGAGCTGTTACAGACTCCTAACCACATTATCCTGCCTTTTCCAGCATTCATTGACTTTCCTTATCTCTAAATTAAGTATTCCATCAGAGAGTATGTTGGAAGAAATCCAGGGTTACTGTTTGCCTCAAGAAGAATAGATGTTTCTGCAGTAACAGTTAAAGCAGAAACTGAAGAGAGAGCAGGGAAGAAGGCCATGCTTTCTCAATATGGTGTTTCCTCAAAAAGATTTGTAATTGCAGGATGGAATTCATATTTAAACAAAAAAATGTTTTCAATCACAATTCTATATTGTCCCAAATAATAGGAAAAACCAGCTATTTTCAGAAGTCAGCAGAAGATTACCCAATAATAATAATATTTCCAAATAAGCAGACAATGTCCCACAGTGACAAGTCATAAATCAGTTGCTTCCATGCATCTGCCTGATAGCAAAACCTGTAATTGTGCATTTTCTGCTGTTTCATAAGCCTCTGCATAGCCATTTCTTTGAACTGTTGTACAGTTTGACAGCAGCAGCAGCAGCTCTGCTTTCTGTAAACAGCCAGCAAAGCAAACAGAGGAGCTGCTGGTGGGGACTGTTTGCTCTGCCCTGTTTGCTCTTCTGCCACTCCCAGCCCTGGGCACAGACCTCAGTGCTCACCCACAAGTGGTTTCAGGACAAGCCAGAAAAATGCAGGCAGCCACACAGAAACCAGGGGCCACCTTTCAAGAGGGGTCTGTCCCCTCAATTCTATTTCTCCAGAGCTACACAAAAAAAGAAAAAAAATTGCTAAACCCACCCACTGCAATCAGCTGGATTAACAAACTATCCTGAGTTACAGGAGGAGAAGCAAGTTATACCACTGGAAGGGTCTTAGATTGCCCAAAATCAAAAGTTCAGAGGCAAGACATGTCATCAAGTTATTTTTGTCAAACAGCAAATGAAGGCATTAAGCAAATGTTTCCTCAGGTGCCAGTTCTTTGCTTTGCAGTGACACGAGAATCTTTTGTCAGAAATCTTGCAAATACTTTGTTCTCCTTTGCCCAGTGTTATAATTATACTGCTCAGCCTACAAAATGAAGTTGTCAAGGTCAAGTGCTGCTGCTGATCTTTCAAATATTCAGAAATCATTTTCAGGAGAGTACAGAACTTGAAGTGGATTTATATTAATGTAAAATTAATCTGTCTGCGAATCTACAGTTTCTCTTTCAAAAGCTCAAGTAGAAAATAAATATAAATGCACCTGAGAACTTTTAGTGATACACTTGATCAAAAGTAGTGAAGTAAAACTGAACCTTCACAATGACACTCAACCAGAAAATTGTTCTAGTTTAGAACTGCTGCTGTACACGAGGACTCCTCATACCAATATCCTGTTGCAAAAGCATTTCAACCTTTACCTCTGCATTAAAAATCAAAATACTTGTTTTTTTGTATTTACTTTAGAATTATATGAGCTTAAAAATACATGCTTTTGAATACATAGGAAGGAATACATATTCACAAAAAGAGGGGAAAAAAAGGTAATTTTGTCAAAACATTTTAAGTGCCTTGAGAAATAATATACCTTAAAGGCATCTAATCCCTTCCATCCCTGTTATATCAGAGTAGAACATACTTTTACTGATCCTTATCTACTTCACATTTATTCTGTGAACTGCCAGCAGGAAAGCAAAAATAAAGTTTATAGTTTGGAGTAATTTAAAAAATGAGTTTTCACTTACCTAATTCTTTAGATACTGGAGAATCTGCTGATATGTCCCCAATCTTTGCAAGGCTATCATAATATGCTCTTCCAGCCACTACCATAACTGAGGGTGAGTGAAAAAAAAATACAACTGTTAATAAAAAATCAAAATATCTTCAGTTTTTACTAATACATGATCCTATGAAGTCTTGTCATCCAGAGCACAGAGTAAGAGAGAGGTTTATGGCAAAAAGGAAATCCTTCTGTCAGAGAAAGTTACTGAAGTCCCTGTGCTCCCAAAAACAGAACTCCAGAATATATTAATGAAGTTTCAGCCTGTTATTTAGCTCCGACTCCCCTGCATACCCAGAGGCAATGAGCATCCAGTGGGAAGGCTTAGCCATAAGCCATTGGTCAGGACATAGCAAAGCTCCTGGATACAGAGAAAACTGTTGGAGAAACCCAAACTGCAATCCCAAACTTCCTAAAAGTGCTGAGGTCTCTGTGGTGAGCAGCCAGAGCAGGGAGCTGGGAAATGGCAGCTGCCCACAACACCACGGACCTGCCCTTGTCCCAGGGAAGTGTGGAGCCCCTCAAAAACAAATCATCATTTCCCTCTAAAGCTGGCTGTTACAGGAACCAATGAGCTCTAATATATACCACAAAGTTCCAGTTATTGCCAGTTAATAATTTCCTGGTTAGGGCTGATTTAAACAGCAAAGCCAGTTTTGCTGGAATGAACACAAACGTTGGGATTGAAGCTGCAGGGAGGCCAGTGGGGAGAAACATCCTACACAGGGAATGGATCTACACTGCCTGCCCTGCATTTCCAGAGTCTAGAACTGATCTGCACACCACAAGGAAAAGAAATAACAAGGACAAACTGGCAAGCTTTAATCTGAAAAATAACTCACTGAAGTTATTTTTCATATTTTTTTTGTAGCAGTACATTCTTGACCTAAAGTGAAAGTCAAGCAGAGCCTTGCTGTTGACTTTAGAATACTTTTTTTTTCCTGAGAGGAATATAATAGCCAATTACAGGTCTGTATTTTACAGTTTTTACTAGTAAGGTGACATCTTTGGTTGCATAACAGTATGTTCTCTGAGAAGCCTGAAAATTTTCCAAATCAAACAAAGATTCTCTTTGAGGCTCTGCTGCATTAGAGAGGGCGACTTCTGCCTAAGCTCTCTCACAGGTGCTCTGTACCCAAACTTTCTGAGCAGAAGAATTATACTGGCATTGCTGATGGAGCAGTGTGCCACCTGTACAAGAGGATTTGATGCCAGTCCAACTCTTCCTATCTGTGTTTTCTCAAGACAGCCCCAAGTCACTCTTTTCTCCTAATACAAGCACTAAAAAAGGAAGGAAATGTGTGATTTTCCCTGTGCTAACCAAGCTAAATCACAAACCCTGCTTGCCCCTTCAACAGTACTATGGCAAATTATTTCTGCAGAAAGGGAGGGTTTTTTGACCTTTTGTCCTCAAAGTGTAGAAAAATACCTTATAAACATATCTGGAGTTCTTGTAAGTTTTATGTTCTTCCTCAGCATACTCCGACTTTTTTTGGAAAGTTGCAAAGTGTTTGATTAGCAACAGAGTATTTACTCCTTGTTACAGATCTATTTACACCACTCAGAACTGATGGTGGAAAGATTAGCAATTTATGAGAGTCCAAAGATGACTTTGCAACAGTTGTTGCAACACTGTAAATATTCATGTGAAATTAAGCATTCATGCTAGATATGCCTTATCAGCTAGGCTTAAAGGCAAATGTAACAAAAGCCAAAATGTAACATATCAACAGCAAAGCATGTGAAAAGCAGAACCCTCAGAAACTGGCATAGAAATATTTCAAATGAATATGAAAACACTTGTTATTACTTCTGGTACTACCTGTAATTCCTAAGGTCAGGTACTAGGGAACCACATGTTAATCCATTAAGATAGGCACTGCCACAAATAAGTCAACATTTCCCTATTTTCATCTCCAGCAGGCTTTGGTTTTATCTTTTTCTCAAGCCAGGTCTAAAATTTGCATGAGGAGAGATTTCAATGTCTGCTTGGCTATGCACTACTCCTGCAGGATCCCATTTCTCAGAGGACTGCACTGCACTGAGGGGAAAGATGTGCCACAGGCTTGAGTGAGGCAAAATTAGAGAGATTTTACATGGCTTTAATATGGTATCAAGCAGTTTGACAGGTCTGCATGGGGAAATGGAGCAGGCTCTGCCAGGTCCCAGTGCAGGCTCTGGGAGTCTGGAGCCCAGTCCTGGAAAGCCTCACTCAGATTGTTTCTGTGAAGGCAATAATGGAAACAGGCAATTACATTCTAAAATGTTTGAGAGACTGGTCCTTAAATTCAAATTCATTCTGATTTTGACTCAATGAAAAAGATACCATCAGGATTAGAATGGACAACAACAACAAAAAAAATCAAACCACTGCTGCAACTTGAGCTAATTCACATTGTTCTGTGCTCAGGGTTACCTAAGTACTGACGTGTGTAGGTGAGCAGGAACAGATCTAAGAATGTGAAATATCCCTGGAAGGTATTTTCAGAGAGAAAAAACATAACACCTAATTTACATAACTTTGTTTTTCTTACTTATTATTCCAATGTGGGTTACTTAAACCCACTTTCAGTTTATTTTGCAGGAGCTCTGTGCCTAAGTGTTTGTGATACAACTTCTCCAGGACAGTGGAAAAACCCCAAAAGACTGGAGAGAAGGTACATATATTTGCATATTTCTGCTTGTTACTTGGGTTTTTTTCCTCTTAATTAAACACATCCAAAGTTCCACTTGAGAATTAAGCCTGTATACACAACACTCATATCCCATATATATATTTAAATGAGAATTAAACATTCTTTTTAAATGTAGCACCTGGAAAACTTACCATTAACAGCTTTCTCATAATTCTTCCCCAGGTTTATTAAATTCCTCAGTCCAGGGTTGAACTGTTCCATAACATTCTGGTGAAAGAAAACAAAATTTGTGTTATTACCAAGGCAATTCCACAGTGGGTGGGAGTATTAATCTCAGTGTCACTCAGGCCTATTTTACAACTGAAAAGTCCATGGACGGATGAAAATTGCAGGATTTGAGAGAAGAAACTGAGCATTTAGGATCAACAAATGGGAGAAAAAAAAAGTTAAACTATTGCAACAGAGGGTAAGAAGGAGTCTGGCTGTTTATAACACAACAGGATGTCAAGTTTGTCAAAGTTTGTGCAAGACCATCTTTGACGGTAGGTGATGTTGGAATGGGAGAAAAACCTTTATCCACTAATTGTTTTATAAATTCAGACAACTTTCTAACAATGGTTCAAGATTTGAGTTGGAAAAAATGCTAGAAAAGAAAGAATAAAAATTTCACCAGATCTCTGGCTCATATTCTTTGTGGTTTCTGTGTCACAGATGCATTTAGGGAAATTGGCTATTTTAGAGTGTTTTTCTGCGATTTTTTTGTTTGTTTGAAATTTGTGCAAAGCAGGTTTTTTTCAGAAAGAAAATGAAAATTATGACCTTATTTAAATATAAGGGGGAAAAAAGTCCATTGCAGTTGCTTTCACTATTAAATACAATTACTGACTGAAACATCCAGAATCTGAAATCCAGCAGCTCCAGGCAGGACTGCTCTCATTCCTAGCAAATTCAACAACCTGCAGATTCTAGACCTCCTTTCCCCAGAATCTTCCCAACAAAACTATGGCTGTGACATTACCCTGTGAAATTATACTGTCATGAAAAGAAGATCATGAGACACCTGTAGACACCATTCTGTTATTATTTTTATGGCAATACTTTTATGACACCACTCACTACTGTTCACACAGCAGAACTGTCAAGTTCAAGGAATTCAAAACAGATATGTTTTGTTTACAAGAAATACAAGACTCAAGAGAAGTGAAACACTATCAAGCTTTTGTCTGTTTTACTACTAACAGAATGAAAATATTTATGTTTAGTACACAGGAGAACCCAAAGAGAACAGCAATACTGTCACATTTGTCTGATTTTCAGGCAAAGCCATGCAGAAAGAATTTTATTATTTTTCAAAGACAGCACCATACCTGAATTCTGCTGAACATAAAAAGTGAAGGATTAACTCCAATAATACTTCAACAGTCATACCAAGTAGAAATATAGATATTTAAAAATATATAAAATTATTAGATAGCACAAATTACATCAAAAGCAGCCACAGGACAACAATACCTGGCCTCACTGCCTTTGTGTACAAATTAAATGCAACTGGGATTGTTTTCTGGTCTGTCCCATTAAACTCTCACCCACCGAAATGCAATCACTGCAAACAAACCAGCTATTGTCCCCAGGCCCTTGATTTGTGTTAACTCCCAAACCACATCCAGAAATCATTTGGGAAAGCTGTTTCAGGTTGAGCCAACAATGCCAAGGGCTATTCTAACAACTGAACAGGATGGATATTCAGGCTCTGGTGTCTGGGAACATCCCTCCTCCTGCCCCAGCTCCTGGATTTGCTCCTGTCAGTGCTGCTGCTGTGGCTGCTGAGACACTCTGGCTGTGAGACACTTGTTCCAAGGAGCAACTTGTTTCTTCCTATTCCAACTTTTTGCTATTTCTTCCCAGCTGTGCACTGAAGATGATGTCTGTTGACTTACATGGAGTCAGTGAATCACAAGGAAAATTCAAAAAAAAGATGAATTAGGGGATTGTTTCAGGATAAAGAGTCCTGTATTTTCAAGTATATGGGGAAAAAAAGATGTACCATGATGGGGTGTGTCCATGGAAAGTAAGAATCCCAGTGCCACCTTGAATTGCCACTCTATACTGAAAATAATCTTAAAAGATTCTGCCTATGCTAACCCTGTTCCTCAAAACAAAAAATCACAGAGTAAAACTCCTTATTGCCACCTCCCCCAAAATTCTAAGAACAACATGATAATTTTGGCCTTGAAGTACTGATTTTTGGAATGACTGTCTTAAGCATTCCAGGGTAAAGATTCCAGTTTTCCTGACATCTTCTAATTCAGATTTCAAAGTGATTGCACTTGTGTCAGCTGTTTTCACTCAGGAGGAAGTGAACAAACCACACTAAAATTACCCTTAACAGTCCCCCTCTCTGAAGGCAGCCCCCACAGCTCTTGTTTTTCACTGGACCTCTTGATCCCCAGCAGGTATTGGTGTGCAGCAGACACAGAGCTGTGTCCAGGAGACACAGCAGGTGCAGAGGAACACAGGGGAAGAGCTCCAGGACATCACATCTGCTCAAGGTAACATAAAACCCCTGGGAAAGGTGGAGAAACAACTTCCAGCCAGTGCCTGCAGCAGCTGGAGGGAGCACAACTGATGGATCTTTTCTCCACCAGCACAGGCAGTCTCCGGAAGTGCTTCAGGCTTTGCACTGCCACAGTGGCTGATTGTGAGCAGGACCAGCCCCTGGATGTGAAATGAGAAATGGAGAAAACCTCTGCAGTGGAAACTCCCCTTTGGAACCTGCCTGGCTTCACACAGAGAGGTTTATAGGTACACACAGAGAGGTTTATAGGTACACACAGAGAGGATTATAGGTGCCAGCTGATCCTCACAGCTCTGGGCAAGACTCATCTCAAACAAGGGTTTGTGTTCAACAGAAAAAACTCAACTCTCCCTGACCCCCCTGCCACATCTCCAAGATGACCTGATGAAATAATTCTCAGATTATTTCCCTTTCATACATTAGGAAAAAAGCATAATGTGTGATATTTCCCCCTTCTACTGAAAACTAGATTCTCAAAGCAAATGAAAAACCTGGCCATGCCTCTTAGTGGTCTTTCTATACAGTTAACCACAGGTAACCACTGGCTGTCTTTGAAGGCCAGAAGTATCTAGAGCACTTTATCAAAAAAGGAAGCTGTCACAGGCAACTCCCTCTTCAGAATGAGCTATAGATTTGATATTACCGAGACATTTCAGATAAATTAAAATTATTGTAGTATTTTATTCAGCTTCAGAAGTTATAGGGGACAAGAGCAACTCAAATCAATTTGCACAGCTTTTTCTTACCATGTTTTACAGTTTTATAGCTTCTCTTACTTTTAGTCCAACGAAAAGGTCACAAAAATGAGTGGGACTGAACACCAGTGCAAAATTTCGAGTCATAGAAAAAAGTCAGATCTCAAAACTTCTTGAAAAGGGGGACAGAGGAACAAAGAACAATTTCTGATCAGGAGAACAATGAATTTAAAATTGCCAAAAGTCTCAGAAAATAACAGTATTTTTATCTGCCTTGGTGTACAAGGACACATAAATAAAACCTTTGTCTTAATCCAAATAAACATCATACAGTGAGAGAGAGCTTGGGGGAGATAAAGTGGCTCCCCACACATCATTTGGCTGCAGTGAGGCACACAAACAGGGCCTCCTAATTGTCAATCGTGTGTCCTATATTCTAGTGACACACTACCTCTCATGAACAGAATAATTAACGAGAAGAGGAGGCACATGATCAGATCCTACAGCTTTCTATTATTTAGGATGAATGGAAATAAAGGGAAACATTTTCAAAACAGGCAACTGGAAACATCTTTTATGCAGAGACCTTCAGAGCTGGCAAAAGCGACCTTCCAAGGGAAAAAAAGCATAAGAGAAACTTATTCTGGTTGTTTGAGTCATTAAATCCTCATAGAATCTGTTTTAAGAGTTTCTGTGTTCCTTTCACCTCATGAAACCAGTGTGAGTTCTCCAGTCTGGGAGCATGGAGCTGGCTGAAGAGGAAGAAGCCCTGAATTTCCACTTGTTGTGTGGAGGTATTATATCTCCTGTAGTTCCTGATAGTCATATAAACAACGCTAATCTTCAAAACAAATGACAACCATTGTAAAAGTGCCTTCCTGTAAATGCTCAGCTTTGCTTTTTACTTAAAGACACACCTCACTGAACAATAGCTCAGCAGGTATGAACACAGCTAAACAATGCACAGACTCCCTGCAGTTTCAAGTTTACATCCTGCAGGCACTCTTGCAACAGTGAATAACAATGTGTTTGGGTAGAATTCTGAAATTAGAAAACTACCAGAGAAAAGTAGATCTTGATGTCTACCATCACTCCTATTACCATCACTCCAGCTACTCATAGCTAAGCTCTGTATAGCTCCTAGTGATTGAAATTGTTATTTCTCAATTGGAAAATGAGTAAATTTTTTAAGAAGTCTTTAGTGTTGCCACACTATATCTGAGAACCCCCTTGAGAAGATTCAAAAGCTCAAAGTACAAAAAGGAAGTAATACTGTGCTCTACTGCACTTGAAGCATTTTGTACATTCGTGCATTTCATCTCCTCCTTTAGCTCCTGAATTCCATAATACAGTTTTCAGAAGGGCACAGCTGAGCCCTCAGCACATCTCATATGAAGACATCTCATTTGTATGTTAGTTTAATATTATTTTAAAACAGGTTTAACAGAATGGAAAAGACTAAATCAAGATGCCAGTGCTTTTTCAAAAAGATTAATTCTTATGACTAATTATTGGTCGTCTTGAAGAAACATTTCTTGATTCAGAGAAACATTAATCATCCATCAGTGTGTTTCAAACACAAACCTTTTCAGGTTATGAACACATGCCCAGGGATAGACCTGAAGTAGGCATAACTCTAAATAAGGGCAGAAGAGATCATTTGTGTTGAGGAAGAACTGGACTTTATACAAACTTCCAAAGGCTCCTCTTCCCCCAAGTCAGATTTATAATGCAGGGATGCAAAGCAACAGCCTGACTGCAGTCTGTGCTGGCACCATAGGTGAATTTGAATTTTGATACATAAGTCTTGTGATTTAATATAATTGTGAGTCTTTTTAAAATACAGAGACATGGAATTTTGGATTTTAAACTGAATTTATCAGATCTATTTCCACGATAAAACAATATAGCCTACCAAAATAATTCTCACTGCCTCTGGGGAGAACAAAGGGGTTTTTTGGGGGGAAGGTGTATTGGGTTTTTTTAAATTGTGCTTTGGTTGACAATCAAAATTTCTGGGTAAGATTCACTTGAATACAGAGAGACACATCTTTCAAACCCAAGATGAGCAACACCACTCATTCCATGATCGAGAGCTGTGGAAAGCTGACCCCACAGGAGCACTCTGTGAGCTGCCTGCCCAGCCCTTGGCCCATGCAGGCAGGAGGGCAGGTCTGCACCTCAGCACCTTCCTGTGCTGTCCCCTTTCCCCTGCACTCTGTGCATCACAGCAGGGCTGCAGGGACACAACAAACCCCTTTTCTGGGGTGACCATCTGTGCCTCAGGGGGTGCCAGGCCCCCGGAGGGAGCTGCCAGGGCAGGGCAGTGCCATACCAGGGAAGGTGTGAGCAGTTCCTTGGCAGGAGGGAGGCTCTGGCTCTCTTTAGTCACAGCTCCCACACCCTTGGGCTTCACTGGGCACGTGCCATTCCTGTCATGCGTTCGAGTGATTCTTCAGCTCTTACATAAAGGGCAGAATGTCAGCCCTGGGTTTTGGCCTGTGCACACACACTTGGGAAGGAATTATGCTGTTGATTGAGTCAGGTTAGCCGGAAAACATTGAGGTGTTCACTTTCTGAGGTTGTTGCCAGAAGAAAGGAAGAACAAGATAAAAATAAAAGGGCATTACTCAGCCACCTGATGGCTTCTGTAAATGTATTTTGAAGCTTTGTATAACACAGGTTACTAAGAATTTAATAAATCCAATGGATTAGCACTGTAAGAAATGAAGAAAAAAAATCACACAACACTCCCCCACCTCACTGAAAATAGCAGGCCAGCAAGGTATTCAATTTAATTTTCTATTATTTTTCCAGGTCACCCAAAACTTGATTTTTTTGGAGAAGTCTTAAGTCTGTATTTGGTCCAGCAGCACAAATACCATCACTGTACTGCATTGAATTGCTTTTTCCCCAGACCAAGCCTTTCTTCTTACAGGTATGAGAAGCACAAGCACTGCCCTGGATTTTACCTGTCCCAGCACAGTGTTTCAGGCAGTGTGCACGGCTAGGATGGCTCAGGCAGGAGCAGAAGTGCCATGAGCACTGCTGAACAAAGGAGAGCACACTCTCCACACAGGCTGGAGCATGGCACAAAGAGGTGTTCATTTGTTTTAGATGGGGGAGCTGTGATTACAGTCCCAGCCAGTGCTGAATACACAGGCTCCTGCTCTCTGACCCTAAAGGGTATCCAACTGTTTTCAAGATTTCAACTTTGACATAGAAATAACTGCTTTAAAGTGGACCCCGAATCCACTCTATCTGAAGCAGCCTTTATACCTTATCTGGATAAAGTTTCAATTTTTAATGAGGGCAGGGCAGGAGGGTTTCCAGGCCTGTGAGTACGAGCTATGTGATGCAACATGCCAGACCTCTCAAAATACCTACAGAGGAGACATTTCATCACACTGTCAACATTAACTTTGTATTCCCTTGTGGTTTTCCTGGTTATTTCGATCTTAAGGATCCCTTTGAATTAGTCGAGAAAACAAAACTAAAGTGTAAACTTTCCCAGGAAATAACTACTGAGTAACAGGGAAGGTTTTGCTATTTAGAGGTCTCTCATTCCTTTAAAGCCTATTTTAAATTCTATCCATTAAAACACACAGGAGATCTTCTCCCCTCTCCTCTGTAAAACTGTTTTGACTGCACTCTGGAAGTCAATAGACAGAGTAGAGCATTCCTTTGTTGGCACAGCCCTGAACAGTCAACTTCCCAGGTTTCTCTTCTGTGAGCCTGTATTTACAGGGTGCTCTTCTGAGAGGGTAATTTATATTTGCTTATGGCCTTGCCACAAACGTAACTGATACCAAAAAGCACCAGACTATTTATCTGCTCTGGTTCTAGAGGACAAAATTTACAGCCAGATAATCTCTTT
This sequence comes from Argya squamiceps, assembly GCA_037834095.1. Lineage (NCBI taxonomy): Eukaryota > Metazoa > Chordata > Aves > Passeriformes > Leiothrichidae > Argya > Argya squamiceps. Next base: position 9,536,162 of record JBBMKD010000040.1, read on the forward strand.
TTTTTTTTCAGTTTTGCATGAATTTGATACCTAAGTCCAAAGAAAATAAACAGCAAATACAACATGACCCCAATATAACTGGACTAAAAGGGAGGGGTAAAGTTGACTTAAGTGTGTATTGAGGAGCAACAAAACTAACAGCAAAATTTACTCCTCGTAAATGTTTTCAGAAACCTTTAAATGCTGATGACAACATCTTCAGAAATGTGAAAACATTTGATAATAAACCAGAAATATTTAGTAAATATTGAAATTGAACAATCCATCAGAAAGCTTTCCTTAGGGCTCAAAGCTGCAAGTGCAGTGCAGCTGTAAGTTAAATTTGCAAATGCATTCAATCATGCAAATTTGAGTGCTTTCTCTGGTACAACGCAGTGCATAGAACGAGGATTATAGACACAATTATGGATTACTTCACTAGCCGACCAAAAGCATGATTTTCAAGGGAATTTTTCTCAATTAGAATAGCTGTGTTTTGGAAGGAGTGTGTTTATAAGAAGAAAGTGTTCAGAACAAGCGTCTGGTGCCCATAAACAAAATATTTTTAATTCTACAAATAACGAGGCATTTTAGAAAGTTTAAAAGTCTCCCAACACGAACTGAACTACCCAAAGCAGTCGGTACTTTGAGGCAGTGCTAGTGTGCACCATCATAAATCTGATTATCAGCTCGGGACGCTGGCAGGCAACTTAACTCAGCGTTAAGCCATTTTTAGGCTCTGGCCCGTATGAAGAAACGGTTCAAGCGGAGGACCACAGGATCTCCCAAACCACCTTATCACCAAGACACACCGAGGGAATTAGGGCTGGCTGTTGAACCGAGCCTGCTGGAGAGGCAGAAACCGGTCTGGAGCCGCCTTGTCCCTGGGGTGCGGCGGAGCCCCGGCCGCGGGGAGGGGGAGCGGCCGGACACATCGGGACGGGCGGGAGCGAAACGGAGAGGGGGGGAAAAAAGGAGAAGGGAAAAAAAAAATCAAAAACAAGAAAAGAAGGGAAAAAAAAGTAAAGAGAAAAAAAAGTAAAGAGGAAAAAAAGTAAAGAGGGAAAAAAAAGTAAAGAGGAAAAAAAAGAAGAAAAAAAAGTTAAGAGGAAAAAAGTAAAGAGAAAAAACAGTAAAGAGGAAAAAAATATAAAAGTTGGCTCCGTTTCCGCGTGAGGAGCCCCGGCTGCCCCGCGCCTCCCGCGGCCCCCAGTGCCGGGGCAAAGGTGGCGGCGGGCAGCCCCTCCCCGTCCCGCACTCACTTTGTACGTGTTCTCCGTCAGCTTGTTCACCTCCTCGGGGTCCCGGGACATGGTGCCGGCGGGGAGACCTCGTTCCTGCGGAGCGCCCCGGCCCGGCCCAGCGCAGCGCGGCGGCAGCCTGGGCTCGCCGTGCCCGAGCTGTCACAAACT
>JBBMKD010000040.1:9537685-9568542 GCA_037834095.1 Argya squamiceps
GGGCACGGCTCGGCTCGGCACGGCCCGGCCGGGCGGGGTGGCCGGAGCGCACGGACCGCCCCTACCTGAGGCGCCACCGCCCGCTCCGAGCGCCGCCTCCATCCTCATCCTCACTCTCCTCCTCCCGCTTCCCTGGCAGGGAGCCACTGCCCCGCTGCCAGAGCCCAGCCCGGGCCGTGTAGAAGCGCTCTGAGGGGGCAGCTCTGCCCTAAGTGCCCCACGAAGTCGGACGTAAACTTTTCCTCCCAGCAATTAAGTGAGGGTTCTGTAGGAATTAATTAGTCAGAATGAATTAGCGTGGTCCTGGCGATGGCAGTGAGGTGCGATCTCCCTGCTTCCTCCCACAGCAACCCCACACGAGGGAGAGCAGAGACCCCCTCAGGAATGGGCACAAATATTTTTCTCCCGAACGCTGGTCTAGTGCACTGCCCGAGCTTCCTGCTACACGCTGAAGTTTTCTGTTTGTTTTAAATACACACCCAATAAAACACTGCCCCCAGTCATCTTTCCTCCTCTCTGACCTGGTTTGCAAGTCCTTCATGGAGCAGGGTGGTGAGGAAGGCCGTGGGAAGCTGTAAATTTTTGTGGATCATAAATTGTCAAGAGATTGTGAGATTAAAGTATGCCGATTGGAATATCTTTCTGATAAAGTAATATTGGCACTGCCTTGAAGGGCTTTGTGGGAATTTCATAACCATGGGTATTTAAAACTAGGATGTGGTGCTGGGTATTGAGCGTGAGGTGTAATTGGCCTCCTCATGCTGGCTGCCCTTCTCGTGGTCGCTGTCTCTCCCTCTGTTTCCTTCACTTTATTGCAGCAATAAAAAGCTGGTCTTGGGTCAGAATCCTAGATATTGGACTTTGGTGAGGGAGGAAGTTGTCACAGGCTTTCAAGAGCTGCGAAAGTATTTTGAGCACGCGGAGGTGCCTTTAGAATTACAATTACATTTAGCATCTGGGCAAAGAGTGGGTACTTAAGGTGTTATCTTGAATGCAATTGAAATGCAGGGCAGAAAGGGGGTTTTAGGAGACTTCATACTCCCAGGTGAGGTCTTTACAGGCTTCTGGTATGTATGGTGTTAATTGCTTTTCAGTTTAATTTATAATGTTATCCTGTGGCCATAATGGATTGTTTTGGGCCCAAGTCTACAAGTGATGTTCCCTCTAAGCAGTGTTTGCTCATACAAACAGTCCTCTCAAATGTGATGTGGCTGTTTACCTGAGCATGGCAGGAGTCACAAGTCACAATGTTTATTCCCAAGTCTCTTGTCTGCAGGGTTTGTCACAACTCTGAAAACAAACTGAGTCCTACCAACTTTTGTGTTACCATATGCCAGTGCCTGAAAAGGATGTTACTTCCTAATAGGCTGGTGTTCAAACTTGAGGGAGCAGGTACCCCAAGGAAGGTGCAGAAAAGGACTTTTCCTTCCTGATTCCTGCTAAAGGAGCCGGGAGTGCAGTGTATAGCAGGGAGTGTTTTATTCCTGTTAGGGACACAGCATTTCTCTTTCCTCTGATCTCTGTGGAGCTCTGGGAGCTCACCCAGGATTCAGGGTATTTCCAGTTGGATTGCTAAATTCAGTCATAGTAAATTACAATGTGAGTGTAAATGGAGTATGCATATCAGACAGAAACAATATGGATAATTTATGTAGGCAGAAGTGTTTAAGTTGTTGTGATACTTGACATGTTGTGGGAATGCTCAGCATTTCAAAATATACATTTGTACAGGTCTTTCTTTTTACTTTGTAAACAGATGTAAATATTTTAAAGTCCTACTGAATTTCCTACTTCTGCTTATGACCTTTGGTCTTTGGTATGACCTTTGGTATTTGTTTCTGTAGTCTTTTTTGCATATGTTTTTTTAGAGTTTTTAGGTAATCTTTTTTTGTATGTTTTTAGTGCTGTTGGTTGTTTAAAAAAAAAGGAAAATAAAGATGGAAAGAAACAATGCAGTATTATACCAATTGTAAAGCTATGGAGAAAAGAAAAAGAAACTTAGAAAAAACATTCTTTAAGGAATACCTAAGTGGGAAAAGAAGCTAGCAGGGCAGAATCCTTAATTTGGGGTAATGATTAGATCTATTTTTTAATCTACCTCCAGATTAAAATAAAAATAACCATGCATAGTTCAGATATTTAACTTTATCCTGTGAGTGTAAAACTTGAAACTTGAAAGCCAAATCCAGTTTTTTGAGTATCCAGGCCTTTGCTGTAAATCATAAATTTTCAAATTCACTAGGAAAAAAATTCTGCTTGAGCTTGTAATAGAAATGCAAAGGCTTTGTTCTCTTAATAGGGGATTTTAATCTTACATTGTGTAAAGATTAGCGTTACGTTACTGACTTAGCTGGAGTCAATCCTGATGTGTGCAAACAACAGGAATTTGGAATGCTTGAATGAGGTTTCGTTTTTGCAAGTTGCTTAAGGATGCTCTTACATTTAAACATGAGTGCAGGAGTCCTCTAGTAACACACCAAAGTGCTTGGTGTGATCAGGACAGAATGTTTTATAGCTTGCAAAGCTGAAACTTAATGAATACTGCTTCCTGCTCCATTGCCTACATACTCCTGCAGGCATTTGTAATAAACATACTATTGTGAGATGTATTGTTCTATGTAGATATTTCTGATTTATTGTATTCATCAATTACACTGAAGTTTGGCTGTTTGATTTCTCAGGTTATGTATTTTGGTATAGTTTCTTAGGGACTCTGAAGAGCACCTGCTAACTTTTCTCTGGAGAGGAGTTCAGGAGAGCAGGAGTCTAGTTCTGATCACCAGTCATATCTGCTCTCTGAACTGATTGGAATTAAAATTAATCTGATTACCTTTTTTTGATGCTTACTTTTAACAGATATGGATTTATTGGCCAAAAGAGATGAAGAAGGAAACAGTCTTTGGTGGTGAACCCATCCTGTGATATAACTACTGTCTGTTTTTTGTACTCTGTCCCAAGCATTAACTGCACCTCAAGAATAGTTCAGGGAACTTGCCAGTTTTGTAGCTTAGCTGGCCCAGACCCCATCAGAGCAGGGCTAAATTCAGCATTAGGTTGGTCAGGGCTTCATGCAGTTTAATTCTGAAGGAGAAGTTGAGAAGCAGAACTGAAAGTTTTACTTGAAAGAGCCTTTTGATAAGTAAAAAAAAAAATCCTCCACAGTGTTATAGGAGACAGTGTTTAACATTTTGTGTTGGTCTATCCCGTGTCACCCTTCCTGAGCTGCCCGTGCTCACCAGGCATCCTCTGGCTTGTAAGGAGAGCTCTGACTGGAATGTTACCTATCGAGAAAACAAAACTCCTTCCTCATTACCTGCTATTCTGCCTCACTTTACACTTCCCTGGTGTTAAACTGAGGGACTGTAATCATGCATAATTCCAACAGTTACCTTTGATACTGGCTGTTTATAAGTGATGGCTTGGATTTCAGCGTGTCCTGGCAGTGGTTAAGGTGCTCCTGCCCCTGGCAGGCAGGTCCTGAGCAGGAGCAGCCAGGCTGGGCTGGCCTGGGGCTGGGGCTGGCAGCATCTGAACCTGGATTTCTGCAGGTTCTGCTGGGAAAGGCCTCTCTGGGCCCCAGTCCAGCAGCTCATTCCACGCTGGCCAGAGGCAGAATCACACAGATTTAGCAAAACTGCTGTCGAGGGACTCACTCAAAATAAGTGCTTGTGTTTATTCCCTCCAGAAGGCCAGTTCTCCCTTGTAGGGTTTAAGCTTTAGAACATGAATAGCCACAATAAAAATTTCCCCATGCTTTGCCAGCCCAGTATAACTGAGATTTTAATGAGAAACGGGTATTGCTGATACATCTTTTGAAAACATATTCAGAAATATTCCCTTGAGTAGATACATGTGTTTCTTTAAAAACAGTAATATTTTGATGTACAATCATTATTCCCTTGAGTAGATACATGTGTTTCTTTAAAAACAGTAATATTTTGATGTACAATCATTTTCTGCATGTGTCCTGTTTGCAATGTCAGAGACATATCCAAACACTCTTTGGAAAGGATTTAAGCATGCTGTAAATACCCATTAATATCAGCTCATCATTAGATCTTTAACATGTGTTTTAAGTAGCTTAGTAGGACTGTAACTAATTACATAAATTGTGGCTAAGCAGTAATCACATGTGCATGATCTAGCCAGCTGTGGCCTATTTCATTCCCCGTGGTCATTAGCAGATGTTTAACTTGATTGAGGAAAAAAAATGTACACGGCATGTTATTTGATGGTTTCAAGCTACATTCAGAGTCAGAATATAATTTTCTGAACAGGAAATTAGAGGGACTCTACAACCTCTCTTTTCTGATTGATGGGTATTTTTTTTCCCTTCTGTTGATTTTTATAAGGAATTTTTCAAGTATTTTAATCCCCTTAAAATTGACAATGCAAAAGCACCCTAAAACTTACGCAAAGTGTCATTTGAAAGAATTATACAAAACTTTTGAAGGGTTACTGACCCTTTCAGTCTGATTCAGCTCTGGATCATTGAAAGGATTTACTCCATTTTTAAATTGATGCAAGCAAGCACAAAATCATTTTGTTCCCTGCTGTTCATTGTCCTGGGCTGGTTTCAAAGCAAATGAGCTGTAACTCGGACTCACAGGTCAATAAGACACTGAGCTCTCTGGTCAAGGAAGACACTTAATCAAATGCTTAATTTAAACATGTAATTAATTGACAGTACTTTGGGGGGTTGAATCGAGGAAGTGCAAGATGCTTTTTATTAACTCTTTTTTCTCCAGACTAAAAATGAGATGCTGTTTTTGTCTTGAAGAGGAAGGCTTTGGATGTGTTCTGTGTTGTCTTGTGTTGCAAATGATCTTGGCAGTATTATAAGATGAACTATAATCTGATTTCATCACTAGGGTTTATTGGTTTGAGACTAAAAAGAACGTATGGTATGGAAGAAAGTGTTTTTTAAAACCTTTAATGAGGTTGCCTAGGACTGGGACAAAATTTAACATTCAAGGGAATCTCAAAGGCAGTCCTGCTAGCTATGCTAATAATTTTCTGCTGCTAGTTGAAATATTTAATTCAAAGCTGTTATACCCACACACTCTGTGACTGCTCATTTCTTGCCGACAGTAGCTGTGCTTTAATTCACGTGCTGTGCCCACTAGATGGCAAGCGAGCTTTGCACGATGGGGGGAAAGAAAACCACATTATCTGTATGCACAAGGCTTTCTTCAAGTGCTTCATAATGAAACAAGATAGATATTAGTGCTAAGCGAATGAAACAGCCTTTATATTGCTCAAACACAGCCTCGGAATTTTTTCTGAAGAGTGTTAGTGCAGTTAGTATGTTCATGTTATTGAAATCTAAATATGCCTTGGGATCTGTAACTTTATTTTGGAAGCCAGCCCTAGTAGCAAACCAACATCCTGGTGAAACTGCTGTTATAAACTTCTAATCCATTTAGGTTCCAGGGGTTTATGAGGTGAGTCATGCTGAAAACACATTATTTTAGATACCTACGTATTTGTTATTCTCCCTTTTGTAATTTGTCAGCTGAGGATTAACTAACAACAGGTGTGCACTGTCCCAAATGGATAAAAGGGTTTTGCCTGGAGGCTGAGTGTTGGGTTGTGCAGTTAAACACAGATCTGCTCATTGCTGCTCTTGGTAATGCCAAGAGATTCTGTATTAGAACCAGAGCAGGAATTATCAGTTTGTTATGGGGTAGAACATAAAGACCTCAACTGGAATGTGATGCTATTGCTGGGCTGGGAACAAAACATGCACCGGGTGTAAAGTGCCACTGCTGTGAGGATTTTCAAAGAATTTGGGTGCTGTTCTTACCTCTTCCTTTTCACAGCAAGGAGAAGATAGACCAAGTACCTAATATTGTTAATTTGATTGTACTTAAAAATGGCAAAACTCCTAGAACTGCATTTCTATATTGCAAAGAAACTTGTAGCTCATTAACCCCTCTCTTACTGTCATGGAGGATTACTAGGAAGATGTTCAGGATAGATGGTATTAATAATAAACTATTAAAAAATGCAATCACCTTCTTCCCATATTGCCATTTAACTGTGAGCGTTTTTGAGAAGTTGTACTGACACCAAAAAAAGCAATCCACTTCTATTTGCTGGTAACAAAAATATGATTCCAAACCCGTACATGGATATTCTTGGATTGAGCCACGCTGAAGTTTCTTTGTATGGACATGTTATGAGCCTGCCTTCTCCTCTTCTGTTCTGTTGCTGTTCCAGGAACTGTTTCTCTCAGGAACTGTGCCTGCCCACTCCTTGTTTCTAGACACCCACTGGCCGGTGACAATCCCAGCAATGCTTTCCAGAAAATGCAGGGGCAGCAATGGTTGATGCTGAGCAGTGCAAAAATTGGGAGCAGCCCGTGCATCCTGTGGTGGATATTTATATTTATAACCCAGCCTGGTGTGCTCTGAGCGTGTCTCCACAGCAGACTCAAAGCAGAGGCTGGCTGTCACTGTCCCCGCCGGGGGTCCCACCCCTGGCTGGCAAAAACGCCGGGGGAAGGAGGTGGTTGGAGGCTGCGACTGTTCTGCAAAAGTGGGAAGATGATGATGAGATGAGATTAGACTGGCGAAAGGCAGCCTTGGAGGTTTGGATGAAAAGGATGATTGATTAATCACGGGTTGTCTGAAAGGTGATAGCTCTAGGGTCAAAATACCTCACTTCCAGTCCCACTGAGATTGGGAAAATAGCATGCTTAGGGGAATTAGAGTGATTACGGGTGGTTTCAGCTCCTGATTGACTGGCTTCATTGAAGTCAGTTCGGTTCCTATGGATTTCCTGAAAGTTTGGCTTGCCATTCCTCATTTCTGCTCAGCTTTCTCATTTGAAAATCAAATATACGGGCTGTGTCACAAGGAGTGGTCCCTAGCCTCAGGGCAAAGGTGTGGGATGGCTCAAATCCACCAGGCAATGGTTCTGGGCGGGTTTCCTCTGGGACTTCAGGCTGGCCGGCCTTTGGGTCACTGCTGGGCGCCACCCATGGGGCTGTAAACCCTTAACCATTGCTTTATTTCGTGTTTTTCGGTTCGAAGTGTCTGAACTAAGCTGCGGGCTGTGCTGTAGCTCGGCTGAGGAGCATTTGCATGGAATGGGAGTGCCCTGGGGCTGGGAGCAAACGGGACTGGGCAGGGTTACAGAGCTGGGTGAGCCGAGGCTGCTGGATTCAGGGTGGATGGACATGTTTGGCCTTTCAGGTGGGTCCTTGCAATGAGCTTTACAGCTGCACTTTCTGTTGAAAGGTCAGGTGGCAGCAGAGGGGATGCCGCATGTGAAGTGGCCGGTGTTATGTAGGTGATGGAGAGCACTGGGATCCAGGAGTGACCTAAGCATCTCATCTGTCATCCTTACCTGATGTGTGAGGAGAAGAAGGCACTTGATTTCTGATAACAGTGCTGTGGGCTCTGACTTTCCATAGGGTTCTAAGGCATAATCCTTCCATGTTATTAAACCAGTGAATTACTAGAGTTACAGATAATTTACTAGGCAAGAATTGTTTGGGTTGTGATTCCATACAGACATGGCAGCTCAGTTGTTTGGCCTCTGAGGAGAAAGCATTTTAATGTTTCTTTTGTCCTTTTCACAAAAGGGCTATAGTTCCTGCTGTTCCTGGGGCTATTGTGAAACTAACTGTTCTGGAACCAGAGAATCCAGACAAAGACAATTATGATTGTCTCCTTTTTTGGAATATCCAGAAAAGATGTAATATTGTACTGTGAGTTTATTCTAGATCAGTATCCTAAGTCCCCTTCCTCCCCCAGCTGACAGAACAGATGGTTCATCTCTCTCCTAGAATTTCAGAATCCTTCAAAATCCCACTGTGAGGAGCTGGGGACAGGTCTTTCTTTAAGAAGTCCTGTCCCTCTAGTGCTTTTTAATTCTTAATTCCATGGCTAACTCTTCAAATAACACTTCAAGTATCACCCTGTTATGCTGATTTTTGTGGAAATTACTAAGGGATGAGATGGTGTGTAGAATTAATACTGCTGATGAAAATATCAATATAAGTAGTACTTTAGCACAATGGGAGAAATGTAAAGGGAGAATGTCTGCAACCTTTTTGCCAAACTTTTTAAAAATAAACCTGTGGTCTTTGAGCAGTGTGTGAGAGCTGTGGGCAGTGTAAACTGTTTAGGTCTGTTTATACCCATGAATGGCACTTCAGGCAAAAAATGATTTGCAAATTATACAGGTGAGATAAGAGCTGTGACAGTGTCACAATAACAGCATCACCAGCAGTGCTGAGGGGGAGGCTGAAATCTTGGGTCTATTGTGAGTGTGATTGTATTCACAGTGGAATAATGTCTATAAAAAGAATAAAAACATCCTTGATGGTCAAGGACCAAAATCTGCACTCATGGGGAACAGAAAGGTGAAAGAGGCAGAGCTGTAGCAAAGGGACAAGGAGATCTCGACACCTTCATTAGTAGCAAAAATTAAACCAGTTACAGCAATAACTGCAGGCAAGGGGGAGGGGGAGGTTGTGCAGGAAGGCAATAAATTTCTTCTAATTTTCTTTCACTTTGGGGAACTTTCCACCACTTTGAGAGAGCTATGGCAATTACGTAGCACTTGTTACATAGTACAAGTCAGGAATAACATCAAAATGACCAAGTCAAGTGGAGTGTGTAACTGGGAATTCAAACCCATGCATTACTTACATTGATGTATAACTCCTTAGGGGAATGAGCATTTTGTTATGGTGATTCATCAGCTAGCAGCTGGATGCTTTTCCCAAAATATTCAGAAATATTCATCTTGCCAAGTGCAGCCAAGACTTTGTGCTGTTTGGGTAATATTAATGAATGAACGTAAAAGTGTGTTATATTTTGTTAGTTCTTAGTTTCTAGACAATGTGGGCCAAAGTTACATCCTTTTTTCAACAGCACAAAGTAGTTGAAAAGGCAGAGAGTGGCTAGGTAGGAATCCCATTTACACAGGAGGAATCCCTTGGTAACAGAAAACCACCACAGCAGCTTGATTTCAACTTTTCTCCAGTGCCAAATCAGTTGAAATTTCTGAGCAGAACAAGAGTTGGAAATTGGTTTTTGCTTCTGAGTTAGTCTCAGCTGTCAACAGTCCACCAAGAAAGGGGGGAGCAGCATGTGAATTAGGGCAGTGCTGTAGCTTGAATTCTGTTTGATGTTCGAGCTCCTCTGACTCACAGTGTGATCTGGATTTCACCACAGGCCTGGTGGAGCTTGAGGCCTGAAGATGGAATTCCCTGGCTGCCACCCACCTGGAGCAGCAGCTACAGCTAGGATCAGGTACAAATCAAATTCAGACCTTTTTCATTGCCAATTTTGTGCCAGTCTCTTATTCTATTTCCTTAATTTCCAATTTGTCCTGCCCCACCTATGGGTACTATTTGCCAATACAATAAAAAGAAAATACTGTATAAAACAAAGCACGTACACAAAAGGTAACAGAAGTCCTGTTTCCCATTTTCAGACCTCTAACATAATGTTCCCTTTCTCCTTGCCTTTCTTGCTCATTTTATGACAATTTCCCATCTCAATTTCTCTCTGCAGTCATTGATTCCTGATGTAGTATTTCCCATATCAAATTCAGAGCTATAAAAATATACTACAGTGCAGAAAATATTTTAGACAGAGGCTGGTTTTGTTGAGTTAGTGAGGTTATGTGCTGGAGAATAGTGACACATTCATTTATTTATCTGCAGCGAATTGTTAGTGAAGTTTCTTATTTATGCCCTCTCAGTGTTTCCACTGATTCATTCTCACCTGTTTTCTGAGGCTGCCGTGACCGTGTAGAAATATAATGTGACCTAAACAGCTCAAGTTCATTAGAACATGATTATCATGAAACAAGAGGTCTAGCAGAGACATTTTAAATGAGGATGTAATATAGGTAGCTTTTTACTTTTATGAAAGTGTGAAAGTATGAGTTACATTTTCATTAAGTTAAGGCAATGAGGTCTTCAGCATGATTGGTGTACCTGCTGTAAAGACAGCAGTGTGAATTAAGCCAGAAGCAGCATTCTTCCCACTACTTCCTCCTGCTTTTATTGATTTAACTGAGGCTCTGGGGTAGCTGATCTTATCCTGATGCCTGAAGATTTATTCATACAACTCCCCATGCATCAGCATAATATTACACCACTTGTTCTCTGGGGAAAATAATTAAGTGAATTATTAACGCATAAAATGCTCAACTTAAAATGCTTAAATATTCCATTTGATGCTGTTATATATAGCTTAATGTAATAAGTGCAGGGTCCTCCTAGAGTGCCATGGCTTTCATCTCCATTAAGTGGAATATTAATTACCAGTTGATTCCAATTTTGTCAAGGTTGCTTTGTTGTTATATTCTTAAACAAGACCAGAAGGTGACAAAGGACTAACCTGTATATAAATTAAAAGTAATCAACAGAGGTCAGAGCAATGGTGTTGTTACTTCGGGGTTGCAGTTATAAATACTTTGCTATCATGGAGTTTTTAAAATGAGACAGAAACTTAATCTGTTGACTGACTTGTGAGAGAAGCTGCTCATGGGGATGGGGAGGTAGTTCATCCTACATGCAGGTATTGCAAAGAAAGGGAGAATTACAACAAAATATAGCCAGTGATGGAGCAGGTGATGGAGTTCAGCCTTTCACTGAGAGAACTGATGTGAAAATGCAATTCCAGAGCACCTCCATGGAGCACTCATTGCTGAGTGGATGCACATGAATTCGAAGTATCCTGGTCAAAAAACCACCAAATAACTTCCAACTGTGTGTAAACTGCTGAGAGCTGGAACAGTTAATTTTGCTTTGTATGTTAGAAAGCCTAATCCATTGACATTGAACGTCAAGGATTGTTTGATTTTGGGGGGAAAAAAAGAAAATTTTTTTAGTCCTAAAATTGCTTAGATTTCACTTATAGTGAAACAAAAGGTGTAGGTTTCTCTATATTATTTAAAAGAAAACAATAATCTCTAATATTTTGCAACGTTTTATCTTACTTACATCAAATGTTTTCTTTAGATACAGTTTTGTTTGCTTGGGAATAGAACTATCAGTTCCAGATTTTAATTTTTTTTTCTAATTTTTTGCCTTTCTGTCTTGTTTCACTATGGAAACAAGCATTTTAGCCCAATAAATTCATAGTGAAAATACAACTGAAGTTCATCTTTTTTTTTTGCAAACCACATAAATGCATGTCTGTGTATTCTGGTTGTATTAAAATCAGCCACCTCTGAACACAAAATCCACTTCAAGGGCCAGATCCTGATATTCATCCATCTTCATGATTCCTGCTATATCCCTTTCCCTTGATACAGCTGTTATATAAATGTCTGTGTATTGTACTGGAAATTGATCACTGACAGTGCAGGAGAGGCACATGAAGAGGAGGAGGAAGAATTGTTCCAGCAGAGTGGTGGATGTGCGTGTTTGGATAGTGCAGGTGCCCACTTCATTCACTGCATCCTTTCAGCACCAAGAGTTCAGTTCAGTGCTAATTCCAGGAACTGAAATAGTATCTAAATGCTAATCTCATCCTTTGGAATCAACTTTTCCTTTGGTCCTGGTGAGAAAATTCAGTGTATGCTGTGTATTGTTTGCTGGGAGCTCACCCAGCCGTAGCCCATCAATGCCTGGGCACTTACTCCAACATCTCACGTTTTTATGCTTTGGCTCAGAGTCCAAAAATGAAAAATAGATTAAGCTCCGCTATTGTTGATTCACGCTTCCACTTTACCTGCTCTCCATGTAACAGAGGTTTTGAACAGGATCTGTGTTACAGCAGTTTCACAGCAGATTCAATTTACCAGTTCTGCACCAAGTACAAAAAAAACTATGAAGTTTGGTTCATCTTTCAAGTAGCTTTTGCATCATTCTGCCCATCCCCCTCCCTGATATTTTTCTCACTTTGATGCTAATGAGGGGCCAGAGAATCCAAAAGCTAATTAACATTTCTGGTCATAGATGTGCAAACGTAAGAAGAAAATTGATCTGCCAATGTTGATCTAAAGTGTAGAAGGTAGAGATGCATTGCTAAGGTATCTTTCATCTGAATAGAAAGGAGGATTTTTTTCAGGAGCTGCTGCTGCTTTTTCCTGCACTATTTCTCATCAGCATATTAAACCTCTTCTTCACAGGCTTTGTTCAGCTGTTGTTGAACAGCATTCTAGGTTGTGTAAATTCAGGGGAGTGTGGTTTGGGGAAAAGTTGGCAAAATGAAGCTGTAAATTGTTGGGAAGTGTTTAAATTGAGAACAGTGTTGCAAGTTTCCCATGGAGATTTAAGTCTGATTAACTTAATAGAACTGAAATATATTTTTCAATTTATATTAAAACAATGTTCATTGTTATTTTCTTTAATATGAACTTTTAAGATCTCCAAGGGGAACATTTCTCCACAGATAGCTGTCTCCTTTACAATAAACCCCAGTGTTGCCACTGACCTTGAGTATTTTCAAGAGAGAAGAGCAGAGGAGGCAAATAAGTGCAATTTCAGCCCTTGTTTACCAGTCATCTCTGAATGAGCCAAATGTCACAGCTGCCACTGACTTTGAGGAGCCCTGATCTTTGAATGGTGTGAAGTCCAGATATTTATTTTGATGGTATTAGGAAATGGCAGTTAATGCATTTCAGTTATTCAGGAATCTAATGTAATAGTACAAAAATTATGGTTCTCCTGTCTAAAATCCTGATCTTAAAATTTTCCAGGGCCTCAGATTTGGGGTACTTCAAGTAGCAGTTCTTGTGGTTAGAAATGTGTTGCTACCCATGAAAAAAATTTCATAGAGTCATAGAATATCCTGAGTTGGAAGGGCCCACCAGGATTATCAAAGTCCAACATTTTTGTAAGAATGTATGTAGCTATTTTTTCTCATTTTTGTTGGAAAGAAGCCAGCAGGATTTAGGAGATGACACTTTGAAAGGATTAGCAACTCATTCAAAGTTGTTAAGGAGAACTGGAGCAACTAAAGCAAGGGGAAAGTCAGGGCAGTCATGCTTGTTCATGAATTGGTAGGAAATTTAAAGAACAAGTCCTGTGACAGGGAAGGACAAGAAATAAGTCAAATATTGGGGTTATTTGAGGCTTTGTACAGCAACTGATATATTATTATGTTATCTGCCTAGAGTAATGGTGAAAAGCAGGGTGTCAATACATGGTAAGGTCATAAATTTATATAAATTAGGCAGTTTTAGAAAAGACTACTAAGAGCTCTAGGAGAATGTAATAGAACTTGGTAATAAGATGTCAGATTAAATTCAATTTAGATAAGTGCATGGGAATTAAAGTATAAATCACTTCAGCGTGTGCAGTTCTAAATCAGTCCTTAGGAAAATTGCTTGATATTATATTGGAATATTTGAAAAACACTACTTTGATTATGTAAGTAAAGATTACAGTAAAAAGTTCAATAAAAGCACAGATATTTTAAAATGGTATGGGCTCTTTTGTTGCACTCCTTGATCATTGGTTATAGTGGTTCTGTGAAGTGTTTCAGGTGCATGAAGTTTTGCCAGATTCCAATGGCTTGGTAAAGGCACACAAATCTCATTCACAGAGGGTGGCTCTGGTATCCGGCTTGAAGATTTAAAGCTAAAAGTTTAGATAGTAATGTAAATTTCTTTTTTTTTTTTTCCTCTAAAAGAAGAGCGATTTTGTATTTTTAAAGTTCTGCTGGAGATGAGGTTTTTGAGTTGGATTGGATCTAACCAAGCTTGGGAGGTTATTTCCATAAAGATGTGCAAGATCCAAAATGTTAAATTCCATGAGCAGGGTGTATTCTGACAAGTAAATGGTAATTCTGTGAGCATAATTTTTCACTTTCCATAACGAAATGATGGCTGAATTAATGTCTCTGAATGCTTAAAAATAACAGAAACTAAACTAAAATCCTAAACTGAAATCTAGACTGGGGAATCTCCTGGTGAAAATCAGCATTTTTCAGCCTTGTTTAATTCTGCTGTTTTCCTGAAAGCTCTAGAAACTCTGACTGAGATGGTGAGAGCAGGATATCACCTGCAAGACTGAGACCTATGTGTTTGAATAATGAAAATTCTGATGAAAACTGTTCATTGTGGCTGTAAGCTGCAGTAAGACCACTTATGACTAAATAATTGCAGGTTTGACCATAACTCTTTTCTGAATTCTCCACTAATCTATAGCAGAGCTGACTGCATGTTGAATTTTTGCTGACACTTTCTCCATTGATTTGTCAATCCCTGCCCGCTGTGTATAAGTCTTGAAGAGAACTTGTGCTCTCTGTAACTTTGCAACAGTCTTCGTGATGTCCTTGTAGCTCTTACTCAGTGTGAAATATTCCCTTTCAGAACTGGTTTATAATTGAGCTCCAGTGAGATTGCTCACCTTGTCACCTGTTAATATGAAAAGTTCTGTATTTTAGAGAGAGGGCATTGATCGCTTTATTTCTGTGTTAATAATAACAACTACTGTCAAATTACTATGGGTAAAGGATGTCTCTTTTTATTTCATTACTGGCAAGAGAAGTATGCTTAGTCACTCCAGTTAATTTTGGTTACGGTTCCAGAGCCTTATAATGAGTAATTTCAGTCTCTATTTTTGGTTGTCTCTGGAGATTTGAAAAAAATTGTTAACAGTTTTTAAAGCAAGGTTTTGATGTCATCTTAAATGACATTGGTTGCCTTTTCACATAATTTTGATGAAATCCTTTGCTTTTGTACTTTGTTTCACCAGAACAGCTAAATCTGTCATTCACTCCCAAATAATCCAAGCCCAACTTGCTTTGCAGCTCAGAGGATTAATATAGACTGCTCAGTGTTACATGCTTTAATACTATCTGGGGAAAAAACCCGTTTCCTCACTATCTGTTTTCAGAAGCATTAAAATGCTTTACAATTTCAGTCCTTACACTTTGTCTTCGATAGCTCTGTTGTAAAACTGTGGAAGCAATAAATCCTTTCTATCTTTAATTGAATCCTTTGCTATCACTCTTTAGTGCAGTCTGGGCTTTGCAGTTATTTGCACATGTTCAGTGGGAAACGTCTGTTCTTGTACTTTTTACTCCTTGTCCTTCAACGTTGTAAATCTCATGGCCACAAATGTTTTCAGTCTTGTGTGGCCCCTGTTTATGCCCTGTTTGCTGCACAGAGCTCATGTTGGCTCCTTTTTACCTTTAGCCTCTATGGAAATAATTCTGGGGCTGTTCAGACCAGTTTGGTTCCTCTCCTTGCCAGCTGTAGCATTTAGCCCTGGCTCTGTGCAGATTAAACCAGGGTTAGTCGTGATGGCCCCAGCCCTGCTCTGGCTGTGCAGTCCCACAGTGAGGCTGGGAAGGAGGAAGGAGCTCCAAGGGGCTGCACAGGGCCCAGAGCCTGGGACAGAGCTGCTGCCAGTGGCTGCACCTTCCTCTATGCACTGTGGTGCTGCCACTGCTGATCCCCCACCCTCACAGTCTGCCTGTGGGTCAAGGAATTGCTTTCTTTTTCAAATTCAGACAGATTCAGAGCTGTTCTGTAGGGAAATGTTGCCAGTTCATCGTCTAGAAAAAAATGTGCATGTTTCTGAATTTCTTAGGAAAACCTTGTTTTTTAGAGATAAGAATAGTTCAACGTTTTTCCCCAAGAAGTATTTGCAAACAGCAACAGTTGTCTAAAACATTAGGCTTAAAGAGTTTCTCTTTTGTGTTGTTTCTTTTTTTTAAATGAAGCTAGGGCTGCTATACAAGATATATACATGTGCATGATATCCTGCTTTGGAGGCTTTATAACACTACTGTGTAGGCAGGAAAGGGATTTCTTTGCCTTTGCAGTCTGAGTTTGATTTTTTAGATAGCAGAGAAATGTAGCTTTATTCCTAACCAAAACACCCTGTTGTACCAACATTGTTCATACAGTTATTGAATTTTTTGTATTGTATAAAAACACAAGCCGTATCTTTGCTATCCACAAGCTGCTTATTCTTTGCAATTTTTTCCCTGTAAAAAACAAAAACTCAACACAAAAACCTCCTCTAGAACACTGTAAGAAATAAAGTATAGTAAAGTAAAATAGCCAGTAACTGGGATGGATATGACTGCACTGAGAAAAGGATGCCACACTCCTTTAGGAATTACTTTGTTTATATTGCTTTTAAGTCACTGAACATGTCCATGGTGAAATACAGACTTATATTTACAGAACTCTGAACAGTGTCTAACTGAGTTTCAGACTTATGTAGTTAATAAAAGAGCCTATTCTCTTCAGACAGCCTTGAATTCTTATTAAATGTATAAGTTTCATTTTAGACAGCAGGTTTCTACATACTGGAAGCCTCAGGCTAGAACAAAAAATGAAGGGAACTTGTATATGTTTGTAAGTACAGTGCAGAAGGGAAAACTCCTCTTTCTGCTGCCAGGGCTCCAACTAGTTTATTTGTAAGGTGGGTCTTTTTCTCTTTAAGAAGGGCAGGTAAAAAACATAACTTACACAGAAAGTCGTTTTATTTCTGTTGCTCTCAAGGAGCTAATATACTTTTAATTAGAAAAAGGCATTGAAGGCAGGTGGCAAAGGGGAAAAACTGTTGTTTCTTAATGAAAAATTTTCTCTGTCCTGCATAAAGAGCAATAGATATCCTCCTGAGATTTTTTACTAGAAATAATGGAACTAGTGGTAGAAATGATGCTGTAAGGAATGAGAAAACAAAGCCTGAATTAATAAAACCTTACAGTACAGTACCATGCAGTTAGTACAGAAACTTCTTGTTTTTCATGGTCTGAAAACAAAGACAAAGAGAAGTCATACAACATGAGTATAGCATGGTTTTTCTGTTACACCAAGAAAGTGAATTCAAATTGTTAATTCTTGACACTGTTGTCCACCCCAATTAGAAAACAGCTTTTTTTAAGGCTTAGAGGTGGTAAAGTCATCAACATATTTGGGATAAAAGGCCACGTAGGCAACATTGTCTGATTTGAAAAGCAGACCTGAATCAAATGAAATAACACAATAAAAGCTGCATTTTAAGTGTGGTGATCTTCACAGCCATGCCACTGTACTTGTAAAACCTACAAAAATCAAACATTCTTTTTTTAAATTGATTTCGGTGTTTCACTGGGAAGATATTCTCATAAATGAATGGCTGCTGTGAGCTTTGCCATCCAACTTAATTGCTTCCATTTCCAGGCAAAATTACTCTCCTGAATTCTGCTTTGGGTTTGTTTTTTTTTGCCTCATGGAAGGCCAAAAATGCTCCCTGATGGAGGCAATCCCATGTAGCAGAAGATGAGAGGGCAGTTGGAAACGGATGTTTTAAAACTGCTGATCTCACCTGCTGATGGGTGGTAGAAGTGACAGCAAATTCCACATCAAGTGAGTAGGAAATGCATGTGTGTCACTGGCACTTCTGTCTGAGGCTGGATCCCTCCAGGTGCCCAACACGACACAGATCCTTGAGGCAGCTGCTGCTGTGAGTAAACGTGTGAGAGGATTTATCTAGAATGCAAAGCTTCAAAAGCGTTTTGGAACAGTATCACTGACATATGGCACAGCCGTTGAAATGAGTGGAATCATTGTTCTGCTGCAGACTTTACAGATATCAGTAGGAGAAATAAAGCTCCGGGAAGGTGCAGAGCCTTATGGGGTGATTTACAGAGGAACTGGATGTGACAACGCGAGTCAGTCTAAAAAAAAAAATAACAGCCCACAAGTTAAAACAGTGGAACAGCTTTTCCTCAGAGTGAAATGATGAAGACAAACAGACGAATGTAGGAGGAATAAAATAAATCAGCTGTTAACACTCTCTTTGAAAACACTTTTAAAAGGGAATAAAATTGCTTTTTGGTGCTTTTAAGATTTTTCATCCTTTTAAAGAAGAAATTGAGATGACTCTTGATTCTGTAGTTATTAAAAATGAAGTGTTGCTTGATTCTGTGAGCACCTTCACATTGTGAAAAGTGTTGTGTGGAAATGACAACTGACAGTTGTGAGAACAGGTATCCTTCAACCTATTTTTAACAAGTGCAACAAGATGAGTTAACTGCTGTCAGCTCTCACAGCTTTGGCCTCCAGTCCAAATCCATTTCATGCAAAATTCTGGGGAGGAAATGGGCTTCTTGCTGGGAACAGAAAATTAAGAAATATGGGTTAGAGAATGCTCCAGTGTGATGGTTCTGTGTCAAAAACAGTCTGCAGCTTTCTGCCTAGACTTTACAAATTGAAAGTAGCATCTGTATTTGGATTTTGAAGCAAAAAAAGAGCACAGCATAAATAGTTCTGATATAAGATGCTTAATATGTCAGTTCACCTAAGCAAATGATCCCATAATCTCTTCCAAATCCTCACAGAATGTTTTTGACCTTATTTTGTCCCTATTTCTACAAAAACCAATGTTCTTTTTGGTTCTGAATTGCAAACCTGATTTCCTGGGTGTTAAGCAATTGCAGCAAGTGTGAAGTTTTCTGTGTCTGCCTTGCCATGAAGAAACTGTTTGCAGGATTCGAATTCATAATCATGGAACTGAAATTATGATCTAGAATGTGTAGCTCTGGATAAATGTAGAACAAATGAAGTACCTGCAGTGACTCAAGGAAGAATCAAGACTTCCCCAAGGTTCCGAATGAGTTTACTGCTAAGGTCTCATTTACTTCAGGAGTAATGAGAGTACAGTTCTAGTTTTAAAACAGAAAATGCTGTTGCATATGCCTTAAAACACTGAAAATTGAGCATTGAGCAGTAATCTGATTTTTTGCTCTATCTCCTAATCTCACAAGTTGATAATTACTTTGTAATAGCTGCCAAATCATTAAGGAGTGGAATATATTTACCTATCTGTGCTGATAAAAGGGATAATCTTTTTATTTTCAGTTTTTATCCACCTCAGCAGATGTATAACTGCATAAAAGATTTTGTTGCTATATCCCACTGAATGCTTAAAAAACTTGAGCAGATTAACATTAATTTTTGTATCTTATTCATGTGTGGGTTTTTGGGGGGGTAAATGTCTCATTTCAGTTTGTTTTCAGTGCAGTGTAAGACATCTTGCAGAATTGTTTTTTAGAAGGTATTACTTCCTGCATCTGTTTCATTCTCAGAATCATTAAAAGACAGAAGAGGTACCAATACTAAGAACAGATGCCTTTTGAATGATATTGCAGACTTAGTCTTCAAACTAAAACAATTACTTATGCATACATGAAAAAAGTTTGATTTTTATCATCAGAAACGCTGTGGAAATGGCAGTGGGTATCACATAGGATGGCCCTGACATGCTCAGTTCCATTAGCATGGACAATTCAAGGGGATCCCAGCTGAGTGTCCCGGCTGCAGGTTACACAGGTAAAAGCAGAACTGCTTCTACAGCCACTGCTTAGCAGTCATTTCCTTCTGAATCCACCTGCTTGGAGACTGCAGTAAAACTGGGCATTACTGTGCTCTCAGTCTCCAGTATTTGTTTATTCCATTTAAACATCCACGTTTGAAAATGATCTGCACTTTCTTCTTTCTGGTTTGTTTTTGTTGTTTTTTTTCCCTGCAATTTGCCATTTTAATGTAGACTTTCAAATCTATGGGTATATTCTGGTAATTTCAGCAAGAGGTGTTGCTTACTAGTTAAAAAGATGTATTTTCGATCATTGCATGGTGGATGAGGTAAAATAAATTGCTCTTGTGGTATAGAATCTAAATAGTTGTGTAGGTGTTTTATTTGATAACTGCCATTCTGTTTATGGGGTTTTATTGCTTGCTTTGCAATCCAATATAGGGACCCAGGTGTACCAGGAGAGGCTGAGTTATGTTGCATGTGGTTTCACAGAACCATATTAGTGTTCCTTAATCATTAAAGCAACATGAATTGTGCTCATATATCTTTCAAAACAGCACATGATTATAGCCCAGGAATGCATTAAGAAACTTAAATGTGAATTAAGTACATGAAAGGATTGCTTGGATCTTGCAGACTCAGTTGCATTGTGAACACTTAGAGGTGGGAAAGGATAATTCTTACAATGCTTTCTGTCTGTGGGTTTTAAAAAAGCTTCATGGGGGGTTATTGTACTTGTCTGCAGGTGAGAAAATTGAAACAGAGGGAAAAGAAAAATTTTTCCAAGGTCTCCTGGAAAGCAAATGGTGCTGCTGGAGGGAAAACTAATCAATTCAGAGGTCTGGGCCAGTTCTCTGTTCAAGTGCTCTACTGCCTCCTTTGCTTCCAACTGTTCCTGTTTCCCAAGAAAACAAACATCTCCACTACAGCTTCCAAGTAGAATGTGGTAAGTATTCTGAGAAACCTCTGCTAGAAAATTCTACTTTTTTTATTTGATTCTAGCAGCATTACAGTGGTAACCACAAGCCTAATTTATTTTTAATAGTTGATGTTACTGTAATTCCAATGTTCCTTCTTTTGAAATTGAATTATTCTGTATTTTTGTATGCAAAAATGAAGGTAGTTCACCCCAATTTTCTACTTCACAATTCCTAATGTTCTGCTTTTAAAGAGAGAGATCCTCCTGCTGCAATATATCTCATAATCTATTTATATGAATAGAAATTGCATCAAATGCAACATTAGAGGAATGGCATTAACTTCACATTAAGTGAAGTCCTTATTCAGATACAAGTTATTATAGAAGGGGAAAGGAATTTAGTTTTCTTTTATTTCTTGACTATAGATGAAACTGTTCAGTTATTTCTGTGAATCCTACTCTTTGGCCAGTTCCTAGAAATGCCATCACACAAACCTTGACTTCACCAGGCCTGTCTCCTCAGGACCACGCTGCTCTTACTCTGACATTAACAAAGCCTGAGTTTATATCTAAGGTTTCTGAAGGACACTTTGCTGCTTAGAGCTGGTTGAAAATCTTTAGACAAAAGATTTCCAGCTGTCTGGTGGAGATGATAACCTGTTTTATTTGAGCTGGTTTCAGTCTGCAGGTGTGCTGAGGCTCTTTGGGTGTGTCACTGTGGGCCCTGAGCAGTCCCACACATCAGTGGGATTGCAGGTGGCTTTCCTAGGAATAAGGGAAGCTTGTCCCTCTACACCAACCCCTCTGCTGTTGTAAGCAGTATTAGTAAGCCACAAAGATCTGTAGAATTTCAAGCAGGATTTAATATGACTAATCATCATCCCACAGGATTTGACTGACATTTTGGTACTGGATTCTGTGCAGCAGAAATAAGCCTTTAAGAATAAAACATTTTCTGTATTAAAGGGATACCCTTGGTGTAACTGCAGCAAAACCAACATGAGGAATGACTCTTGTGCACTAAAATTAGAGATTGTGTGACAGACAAGGTAAGAGCCCAGGGCTCCAGCATATACACAAGGATTTTCTAAATTGAATAAACACAAACAGATCTAATTCTGATGCTTTCTAACTTGTGCATGCTTGACTTTAGAAGTCAATAACACTTTTCAAGACAAACTATATGAGCATTATCTGAAATTGAATAGGTGCCTTTTTCTGCTTAGGAGTTTGTTGTTTTGGTTTTTTTTTTTTTAATGAGACAATGCAGTAAGATACACAGAGTATCTGGACTTGTTAAAATGTATACTCTGCCCTGAAAATGGCAAATTAAGTATTGCATATACTTTGAAAATACTAAAGCTACATTTTTCTATGAAAACATACTAACATGATTTTTACTGACATCCAGATGTGACCTTTGCTGTCTTTGGAAAACAGATTTTCAATGGCAGGACTCGGACGTAGTGTGTCCTGCTTGTTAGTTGAGGGCATCTTTGTTTCTATTTCTGAAATCCAAGTATTTGCATATAAATTTAAATCCATAAAATTGATGTAAGAATAACTTTGGTTCCAAGATCACAGGTAGTTACATGTGTGCAGACTAGTAATTTTTTTCATCATAATTTTGTTGGTATCCTGTTCCTTGTAATTTCTGGCTAAATCTGTTATACCACATCATTTTGTGTGGCCTTTTCAGGGGTGCTGGTTGCTCTGTCTCAGAGTTTCCATTCCATTTTATTCAGTGCTGCATATTATCCTGAGACCTGCTCTCTACAACAAATTTCATTTTTAACATTTTGGGGTAATAAATGGCAATAAAACGGGGCAAGTTTTCTAACTGTGCAAGAAAACCATGTCATTGATTTTTTTTATTGAAGAAAACATTTAAATACTTTTAAAAGGTGTTTTAGTCATCTTGGCAGTGTGCAGTGTGTAGAAACTAAGGATATGTGACTCAGGAGAAAATGTGTTGGTACTCATTTAGGGAAAAGCTCTGTTTGTATTCATACAGAGCCTGAGCTGAGACCCAGGGGAGCAAACAGAACACTCTTCATCACATACAGGAGGAAATCTGCAGCTGATGTAAATTTTTATAACTCAGTTGACTTCAGAAGAGTGATGCTGATTTTATAGGAGATGAAGTTTTTTGCACGGTGGTGATGTTTTCTCTATTTGCTTAAAAAACAGCTTTGCTCAATATCAGGCAGAGAAGCAAAATCAAGTTCCCTGACCTGCATCCCTGTCCTCAGCAAAGCTCTTCTGGATTTACATTAGCCAGACTGGGATCAGTACCTGCTTCAATACATGAAAAATTCCAAGAGGCTTTTCTATAGTTTTTGTTCTCTTAATGCTGTGAGCCACTTGGTTGGATCAAGCAAGTTGAAAGCTGGGCTAACCAGATGGTTTGGGATTTCTGTGAGGAAGACTGTCCTGGGGAGACAAAGAGCCAGAGCAAGGGATTGCTTGCCTGGAGAGTTACTGAGAGCAGTTGGTTTGAGATTTGTGGGCACAGGTGCTGTAAACTGGAAGAAAGGCTGGCATAATGTAGAGCAACCCTAAAGCTGCCCTGCCCTGCACCAGGTCTGAGATGGCTGTGGGAGGGTGGATAGAGGAGGGAATGTGTCCCTTCTTCTCCCAGCATCTCAGCTTCAGTGAAAAATTCAGTCTGGGAGTTATAATCTTTGCTCGAGGAGCCAGTTTTCTGTTTCCATTTGAGGAGCTTTGTATGCAAACCTTCCCAAGCATCAGGATGAGAATATTCTCAAGGGTGTGTTCCTGCTGCTTCAGGCACACAGGTTTGCAATTCATTAAACTCTGCTGTCTTGCATGGAAATAATACCAAACCCAGTAATATCATTTACAAAATGGCAAGTGTAGCCATGTGACAGACCAGCTCCATGAAATATATCTCAGTTACTGTGCAATTTGGAAACTTTACAAGTGCTACAGAACAAACAGCATCCTTTGAGAAAAAGGTCCCTCATGGGGGGAGGCTTGGAACTACTTGATTTCTAATGCCTCTTCAACCCAGACTTCCTGTAATTATGTGGTTCTATGAATACCAATTAAGAATTTTTAGGAGTTCTTCACAGTATTTTTTTCAATGGTTAAACTGGTTTACCTGTTAAAACTCTAAGTCACAGACAGCATGAGTTTAGTTTATAATAACCCAAAATTCTCTATCTAACCCAAACACCACCTTGCTCTCCAGGGAGCATCATGACAGCTGAAATTTGGTGAGAGTTTGGGCAAGTAGTTACCACATGCAAAAGGCTGGCAGGCAACTTTTCAGTCAGAATCCCACCACAGCTGAATGGATGGTGTGTGTCATATTGGGGGATGATATAGGAAAATATATCAAATACAAATTTGACATATTTGCAAATTTTTTTTTCTTGTACCATTTGTATTGTTAAAAAACAGTGTCTTAATTTAGATGCACTCAGCCTGTACTTCTGTTGTTTATATGAGTGTGAATTGGCACAGTTGGGATAGCTCTACCCTATGTACAATTATCAGAGGAAGAAATTGGGCATTTTGCAATTTGACTAAATCAACTCATGAAAGCTGTACAGAAATGTAATTCCTTTGGCTGCTGCAAATATTTAGAGACAATCCTGGCCAAGCATCTTCCTTGGTGGTGGAAGATCACCCTTAGAATAAGGATTAACATTCATTCCAATATTTATTCATATGGGGTTTTAATTTTTAGTTTCAGCACACATCCATAGTTGCTCTCAGTCAAAACATCTGTCATCATATTAACTCAGAGTACTTCTGATTGTTAAAAAAACAATGTTATGAGATGTGGGTGTAGAATAATTATCTCTCTAATACAGCATTAAGAAATTCCTTGCACGAAGAAAGACAGATTTACACTTGCTTTGTCTTATGTGGGTGCAAGAGATAATGGGAGTATAAATCTCTGTAGGATAATAAAATGTATAATTTAAAATCTCTGTATAAGATTAATGCCACACAGTTTTTAATTCTTCACCCCTTCCCCCCCTTCCCTTTTTAGGTAATGAGATTAGTATTTTCACAGGTTACATTTTCATTATCAAGCAAAATAGCCAGCTGACCATAACATATTTATAGGATTTTGGATTTTTTTAAAAAAAATCATTGGGTCATTGTTTTAGAAATAAAATTGTTTCTTAATAATTTTAATGTAGACTTTTAAAACTCAGTTTTTATTCACCAGGACTTTTTATTAGGTATATTTTATGATAATGCTTTTAGTTTAGGGATGATCCTTTTTTGAAATATGGTACCTTGTGGTAATGAAGGAGGGGAAATACAAGAAGAAAAAGTAATATGTAAAGAGGGAATAGTGGTTTTTTGTATCAGTGTTAGCACTGGTTCCCATGTAATAAAATACAATAATTTTGTGAGATACTTTGTATTATCAAGCCTTTTCCCAGGTTCATACTTCTAAAAATAAAACTTATTGTGTTAGTGAACTCTGTCCAGAGAGGCTGAGCACCAGAAGCCTCTTAGAGCCCTTTGTGGCTGCTGTGAAAGAAATGTTGGAAGGCAGAGGAATTAAGGGGCTGCTTCCTAGTCCTGGTCATCTTGAGTGCTTTGGCATTTCACCTCATTTTCTGTGTTTTAGTTTACCCAGTGAATGTAAGGGTCACGGTGCAAAGCTGCTTGAGATCCCAGGTGGTTTGGCAGAAGTTTGTGTCATGGGATGCTGTTCCCTAATTTTGCTGCTAGGAGTTCATGTTCAGCATACTTGTTCCATGAAATCTCATCCTGTTCTTATTTATCAGCTTCAAAACATCACTTCTCATTGCATCAGACTTCCCTCAGACAAATGGTTCCTGTGAACATTTTGCCTTTTGAAACTTTGGATTGCTTACTGTCTAATTTCATTTTAATGCTTAGCAATTGGATTGGATCCATTTTCTTTCTTTTTTTTTTCTTTTTTTTTTTTTTTTTGCGATTGTAAATGGTTTCTATTTGAGGCTAAACTTTCACATTCAATCTATAATTAAACTTGTAATTTAGGTTTTATTTTGGAGCTGAAAATAATTTCCTTTGCCAGGAAACCATTTAAGGATACCCCCTATATGCTTTTTGCGTGTCTTTTATATGTTAATTTCAACTACTCAAATGAAAGAAATGCTTCAATAGTCTCTGGAATTCAATGGGATTGAAACATTTCTTGTTGACACCATGTGATGTGTACTGTAGTACCCTTTCCTTAAACCTTTTGCCATAAACTCAGACTTCATGCTATTTATTTTTGGAACTTATTAGAGGAGTGCTTCTTAAATATCCTTCAGCAGAGGTGGGTGTGTGAAACATGCTGCAAAACTTCAGTGATTCCAGCAGTTGGGAAACACATTTTGGTCTGTCCAAGAAAGAATTACTCAATTATTTTTCATGTTTCCAAGCTCTGCACTGAGCCTCACTGAGTATCCTCTCCCTTCACTGCCCTGCACCATCTTTGTCATACGACAGTGATAATGCCACAGTTTTAGGAATTAGTTCTTAACAAAATTGCCCATTATAATCCAGCTACAGGGAAAAAAAATGCTTTGAAGATACCTGGTGTGCTGTGTCTGCTGAATTATTGCAAAGACAAATGTTTACACCTCATAAGTGAGTTTATGAGTATATAATTTCTGGAAGAGCTCAGTTAATAGAATTAGAAAAAGTGGAGATGCCATCAGAGGCAAACAAATTACTTTATCTTTTGCCTGAAATGGAAACTGAGAGTACTCTGATCTGCTTTTTAAACATTTTTACTGCACATTGTATCCTGTTTCCAGGAAAAAGGACAGACTCATTTTGTTCCAAGTATCTACCATAATAAGAAACATTATCACAAAGATGCTTCCAACCCACAGTCTTCAAGGCTTGAAAGTGCTTTTTTTTTTCATAATTCTTCAATCCATCTCTGTTTTAAGATTGCAAATTGCAGAGCTTGGTCTTTCAATCCATGTTTCTTTCTATTTATGTCGTAACTGTACCAGAAAATAGCTGTACATACTTTCTTTATTTGATACAAATTCTGCAGCATTTTCTTATTTGGTAAATTTTAAATTGAATAATATTAATAATAGTTTAACTTAGCTTTTAGGTTGCACTTTACTGGGTTAAAAAGACTGTGTAAAAATCAATTAAGGCAGGTTTAATGAATAGCATTGTTTTTCCTCACTTATGCCTCTCATTGTGATAATTAAAAATGCTTTTGTTTTTCTACTCTGAGAAGCTGCACTGCATCAAGGCCAGCAGAGTGTTTACAGAGAAGAGATGTATGAGCTCTGTGAAGCCATAAGATAAAGTACAGCAAGCTGACATTGGGTTGGCTTCCCTAAGTTTCAATTATTACAGGTTTGTGATTTTACTTGGGACATGGTGAAAGTTTATTTATATAAATGCTAGTGATGTTGTTAATAATTGTGTCCAGGATCAGCATAGAACATCATTGATCAGACCCATTGAGGCTTTGTTTTAAATCAAGTGTGAGAAATTTGACAAGTTCATAGTTGTCTAATATAGATTGTTTTTTTCTGATATGCTTCAGGTATCAAAGCTAGAATTGCAGAAACATCAAAGAACGAACTCCAATTTACAGATCTGTCAATACAGGCAGCCAGCAGCATTATGATTGATGTAATTTATTATAAGATTACATGGGGGAAGCTCAACACAAATGATTTCTGCAGCACTTGTTACTTGCAGATTTTACAAGTAGTAACATTTAGAATGATGACCATCTAATATACTTCTCTGCAAACCATAGATAATAAATTTCAGTTATTGGTTCAACTTGTGAATTGGTAGTTCATACTGAGGTAGTTACTGTTGACAATTTTTTAGGTCCCTTAGTCAAAGATTGCAATGTTAATTTTGACATCACACACCTTGTATTTGGCTATTTAGAAAGAGCCCTTTGAGTTCAGTTTACCAAGTAAACTTTGTATTTATTCACTCTTTTCCATTCTATCCATCCCTATCCTTTTGGAAACATTATCAGCTTTAATTGTATATTTGTATTAAAAGAATGGATTGTGTCATGGGCTGAGAATCAGTTTCTAGGTAGCTTTTCACCCTAAGTAATTGGTAATGACTAACTAAGAAGTGTAGCAACAAGAAAGTATTTTCTAGTTTGATATTGCTCTGTAGCTTCTGGGTATTCCTGTCTCTTAGAATCAGCACCTTGTGTGGTATCGAGTTCAAAGCTTAAAACGTGCTCAGAAATATGTTGTAACAATTTCTGCCAGTCTGATAGTGGGAGCATTTGATCTGACAAGACTTATGTTCTCCCAAAAGCTGCTGAGTACTATAAAAAAGAATTAATCCTCTAAGAGTAATTAATAATCTTTAATCAGATATTGCATGATTTTCCCCGAAATCAATATGCAGGTGGATGACTCAGAGCAGTATGACTCACACTATTTACTCTTTTGAAATATTGACAAAACAAATTGTTTTAGGGGAAGTATATAATTTTTCTGAAATTGAATGAACATGAAAAAAATGGTATCTTGAGACCAGTCTAAGATGCTGTCTGTCTCCTGTTGGCATTCTGCAGGAGTAAAGAGAATTGGATTAGGTTTGACATCAGTAAGTTTGACACAGAAAGGATAATTGGTGGGGGTTTGCTTTAGGACTCAGAACTTGTTGGTCCCTTGGAGGTGTCATAATAACCTTGTGGCTTCCCTGACACGCAGCAAAGCACACCCACTCAACTGGGCTCTCAGAGCTGCTGCTTTCCCTTGGGAATAGATTTGAATATTAGTGGATTTACAGATTTTTAATGCTGATGTTGGAGGTTTGTGTTGCCATAATCTTAACAATCAGGGTGTCTTATTTGTGGGCAATGAAAACAAAATCTGGAGAAGAAGGGGAAGAAACCTGGCGTTAAATGCTTGTGCCTCTGGATTGCCAACAGGGGTTGAAGGTGAAGAGTGAGACAGGAGAGGCACCAACCTCCTGACACACATCAGACACCTCTGATTTCCCACAGATGAGTAAAAAATCCTTGAGCTGGGAAATCAGCCACTTTCCTTCACTGAGAGAGACTTTCTGCACAGATCTAAGAGCTTGGCATGTATTATCTGGCAGAGTTGAGCAGGCAGCAGTGGAACCCTCAGCAGCTGAGCTGTGACCTCTGCTCCTCACTCCTGAGAGAGCACAGAAGGAAGCCTTAAATTTCAGTGGCAGCCCATGATCCTGCAGCAATTCCAGCCCTGAACCTTTTGTCCCCTGACAAGAAGATTTGTTGTAACTTGCAGTGGTGTCAGAAGTACCATAGAGGAGTTGTAGGTTTTAGGAATACTATTCACAGCTCTGCTCCACATGTGATATTTGAGACATCTTCCTCTGCATGGGGACAGCTTTTGGTTTTGTACCATAGCAACTATTACTAAGTTTTAAGGCAGAGTGTTTTTCACAAAGATATAATAAAATTGGATTGTTGAAAACACCTATAATCAACATCTACCATTAATATTTTTATTTAACATTAGTGAACACCTATCCTTGTTCATAGCCACACTACATTGCTTTGAATTATTTTAATGCAGTAGTTATTTGAGTAGTAAAAAATAATCTTGTGAATGATCTCAGTTTCAGCTTGGGGAGTACTTAGAAACATTTAATCAGATTTGTCAGATCAATGGAAAGAACTTTTCATAGTGAAGAATAAAGAACTTGCAGTAGTATTACTTAGATAAGGGAGTTTAAATTGATTCTTATTTGTCGTTTACTGTTTCAGCTTTCTTAAGCTCCAACATAATTTGTAATATTATTTACAGAAGCCAGTGTTCTGGCTTGTTTTTGTCCTGTTTTTATGCAGTTATTTCCAATTTTAAGCATTACTTTAACTTGTCTATGGTTTTCTAACCCGGGTGCTTCCCTCCATTGATTATATTTTAGAATAACTTATTCCTCAAGTTCAAAGTTGACTCCTAACAGCCCCAGCATCAGCCAAGCAGACCCTGTCTCCTTCCCTCCCCCTCAGGACCCCTACACATTGATGTGCATTAATCACCCATCATCTGTCACAACTCTTACATCACATAATGTGAACACACCCTTTTCTCTTGAGAATATTTAGAACATTCAGAGCTTTATCCTCACACCCCTGGGCTGGAGACCAGGGAACCCACGTCAGTGAATTTCAGTGAGGTTTGTGGTTGTACATGAACATTCAGGGTGTGAGGAAGGAAGTCCCTGTGCAGGGATGGGAAGAGCTGCCCCAGTGAGTGCACTGCAGGTGCACAAATTTCTGTCCTCTCTGCTTTAACATGGGTGAAATTCCTGTGGCCCCCCAGCTCTGTTGGGAGCTGTCACACACAGGTTTGCTGTGCCAGAGCTGGCTGGGGCTGCCACCTTGGATCTCCCAGTTCCAGCTCTTTTCTAGCTCACTGCTTCCTGCAGAGCAAACCTGTGTGCCCGGGGTCAATGCGAGCTCCAGATCACTTCTGAGACCATGTTTTATAGTATAGAAATATATTATATTTGGAGGCAGAATTTTTCATCCACTGTTCATGTGCTGGAGGGGTAATTGTTTCCGAGCACAAATGAAGCCAGACATCGAGTGTTCTCTCTTTATAATGCATCTTTCCTTTTTTCTTTCCCCTTTTTCCTAAGTTATTCCCTGATGCCCACTGTAGATTTGCTTTCCAGCTAAGTATAATTTGGTATTTTTCCAGAAGCATAGTTACCTGTAAAATAAAGGCTCTGACTTTTTAAAGAGATGCTTTGGGATTGTGTTTATCAGATTTGGGGAAACCATACCCTATTAAGTGGTTTTTTTTCCCCCTGCCTGAAGGTTGAAAATTTTTTTCTGAAGTACATCAAAGCTAGAAAATGACAGGGCAATTACTTCTTTTAAAATTTATTCAATAGTAATCAGTAAACAGATACTGTCTCATACCCACTCAGCATGTTTTGTGTACGCAGTTTGGTTTTGTGGAGGCAGATGGCTGTCAAGTCAGAAACTTCAACAGCATGAGATTCTATTGACAGGCATTTGATCCCATAGTATTAGCTGAATCTGGGACCAAGTTTGGGCTCTGGCAATGTTATTAGCTATGAAATATTTGCTTTTTTCTTTCAGTTGATACCAACTGGCATGTAGTTTGTGCATGATAAATAGCCAATGGTAAAATAGTTTTAGATTTCTATTTCATAATTTGTATGAGTAATAGTATTATATTTACTTTCCCCCTTTCATTTGTGAAGCCTGTGTCCTTTCTGTGCTGCAGAGCAGTTGCTGTGCAGGAAAGGAGGCAGCTGCCTGCCCTCCAGAACAGGCACAGGCTGGGAGCTTCCTTGGGATGGTGGGAGATGAGGTTTGCAGCCTTCCAGGATAATGAGGAAGTGGAATTTGGGTCTCCCACTACTGGGAAGAGTTTTCTGATCTCCAGGCTGTTACTCAAATACACATATCAACATAAGCACCCCAATCTTGGAAAAAAAAACCCTTAGCAACTCTGTGTTACTCTGGCCACAGGATGTCTTGAACATACCCTGAGAATAAACCCCTCAGCAATCTGGATTTTAGGTGTACTCAGAGTGGGGAAATTGGAGCCATGCACAGAGGAGAAGCTCTCAGCATTCAGGGAGCTTTAAGGGCGAAAGTGAAGTGCATGGGAAGCAGAAGCTCATCACTGGTTGGGAGGCAACTGTGTATATATATATATATATATATATATATATATATATATATACAGG
>JBBMKD010000040.1:9568642-9583701 GCA_037834095.1 Argya squamiceps
TATATACAGGAATTGTTCCAAATAAACATTTGTTCCAAATTGTTCCAAATAAAACCTTCTTTTATAGAAGTGTGGGTATTCCACTATTGTCTTAAGGGTCCCAGGACAGTGTGCATTTTTACAGTGTGAAATAAGTGAAGGCTGGCTAGTTGACATGACAAGTGCTTTCAGCAGCTTTCTCCTCTGGCAGAGAGTTGAATGGTTCTCAGCAGTGACTTGAAGTGTTTTTTCCTGTGCATCTGAGTCCATCCATAATTGCAGTGCAGGTATTTTACTGCTGTGACTGATGAAACCATAACATAACACAAATTATGCAGGCAGATTTTAAAATGACTGTGTGGTTTCATGCAAGTTTGTTAACTTTTTATACCGTTGGCTTAGGATGATGCCCTGATCAGTCACTTGTCGTGTACCCACAGCCCAAGAACCCCACACAGGTTTTTGTGTGAAAAATTCATGCTCTGTATGTTGGACCAGCAGTTAAATGGGTAGCTCTAAAAGCCTCTAGGGTGGGTTCTCTGTTGTAGGATGCAATACATTATTCATGACACCAACCTGCCTTGGCAAGCTTAAATGTATTTCTAGCATTAACTCAGATATGTATCCAAATCCAGAAACTATATGTGACATAGCATCTACCACTTTGATCCAAGCACATCTTGCTAAGCCTCTCACATCTCTGTCAGTCACTTGGGAGGAAGGATGTGAATGGTTCACCTGAATGTTACTGGATGTGAAATTTATTGTGGAAAAAAAATTTGTCTTTGGCTGTTGTTTGCTAATTTATCTTCATTCCAAATGGTAAACATGTTGGTAAATGTGAATAAAAAGCCTCCAGATTATAAATAATAAATGCTTCTTCCAGCTGTACTGAGTGCTTTACGTTTCTGAAATGATGCCAGTATTTTTTCTTTTGCTTTTAAATGGATTACATTGTTACACAGTACTATGCTCTCTGCTAGGCTCTGTGAAAGCCTTTATCTGTGTTCCTGAGTGTTGATTTTACATAATTACTAGCATAAAACATCATATGCTGCAAATTACACAAACAAATGAAATGAATATTCAGGGAATCCTTAGCAATTTGTAGTGTTTTGTACAAGCTCAGTGCAGATGTTTAGGAGCTTCTCAGTTCTTGACAAGTAATAGATGATTTAGTTTAAAATGTCTGAATTATGAATATCTTTATGTGTTTCCTTACCAGGATAATGTTTGTGGATTTATCTTACCTGAATTATAATTATTACATTAAATCCACACAAATTATCATAGTACATGAAATCAAAATATGTTTTTTGCCTCCACCCTGTTCCCCATTTCTAACCATAAAATTGAAGGCACTGAGTTAGATTCCTTCAGGAGTCCTTTACCCCCTCCAGTTTGGCTTCCTGAATGTATAAGATTCATGTAAGTGTATCTTGGGCACAAGAAAAAGATATAAATTAGCTATCTTTCATAATTCCTTTGAAAACCACAGGATGAATATAAGGTTCCAGCAATCACTTAAGGGACAGACACTGACTTTTCTAACAGTGGAAAAGGTAATACCTATCAGAAAAAAACACCAAGTGAAATCTTAGGAGCAAAGATTGAGTTAACATTGGATTTTCTTGGCAGCTGCTGTAGTGTGTTTTCTTTGTGTAGATCTGAGAGTTGGTCAACAGCAGAAATGACTCCTGTTAACACTGAACTTCCAGAGCATTCAGATACATGGTATGGTGTTTCTGCATCAAAATAAAACCTTGGTCACTGCACATTTTAATAAAGAATGGAAACAGAATTATTTGCCCAAAGTAGTCAATTTGTATGACTCCTCTTTTCAGAAGTAACTTCCAGTTGAGGACTGGAAAATAGGTTTTATTGTCTGTCAGCATCCTGTTGAGCTAGAGTTCAAAGGAAAGCATATAAACCCAGTGATAGGTTTCTCTGCTGAAATGGTGTTTATTCTTTAGATGAAGTGAAAAGATGTAAGAGAAATGTGCTGTGTTGGAGAATATTTTGAAACCAAGCCATACCAGTCTTTAGCTTTTGCATGGTTTTCCTTTTTTGATGTGAATAAATCTATTCCTGAAACAACCTCTCTACAATTTCTGTCCTCCCTGCTTTAACATGGGTGAAATTCCAGTCAGTTGCTTTCCTTTCCTGAATGCATTGTCATATAATGTGACTCTGCATTAAACAGTAACTGCAGAGAGAAATTTGATAGTGGCACATTAAAGATTATTGTCCCATGGAAGTAAATGAGTATTTGAGCCATCTGTATTATGGGAAGTGTGATTAGGGCAAAAGTGCAAGAAGATTTTCAAAGAAGCCAAATCTTCAATGCTGAATGGAGAATCTTAGCTGATACAGAACTGTACAGTGAATTTAGAGCAGATCACATTTCCTTTAAAAGAAATTTCCTGTCTCTGTTTTAGGTATAGGAAAATCTCATGAGGAATTGGTCATACTTGGACTGCAGAATGAGGTACTTAGCTGCTGTTTTGCTGTATTTGCTGCTCTCTGGACATGTATTGCCTCAGGCTGTTCATTCTCAGCTCGACAAGGCATTGAAGCTCACAATTTCTTATGCTCCTTTTGAGGGCAAATGTATTTGATCTCTATTTTGTGCAGTGCAGTGTTCTGGCCCTGTTTCATCATCATGAGTTAAATCCTCTTCAGAATCCTTCAAAACCTCAAAGAGCCTTGACACAGCAGAACTTTTGGAGCTGAACTCTATTGTGCACCGACAGCATGTCCCTGGCTCTCCACAGCAGTTTTCTCTTTTCCAGCATGGGGAGGGCTGAAGAGCAGGCAGTTCCTGAGCTGAGTCTGAAGAGACCTCAAGAGTCAGTGCAGGAATTCCTGGAACCAACTGGTAATTGTGGAATAAAACCACACAGTCAATAGACACGGACAAGAAAGGAATAGTCACTGAATCTATGAACTCATTTAGGGTTTGGCTCAACAGCTGCAGTAAATGGGAGCAGATGATAATCAACTCCTGCACTGTTGGTGCAGAGGGTAATGAATGAACACTGCCTGCTGCTGTTCTGAGGAGCCCTACTGAGGGAGCAGCAGCATTTGGCCAGCTTGGCTTTGATTTCATTACAAGTGTCAGGCGCTTGTGTCTAGACTGGTGCTTTGGCAGCTAATTGATCTCTAGCATTTGATATGCTAATTATTTCTTTCATAATATGCTAATTATGTACAGTGAAAAAACAGCTTTTAAATGCTACGAGGATCTCAGAGGCATATTTGGAAAGTAGGGGCTGGAAGTCTTGATTTATGTCAGTACAATATACAAGTGACTGAAGGTTTCTAGCTGTGGGAATTTAGCTGGAAAATGAGAATGTTAAGACAGAAATTGTTTAGTCATATAGTGACTGTACAGGGCATGTAGCAGGCTTTCCTGCACAGCCCAAACAGAGAAAATTGGTGTGGATTAGGGAATATATTCCTCTGTCCTACACAATTTTTTGCTGCTATATGGCTATTTTTTTTTTGTCAGTGATTTGGGTGTCATAGTTTTTATTGTATTTCCTTCAGTGAGAGAAGGAAAACAAATAGTAGAGAAGTGTAATTGAGTCACCTCCCAATTCTCCTGGATGGATGTCATAGTTTTTATCATATTTCCTGCAGTGAGAGAAGGAAAAACAAATAGTAGAGAAGTGTAGTTGAGTCACCTCCCAGTCCTCCTCCAGGGTAGTACCTCTCTACACGATGACTACTTCTCCAGGCAACTGTCACTTGTTGGCTTTCTGAATTCCTACTTTTTGACTATTCAAAATCTGATGTTAATTGACTCTTTTCTATTCATTCCCAAATTTTTTTTGTCCTTTTCCTCTTTGGATTTGCTTCACCCTCTATTTTAAAATACAGTCTGATGAGTCTCAGTCATTACCTCCCTGAACCTCCATGTGGAATTTTAATTGTATGTGTTCTTCAGGCTGTGACAGAAAGGAGCCATCAGGGAGAGTTTTCATGCACATTTCCTTTTGTCCATCTCCACCCAGATAGTCTGAAAAATACTTTTATTAAATATGTATTTGATGGGTTTGAAAGCTATCAAAGTAGCTTTGCTGAAAAATAACTCCTGAGGAGCCCTCCAAGGACCTAGGACAGAGCTGGAGGCACATATTATTCATGTAGGACAAAGCCAGAGGCAGAATCAGGATCCTCGCTGACCCTTGGAAGTCAGCCATGTTTGGCAATTGAACACTTTAATTCCATTAAATATTTTTGAAAGAAAGCTGCTACAGCTTTTGCATAGACTAATAGTGCCACTGAGTAGATAGTAATTGGATTACTAATATGTACTTAAAGTTTTAAATAATAGGGAAATGTCTGCTCTGTGTTTGGCTCCAGTCCCTGTCAGGAGATTAGATGAACACCTATCAGGTGTTATAAGTGCTTGGGCAGACTGTGCAGCCATTCCTGGGAACAGATTCCTGCTGTAATAGGCTTATCTCTATGCTCAAAGCCCTAATCACCTTCTCGTTGACAAGAGAGAACTTCAGTTTTATTCACGGGGGTATAAGAAACTGATTACTTAGCTCTGCAGACCAAACCAACCCAAATAAAATCACACATTCTTTTTAGAGAGCAAAGTGAGTGAACTGATTGATGAAAAAAGTCAGTGGAGCTGTTTTTACTGAAGTCCAAAGCAGCAAATCCAAATACTTTCTTATGTCAAGAGAGGCTATGTACAGTTAAATTCAACCAACAAAATTCTGCAAATGGTGTGAAATCACAGCAGTGTTTTAGGCAACGACAGATACATTTTTATAATGGAATTTTGTGTCTTATTCTTAGTTTCACTTTGAGCTTCTTCAGAACTGATATGAAGCTGGTGACAAAGGAGAATTTCTCACCCTGATACAAGTGCAGGTGATAAAAGGATCTGGTCCACCATCAATGACATACATTCATTCTTTTTTCAAAAATTTGAATTCCTTCACTTGCAAACCTGATTTTTGAGAGCAACAAGTATCTGATGTTCTGAATCTCCCTCCTTAGCTGGATTTCTTGAGGGAGTAGTTTTAATTGAAATTGGCAAAATGTAATTTTACATTTAAAGAAGGACTCCCTAATAAATCTCATTTGTGGCTTTTTACTTCTGCTTCAGAAAATGATTTCCAGGATCCACTCAAACCCTGCAGCAATAGACTTGAGAAATAGTGCTTGGGATAAATTGTGGACTTTTTAGCCCAAAGAATTCCATCTGGTTGAGACCATGTAGTTATACTGTAAGTGCCCCCTTGAGGCTTCATTGATGAGGCTAAAAACTTTGCCACTTAGTCATCTATGTGCATAATCTATTACAAAAGCCACAGAAAGTAATGCCTTGATATGCTTACAGTTTATTCAGACAAAGCACCCAGAGGTGTTCTTGATGCAATTTTAACCAGGGACCTGCTAGGACTGTTGGATTATTGAAATATACCTTAAATAAGAAAAGTAATTAAAAATTTAGGTGATTTGAATAATTAAATGTAGTGACTTCACTATAAAGAGACTTAACTGCTTCAGAAATATGTGCAGCTAAATTGACTTTAAACAAAATAGTTTTTGAATGTTGAGTTGAACTTATTTTAGTCATGTTGGTGCCCCATGAATTTGCTTTCCATACATATCCTACACATTTGTAAGTGGGAGTGTCCACCAAAAAAAATCATGGCATAACCATTATTAACACAGCAATAACCTCCATAAGATACAGCATCCACGTGGAAGATTTGGTATTATAAATTTCATCCCATCAACAAGAAAAAGGAAACACACATTTGAAGAATTAAGTTAGATGTGTCAAACTTGCAATGTTAAAAACACGGGGGAAAGTTCTAAAAATGACCTATAAATAAGTCAGTGGGGATGAGGAGAGCGGACAGAAAACTGATACTGCATGACACCAGTGAATGGTCAGGAAGAAAACGCCACACATAGAGCATGAATTCTGGATAAGTCTTGTGTGTACAAGAGTTAAAAAATTAATGGAAGTTTAAAGGGTTATCAGCTAAACATGGAGAATTGTTCTCCAGAAAGCTCATGTGCAGATACATATCCCCTTAATATGCTTTATAATGGCCTTCAAATACCAACATACCCTATCAAAATGGTGCCTCACACCCTCACATCTCTGTGCTCAGGTGCAAGGTGCTGTTTGGGATGCCAGGAACAGCCCCCTCAGCAGCTGGATTAGTGGCACCCAGTGGATTAATTAGAGGCTGCTCTGTGGTGTGTGCAGAACGTTCTGACAGCTCAGTGATGCACCTTGGATGCATCAGCTTGTACTCTGCTAAGTGGAGTATTCCAAAAATCATGTTCTCATGTGTGATTTTTAAGTAGTGCTTGAATTTTTAAACTTCTCTCAACAAGAGCTTTCAGATACTTCAGGCTAGCTTCAGATAAATCAGGGACCTTTTCTCTAGCCCAGCTGAGCTTGGAGCTACCCTGCCTTCCTTAGGTTGTGTGTTTAGGTTCATTAAACATCTGCTGAGAAATGTGTATAATATTCTGAGTTATTTTTAGAAGAGTGGAGTGCTTCTGAGTGAATAGCAGTAGGTAAATAAACCATGTTATGAACCCTCACCAAGAGACATAAGCCATGATTTTGGGCACAAGGATTGCTGAGTGGCCTTAGGAGGCAGCTCTGTCCTGGAGGTGGTGACTGATGACATGCTAACTCAGGGGCTTGTGCTCACCTGAGTGTTCACTGGCTTTGAATGAGTACAGTTCAGAG
Source organism: Argya squamiceps (assembly GCA_037834095.1). Taxonomy (NCBI): domain Eukaryota; kingdom Metazoa; phylum Chordata; class Aves; order Passeriformes; family Leiothrichidae; genus Argya; species Argya squamiceps. The sequence goes on from JBBMKD010000040.1 coordinate 9,575,364, forward strand.
ATAGATACATCTCCCATTTTTACACTCTTCCTCTGGACTTTAGTATCCTATTTGGCCCTGTCCATGATTTTTGAACAAATTGAAAATCAACACCTGCAATAATGAGATCTATGCCTCAGGAGAACCGTGTTGATGTGAGAGTGTACACACTCTGAATTTTGATCTGTGATATTTCCTCTATGCTGCTAAGTGTCTAATAAAATCTGCCCAACCTTCTAAGCCACAGAGAGCTATGTTGTAGATAAAAGGTCTTGATGGTGGTTGCTTTTTAAGTCGTTCTTACTGGGATAATCTACTTGTCATAATCTGGAGCCCTCTGCTTGCTGCTCAGCAATCCTTTTGTATCCAAGTTCCACTTCCTACAAGGATCAATCCTTTTACTGGAGAGTTCCAAAGCTGGAGTCAGCAATGGTATTTTCATGCAAGTTTTACCTTTTCTGAAACTGGAGGGCAAGTGTGGATAAATCTGATTTGTAATGAACCTCATTCACATGAGCACTCTGCCTTCTCCACAGCAGTGCTTCCACTTGTTCTCATTTGGTTTTACTGTATCTTTAAAGATCCCAGGCACTAAGAGCTTGTATCAAATCTCTTCAGGGAAAAAAAAGAAAAATTCAATTACCAATAACTAATTCCACACTTGAACTTAACAGAAAGATTACAACCTCTAACAAGAGTTAGATTTTTAATCACGAGAAGGTCTTTAGTTTTCTCAGCACTTGGTTTCATCATTGTTGTACTGACTGTACCTTGTAGCTTGGCAAATGAAGAACAAGCCTGGTGACTGAGCCCAAAGCAGTGTTTTATAAAGCACAATACTGAGTGGGGCTGGCACAATGGCAACTGAGTCAGACAAGGTTTTCAAAATATTCCCTTTACTTTTCCCTCTATTTTGAGAATATTCCCTTCAGGTGCTTTCATTCATATACAGTGTTTCATGCAAGCATAACACAACAACACTAAAAATTAAATGAGGATGCAAATTAGTAAGTATTATTTTGCAGAAAAAATAATGTTTTTCATTTATTCATACATTGGGGATGAGATTCCAAAATCTCCTGGTTTTTAGAGTCTCACTCATGTCTCCCCAGCACGGTGATGGGAGATCAAGGCAGGCCCATCTGTAACTTGTGGTTCACTCCTGTGCCTGCTGCCTTTGACCTCCCAGCTCAAGCAGCCACTTACTCTTCTACCAGTGCTCTGACTGGGCTTTGGCACCATACCCAGCATCAGGATTTGAACTTACACTTTTGGATTTGCAGCATTTCCTTGAGCAGCTCTGACACTAAGCCTGTTATCAGATCAAACAATGGAAAAGAGATTCCTTGGCTTATTTGGCTGTGGTGGCTCAATGGCTCTGGGTTGAATTATTTGCCATTGGTCCAGACTAAAACAAGACTGTACATCAGCTCCTGTGTGCTGAATGACTTTGAGTCATCATTTTTGGAAGGTACTTGAGTGAAGTCATGTTACAAGCTAAGGTGATTCTCTCATTTTTACCCTCACAATTTTCACAGTCTATGAAATATTATTGTACCCCCATAATCACAAATATCAAATATTTTGGTGTATGATTAGTAATTTACAGAGTTTGGGGGAAAATAGATGACTAAGGCCCTTAGCACTGTACAACCTGATTGGATTTTGATGTACAGACATCTAATTATTTTGAAATGTAAGTGCTCTGCTTTATCTTTGCTTATCATTACCACTAACATTTTGGATAGTTTTATGAGAGCTTCGATTTCTCTAATCCTCAGCTGTTTTTTAATCATTTCATGTAGAAGGGCTTTAGCTTCATAAAAACTGCTGCAAAAACGATCTTTAGTTAAACCTGTGAAGTGTAAAAATCATCTGTCAAAGCAGATGTACAACATTTCCACTGTTAATATCTCTTTGGCCTTTAATCCTATTTTTCCGGTTTGTGTGGGCAGTGACAGTTAACTCAAGTTTCAATCAAACCTCGACAAATAGGATTTTTTCCTGCCCTACAGTCAGCTGGTCAGACAGCCAGTGATTTTTTTCACACTGTTCAGAGACTCATTAGACCTTTGTTCAGACTGGCTAAGGCACAGCAAGGATGTAGAACCTGCTCTTTCATAGTCCACAGTATTTTTCACAAGCTGAAGATTAAGGTTTTATAGGCAAAATATTCTCCATTTTATTTGAAAATTAAAGCTGTGTAATTTGCAACTGCAAAATTTTGACATTCCTTGGAGAATGAAAACAGTGATGTGGGATCTGTTTCACAAATGAATTAATGCCATTCAATTAATGATATCTGAAATGTTGCTAAGCACTTAAATGCAAAGGACTGAAAATTTTAACAGTGTTATTATTATTTCAGTCTATGCTGTCTAATGAATCCATTGGTCTGCAAAGAAACAAATTTACTTTGTGACATCATTTCACGATGGCACACTGTGTAAAAGATACTGAGAAAACCAATTAAATGTAAAATTAGCAGTGAATTTAGATATTAGATAATAGAAATATAGATGGGAATAACATCATTACAGTACTCAGTATTTTTATTTAATGTCAGCAGGGAGTTAGCTGAGTACTATAAAACACATAGAAAATGGCCAATCACTTCCCCAAAGGTCTTGTCACCTTAAATGATGAGAAGATAACAGATTAAACCAAAATGGAACTGGGCAAGTGGCAGGAGGGGTAAGGTAAATCAGTTATGAGCATTAAAATAAAATAAAATAAAATAAAATAAAATAAAATAAAATAAAATAAAATAAAATAAAATAAAATAAAATAATTAAGATCCATCTCACTTAAAATGTGATTGCAGCCTTGCCAAATAGGGTTAGACAGTGACAGGTAAATGCACTGTTGACAATAAAAATCTAAAATTTTTTGGGCTGGTTAACTCTTCTCACTCAAGTACCTCTTAGTGCAAATAACCTTACCTGGGCCAGGGGATGAAATACCCTGCAAGGGTCAACAGTGGAGCTGCTCTTGAAGCCCAAATACTTCACCATCTCACTGCTGGTGTAAATAAACTAATTTCCAGATTCACTATCAAATCTGGCCCCAGGTGTTTAGTCTGAAGCATGGTGCAGCATCCTTAGTTAAAGCTGTTATATAACCCTTTATTTTGTAATCTTCCTGTGTCAGTCTTCTTCCATCTGTGCACATTCTAGTTTCTTGCAAAAACTACCTCCACAGACAATGACTTTTTTTTCCCCTTGGCCTACCAGAACTTTATGGATCCTCTCCAGGTATCATTACTTTGTCACACTCATTAGAACTTGAAATGAAACCTATTGAGGTGACTTAACATCATCTCAGAACACCTGGTGCTTTGGCATTTCACATGTCATATGGGTCATGACATAATAGCATTTCTAATTGTCAGTCACAGAGTGAGGTACAAAAATAGTGAGTGGAGAAAGGAAGTCCCTGGTGGGAGAACTCAAGGTTATCACTCTGCCTCTGACAGAACTGAGAAACCAACTCACCCACATGAAAGACTGGGCTGCTTCTATAGTAATGTTCTGTAATGGAAAGGCACAGAAAGATGTTCTGCCTTTTGTCCTGGATTTCTAATCTCTCATGTACTCTTTTCTCTCTTCCTTTGTCACAAGGTGGGTACATTACATTCTATTCTGTGGATTCTAGCTCTAAATCCAAGGGTGTATCTCTGTACTAAAAATATAGTTAAGGTAACATATGTCTGTGAGTGTGTGTGAGAAGTGAATGACAGGTACAAACATATATTTTTGGTTTATGTAACTGTGCCATGGAAAGAAAAAAGACATTTCTAATACCGCAGTGACAGTGATTGGTCAAGGGACACAATTTTCCACCCAGCCACAGGGAAACTATTCACCTGCTACTGGACTTCAAAATTTGCAGAACTGGAAAGATTTCAAGGCACTGCTGTAAGCTTATTGCCTCTAGAACCCCACCCAAGCATGGGCTGTAATAATTATCCACACTGCAGTATTTGGAGATGTGACAGGAGGCACTCTCTCCTGCTCCTGTGCAAAGCACTGAGGCACCTGCAATGGAGGTTAATGGTTTCAGCTCCTGCTCTGAGAGCAAGAGTCCATGTGGGAAGTGGTGCTAATGGAGTCTGCAGAGAGGAGACGCCTCTCACGTGCTACAGAAAGAAGTGTGATCCGAGGCCTTTTCACAGTAACATCTCACTCTTCAAAAACACCAGATCTAAGTGGACTTAGAACTTTGAAAAGAAAATTGAGCAAAAAATATCCAGATCTGAACATATCATGAGTATTTGATACACTGCAATGCATTTTGTATGTATGCAGACTTTATCTCTAGCCGAACTCTGTGTTTGTCTTGTTCTTGGAGTTGGACAAAATTCACACAATTTCAGGGAGATGCGCATTAATAATAATAATAATCAGGTAATAAAGGTGAAGCTCTCAGGGTTTGTTCTCCACAAAACTAACCTATTTCCCTTCTCAGATGTATTTCTAAGCCTGACATTTTGGGCTAAATGTCTGTAGAGTACAGGAAGGGAATAGGTCCTGCAGTGGCTGCCCTGCTGTCTTGCTGGTTGGTGAGCAGTGTCAGGGTGACAGGCAGCTTGTGAGTGTTCCCATAAAGCCTCTCGTTCCTGTCCTTTAGCCACCAGCAGCATATGGGAATGCTGGAGGCAATAAGCTCTCTTTTAAGTACCTGATGTGCTTTGAAAGTTCCTGCAGTGAATCTCTCTTACAAAGTTAGTTTTTACTGTGAGTTTTGTTGTCCTCCTAGGAGGAAGATCATCCAAATTAATGATTCTCAGAAAAGTGATGTATCATTTAAATGATCTAGAGAAATCCATGAATTCATTCAGATCAATGGAAAAAATCCCATTGGCTTAAAAGGGAATATATTTTTCATTTATGATTTTCATAGATCAGCCTAGGACATGGAAAATCACTTGTACACTGCCTTTCATGCGCTTAATCTACACCTCAAAAATGAGGCACAGTCTCCTAACTTACTTAGAAGTTTTTGCAAAATTGTGTTAGTGATAGTGGCCAGACAGGTTTGTGTTAACAAAGATCTATGTCAGATCCCCTGAATTCCAGACCTTCCTCCTAAACACAAACCCTTTATATTATTGAGAATCCCAATGCATGTTACAGACACTGAAGTTCCTGGTGTTAGACACTCCAGTTAGGCATCAAAGACAGATAGCAGCTAGCATGCAAGTGCTGCTTCCAAAGAGAATAAAGCCCTTTTGAAGGCAATAGAAACTGTCAAAGTTAAATTAAAAATTAAAAATCCATTCTGTGGGCTGCTGACACACTAGGCTGCCTGACAAGCCACAGAGCCAGAAGTTTCAAAAACCTCTCAAATGTAACTGTAAGTTGCCCATGCTCTCTGTGCTTCCCCCTTTAACCCAATCAACTTTTATCCTACAGTGAAATATCATCACAGTGTCTATGAACTGATCATCTTGGTTGTAAGGAAAAAAACCCCATCCTTTTAAAAATATCACGAGTGATCAAGTATTCAGCTAGCTTATGCTTTAGCATGTGATGCATTGATGTAAAAATGATAGACTTTCTTGGAATTTTAATGATTTATTATTTATGATAATGTACTGCTGCATGCCAGTCTCTCAAAATGAAGATTTATATGGCCTTCAACATGAAAAAACACTGCCTACAGTCACAAGAAGTGTTTCAATAAATTATTACATGTGTTAAATTTAGATCTTAGAATCTGCAAGTAGGGTAAAATGGGGTAATTCATTTTGTTTGAGTTCATAGAGTCATAGAATCATAGAATGTCCTGAGTTGGAAAGGACCCACAGGGATGGTGGAAATCCAGCTCCTGGCCCTGCCCAGGACAGCCCTCCCAATCCCACCCTGTGCCTGAGAGCTTTGTCCAAATGCTTCCTGAGCTCTGTGGGGCTGGTGCTGTGACCACTGCCCTGGGGAGCCTCCAGTCCCCAAACACCCTCTGGGTGAAATTTTTTTCCTGATATCCAGCCTGACCCTCCCCTGATCCAGCTCCAGCCATTCCCTGGGGTCCTGTCCCTGATCACAGGGATCAGAGGTTGGAGCTGCCCCTCGCTGAGGTCTCCCCTGGGTCTCCTCTTCTCCAGCTGAACAGACCAAGTGTCCTCAGCTGCTCCTCACACGACCCTTCCCCATACTTGTGGCCTCCTTTGGACACTCTCAATTTGTTCAATGTCTTTTTTATGTTGTGGTGCCCAAAAATGCACACAGGACTTAAGGTGAGGCCACACCAGCACAAAGCAGAGCAGGGCAATCACCTCCTTCTTATTCTGAAAGCACTGAAGTACCACAGCAAAATATTAAGGATGTTATGGAGCACAATGGATAATTCCTGTCTTTCCCTGTGTCCTTCACATTTATACCCCATTGTGTGGTAACTGTAATTTCTGAGTGTCTTTGTTGGGATTCTTTCCTGTTTTACTGGCCTCCCCTGTCAAGAAGAAACAGTAGAGTAATAAAGGACAATACTTTTGTTGTCATGAGCAATTTACCATCATATACCTTACAGAACTCTGAAAGTCAGATGTTTATTGCTTGCTGTAGCTTGTGTTACTCCTCAGCTTGTCTGAATAAGAGATCATGACAAAAATCTATCTATAATTAAGCAAAACCTTTAAGATATACATTGCTTATATTCAAAAGGGTGCAATGCCTTTGTCACTGTCATGCATTCAGTCAAAACCTGTTTGAGATCAGCTCTGAATTAAAATCAAGATCAGGAGTTTGAAGCTTCTTTTGAAGTAATGTGAGGTTACTTGCACAGGATGCCATCATAATTCATACCATAAAGGATAGAATCAAGCTGTATAACAGCAATTGACTACTGGTTTCCTACAGGCTAAATCCAACATTTTACAATTATTTTATCACTTTTTTCATAACACTTCACATGAAATTTGGGAGAAATGAGCCACGATGCAATACAGATGGGACTGATTAATCTTACATTTACAGCAATAATTCTGGTACATTTTTCTGTACAAGCTTTGATATTTCTTTGACTTGTGTGGACTGGAAGGACCCCGTGTTGACAGGTGAGGTGTTCCTGGTGTGCTTGCATGGTCCTCCTCACTGCAGCATCCAGAATTTTAATCAGCCAGGTGATGAAGACACGATGGGCTGTTGATTTCCACAGGAGTTAAACATCCAACCAAGCATTAGTCAGAGCCTCTGCACTCGAGTGGGTATGTTTTCATTCATCCAGGAAGCAGCACAGCCTCCTGAGATCTGGTTTCCAGACAAAGGGAGTTCAGACAGAAATCGGAGCTTCTGGTTGCATTTTGAACTCTGTCTGCCCCCCGTGTTCTCTCCCCTCGAATAAGCAATAGGAGCTGCATCTCACTCATCTGGCTGAACCGTGGCTGCAGTTGCCTTTGACTCGTGTGACTTTAAACAGGACATTGCTAGAAGACTTAAACAAATAAACTGCACTCCATGAAACCATCAGATTTAACTGTCCCTGTGGTACACACTCCTGGAAACTTGTTCATTCATTATGTAACAAAGCAATTCTCATTCTGACTGAAACAAAAAAGCTAAAATTATTTTCATACTCACACTATGGAAAAATGTCTTTTGTCTCCAAATATAAACTTTCTAAAGATCTGAAATTCTCCTCAAAGATTTGGGAGTCCTAAGAGCAGCCTCTGCTGATGCATAAGGAAATTGTTGCTCAGTTTTTCCAGTGGAGGTAAGAGTTTTTATTGCATATGCACAAGAAGTTTTTAAGAACTGCTTGGTGTCTGTATATCACTTGGAAAATATAAAAGCCTTCACAGATTATAAATTTAAAGTAACTCGAGTAAATAAGAGGATTAGAATTAAAAATATTGGATGCCACAAACAATATAGCTGAAACCACAATGGTCTTATGGTCCAACAATAGAATTACGGTACTCTAATGAGTAAGATGTCCCTGTCTCTTTCCCCTCCATAATAAATGTGAATACTGATGCATAGCTTGAACCGTTCCCGTTTTTCGGGATTAATTTGTAGCTCAAAGAGCTGGTCCAGGCCGGCCGTATCCCAGGCTGCGCTAGCACAGCACTGTAAGCAGAGAATCGAAGGGAAGGGATAATCCTTTTGCTCGGCACTGCTTGGATCACCTCGAGATGCTGGGTCCAGTCCTGACCCGCTCAATACCAGGAAGACACTGACAAGCTGGAGCGCGTTCGGCAGAGACCATCGAGGTGGATGGAACCGGGCTCTTCACCTCGGAGCGTGGTGCGAGGACAAGGGGTGTCAGTCACAGTCAGTCGGGCTGGGCACGGGGAGAAGAGGCGGCCCCGCCGCGGGGCTCGGGCCGGTCCCGGTCCCGGTCCCGGTGCCGGTCCCGGTCCCGG
>JBBMKD010000040.1:9583919-9600147 GCA_037834095.1 Argya squamiceps
CTCGCCAGCCGGGATGCTGCTCGTGGCCGCTGGGATCCTGCTCGCCGTAGCTGCGGGCGGGCGGGGGTCGCCGGCCGGTGATCCGGAGAGCCCGCCGGGCAGCCGCTTCGTGTGCACCTCGCTGCCGCTGGACGCCGCCGGCGCGGGCTGCCCGCTGCCCCCCGTGCCCATGCAGGGCGGCGCGCTGCCCCCCGAAGAGGAGCTCAAAGCCACGGTGCTGCAGCTGCGGGAGACCGTCCTGCAGCAGAAGGAGACCATCGGGAGCCAGCGGGAAGCCATCCGGGAGCTCACCGGCAAGCTGAGCCGCTGCGAGGGCACAGACGGCAAGTCCGCCGCGGGGGCGTGGAAGAACGAGGTGGGCAAGGGCAAGGACACGATGGGCGACCTGCCCCGGGACCCCGCGCAGGTCATCGACCAGTTGAGCCGCACCATGCAGACCCTGAAGGACCGGCTGGAGAGCCTGGAGGTAGGGCCGGGCAGCGGAGCCGCTTCACGTCTAGCGGGCACTTCGGGCACGAGTAGTGCCCTAATCCCTGTGGAGAGAGATCCAAACCTGCCCAGCCCCCGGGGCGAGCGGCTCGGTTTGGCTTGTCGTGTTCTCTTGTCATTTATCTCTTCTCCTTTTTGGTAAAAACCCTAAGGGACTGCTCTTGAATATGTTCTCCAGCTGCGGGGTGGGGGAGGGGGGTGTCAGATTATGGTTTCCCTGCTTGCCATCAGCTTAGGTTTTGTATTAATAATGTGTAAATCTCTCTTTCTGGGGATGTGACTTCATGTGGTTCGAGGTACAGAGCTGACGTCTTGGGCAGTAAGACCTCGGCATATGGTGCTGGACAGGCCAGTGGTAATGAGGAGATTGTGTTGGGCAGATGGTGCAGATAAGATGATGCACTCAGGGCTGACACAGAATAAAAAGAACCCGATTCTGTGTGCCTCTGACAGAAAGGGGATTTGGTCCAAACCCACCGATAAGTGATTTCCATGAGCCTTTGGACAGTGCCCATGGTTTGAGTGCTGCTCATGCAAATGTTTCACAGAGAGGAGTCTCACAGGATTTGTGCTCGTGTTTTGCATTTTGCACCCTGAAAGCCTCACATGCGTGTGTGCTCCTGCTGTCCTCCAGTCAGTGCTGATGTGAGGATGGCGAGTAACTTCTGAAAGGCTGTGCTGTGAGTGCTGCTTTGCAAGTGCAGTTTTGAATGAGCTGTTAGTATTACATCCTTTTGTTACTATTGCTGTCTTTCCGAAGCATTCTTTTTAGCATTGTAGAAGAGAAACTCTACTAGAATAACATGGTAGGTGGAAATGTTGTTTTTTTAGTATCTTTAAAGCTTCCGATGTTATTTGAGAGTGTGAGGTGCCTCTTTTTTTCAGTTTGAATAAGAGTACTTTCACTGGTTAATACTTGGATTGATCTAAAGAGCATCTTACTTTGGTAAATCTGCTTTCAAAATAACTTAATTTTTTAATCTAAAGTGAAGTGATAGTTCTTCTGTTTCCTTAGGTTAGCCGTGTCACTAATAGAGTAAAGCAAAAATTGACCAATGTATGCATAGTAATAGAAGTACATCAGACCTGCTCCCTACATTGATTTTATTGAACTTAAATGTATGAGAACTCCTTCATATAAAGTGCTGGGAGCCTCTAACAAAACTGCCCTTTTGTTTCAGGACCTGTTAAGCTCCAGTGCTGATAAAAGCACCGAGCATGACAAATGCCAGAAAGCAATTCCTCTTTCTGTACATGCTGGACAGCTCCACGCTCTTACTTCCCTCCTTTGAACCGGGAGCACATCTACATGTCACAGTTTCTGTTTCAGGAAATGACAACTCTTTTCCCCCTTCTGCTCTGCCCTGAAGCACCAGCTCCGAGCCAACGTGTCCTATGCAGCCCTGCCCAGTGACCTGCGGGAGATGCTGCAGCGGCGCCTGGGGGACCTGGAGCGACAACTGCTGAGCAAAGTGGCCGAGCTGGAGGATGAGAAGTCTCTGCTGCACAACGAGACCTCGGCACACCGGCAGAAGACAGAGACAGCCCTGAACGCCTTGCTAGAAAGGGTGTCTGAACTAGAGAAAGGTAATTGCTCAGAATCTGAATGCTTCCCCGTCCTGGTTAATTTTGTTTGCTCCTTCCTTTCAGAGCAGCAGACTGAATGTGGGCCTTGAGGAAAAGGCATTAAGGTACTGGGCTGAATAGTAGGTGACAGTGCAAATACTTGGATTCTCCTTTTTCTTTTATCTCAGGCTTCTTGCTTGACAGGCAGTTGCCTGGCTTTGGCTTCCTGTCTCTTAATTTGGCATGTGTGGGTGGCTGGGATGAAACTCTTAGTGTTTGTGGGATGGAAAGATCTGTAAGGAGGCAAGTGGAGATAGGAATAAGTATGGCATGGGTGTAAATAGCTACAAAATGTCAAACATGCATCTGAGTAGAGCTGCCTTTATTTGGACTGAGAGTCATTGCGTTAAATTTATCACGGGCTAAATTTAATTAGCACAACTACCTTTGATGTAATGAATTGCACTTTGTACCTGCTTTGTTTCCTGCTGCTTTGGAAGTATTGATGGTGGCCTTTCCTTTTGTTACTGATTATGACTTTGGGTGACTGCAGACACTTGAATTATGTTCTCTTCTAAGCTTGCAGTCTTCAGAGTTTACAGTAGATTACACATGGTCCACTGGGGGACACTCTAGTAATCCTAGTCGTTCATTCTGATTCTTGCCTTAATTATTACTGAAACCTCCCTGCTGGAGTAGAATCTGTTTATTTGAATTACAAATGTCTGTGGAAGTGACCTAAAGCACAGAACTCTTTCTGTATTGACTGTATACATGTAGAGTGGACTGTATAGGGCTGGAGTTGCAGTAAATATCACTGCCCAATCCTTAAATGATTTTCCAAGTAAATAACTCTCTGCTTAAAAGCAGCTTAATGGACATCCAAATGGTACAAACATGCATATCTCATGAATTTAGAAATGCAGCCTAATGGACCCCTGTGTGTAACACTGTATCTCTTCTTCTAAAAAGAGTGAAGGAGGGGAGAAGGAAAGGAGGAAGATGATTTTCTACTGTCTCTATCTTTTAGTATTTCCTGAGAGCCAAGATAAAGCCTACCCTGCAGCTAAAGTTATGGAGAATTAGTGGCCTGTTAATGTCTTATGAGTCAAGTATAGATAGTCCTTGTCTCTGAAAGATGTGACTCATATCAGAGAGGGTGGTGGGAGAACAAGAATGTGTAATTCACTTAGGCTAAAAATAACCTGTTCCCACCTTTATTTTTTTTTTGTGTGGGGAGTGAGGGCTGTCTTAAGTCTCTGGAGAAGTGAAGAATTTGGGACAGGAACCAAGATGCAGCCTTTTTTTTACTTGTGTAATTTGCTCTCTATTACTGTACAGCTTAGCTGTTCTGGTTCCTCTGCCAAATCAAAGCGAGGGTAATAATGATGAAAGAAATTATTTTTTTATGTTTTAAATACAGACAATATTTGATCTTGCCAATATTTGATGATATTTCTGTTGTGCTTTTATTTAAAAGGCAGTATTGTTTAGCATTTCTTCCCTACAACTAACTAGAGTGTCCTCATTGTCCTGAGACTAAATAGAGGAAACAAATAACTTTGAGGTGGCACTGTGAGCCTTGGATTTTATCTGCTGTTTTAGTTACCAGTTGGGCAGAAGAGTTTAAAACTTGCACACCTGTTGTGGTTCCCAAAGTTTTCTGTTCTTTCCTTCACTGGTTGTCTCCATTAACAGCAGAAGATGATGCAGTAGAAAAAGAGGAGGTCAAATCCTCCAAATAGCAGTGCCTGCACTTCAGTGTGATTCCCAGCTTTGCTGGAGGTACAAACAGATCATTTACTGTGTCTAAACCTATTTGCTCTATCTCTGAAAAGGAATAACAATATTTCTTGCCCATCTAGCCCAAAAATAACAACTCTTTTAATGGGATATGTTTCTGTTTTTTCTAAGTGAGATTGCTTGCAGCAGCCTAATGGAGGTTGTTCAATATTAGCCCTAAGACCCTGGTGTCTAGTGGTTTTTATTTGCTTACCATTTAGAACATTTCAAGTCTCTAAGGCTCTTCAAGACATATTCAAGCAAAAGAGAAGCTTTTTCTTCTCCCACCCCCTCATTCTGTGAAAAATTCAGCCAAAACACTTCAGTTGCTTCTGAGATGGGGAGCTGAGAGAATGCCAATGGTTTAAAAAATACATATGAGAATTGTGGCAACCTTTTGTGACAACAGCTTTTCATTTGGACTGGAGTGTGAAGTTTGGCAAGGGGATTGAATTTGTTTCAGGAATGTGAGCAAAGGAAATGAGTGAGACTCAGAACAGGCAGCTAAAAAGTTGAGGGTGAAATTACTGCAGAACTGTGGGGTTCAATTTGTGGCACAATGTGGGGTTTATTTCTTAATACTTCTAGGAAATTACTTATGAGCACCTACATGAACTGTATGATACAGAGTATTGCAGCTTCAGAAGGTTTTGGTCTAAAGGGTTCTCAATTTTGTAAGCATGTCTCAGAGTATCTCACTGATTTTTATCACTTTTTTAGAAAAAGCTAAGTAATAATTTCTGCTTTTATATTAAATCAAGTGTCTAATCTTCCCATAGCTCATAGATTGATATTGCATTTTTAATTCAGATCACTTTGAACTCTTCAGATCTTGTCCTGTCCAGTTGATGGGACAGAAATCAGTTCTACTGAAAGTAGCTGCTTTCTGGACTATGTCAGTGCAGTTTTATTTCAAATTTGCTGCTAAAAATGTGAGTGTTGATCTGTTTGTTAGCCTGAAATCTTAACACAGGGATGCTGCTTGTGTAGCAGGAATAGGGAAAGAAATCCTGGTTGTGAAGGATTGTGATACTTTAATAATGAACACAGCAGAGAATCCATTTTACTGACAATAAATATCTTTTAAACCAGTTTGAATTGTTTGAAATATGGAGGCCTCCAGCCTTGAACTAGGCAATGGAGAAGATTGCCTACCATCTATTCTTCTGCTCTAAATGAGCAGAACTAAACTAAATAATTATCTCAACATGGATAAAATCTATTTGCATTTTTGTGTGCAGCAAAATCAACATTCAGTAAATACTACTTCAATATACTTTTTTCCCCTGTACCTCTCTAAAATGATTAAAGCCAAAGATTATCAATACCAATTATGTCTTAGCCTGAATTACCAATACCTTGTTTTGCTTGATGTTAAGGGTTTTTTTTGTTTTCCTCCATGTGATTGTAGGTAACAGTGCATTTAAGTCACCTGATGAATTCAAGGTCTCCCTCCCTCTGCGCACAAACTACCTGTATGGGAAGGTCAAGAAGACCCTGCCAGAGCTCTATGCTTTCACTGTCTGCCTGTGGCTGAGGTCAAGTGCTTCTCCTGGCATTGGCACTCCCTTCTCCTATGCTGTTCCTGGGCAAGCCAATGAGATTGTCCTCATAGAGTGGGGGAATAATCCAATTGAGCTGCTAATTAACGATAAGGTGAGACTTGATGAACTCTTCATTGCTCAGAGCAAGGCCTGACCCCTTGGTACCTTTGCACTGATTCCTTCCTTCCCTCTGCCAGAAGCCTTTGAGGTGGTGCTGTCTGCTTGTCTGTTGTCCACTTGCTGATTGCAAGTTTATAAAAGCAGAAACAGAAGTTGAATTGTACAGAAGTTAAATTGTACAGATAAAACTTGAACCAGAAGCTAAATTGTACAGATATTTCTGTGTTGAGACCAGGCAGCTTGACATTAAATGCACACACTGTTGTCTGAACTTACAAGTAAGTCTTGGCTTCCTTTTTTTTTTATTTAATGAAACAAGCAAAATTTGAAGCCACACTTTTGCAAGACCTGTGAGATCTAAGCCAGCTGCAGTATTTCTTTCTAATTGTAGAAGTTACAAATGTTAAATGAATTTTGCAGAAGATGGAGAGCAAAAGGCTCTCCACATATTGGTCTGGTTTTGTTATCCTTAGTGACTGAACATTAGTTTAAATACAATTTTTCAGATTTCAGTTACAACTGAAGTTCATACCATTGATGGTTTCTGACAAGCTTGAAGAAAACATTGAAACTTGTCATTAAACCAGTATTTAAACACCTCCTTTCTTCCCACCTTCAAGTTAAGTTTCCTGATAACTCTCTGAGGGATCAGGTGTTTGCTGCACACTCAGATGGTTCATCTTGTGGCTGATTATGGACTTTTAACAGTCCTATCATCCTGCCAGATCAATAACCAATTATTTTTAATGGTTTGTGGAAGAGAAGCAAACCTGAGTCTGCTTATCTTTAGCAATAACCTTTTTCTCTTCAATATTATGTCTGTGATATCAACATTCTGTGAGGCTTTTATTTCTTCCACATCACAGCCCTCCATAGCCCACTGCACTTGTCTTGATGAACCTGAGAAGTTTTTCAGATCAAACTCCTAAAGGAGCATAATTCCTCCTTATTGTGAGATCTAGAACCACAAATTCTTCTGGTAGCAAACAGATCCATTTGTCAAAGTTGTTACTGCAAATGGTGCTGGCAACCCCCAGATTTTAAGGGGAACTTAATGTGAGCACTGGATGGAATCTCACTAAATACTGAGGTTTAAAAAACAAATGCTACAGATTAATGTGCAGGGGTGGGGTTGGTCTCTTCTCCCAAGTGACAGGCAACAGAAAAAGAGGAAATGGCCACAAATTGTGCCAGGGGAAGTTTTAACTGGATATGAGGAGAAATTTCTTCACTGAGAGGGTTGCAAAGCACTGGAACAGGCTGCACAGGGCAGAGGTGGAGCCACCATCCCTGCAGGTATTTAAAGGGGGTGTACAGCTGGGTTAGTGATTGCCCTCTGTGATCTTGGGGGGATGTTCCAACCTAAATCATTCTGTGGTTCTGTGGAATCCTACAAAGTAGGATGTGGACTGACACTTGCCTCTATAAAGTTTGTGCTTTTGAGGACAGAGTAAATGCTGTTCCTCTTTACATAATGAGCTTGAACTGCCAGGTTGGGATTGCCATAAACATTTTTCTGGTTTTTGTAGGTTGCTCAGCTCCCTCTCTTCATCAGTGATGGAAAATGGCATCATATCTGCATAACGTGGACAACCAGAGATGGAATGTGGGAGGCCTTTCAGGATGGAGAGAAGCTTGGCACTGGGGAGAATCTTGCTCCTTGGCATCCCATTAAACCTGGAGGTGTCCTGATCCTGGGTCAGGAACAGGTGAGTGAATGACAGGGTGTTCCAGGGTTTAAACAAAATCAAAACTCCCCAAACAAACAAGAGCTGTGAGAATTTCTCTGTTTGGTCCTGTTGTATACACAATGCCAGACTGAAACAAGGCAACAAATACTGAATGAAATCACACATTGGTATATTTGTTTCACTTATTAACTATTCAGAATATTCATGTTAGGGTTAAGAGTAAGTCCTTTTAGAATATTGAAAAAAACCCCAGAGGATTTTGAAGCTTGCCTTTCTAGTTAACATCCCATAAGTGATGAATTGTGTGGTTCCTGGCTTCACAATGTTTCTCTACTATATTATACATTTACTAAAAGAAGCAAATACTGTAACAAGTAGCAGAAAATAGCCTTTCTTTAGGATTCCCAGGTTCACAGCTGGAGCAGTGAAAAATTAGTTTTGTCTTGGTATTGATTTTAGTAGATACTTTTCCATGGCATAAATGACAGAATGGCAAGTTCAGTTTCCTGATACACTCTGCAGAGCAGATGCTGCAGCTCACTAGTGAGTGTTTGGCAGGTTTGCTTTATCTGTGCCTGCACTGTGCTGGGTTCTGTCCTGTGCTATCAGCTCCATGTCATTGTGATCACCAAAAATGAGTGATTTCTGTCCTTGGGTACTGAGTGGAGCAAGCAAACACTTCTGGGCTTATGCAGTGGCAGTTTGAATCACTCATTTGTTCCAACCAGACAAAGCCTGGGTATTTAGATCCCAATGTCTCATCTCACAGTCCCTGCAGACAACTGGGCAAGGGCTGCAGTTATGGTTTAATCTATAGCCATAAAGCTTTCAGGGTAACCTTACACATCTGTGCAGTTCTTGCTGGGGTTATCCTGTGCTAAGCTTCCACAGTGGCTCTTAAATTAGCCTCAGAGTTTAAAGCTGCCTTCCTGCTCTACTGCTCCAGGGCAAGGTTGGTTATGTGCAGCCTTTCTGTGGTGTTTTGCAGTCACCACTGTTTGCCCTCTGCTGTTTTGACACAATTCAGGTTGGAGCTTGTCACTGAATGCCTTGTTCAATGTATCCCTTCTGGAAACTCGGATTTGTTCACCTCTGTGACCTAACTCTGCAGCTCTCTCTAGCAGTGGGGCTGGGTGGGGAGGGACTTCAAGAAGAAAATTCCAAAATAACCTTCTCATCTAATCCCAACTCTTGTGTTCATAAAGGACACAGTAGGAGGAAGATTTGATGCAACTCAAGCCTTCGTTGGGGAGATGAGCCAGTTCAATATATGGGACAGGGTCTTAAAAGCTGAGGACATCATGAATATTGCCAACTGCTCCATCAACATGCCTGGCAACATCATCCCCTGGGTGGATAACAACGTGGATGTGTTTGGAGGTGCTACTAAATGGCCTGTGGAGACGTGTGAGGAGCGTCTGCTTGACTTGTAGCTGTGATCACTTCCCATCCAAGTGCCCCCTTTAGTAGGACAATCTTCTGTGCAATCTGAAGCACTTATTTTTCTCCTTGCCCTTCTCCAGTCTTAACTCCTTGAAAGAATAATAATAATTCAAAAAAGAGTAAACTGCCTCAGTGCAAAGATAGCTGCTAGTTTGGGGCATTGAGCCTGGCTATGAAAGGAGCTCTTCTTGGCTAGGGCAGCCCTTGCTTTCCTATGGCCTGATCCAGAAATGTGCTTTGGCTTGCAGGAGCCTTTTTTCTGGGCCTGAGCTTGGGCCATCATCAGTTCTTCTGCAGGGAGGGAGAACAGTGTGCTCACTTCACTCTCTTGTCCCTGCTAATGTGCACTGCTGACAGCACCAGGATTGACAGGCTAAATGTGAACCCTTCCCTCCAGTCTATTGTCTCCCCTTTGAAATGAAGCCATTCTTTTTTAGCCCTTTTTAAAACAAAAAAAAATATCACTTAATCCTTACACTGCAGTGGTTATGGTGCAGCTGTGGGTAGAGCAGAACAGCCACTGTCTGAGTGCAAGGCTTTTGCTTTTTAATTTGCAATTAGAAATCCTTATTTTATGATAAAGAGGTGATGTATTTGAGACACATTGTACCAGTTCAATTTGAAGAAAGGGCTGTTTATTCAGCACAGCTCCATTGAAGCAGAGATGCTTCAGGTGAGGTTCTGTCCCAAAGCCTGTCCTTTGCTAGCCAGGATCCCAGCATAGGTGGGTGGATGAAAGATTGTACTTGTATTTTCTGCAGGCTGAATGTACTGAATTCCTAGTGACCTGGCTTGTACCCTTTTCTCTATTGTTTCTCTCGCTTCAATGTCTTTATTTTTTAAAATATACAAGCTGTGATTAAGTGAATTTCCATTCTGTTTTGCTTTGAAAGGCCTTTTTATGAGCAAGTGCCAAAGTTCAGTTTTCTGCTTGCTGAGAATTGCTATCTATTTTTCCAGCATAAAAGTCTTCTGCACTGGTTTATATGTTATTACAATGGTCCTATGTAATATGAAAATGTGCTGCTCTTTCAATTCTTGTTGACTGTCTCTTCTGTAAGCACTGGGCTGACTACTACTATATTTTTTTATCATTTTCTCTCAATATTTTGCAAACAATGTTGCTGTTTCCTTGGCGTTGATGTGACTACTTGGTTTGTGGCTCGCAGATAGTAAATGCACTGTACTGGGAAAGAGTTAATACTTTTGTTATTTAAAAGAAAAAAGGATTTAAAGGGGGGGGAGGGGGAATTTATAAAGCTAAATATCATATTTTATTTTTCATATGTTTGAATTGTAAGAATAATATGGTGACAGTCCCATTTGTAGGGTAAAGTTACATATTTCCATGAATATGTAGTATGCTGTTCTTAAAAGAAAATTCTTATAATGAACTTTTAATTAAAATGCACTGTAAAATGAGTCTCTTAATTCTTTTATAGTCACACAAGACACTGAATATTCTCTTTCATAGCTTCTGTGAGTTCACCTGCTGTCTCTCTAGACTGCTAGAAGTGCAGTTTTGTAAGAAGATTTCTTTATTCCCTAAATGCCTTCAATTTATTCCCTAAATTTCTCAAGTGCTCTCTTTGTGATTGGCTTTAAAATACACTCACACACTGCACCCCCAACCTGCAACAGAACTTTCCCTGCCCAAAGGAAAAACAAACCACAAAACTCACTTCATATCAAAAGAATCTGTGTTGTGAGGGAAAGTGTGAATTTCTCATCTCCTGTGGGCTCTCTATGGTGCCCAGAAGAGGCATCAGCCCTCCAGTCAATCCACCTTTCTTTAGCAGCTTTTCTCAAAAGAGGCTGGAGGAGCTGAACTCTGGAGTTACACATATTTCACTCTGTTTTTAAAAGGTACAACAGTGAAATTGTCCTGGGCACTTTGCTGAATGTGTGTGGGTGGTGGGGTCTGCTGTTTTAAACACCAGCTCAGTGCTTGACTTCAGTGCTTGGTTGAGGGAGGTCTTTATACATCTATTGGCCATGCTGGTCTTTATTCAGAGTTACTTAAACACACCCACAGCCTTTAGCCACAGGCACCTGAGTAAGAAGCCCCACCTGCATGGGAAGGTGTTAATGGTGAGGGCTGTACTTTGTTGGGTTTTTACTCATTAAATAGTTGAGATGGTAGGGATTCTGGAGGAAGGTTTTGGTTTGTTGGGGATTTTTTTAGACACTAACTCTTCAGAAAGAGCCACAGGCAAAGGGTATATATTCCATTGAAATGGGTTTCTTTCATTATTTTTTAATACACATATATATATGTATTCTTTTGTGCAATGGTACCTTTTCATTAAGAAGAAAAGATGTGTTGATTTTTGTAACTTTACCTTGGCAGTGGAAAGCCATGGCTGCTCCATGCACTGGGAGTCACATGTTTTATATGAATATATAAGCAGATGGCAAAACAGGAGTAAATATTGCCACATTCCAGCATCTGTATTGTTTATGGAGTGTGGAACTGACAACACAACCTTCAGTTCCCAAACTGCTCTGACTGCACAGAAGTAATAACTTATGGAAAGCTGAATGACAGCACTTTGGAACATGCAGTAGTGCAGATTTCTAGGAAATGTGGTTTTGTTTAAATCAGGCAGAGCTGGGACTCCTAAAAGCACTATCAGTGATCCCACCAAGCCAGCACCCTGGGAGCTGTAAGTGGCCAGCTCTGCTTGGCTGTGAGTGCTCTTCAGTCTCTGAATTGCACCATCCTCTCTGTACATCCTTGGTGCTTTGGCTGTTGGCTGACAGCAAGTTGAGCATTTGGTGTGTCTAAATCCAGTTCTATTTCTTCAAAGACCAGTTGTTTGCCTGTATGCCTGGCCACTAGAAAATGTAGTTGTCTCATGTGTTTTCAGTTTGCTTGAGGGCTCCAGCTGCACACTTGCTCTCTGTAGGTGAGGGGAGGAGGATCATCTCTGCCTCGGGGATCCCCCTGTGCATGGGAGAGCAACTCCTGCATCCAGGCAGCTTCTGCCTGGGCTGCACTTGCTCACAGAGCTGCTGGTTTAGGTCTCAGAAATGCAGGGAAGACCAGCAAAGCTCTACCCCCAATTTTACACACATTTCCCCAGTGAGTGAATACATGGCATTGCCAGGGAGAAACTAATTCTGTGTTGCTTCAGAGACCTGATTTCCCTCAGGCCTTTCCCAAAGGTGAAAAGCAGGTCAGCAGTGAAGCTGCTGTGTTGTATTATGTGCTTAAATCTGGCACTTTCTCAATCAGGGCAATGGTTCTAAAAAATGCTGCTGTAACTACAGATTTATTTCTTCTTTGCTAATGGCACCTGACTCTGTGTGTGAGAATTCTTCATCCAGCTGATTTTAGTTACCCAGGTTGGGAGGGAAGATCAGCCGCCTTCTATTGCATCATCCTGAATCCTGCTAGGAGTGCAGAAACCCTAAAAAGAGACACTGATCTGGCTGAGGCTTCTGCCACAAGTAATGATCCCTTGATGCTGCTTGGAAATCTGAGGCAAGACACAGCAAGGGCCCTGCTGATGCAGAGAGTCAGGCACTACCAAACTCCTCCAGAAAGGAAAGGTCTCTCTTGGTAGCCAGGGAATTGGGGTGGGAGTTGAAGGTGATCTGGGATTTTTCCAGAGATCTTTTGCCAGAAGGTCTCTGGATCTTTTTTTTCTCCTTCACAAAGAGAACGTTGGACCATGATAATGTTCATGGTTAGCTGTGAGGCTTAAATAATACATGAGTTTTTCAGAGCTAAAAATCTTCTGGAAAGAATTGAATTAATTGCCCCCCTGGCTATAGCTGTTTCTAAAAGGCTGCGCTTAGAAAAGTATAAATTTGCACAAGGAGTTCAAGGGGCCATTTCTTTCTTCACAGGAGGGCTGGGCTGATGTTTTGGCAAAGCTTCAAATAAAGAAACTCCCTGATGGCTTGATGCCAGCCAAAGAAATTGTTTTATTTATGAAGGATGCTTTGGTGTTTCACCTGTGCTGGCTCCCAGCACGTGTGTCCAGGCAGTTCAGCTCCTGGCACTGCTGCTCCCAGGGGCCACGGGAGAGATGTTGAGTCTTCGTGGTACCCACTTGTTCCCTCTGTGCCACTCAGCCTGTCCTGAGTCCCCAGGGCAGAGCTGACCCCACACAGGGCTGGCTGGAGCCTCTGTGGCACTGGCTGTGCTTCCCTTCTGTGCTAAAAGCAGTTTGCAAGAGGCTTGCCCTGGTTTTCATGTCACCAAGCTGTTCCCAGCAGCAGTTCTGCAGTGCTTTTTAAGAATAAGTAACAATGGCTATTTCTTAGGAGGATTTCAGTGGTTTTTAGGGTACTAGATGCTCTTTTACATTTTGTCTTTCAAAACACTTAAACCAGCTTATGAGTAACTTTAAATCCTCGTGTTACTGTAACAGAGTTCCTCACCCAGGCTTATCTCCACCACTGGAGATTGCTCTGCTGACCTCACCAGATGAAAGGAAACCTCTTCAAAGGGCAACCTCATTTATTAAAAACAGGATGTTAAAACCTCTGGGTAACAACACTAGCTAAGCAGGGGATTTATAACTTTCCTTTTGTTTAAATTTTTTACTTTACTTGATGTTGGCTGTTGATTTGCAGTGGGAATCCTGATGTGCTGTCCTGCTGTGGTTCCAGAGTGGCTGTTTGTCCTCTATCAGGCAGCAATTGGTTTTCCTCCCATTTCAGAGGGCACAGAAGAGGCAGTTGCCTCCTCCCAGGTGCAGAGCTGGGAAGAGATTGTCCTGTGCAGCTTTATTCTACCTCTGCAGCTGCAAAAGGGAGAAGGGATCTGCACTGACTTTTAATTTTATGTGAGATTTCCCTGCAGGATATATTTGTGTCTGACAAAACAGGACAGACCTACATTTGCTTTCCAGGGATGGTGTAGCTCACAGCAATGAGCTGTGTTTTAGGCCAGGATTTCTTTTTATTTATTTATTTTTGCTTTCCTGCTTTCTTTATGGTAAATTATAAATGGTTGATAAACACCTATAATAAAATAGAGATATACATGGGCAAATCATCCTTTTTTTCTCCATTAAAGAAAGCTGTTACTTACTGTGTAGAGAGTACATATCCTCCTAAGAGATCAAATTATTTATGGCAGTGCACTAATTAGCTTTTTCGAGGCTTCTAAGGTCTTGCAGATACTTGGAGCTCCAGGGGTAACTGCAGTAGGTAAATACCTCTCTGCATCAAGGATGATTTCATGTGGATGGCCAACAGCTGTCAGTATCTGCTTTGGACTTCTGGCCTGTTGGGGGCTCTGGTCAAGTGGAGCCCTGACACCTACAAGGCTTTGCAGGGGAGTGGTCACCACTGCCTGGTTGGGTCACTGTGGTGGCCACAGGTGTCCAGACAATTCAGGAGGCTCCCAGAGCTGCTCTGGCCCCCATTTTCACTTGTGCTGCCATATAAATTCTGAGGCTGAACCAGCACTCTCACCTGCCCATCCTCACTCTCACTCAGGGAAGAGCAGATCCAGCTCCCTCCTCATGTCCATCAGCAGCCCCAGGCTCTGTTCAAAAGTATTTGGCATTGTTCAGATATGCTGCTATGGTTACTCAGGCACCACTGACTGCACAGGTCAGCCTGGAAGAGCTTTAGACAAAGTATTTGGGACAGAATGCAGCTCTTGCTTGTTAATTGGAGACCTGGCACATCAGTTTGAACACACTACATGGGGGATAATGTCTTTCTTTTTTCCCTACGCTTGGGACTTGGAAAAAAAACACAAGAAAAATATTGCCTTGACGTGAGCCCAAGCAATGACAGCGGCTCCTGCTGAAAATAGCAGCCAGCCTATTTGTTCTGGGAATTGCCTGAAGGCTGGCTGGGCTCTGTGTGCACAAGGGGAAGGAGGATGCACCAGGGATGGGGAGGAGCAGAGGGCTCCTCAGCTGTGGTGAGAGAGCCCGAGGGGGACAAGGCTGCATCTGACAGCCCTGGGCAGGGCAAGGGGCTGGGCTGGACTCCTGCACCTCAGGCTGCCCTCTGATGCTTCAGGGTCCAGAGTCAGCTGCTCACTCCTGGAGACTGTGATTGGCATTTTCAGGGCGTGAAGATACAGGGAGCTGCAAGATTGACCTGTTGAGGGCTGTAGCCATGATTTTAATCCTCCAATCCTGTTCAAATCTGTGAGCTGAATTGGCACGAGGTGTTGTTTAGGTCCCAGAAATTCAGTGACATGTGCTCTGTGCTTCACCATGGGCAGAGTTTGTGTACCAGTGTAGTGGTGCCCTCACTAGGCTGTGCCCTTTAATGTCTTTCTGATTACTTTATGAGAACTCAATATGCCTGATTTTCTTTTTCTGATTGCACTGGAGGCAGAATTTCCACAGACTTGAATGGGAGAAGAACAGGAAACTGTTTGAGACAAGTCTGAACATGCTGGTAAAAAACGAAACAAAAAAATCTGGTGTGACTTTAAGCTATTTTTAAAAACACAAGCTGGAGCGGGTTACTCTGAATCACTGGAGTCTGTTATGTCTTTTTCTTTTTCTTTTTCTTTTTTTTCTGTATTTTCACTCAGTAATTTTAAAGACACAGTGAGAAGGCGAGTTTTAGAGATGGGTTATATGTGTTAAAAGGGGAAATGTGCTGGCATTTGCTGAGCACAATAAGTAAATAAATATTACTGCCAAATGAGCAGGTCCCTTTTCTGATAAGGCAAAAAGAAATGGCAGACAAGAATTTAAACCAAGCCATTTCGGGAAACAAGAGAGGGTGGAGGATTTATTGCTTTAATTGAAATATTAACTTTGCTATCTTCCTTGAATGTTCATGTGTGAAACTGGGTATTGCTTGGCATCTGCAGGCCAAATCTGGGGCAACATCTTTGGTGGATGTGTTGTGTTAGCCATTGTCTCCCTCCTTCTCTCCCAGCCCTTGGGGCAGGTTTCTGGCAGCTTAGGGGGGGTCACTCAAAATAAAAATAATTTCCCTTCCTTGTCATAGGTAATAGCCCAATCTTGCTAATATCTCTTGTCTTGTGTCCTGGCTTTCCATTCAGTGCTTTAAATCAAAGGCTGGTCATTCATATACTTGTTTTTCCATTGGACGGTGCAAATTTCAATGGTGTTCATTGAGCTAAGAAGTAGAAGTTCTCTCCACGTAGTTATTCTTCCCTGCTCATGGGAGCAGACTTCTTGCACTTGAAGAAGCACAAGAAGGAGGTTGAAACAGCATAAACCACTGAGGGGAGAAGTGAAGGGAACTGTGACCATGGGAGTAGGTGAGGTAAGGGGGAAGCTGTGGCTGAATTCAGCAGTGGATGTTGGTGTCCTGGGTTGTAGAATAAGATATGTACAAAGTATTCTATCACCATCTTCATCAACTGTTGAAACAAATTGTTGAAGCAGTGTTCTTTCAAGTTCCCCCTCCCTCTTCTGTTAAGGTGTCTTCTGTTAAGGTGTCTTCTATTAAGGTGTCTTTTGTTAATGGGTCTTTTGTTAATGGGTCTTTTGTTAATGGGTCTTTTGTTAATGTGTCTTCTGCATGACTCACAGGTAACTCCCACCGGGAGTTAATCTCTCGTTAATGGGCCATCAAGGACCCCCTGTGTGACTCATCATCCCATTGTGAGATGCTCCGCCCAGGGGGAGG
>JBBMKD010000040.1:9600247-9685607 GCA_037834095.1 Argya squamiceps
CCAGAGGATCAGAGCTACCAGACCTTTCTACGGGATCACTGCTTCCATCATCCCACTCAGGTTGTATTCTGACTCTGCCAGTGGTCTTTTGTATTATTGCATTTATTTTATTTTATCCTTTTTTTCTTCTTCCTATTAAATTGTGTTTCTGACTTAGAGCCTCTCACTTGTTTTCAAACCACTACAGTTGGAAATAATATTTGTTGTGATTGCTGTAGGTATGCAAAGAACCATCTTCTCCCTGGACTCTGGCAAAAAGTCAGGTTTGTGTTTTGGGAGGCTGGACTGCACCAACTGGCTTCAAACATTTTTTTTTCCCATTCTCCTGTCCTTGAGAGGTGTGTGTATCGAACACCTTTTTCTTACCAGAAGGACAATAATTTATTTTTCCAGATGAAGACAGGAGTGCTCTGGAGCAATCTGAATTAAATGCCAAGGTGAAAGAGTGTTGCTGTAGAAACCCATGCCAGACTTGTAGCAGGTTCTTGTGTGCTTCTGGGGATATGTTACTGATAAAGACTCTCCAGCTATTTCTATTTTTCAGTGATATTGAGAAATGATTCTTCAAAGTTGCTGTTTAGTAGATGTATGGTACAGTTCAGAAAGGCAGGGAACTCACTGTGTGATGGGATGATCGGGAATCTGCTAAAGCTCTGGGAATCATCCAATGGTTTTAGAGAGCTTTGGATTTTGTCTGTTTGCTGTGTCTATGCAATAGACTGGGATGTGTTTTTTTCCAGGGTTTTTTTAACTTCTGGTGAGGACTTGTTAATGGGGGAAGGACTCCCAGAACTGTTCCATAGCACTGTCTTCTCCTTTCTGCTGGGCATGCAAGGCTGTTGGTGGCAATTGTTCATAAATTGTGTGTCTTGAAGAGCTGACAGAGACGACTTGATGCTAAAACATGGCTGTGGCATTTCCTCAGCATCCCTTTGATACCTCTGCCCCTTGGATTAGCAATATTGTAGTAACAGTGCATGGCACAAATCCCCAAATGAGCTCTCTGTTATCTGAGTGTACTCAGAGCAGCATTTCAGACTTCATTAAAACTTTTCTGTATGCATTTTGGCTTTGAAAAATACAAATCCAAAACAAAAGCCCATAAATCTTTGTTTAATCAAAGTGTACCTCTAAGAAGAGTGTACATGGATATTGTATAACAAGAAGAGTGAATTCCAAATAGGACTTTGAAAATCCATCTGGAGCAGAAAATCAAGAGTGATGGGAAATTTTTAGAGAGCCTTGCTTGCTTCCTGGAAAAATTCATGGCACTCTGTTGCATTATCAATGCTTAAGTGACAACTGCAAGATGATTGAATTAAGAGCTCTGCTAAGGGATGTTGTACTTGCTAATGCACAGTTTATCTCTGAAGTTGTGAATGTTGCTACCTCACTGAAACTACGTTGGTTTGAGTGATTGAGACTTGCCTGCTGACAGCCTTGTCAGTCGAAAGAATTAATAAAGAATGAAATTACACTCTGGGCTTTGCCCCAGATGGGAATTGATGTAGTATTTTAGACCTCAAAAAGGATGGGAGTGTAACAGAACAACATGACAACATCAAGATTTATTAGTGCTGCTTTGGTCTTGGCTTTGGGTCATCTCCTGTCTGCAGAATTCCTGCTGATGTCCCATCTGGATTTATATAGAAATTGATGGTAGGGGAAAGCTCTCTGATCCTATCAGTTCACATTTGCATCACTTTCTGTTCTGGATGTGCTGTGAAGGGCTGGAAGCACCACTTGTTAAAGTAGTTAGCAGGCAAGCAGAGGAGAATGCAAGGTCAATTTAGCACTTGCTGAATTTAAATTATTTTCTGAATTGGAAGGATGGGGGAAGGAAATCAAAGCCTGTGTCTCTAAGTTCAGCTGTGTTTCTGAAACACAGTCCCTTAAGAGATAAAAGGACTTGAATAAAGCCATTAAGTGCTAGTTTGCTCTCTATTTTGGTGTTCTAATTGTGGCAGAGGTCATACTTAAATGCACACAATTTGGGTTTGATGTCTGTGTTCCTCTAAACACACACAGTTGCTGAGAAAAAGGAAACTTCATTGTGACTATGACTGCTACTGACAGCAAGTGGATGAAGTTTCCTAATCTTAGTCTAACAGCTCCTTTGGATTCGTCTATCCAAAGGTTTTGTGTTCCCTGAAAGACTTTGTTACCCCAATACTTCCTACTGCTAAGAAAATCAGGACACTGGTACCTGTTACAGCTTTTTCTGCCCTCCCTATTTAAACTGCTTGTGTCATTACAGTCTTTAACCACTGCAGGTGCTCAGAACAAAAACTAGTGGGGAGCTGAACACAGACTAAAACAGCAGGAAAGAGGGAGTCAGGGGGTTCTTGAGCAGGACCTCAGCGTACAAGCCACCCCAAAACGGAGATTTTGGGTGCAAGTCACATAAATTAACTTCCAAACAGGGAGATGTGTGCTTTGGGCATCCTGTCTATCCTCTCTACCTGCTGGCTGCATCGCCCAGGTGTCCTTCAGAGGTGTCCCCCTCTTCCCTCTGGCTACTGACAGGACAGACAGGCTCATACAGGGAGTTCTTAGCTTTAATCAGACGCTGCACCAAAAACCCCTGGCATTCAGGTCATGTACTGCTCCGTTCAGCTTCAGGCTGAATTAGTTTGCATTATCTGCTGTTACTTTTGGACTAAGACAAACTGTTTATGTGTATTCTGGGCCACTGATGCAAACAGAGTATTATTGTGGGTCTGAATCAACACTGCAGCACAACCATCAGCAGCCCTGCTCTCTTCGTGGGTGCCAATTTATTCTCTCGATGAAGCTGTAGTGAGTGAAGGCTCATTCACCAGGAAAGGTGATTGAATGCAACTGCAGCTGGTTGATTAAGCTGGACAAAGAGAAACACTCATGTGTCACTCAGCACGCTCTGCTACATGGAACAAGGGGATTAGATATGGTGAATTTCTGGTAATGAAAGCAGGCTATCAGGTTCGTCATAAAATCAGCTTAAAAGAGCTTTCTAGATTCCAGAGAGAACTAAAATAACTTGACCTACCTTGGTCCTGTAATCTTTAAATGCTGCTTAACATCTGCTCATCAGCACTTGGCAATAACATTTATTATGAAATTTTTAACAGCAGACACCATCATGTGTTGAAATTAATAATGCAGAGGCATGCATTGTGGAGGGAAAAAAACCATCATTATACAAGGGTTAAAAATGAGATGGAAATATTTGACTTCAGTGAAAAAAATCTTTAGAGAAAGTTACAGCTACAAAAATCTCAGTGAGGTCACCAGCCTGGCCCAAGCACATTTCTAGTCCCCTGCAGGTGGTCAGCACAGAACCAGTTCTGCCTGAGGGACCTAAATTGGTAATGGGGAATTGTAAAAACTCTCCTTAAGGGGTAGAAAAAACAGATCTGCATGAGATGCTTTTAAGATTTGAGATGTTATTTGGAAACAGCTTTCTTCTCCCAGGACTGGCATTTCTGACTATGTTATTAACTTTGGAGATACAGAAGGAGCCTAACATTAGGCAAACTGGATTTGAGCCATTATAGGCAGAGAAAAAAGTTTGAATTTCCTTACTGCACACTGTGTATTCTTGAAAACCATAGTACAGGAATCTGAGAACTCTTTATTCCCAACAGTTACCCAAAAAAAGTAAATTGCAATTCTTGGCCTGAAAGATCTTCCAAGTAAAAATCTCTGTAGACCCTCACAGGTCCCAGTTATTTCTCTACTGAGCCTGCAATTTGCTCTGTAAAATGGATCCCTTAGAAAATTGTCTGAAGATGTCAGCAGGTGCTGAATCCACATTTCCCGTTGCAGTGTGCCCCAGCCAGTTCTCCCAGGCCTCACACCACAGTTCTTTTTGCCCTAATTGGATTTTGTCTGGTGTCAGGCTTCACTTGCTGGTCCTTGTCATGCACCTTCCTTCCTTGAAGCCAACTGTGGCCACCTTCTGCCTGTGGCATAAAGGACTGGGAACACTCTGGGCTATTTCTTGCCCTGAACACTTTTGTGCCTTTTTTTTTTTTTTTTCTCTGCCATCATGACTCTTTCCCCAGCATTGGGTCTGAAGCAGAAATTGGTTGTTGCCAATTCCCTGTAGTGAAGTCAAATATCATCTGCACTCCCAGATATTGTTCTTGGATTTATATATTCAGGGATGATATTAGATAGCTTTGCCACTGGGAATGCCTAACAAATTGCTTGTTCTTTTTGTTGTCCAAATCCTTTATTCACTTTGCTTTCTAGGATGCAGTCTCTCCTGTTGAATTCTTCTTGTTCCTAGACATAGAGCTTTGTGTCTTGGCTCTTTGGCTCTTTTGTTGGAAAAAGCCCAAACTTTTAAGCCATCCAGGCCACTCTATTGGCCTCTTTCCATCCTAATTTACTGCTGTGTTGTCCTTTGTACTGTCTGTAAGGTCTCTGCTAGTAGAATATATATTTATTTCTATATTGAGAGTGGTGAGTATGCCAGGCCTGGTGTGAATCCATGTGGAGTACCCAGTTGTTTGCTAATGCTTCCCTGTAGACATCTACTTCTGAAGATCTGTCACTTACCCCACCCTTAATTCTTTTAATATGGACTTTCAATTGAAATTACAGAGTGGTACAATATCTTAAAATTGAAATCCCAGTAGCCTTCAGCTACCTAATTGGTGTGTGTGGTCTTTCCTCCCAGCAATTCCCCTAGAGCTGATCAATACCTGTTCTCTTTCACTTTCTTTCTTTCTTTTTTGCCCCCCTTTTATTTAGGGGTGGAATCTCAGGCTGTTCAATGCACTGTTTCCCTACAAATAGGTAGGGAAACATTAACATTCTGCTGAGACTTTTGCAGCAAGCTCAGCTTTCAGCACTGAACTCCTCTGTAATATGCCTCTGAACTTTTCTACCTGCTTTTTAAAAACTTCCGTGATGTACATGTTAACTTTGTCTTTCATGGGAGCTGAAATAGAAGTGCTGCTTTGCATTTCTGGTAGATGGCCCCATCCTAATTCAGGGAAACACTTCAGCATGTCCTGATTTGTAGAATTGGACTGGAGATTGGTATTTTGTTGTAGTAAATGCATAATTATCAAGGCAGGAGGTTTTGTGTTTTTATTTTTGTTTGCTTGTTTGATTTTGTTTTTTTTTCTTCCTCCACAAACTGTGGCAGTTCTCTCCCTTTTTTCCTGGAAGAATCAGTCTGAATTTTGGTCTGCAAAGCTGTGCAAATTCTACATAGAGTAACAATTCTGCAGAGTATCTGCACTGAGGGTAACTCGTGATTTTCTGCTACACGATATGCACTGTCTGGTTGTTGTCCCTTTCCCCAAAGGCAATTCTGTTAATGTGCTATTGCATGCAATTATTTAAAAAATAAAAATTCAGGGGTCATTAATAATATTCACTGCTAAATCTGGGTATGTTTTTCTTTTGTGTGCCTTTATTTGTGAGGTCTTGGATTTTCCACAAATCTCATTTATGGGAAAGTGATGGGGTTGTGTTCTCCGTGCTGGTCTAAATCAGTTGGGCTCTGCTGTCCAAACTAAGAGCCTCACACGTGGTCCACAGGCAGTTCTTGCATCCTGCCAGGCCTCCCTCCAGGGCTGCTACAAACCAGGATTTACCATCCTGGTTTGAAGACAGAAGCATGTTCAGGGAGGGAAGTGCTGCTGCCTCAGCTGAAAGCTACCCTGTCCCTTGGAACCCCACCAGATACATGCACCCCTAGGTTTTGTAAGAAAACACTTATCAAATCACTTATTTTAAAGCTGTTCTATCTCCATTGATAGGCTCAGAGAAGTATTATTTGTCCTCCTGGTTAAAAGTGAGCATTTCTTTCTTTGCTTTGCCTGTGTGCATAGCAGGTCTCGTTGTTACATTTAAGTTGCTCTAAACTCTAAATCAATAATCCCATTAGGAAGAAAAAAGGGGGCCTGGTAGCAATAAGTACGATTGCAGAGTTAATCAGATCATTTTTATTCGAGTTGTAGACTCTGTTTCCCAAAGATGTCCTAGCTCTGCAAAATCAATAAGGGTGCAATAAGTAGGTTTATTTCCTGGGTATCAGCAGCATCAGGGTGGGGGCTGGATGCCTGGAGGGAGCCAAGAGATTTTGCTGCCTGTGAGCACGGTGGCTGTGGGAAAGAACTGTTGCTGCCATGGAATTAAATAACAGAAAGCAGTGTATATTTTGGGCACTCAAATGTCTGGGAAATGTCTGGGGGAGGCATAGATCCAGGAATTTCTCCCTTCTTAGTCCATCCCCACCAATTCTGCAAACAAAATGTGTCTAAAATAACACTGCAATTTAAATATAACATTTTGAGTTGGTAGCTACTTGTTTTAGAGTGTAAAACCCACCTGATTTTACAAACATTCCTCAGAAGAGATGGATGACGTTTTTCTTACCTCCTCTTTCCATTTTAATTCCTAAATGTGGTCCTTACTGCTGATCTCTCCTAGTTTTATGCTACACAGCAATAAAGCCTTCAGTGAGATGCACCTGGCTGGTCTGTACAATGAGATTTTGTCTTACCTAAACCAGGCTTTGCACAACTTCTTTTGAGTGGAGCTGAATCCTCTTCTCCACAGTCATTTCCCTGGAAATAGCTACTGAAGACAATAAAACTGGAGCCACAAGAAACATGGGGCTCCTTCTTGTTTCATTATTTTTAAATATGAGCCCTGCTGTGCTGTGGAGTAACCAGTGCCCAGCACTGCTGTATCTCCATTGTTACTCAGTGATCCTTTAAACTGAACCCAGCTGTACATCCAACAGATTAGTGTGCTGCTTCCTCCTTGCCCTGTGCATTAAGCTGTAGGTCGTGGAACTGGGCCTTAAATATTTAGTATGCTTGTGTTGGCTAATAAAGACTTTTTAGGAGGAATCGTGTTTCACGTTGGCACCCTAATACTCAAGTGCAGCTGGCTGAAAAGTTCTTGAATGTTATCAGAGTTTAAATTATTATCAAGGCATTCAAATGCTGTCCTTGCCAGTTGGTCTTTCTGAATTTTATAGTTTGCTTGAAGATCCCAGGCCTGATTTTGCTCCAAGTAAAGTACCTTACAGTGAAATGTAGCAGCAATCAGCTGTGCTGTGCACACACTGGCTCTGTTCACCTAAGAGAAGTATCAGACAGAGCATGGTTAAGAATAAATGCAGTGGTCATAACACGAAGTTTGGAAAGTTTGGAGTGGTTATAAGATAAAAAGAGTTTCAGTGAGATACACACTTCTTTGGAATTGGCTTTAAAAAATTGACATTTCCCAGAAAAATAAGATCTGTATATGAGAGACAGTCCACTTGCAAGAAGACTTAGGGCTCAGTGGATTTTTTTTTTTGTTCAAATCTTTACAGTTGTGTACCCAGTTTGAACTCTAAAGTAAACTTTAAGTATCTAGAAAGATTCTTTTCTTGATAAGAATACTGTGACCTGCACTGTTGTGAGGAGTGGGAGGTGAGTCCAAATCTTGAAGAGCTCTTCGTGGTGACAGTTCTGACTTTCAGCCACACTATTCCTTATAGTTTTATAAATTTCTATTTTCAGTTTATTTACCACCTGCTCCTAAGATTTGTATGAAATATGCTAGGACAAACACAAATCCAAACAGCTAGCTCTTACATGTCCCCAGAATGTGATCTGAAAAGAAATGCTGCAGAAAAGTGAGACACAGTTTACAAATATTACTGTTTAATAAATACATGAACTATATAACTGTATAACTATAATAACTATATAAACATAATATATAAAAATACATATATTTTGTACATGTGTGCAGGTATATATACATAGACACATGTATTTTATCATCCCTTTGACACTTTTTCCCTCAGCTGACCAAGGTGGAGACTTTGGTCAAATCTAGCAAGAAGTTTCTGAAGTTCTACTAAATAGTTAAAAAACTGCTGAGATTAAAAGGAAAAACTATTGTATAGCTCAAGGCTATACAATAAAGTGTACATCTCCTTAGATTCAGTAAGGTGAAGTTGTAATGGCTTAACCCTATTGTTGCATAAAATTATCATAAAATTTTCAAAATATCAAGGTTTCTCCTCAGCAGAGGAAAGGCTGCATGTATTTAGATGATAATATTGGAAAGATAGAAAATAAAAATGGAAAATGAGCCAGACTGTAAATGACGAAGAAATTGCTGGCCGCTGTGGCCTTTATCTCAGGAGTTGGTCCCATTTTGAAGAAGGATAAACTGACTGCTTTAGACTGCTTTAAATGGACTTTGAACATGTATGGCTTTATTTTTTTTTAACTTTCTGGTTCCTGGGGATTATTTCTTTTCCCCATGGAAAATAACTTTAATGTGTATACGAACACTCTGTGTGTGTGTATGTGTGTCTTGTATGAAGAGATTAATACATACATGAAGTGTTTGTGTGCACACAGTCGTGCACACGCTTCCCCACCAGTGTGGGAAGAGGCAGTGACTGAAACCAAGGTTCAGGGTCTGCTTTAAACCACTCTGGCAGAGCAAAGCCACCCCCAGAGCTGTGGCTGAGCTTCACAGGAACGTTTCCAGGTAACCACAGGAGCCCTGTCCTTTGCTGGGTTATCCAAGATTGTGCTTTGTGTCAGTGCACTGTGAATACTTCATGTGGACACCATAGATTCTTTCACAGAATTTCAGCTGAACAGCTGCAGCTGTGTCTGGGCTCTGCAGTCACTTGATCAACACCATAATATATAGAATGAATAATATATACATTCCTGAAGAAAGAGCACTGACTGGGAGAAGATTCAGACTGAATCTTGGGAGCAAAAGAGTGAATCCTTGGCCAGACTGCATTTTTTCTGAAGCTCTTTGAGGCAGTCAGGTGGTGAAACAGAGCCCTAATGCGGTATTTTAGAGAAATATTTAATGTGGATCTTGCCCCCCATCACTTCAAGCATATGGCAGTGTGTAGGGAAAGGAGGGTTAATCTTGTCTAGTATAAATTAGTAAGAGCTGTGCAAAAAGAACTTTTCAAAGACTTGCTTGCTAAATAAATTACCGGTCATGTTTTATTTAAAGTGCTCGTGCTGCCAGCAGAGAACATAGCAAACAAGCACACTTGCAATTAAAGTAACAGCCAGGATTTTCCTCCTGGCACTCCTGTGACTTCTGCACTTGTTCAGTTTTATTGCATGTCACAAACAACTGAGCAAATCCCATGTACACACGTGGTGCATGTGGACACGTGGCACGGCACGATCCAGCTGTTTATCCCCTTTCCCTGGCAAATGCCCTTTTGCTAGAGCAGAGCTGGAACCCCCAGCTAAACCCTGTTTTCTCAGGGTCTATAAGGTAGGAGCCCCTTGGGCTGTGCCTCTTGCTCTGGGTTACCCAAAATCCAGAGTGGAGCCGATGGCTGTGGCCAGGGCTGGGGCTGCTCCCTGTGTCCACCCACGTGCTGCAGGAGCTGGGGGTGGATTGGTGCCAAGCTGCAGACTGGCAGGGGGTGGGTATGGAGGATTTACATTTCTAACAGGACAGATGTTTGCTTTCTTTCCTCCCAAGCATCTGCTCACATGCTCTATTTTGGGAAGTGGTGAACTTTAAGGGCAAGACTGAGGTTACAGGAGGTTGTCAGCCTTCTGCCATCAGATGCCATGATGGGATTTCTGGCTGTTCTTGGTTTAGGACTAATGGAGGAAATGTGTGCAGAAGATGTTTTCTACCTCAAGGATGCTTGAACATTTCTGGAAAAGTTTTCAGCTGCAGGACAACCTGTAGCACCCTCTGAACCCTGGAGGTACAAACCTGTCCTTCAGCTGATGGTCAGGCTTTAGATGAACTCTGTCACAGGAGAGCATTTGTTCATTCCTGTGTCAGGCTTTTCTTCCTCAACTACTCTCATGAGATATGCAAAGGGCTCATTGCCACTGGCATTGGGAAGTGTCTGTGCAGTTTTCAGTAGGTTAAATATAGATTAGGTCTTTGCTGCCTTTACCTTGAGCATCATGTTGATCAGTTCACGTCACAGCTTCTCTCTGAAAAATCAAATAAAAGGGCTTGTTGAAATGGCTGGCAGGCAGGGGATGGTGTACAGGAATTTCTTAGATGTGGTGTAGCTGATGATGTGTTTCTTTGTGCCTAAGATGCTTTTTTGAAAGAAATATCTCCCAAGGGAAGGACAGAAGTCTGAGAAGCTCTCCTGTGCTAAAGAAGCAGCATTTTCCAAGTTTGTACGCCTTCATTTGGCACTGATAAAGAGCACCTGAGTGAGCAAAAGACAAATATTTGGGGCAAAGAGTGCATGATTCTGAACATTTGGTAGGATATTGACACATTCAAGGCATTTAGCATTAAATGCAATGGAAAGAAACCACCACTTTTGAGCGCTTTGAGATGAACAATTGCTGTGCTTGAGCCTTTCCTGAGGTGAAAAACAACGGATCAGTGGAAAGCAGAAAGTTCTGGATTTATCCCTCCAGTGCCTGTGAGTGTGGGAGGTAGGAGCCAGCACAGTGCACACTCACTACCTTGGAACACCAAATTTGTCCCTCAGAATGGTGATGCTATCTGCAACTTTAGAAAATGTAGAGATCTTGTAGGGCATGTTTTGATTGCACATGTTGAACCAACTGAGAGTTACACAGCCTAGAATTCCCTCTGGATTTTCCTCCTAGACTGGTCATGTTCTATTGATGAGTTATGGAGAGCAGATCTTTGAACTTCACTCCTGCTTGTGCCACCGGGCACATCCCTGGGGGCTGGGGTCCTGCTCTCCATCTGCCCTAGAGATGAAATTAATGCTGCTGCACAGGACCTTGTGATGAGGAAAAAGTGTTCTTTGTGATCAACCCCTGTTGTTATGAATACCTGAAGGTGCCTTTTATAATTCTACCAGGGACAATGTCAACAGCAGTACCCAAGTGTTCTGTATATATTTCACAGCCTCAGACTCTGGAAGAGATGTTGGATACTATGATTGTCTGCAGGGTAGGGTGTAGCCATCCAATCATGCACACTTGTTCAATTAAGTAATCAAACATGGAGTTACTATTTTTGCACCCTGCACAGAACAGTTTGGACTAAATTTTGTAAGTCTTTAGCCTGCCAGCTTTCAATGTAATCCATCAGAATAAAAGGAGTGTTGATCTTTTTCCTGTGGAAAGAATCCCAGAGGGATCATTGGAGCAGCTCTGGGACTTCTGAGGCACAGGAGCACCGAAAGCTTCTTCCTTGTGCTCTGTGCTGAGAGCAGTTCTGTGCTTAGGGAGTTTCAAGACAGAATTGCAGTTGCTCTTTTGCCTCTTGTGTTGGGAAGTTGCTTCATTGTGGTCAAATTCAGCCCCTCTGTTGTCTCAGTGATAAAAGAACCCAGGTTAAGGGTATATTGGTGGAAGTCATTCTCCTGGATTTTAAACCCTCCCAAAGTTGTTACCAAAAGCCTTTTGTTTCCAAATGTTGTTTCTAATTCATGCTCTACCAGTTGGGTCCTTAATAGAGTCACTTAGACAACAACACAAGTGAAATGTGCATTCTTCCAAAGCTTTATTATGAATATGAATAAAACATTTCCTGGTGCTATTAAATCAGCCTGGAGTAAAGCAATGAGAGTGGCAGCATTCAGGAGTGATGTCTGTGTCAGCCTGTCTGCTCAAAAATAGATTGTAACAGTGACAGTTTTCCCTTTTCTTTAATGCAGTAAAAGTTGGAGTTCTCTTTGGGAAGGACAGTCAGATAATTAGATTTACAGAGAGCTATGAAATTACTTTTTGTGCAGAATCTAGCATATGACAGTCCCTGTCTATGCTCTCTGTGCTAATATCTAATGCAGAATGCTACATCAGAAAAGTTGTATGAACAACAAAAAAAAATCTGTGTCCAGCAATCTGTGGTCCTGGCACAGGTCCTTCAGCAGCATCTTTAGTATGTGTTGAGAAAGCCATTCCAAATTGGTGGATGCTTTTTGGATTATATAAAATTTTTGTGCCATCAGCATTAGGTCCTCTAAGGAAATCACAAGATTGGTTTAAAATGCAAATATGCACATTATATATATGGTAATTTTACAGGGTTTCTGTCTTCAGATTTTTCAGCATTTGACCATTATCTGAAGTCTTTCCCAAAAAAGTTTTTTTTTAAAAGGAAATTTAAAAAGAGACTTTTGTATAGTCACATATGCCTGTTAAACTCTAGTCCTGGCTAAATATTTTGGCATTAGCCTTGGTGGTAAGTGAATGAACCATACTCCGTATAGAAGACATCCTGTAGTTACAAACAAATAACTAAGAGTCTACTAATTAATCCAGACTTTAACTAGGCAGCACCTCATTGATATTTTTCAAGCTTTTTGTAGATTGTGGTCTTGTTTTTACAGGGCCCAGTCTTAGTTAAATGCTCCCAGAACCACTCCAAGATCATGAAGTCATTTGGAAGACAACATATTTTTAATTACATTTCAAAAGCCTCAGTGCTTTAGTCCTGCCATCCCTTCAGCAGTAAGAGGATTAGGGCCCCTGCCAAGGGACTTGCATCAGCCTCTGTCAGGCTGGGGCTGCCTGGGCTCCAGCAGCTTCCCCAGCACTGGGGATTTGTGGGGCTGCAAATGCAGAATGAGCAACCTTGCACAGGGAAAGGTGAAAGAGCCTTTCCTGAGGGTCTTGCTGAGACATTTGGACATGCAGGGTAGAGCAAAGCTCTGGCTCAGGCCACTGGGAGCTAATCTGTCCACCCAAATACTGCACTGGAGTGCAAGCTGCAGAGCTTGAGCTGATTGTAGAATAGCTCCACGTATTTACCAACATCCTTTCCAAACTTGTTCTAGCTCCTCTAGAAGCTTTTCTACTTTTCTGACATTCCAAGAGTGTGTCTGTATTGTATGGACAAAACCAGACCAAAACTGGTAAATATTCATGGCAATTTCTAAGTGCAGTTGCTTGATAATATGTGACTGACACGTGCAGGTTTGCTAAAGAAAGTCTTGCTAGAGAACCCACTCTGCTTTCTACTAGGTATTTGTCTGATAATCAGATTTTTTTTGTATTTAAATTCAATCTCCTGAAGCTTCATTATATCTAAGAGAGGCTTTTCTTCTAAGTGTTTTAATATTGGTTTTATATGATTCTGATTCTGATTTTCTTCTAAGTGTTTTTATATTTTTAATATTAATTATATTATATTTATTAATTATATTATATTATATTATATTACTGTGTTCTCAGGAGTAGGTCTACACCTGCAAAGGTGCACACTGAATTCACTTAAGACAATGCATAAATGGCACTTGTTGCATTGGCTTTGTCTGGTGCAGTTGTGCTTGTCAAGTCATGGACTTGGGAACTTCCTAAATCAACCCGTGTAAGCTGAAGAAATTAAGATGGTTCAAAAAAAGGAAAACCAGAAGAAATGAAGTAATAGAGTAGCATACACTAAATTTTGCAAAGGGAAACATGCTGATTAGGGGAGTAACTCCAACTTTCACTAATAAATAAAGATAGGTCTTTAAAACAC
Organism: Argya squamiceps; assembly: GCA_037834095.1. Taxonomy (NCBI): domain Eukaryota; kingdom Metazoa; phylum Chordata; class Aves; order Passeriformes; family Leiothrichidae; genus Argya; species Argya squamiceps. The sequence goes on from JBBMKD010000040.1 coordinate 9,613,673, forward strand.
TTCTAGTGTATAGCAATGCAGCAGTGTACCACTAACACAAAAACAAACCCCCTTTGCCAGGCAAAGGGCAGATGTATCACAAACACTGCTGTGCACAGGCTTGGATTAGAGAACAAGTAGAGGACAGCATTTTCAACTTTGCTTTTGTGTAATGCTGATTTTAATGCTAGTTCCAGTGCTGCAGCTGCCTGACATGCAGAGGGGATGGAGGTGGCATTTCTCACTGCTGTGCTTTGGAAGGTGTGATTGTTATTTGTGTAGCAAATTCCGTCTGACAGGTAACCACATGTTCCAGTTAATCTTAGGTGGGCTATAAGCAGATCTTGTATCAAATGTAGTGGCTCAGTTGCTGAGCCTGATGGTAATGTCTCTGACATCTGCTTCAGCCCCTGTGTTCCCTAAAAATGGATTGGAATCAGGCTTATGGGTGAGTTTGTATCAGGGTAACCCCCTCTCAAATACTGTGGGTCACACTGGTAGCTGATGCCAGTAGAGGTGCATTAGGATAGATTTGTCCCAAAGTGTTTTTTACTTGTCCATATCCAAGGACACAGCTGCAAAAGATTGGAATGGGTTTTCTCATGCATTAAGAAGCTAATCTGTTATTTACTCTGGGAAAAGCAGTCTTATTTAATATTAAGTTCCAAATTTCCTTTATGTGTTTACCAGCCATCCAGAAGATTAGGTGCATTAAAATAGTGAGTGTCCCTTTTTAATAAATTATCTTCTGCCTCTCTTAGTGTGTGAGTAATGGAGTTCAACCCTCCTGTGCCTTGTGTAGCACTTACCCAGGACTAGCATATTCTGGTTTTTGGAATGATAATGGGTCAAGATACAATTTCAGCTGCTTTCACTACATGGATCCTTTGCCCAGTTAACCAAATTCATGTCCCATTTGCTCTGTCTCACATCTCACTTTGGACTGGAGTCTTGACTAGTGTGTTTAGTCTGTTTGTAACCTGGAGTCTGTCAAGGACAATCTAAGGATAAATTGATCAGGAGGTTGCACATTTAGGGCTTTGGGATGATCTAAATGAGGCACTGAGATCAGGCCCAGCTCCTCTCTGGTAGTAACCAGATTGCAGCATTTTGCTTGGACACCATCAGCTGCATTATACCTAAGAGTTGTCCTTGTCACTTGGTTAAAATTGGCTTTCAAAGGCTCAGGATAGAAAGGGAGCAAACCAGAAGCAAACCTCTGGTGCCTGGGAATCTCCTGACACCAGAGTTCTTTGTCCAAGTTTTCTGTAGTTTTCAGGTCCCCTGCCAGACTTGTGACTAACCATACAAGTGATGCAAACTATTCTTATCTCTAAAATCATGCACAGATAAGAGATATGTATATATAGCTACATTACTATAGGTTACATGCTATGTGTCTAACACCATCTGTCATATACATGTGTGGGTTTTGTTTAAGGGAAGATCTTTAAAATCTGAATCATTCTTATCTGAAACTGCCTCAAAATGTTAAAATAATTTCAGAAGTGGACTTTGGCTAATGATTCAGTATGTTGGGGAAAATATAGCTTTCCACCCAGGCTTTGATCACAATGGAGTTGGATTGGCATCAACTTTAAATACTGAAACATACCTTATTAGGCTTCAGGAAAGGCTATGTAGCTTTAAGAGCTTGGAAAAAGATTCCCTTGTGCTTTTGCCAACATCCTGTTACAGATTTCTCTGCTCCCCTCATTCTTAATGGTTTTAGTGGGAAATATGATGGATAGCAGAAATAAGATCATTCTATTTCCAGTGAAAGTTTTACTACATTGATTTCTTTTTTCCTGTGTTGCTGTTTGTCAAAAGCAGCTGATGTACAAAATTCAGGTGTCCCTGGGAATTCAACCTGTCACTTCTGCTAAATTTTGACTACTGCTTGCAATGTGAAAAACTTAACTGCTGTGAAAAGTAATTTATTTTTGCTGTAGTGGCTGATCATTAATGGACTCAGTAGAAAACTGCACAACATTAAAATAAAACTCCTGTGTATAACTCTAATGACACCTATTTCTACAGTATAATGCTATGTTGATACAGCAACATTTGGTGCTTGCATCACTTTTTATTGGAGGATCTGAAGTCTTAAACAATATTATTCTTGCTTCATAAAAGCTCAGTAAGTGCTATCATCCTGGCTTATTAGACAGGGAAGCTGGAACAAAGAGAAGCAGAAATTTGGACAGAGATGTGATACTCTCAGCTTTGCAAAGCCATATCTATATGCACAGGGTGAAGCATGTGCTTAATTCTAGCCCTGCTCAGTCACTGGGATATTTTACCAAATCTGTATCTATGCAACCAAAATTCCTGGTCAATTTGATTAACTGTCAGGTGACTCTTCCTGAAATTCACAAGAAATCAGCGGGATTTACGTACGGGATTATTGTTCAGCTCTGGGTTATCTGTTCTGCTGGATGGGGGCACAGATGAGGACATGTCCTTGAAAGCAGCTTATGGAGCACTGAGCAGCATACCTGGCTGCTCCCATCCTCCTCCTGTCATTCCAGGCAGCAGCTTTCATGAGCATTAAACTCACCCACTAACAGGGAAATACCTATTTTTGGACTACCTACTGCAGCTGCTGGGGCAAGTTGCCCTCTGGAGCTCCAGCCTTGCAAAAAAAGTAAATATTTACCTGTAGGCTGTTGTTAATGGAAGGATCCTTCCATTCATATTTACACTGGAAATACTTGCAGTAATTTGGTTGACAGGCTTTGGAATGCTCTTCATTCATTTTACTGTAGGAACTCTGAGTGAATGGCAGCCAAGGCAGTGGGGAGCCATGGCTATTCAGAAGAGTATGGTTAATTTATTTACCTACCTTCCTGGAGTGTTGGTTTTCTGGTTTTGTTCTTAAAAAATACTGGAGATCTAGACAATATAAATAATTCAGCATGCAAGTATCGTATTTCTGGGAATGCTAGCATGAAAGTTGCTAAATATGCATTTAAGCTTGATTAGGCAACTGATTCTGTTCTAACACAGTCATAATTAAAGTGCAGTGTTTTGAGTTTGGAGCCATTACAGGGACCCTGGGCTCCATGGCTAATTAGAGGGGTCCCCTTTGGGCTGGCAGGCTGGATGCCTCAGAAATTGAGGCAGCAACTGGGGTCCCAAGGGTGGGGCTTGGAAGGGTGATGGGAGAGAGGCTCATCATAATGGAAGAGCTGGAATATTGCAGAGGCAAACAAAGCAAACTCCTCCTGTTCCTCTTGTTTCCCTGCAAGGGATGTCTCAGTGACCTGTGGCAGTGGAGTGATTGCTGCACATCTCCATGCCCTGCCCTGTTGGGAATTTCTGTTGCCTGCTCAGGCCTGGAGGATGGGGGAAGCAGCTGAAAAAAACCTTGGGGTAGAGAAGTCTGGGTTACATCCAGGCTACATCCTGCACAATGCCTTCAGCAGGAGTTGGGCTGTGGATTTCACTAGAGATCCATCAGTGTTAAAAATGGAGTGTTGCTGGGAGTAGACTAAAGGAAAGTAATTTCCTAAAAATTGCTTGGGCAGAGTCATGGGGTCATGGTGAAGTTCTCCTGTTTTCAAAGGTGTTCTTGCTCTGGAGCTCACTTTACCTTTGGGAAATTGGCAGTTATATTATTTTTGATGTGAAGCCAAACTGAAGGCTGTGGCCTGTAACCCATCCCTGCCTGAGACAGAAGATATGCCCTGGAAATGTAGATAATCTTGCAAAGCTGGGTCACTGAGCTGCTTTTCTCGCTGGCAGAAAGGTGAGACCTGCAACTAGAGATGACTGTGGGTGAAATCCATACATGCCCCTTTTGCTTTGGCAGTGACTTGGTGGCTCTATCACCACTAAGACCTGGAAAAAGGGGCCCTGAGTTTGCCCTGGCTGGCCAAACTGGGGACAAGTGTCTGTGCTGTGTGACACAGCTGGGTATGAGTTCACCATCAATGTGAGGCTGTTGCTTTCCAATTCTGGTTTATTTTTTCTTTCTTGTTCTTTGGGTTTTTTCTCCCCTCTTCCCTCTCTAATCACCAGAGCTCCCTGCTGCCTGCAATTTGTCTGGGCAGCTCTCCGAGCCACAGTGAACATGTCCGACACAGCTTAAATCTTGATCTGAGCAAATCTCTTTTAGGCTTTCTCATTTCAACAAAGCCCTTGTTCAGCTGCATCAGTTCCAAGGAGTGCCAGACCACTGCTCAGTCGATGATCTGGAAGTCTGGTTGCCTTTAGCACACACAGAGGGTTTTGATGTGCTCCTTACTCATAATGTGGGAGCAAACTCTTGGGGTGGGGTGAGAAATTCAGAGTGAGAACACCAAATCCTTGGTTCCCACAAATTCTGCAGGGTCTCCTCTGCATTTGCAGTTCAGCTGCACTGAATTTCACCCCTTTCTTTCTGGATGTCTTGTGCAACTGGGAACAGGTTGCTCCCTTCTGGTGAACCTTGCTTTAATGGGGACAGCTGGTAATGGGATATCTTCCCTTGGCTGTTGTAGACCTACCTGACTGTAGCATTTAAATCCTTTTCTCTGTGACTGATGCCACCCAGTCAGGGCAGTGATGCCCTCAGAGAGCCTTGCTGAGCTCAGCAGGTTCCCGGAGCAGGAGATGGAATCTGTCCTTGCTGCTTCTGGGCAAGGCTGAAATGAGGCAAGCTTTAGTAAATTGGGTTTGTTTCTTCACATTTTAGTTGCTGATTTTTTCTGGTTCCATTGCCTGAAATATTATTTTCTGAGGGCTTTTATATTTAATAACAGGTTTTACATTCCAGTTTTCTATGAGGCTTTTGTGTGTGTATATACAAGCACCAGATGAAATGCTGAAATGTATATTTGTAATTTGAGTTTGTAAGTGAAGTGGGTTGCTTTTCTCTCCCAGAGGTTAATGGTTCTGCACATCCACTGCCATATCTTATACAATTTGGAAGTAATCTCTTAAAGCAAAGATGTTTTCCTTTGCAGACTGCTTGTTGTAACACATTATATGTATAATATCATTCTGTTCAACGACACTCTTCCATTGTGCAAACAGCACAGAAAAAAAGGAGGGGGAAAGGGGAATAAATAAGCAGACACACCAGCAGAAATTCTCCTTTGCTGGTGCCCAAATTGCTCTCAGGGAAACGGACACATTTGTATTCTGTCACTGCTACCATGACCAAGGAGATCTCCCGGTCCCAGAGCTCCAATTTAGAAAATCTTGCTGTACAGCGCTTTGAAGAAAAAGTGTTTCTCAAGTGAAAAACCCAGTGATTGTGGAAATGAATGGCTGATGGCACTGTGGGGGATCTCTGAAGTGGGGTGCAGCCCTGGGGCTGGTCCTGCAGGGCAGGGAGGCTGTGGGTGGGTGGCATTTCTGATCCTCAGCAGTGCCACCGTGGGAGGGATGGGCTGAGCTGGGAGCAGGGGGAGTGCCTGGCACAGGGTGAGGGCAAATCCTGGCTCCAGTGATGCTTCCCTGGGACAGAGCCTTCCTCTCCACAGCTGTGTCTGTCCCAGCACAGCAAAATATCAGGGGAAGAAGGGCAGTGGCTGCTGCTTTAAGGTATAATCCTGCAGCCCCTGCTGAGGTGCCTCTACCCAGTGCAGAACCTGCTCCTGAGCTGGGCCCCTGTGATCTGATATTTTGTATTTGGGCTCAAGGTCTCCACTTCTCCCCTATCCAGCACTAAAGAATCATATCTCGCTTTAAACTCGGGTCAGCCTCCATTCCCCAAGTCTTGTGTTTCAGGCTTACTATAAATTATCTAACCAAGGAGGCAGCTTGGTTGTGATGTGGGCAAGTGCTCTTTATGCTAAAGGCATAGATGGCAGTCACGCAGCCTCTGGAATTTGCAGAGATATTTGCATACATTGCTACATTATTTCTTTTTTTTTCTCTGAAAAGGTGGCATAACTGTGAGTCAGCATTGTGATATGTCTGATCTCAAGGACCTCACATGATGTGCTCTGAGAAGAGGACACTCCAGGTTCATATTTTTCCACTGTTCCAGTGAGATTTTTTAAAGCACACCCCCTGCCAAACCAACCATCCACCGGTCCCGTGGCACTATAGAAACCCTTCCCAGAGCTGCCCCAAAGAACATGCCCCTGCTGAGAGCCAGTGTCAGCCTGAGCCTGGAGCTCAGGTGTCCTCATTTCCTGCTCCTGCTAATTGCCAGCTGCTCCCTGGGGCCGTGTAGTGATGACTGAACAATAAGAATTCAAGAAACTTAGCAAAACCCAAGGCATTTCACTGAACTTTCTGTTGAATAATGGTAAGAAAAAGGGGTGCTCGGATTCAGTGATGTCAGAAAACGTGAAACCAGCCAGCAGCTGCCAGGGAGCCTGAGAATAAGCAATCTCCAGTGGTTTGCAGCACAGCCAGCTCTTTTTTGATGGCAAAGAAAGATGAAACACTACAAAGATATTCCCAGGGAGAAAATAGATGTCATACAACATTTAAATAGATCCTTTCAAGAAGGAGAGCTGCAGAAACCCTTATAACTAGCTCATGAGTGTGAACCTGCTGATTTTTTTCTAAAGACTGGTAGGACAGATAGCAGGCTTTAAATACACAGCTCTGTTGTCTTGATAGCTTAATTCTATTGTCCAGCTTTTGCCTGAATGTACCAGGTAATAATAAAAGCAATACAGGAAGCAGGTCTGTAACTACAAAATGTATGTTTAAAAGAGCTTTGTACTCTACAAAGCAAGACATTTTGAAAAAGAGAACTGGTTAAAATGGAAGTTCTAAAGACTACATAGGGATTCATGGTAATAGAGAGAACACAAGTGGCAAAGAAACTTCTTGTGTAGTGGAATTGAAATATTGATAACTGGGTGATCAGGGGGAATATACGAAATGGAGAGAGCCTAGAGGTGGCAATTTCTTTCCTGGAAAGCTGTGTGCACTGTGGAATGAAGGCAGCTGTCCACTTCTAAATCAGGAATGATTTAAATTTGATATTTGTATCAAAAGGCAGCTCAGTATACCTCCATCAATTTTCAGAAAGATGTAATAGCTGAAAGGACCCCCTGACCCCGAAACATGTGCAAATGTGTTAGGAAAGAGTGCTTTAGGGACAGGGCATCCATTGTTTTTTGGTAAAAAATGCTCTCTAAGTGTATGCAGCAGGGAAGGAACAGGCTGTAAGTTCCCCTTGGTTCTTCCCACCCTGTTCCCACTGCAGACCTGCTGCAGTTTCCTCCTTTCCTCTCCGTGACCCTGGGGATGGTTCTGCTCTTTGGTGCTCATTGCTCTGGGGGAGCCCAGTGCTGTTCCAGGCTCTTTCCCTACTCTTGGCTGCAGCAGGACCTGGGATCTCTGCAGGGAGCTCTGACAGTGCCCTGAGCTCTCCAGTTTTTCTGATTTTCCCATTCCCTGCAGAGCCATTTCCATGGCTGCTGAGCCTGTCCCAGCCCAACCCTGTGCTTCACTCTCATCCTCCTCTCCCTCCCCTGCTCCCGGTGTTCACTCCTCAGAGGCTGACACGACATTGCAGGACACCATTGAGCACAATCCTGCTTCACCTGGTTCTTGCCAGAAAAGAAAAATCCAGCTGGATACCAGCTTGATTTGAAGCAGTTCCACTGGATTTATCGTGCTCTTAGTGTTGAACTCTCATTCATTAGTATGTGCTGAGGAATTTGGTTAGACCTGGCCTATGCACTGGAAAATCTGAATATTTTTGGGCTGCATTGTGTCTGTGAGTTACAAGGTGATCTGTCTTTATTTATTTATTTCCTGCATTCATCTTGGGAGAAGAAGGGCCACATCTAAAGGAGTCTGATAACAGCTCTGAGTGTTTCAGAGCAAGTGACCATGACCGTACAAATGACTCATCTCCAGAGGTGCTGTCTGAGACTGACTTCCTTCAAGTTCCTACACAAATATCATTTATATTCCTCTGTCAAGGTGATTTCAAAGTGTCTGTTGACTGTGATGGAAGCAAAGATGTTGTGAATGTAGAATTTTTCTGCTGGTAGTAAGGAGGAAAAGGAAAGAGGAAGCTTTTATGCCATTGTATAAAATGTTTACTCATAATGAATGTTTAAAAGAAAGATATAAATCAAAAGATGCAAAGGAACTCTTTCCTGCCACTTTTTTTGTGAATTCTGTACCCCTGCCTTTCCTGTTTCAGTCACTAAATATGAATATTAAGTAAAAATTCTTCGAAATAGCATACTAATTACTGCATCATCATTTTTGGACCCTATTTGATATAGGCAAAGTGAAGTTTGTGTCTAGGGCTCAGAGCTGCCTCCTTTTCCCATTTAATGTTTCTTAAGGATGGATTTTTCTTCAAAGCTTGTACTTGGTGCAGGGTCAGGACAAAGAAAAGGGGGGAATAAGGGGTTTGCTGCAGAGTTTAGGGGGATTTAGTTACAAGATGTTTGTACTGGCAAAGTGGAAAGAGGCAGCCCGTGGATGACCCACACCTGTGGTGTGTCCTTTTTCTGCAGGGAGCTCTTGTTTCTGATGACACCCCCCCAAAAAGGGGATGTGGGGCTGAGCTGTGACCTTTGCTGCACTGCTCGGGGCTCCTCTTCTCCCCAAGTGTGTGACCCATTAGGAGGGACGTGGCTGGGGAGTGTCAGTGTCCTTGTAAATCAGCCCCTGGGCACCCAGAAGTTGCATTTAAAAACTCTGCAGTGGCTTTTAGAAGCAAGGAGTGCATCAGTTCTGTGACTGCAAGCACAGCTCTGTTGCAGTGGGGCAAATCTGCTGCTGATGGAGGACAGAGCGCGACCGGCAGCTTTTACTGATCATAGTTAAAATACATCTCTTCTTATTGTAAAGCTGATAAAATTTTGAGAGGTTTCTTGTACTTACAGGCTCAGCTGAGCAGATTAAACATTACATAATGTGCCTCTCAGGGGCAGTGCATGATTAATGAATGCTTACAAAGTGCTTTGTTAAATATGACATAGTACTAATGTCTCTCGTAACAGGAAAACCGAGGAGGAGTTAGTAGAAATTGTGTTCCCTGAAAAGGCATCCTTTAAGGTTTTTTTTTGCCAAATGTGATCTAGTGAATGAAGTAAAATGAACTTTGAATTATATCCAGTATCAAGAAAATCCAAATTTCTCTTCTTGTGTTGGAAGAGGAGCTTGACTGCTCAGGAACTCACCAATACAGTCACACAAACTTTAGCAAAGGCAATGTGGAGGCCAATAACTTAACTGGCAACTTTCCTCTGCCATCAAGGATAAATAAGGAATATAACCTGAAGCTAAAAGGAGACATTTTTGAAATGACTACTGCTGTGATAGCTGAACTTTGATTTATTTTTAATATTTTGCATTGACAAATGAATCCAAGTGGAGCTTTGACTTTCAGATTTCTCTGCCATAAAAAATATTTTTGGACATAATAATTCTAAGGACTCCATTTTAGAAAAGCAGGAACAGAAAACGTGTTCCAAGGTATATGTGTGTCTGTGTATGAAGCTGGAAGACAAATTATAGGTCTATTCAATTAAAAATCAATATTTATAAAGACCCTGCCAGGAATAATTGCGTAGGGCTGGGCTGATGGCTGCTGAAAATAAACATGGATATATTGGCTTTCGTTTCTGACAGCTGAAAATCTGGCCTTCAATTTTGCTGCCTCTAATTTAAACTCAGGATAACCTAATATTGGTGTTACATGTGTCTTTCTATACCTTCTCCCAGAGAGAATACTCTCAGGATCGAGAGGAAAAATCAATATAGATTCATGTTTTGTATCTTCATGACACTTCCTTGCAGTGGCTGTCACTGGGAGTAACGGGGGACAGAGATCAGAGGCAGAGGGATGGTAGATAAGCTCAGTTTTGTTAAGGATTTAGAAAATTGACCTTGTTCAGGAGCATTTGCAGATCTTACCTACTTTCTTCCAAGGACATCCTACTTTGATTTTTCCAGCTGCTTTGTTTTCCAATTACATTACAGTTTTGGGGTTTTTTTAATTTTTAAAATGTATTTTCTCTTTCTGACTTAAAAAGAGAAAAGGAGAAATAAAGTTTCTGTATTTGTGAGAGGTTTAAAATGCTGGATTTTTAATTTCCTTGTTAATTTTACACTGAGAGTGAAAAATCCCAGCATGGTGATGTTTTGCAACCTTATTTTACTGAGAAAAGTGAGGACATGTGGTAGTGTAGCAGAGGCCAGATGTGAATCTCAGTTCTACCACCAGACTTTCGAGGCACCCCAAACCTGACTTGTTGTGTTTAGTTTGGACAGACAATCAAGTCATTCATTGCTGCCACTGTCTCCTGAGTAGTTGGTGAATGATTTTCTACTTTGGGTTTCTTTTTAGAGACAAGAATGGAGCATTTGTTTAGGGTAAGGCTACGATTGGTGTGAATTCATCCCTGAAAACCCAAGGTTTCCTTTTGCTCCCTGCACGGCAGCAAATGGACTGGCCAAGCACCAGGGGACTGGTTTGCAAAGAGAAAAGTGGCTGATGGCAATTTTTCCTCAGCTGGGCATTTGCCAGAAGGGCTCAGGACATGCAAATAAGGCTGGACTTTCCTTTAGACATCTGATGAAGGAGATTACAGACATGCGTAGGAGTAGGTCTGGAGAGTCCAAGAATTTTAAATCCTTGGGAAGGCCAGCAAAACTCACAATACTGGCAAAAAAAAAATCTTCAATTGGCCACATTTTCAACGATGGTGTATGAGGGCATTTTCTGACTCTGGAGTTTGCAAGTTTCAGACCATAAGAGTTCTTTATGATTTATATCCTATGAACACAAGTTTCTATGGTACTTCATTTCATATCATTTATTATTGCCCTGAATGCTAAGCAGTATTTCTTATTGCCTGTATAAACTATACAACTACAGTGATTTATTTCTTGAAAAAGTACCAAAATTTCATTTGATTAAAAAGCTCCACAAATCCCTTGAAACTATCAAGTACAGCTTTTGTGACATATTTTTTTTTAAAAACTAATGTTCCTGAATATTTAATCTTTTAGTAATGTCGTATATAAAGTCAAGTAGTTAACTGACATTTGGATTATGATTATGAAATGCTGTACAGCATAAAAAATGTGATATTGTTTTTGGAGCACTGCACCCAGGTATTTAAAACTGCTGTAGGACCTTATGCCCCTTCATAAATCTTGTTGGACCAAAACATTAATAACTAAAATTAGTTAGTGATTGTGTTGTTAATGCTTTCAAAATGAAAAAGGGCTTAATACTGCTTTGCTTGGAGGTATTAATGGCTGCTGTTATGGGTGTTGTATGTTTTGTTTATTTGCAGTGCTGCTTAGTGGTGATGGATATACTCACCTCTTTCATTTATGGTAAATACAGAGACCAATTAAGTGCTCCTTTGTGTGGTGATGGATGGAACAAAAGCCAGCTGGGACCCAAGGCAATGAGCTGTGCAAAACTAATGAGCAACAGAGCCAAATGGACACAGGTTTTCCTGTAGATTAATTGCAAACTCTGGTTTGACTGGTTAATGCTGTATCCCTCTGTATTCTTGAGAAGCAAAAAAATTAAGGGAAAACTCTGCAAAAAGAGAGAGAGAGGCAGTGCTTATCTCAGGACAAAGCCAGGAGCAAGAGCTGCTAGTGGGAATTGTGTTCACTGGGAAGGGAGTCTTGGGTTTCTGGAAAGAAAACCTTATTTTTGGGGGTTTTTTCACTTGTGTGTTGAGAAAGTAGAATTATGCTTTTTTTTTTGTGGTAAAAAAGCAGAACTACACCCAAGAAACACTTGATTTGTCTCAGCTTGTTTTCTTTCCTTTGGGAAACAAGTGGTCTACTGAGACCTGCCCTCACCTTGGGAGCAACCCCTTGGGAGAACAGGGAGCACAGCAGAGAAATGGGGAATGGGAAATGTTCTGCTTTTCAACAGAAACAGCACAAAGCAGAGTTCTGTGCTAGGCATGGTGGGAGTCAGGGGGGATATCAAAGGTGAGGGTGTTCATGGTTGTATTTGAAGTCCTAAAACCATAATGACTTGATTGGTTTATTTGCAGTAGTTGTGAGCAACACTGATGAACTGGGAGTGGAGCCTGAGTGCAGCTGGTGACCTGAGTCATGTAGGGCTCAGCAGGCACATTGAAATTATCTATTATAGCAGTTCAATGTTATTATTTTTTACTGATTCTGCTGAAAGAAGAGGTTCAAGGAATTATAGGATGAGAGTGCAAAGGGGTCTCTGCAGGGGGAAAAGTTCCCAAGGGATTTTTTTCTGACATTGATGAGAGCAAGTTGGACACTTGGGATTTATGGCAACCTCCTGACAGCAAGATAATGCCTTGGGGAGGTGTGCTAAAAATTGCCAACATACTCTTTGCTGAAGAATACTGCACTGTGTGAGTCATTGGGAATGAAATATAGGAGAATATTCATTCTCAGCCCACCAAATAGGTTTAATGTTTGCCCTATTGTTAAATTGTCTTCTTTACTCATGGATTTGAGAACATCTTGTTCACTACAACTTAGTCACAAGCATGTCCTGGTACAGTGACTACAAAAGTCCAGTTGGATGAGCTGATGGCTGTATCTATTGAAATTCATGTTGCAACTTGGTTTTTATTTTTTATAGGAGTCATTGTTCTGAAGTCTTAAGCACTTATGAAAGGTTGTTCTTATTTGTTCCTTCAAGAATGTCACTGGTGGGGTAAATTGTTTAGAGGTGTATCATAGTCTGCTTTTTCTAAGGAATGGTCTCTCTTGACTGATGTAATAATTGCATTCATCAGCTCAGTTCAGCTGTGACAAGTTATATAAAATATAAAGATATACAGAGCACTGTGGCAAGTTTTTTCTTTGTATTTGTATGATTTCCTTTGATTTCTATTTATATGATTCTACATCTATATGATTTCTCTTCCACTTTTAGTGGAAGGACACCAAAACTTCAGGAGAACAAGCCAGAGATGCCTGAACCTGGGGGTAAAAACTCTCAGAAGAGAATGTTATCTTGTGATCCCAATAATGAAATGGAAAAAGAGCTGCTTTCATCTGACAGCTGGTAAAGATTTTTGTTTAGAATAAGGAAAATCCTGTTTTGCTCAGAGGGTCTGCCACATTCTCAGGATATGGGGGTTGCAGAATAGGAAAACCTTCTTGTGAATGGAAAAGAAAAGAAACTGCTGCTAAGCAGCTCCCTGGTATGTACAGTGGGTTTAAAGGCTGACAGTTCACCTGACCAGAGGTTTCAATCCACTTTCACAACAGCATTTCAGGACAAACTGATTCAGGATCCTGGGGCAGGGGGATCTTGGAGAAAGAAAAGAAGCAGTGATTGTGTAGCTGTTGGCTTTGCTTAAAAAGCAAACAAATATTGCTTCAAGAGAATACTGGATTTCTTCCCTTTTAATGGAAACAGCATCAGCATATCTTGCCTCCCTTCCTGTGCCTGCATTTCCCTATATTTTCTGTATGAATCCACAGCTCCATTCCCTGAACCCTGCAGGGCACACCAGTGCTGCAGGCAGCAGGGATGGGTCCTGTGCAGCCCTTTGGACATCAGCTCTGACCTGCCAGGACATCAAGGCTCCAGGTGCCTGCAGCCCTGGGCAGCACAGGTTTGCTTTGAGCTCTGCCATGTAGGGAGATATTACAGAGCAGCCAAGGGAGGGACTGTCATTGCCAGGCTACAAGAAGCCTTATGATTCTCTTCAAGGAGAACAGCCCTAAAGGCAGGTACTCCAAAAGGCACTCACCTGCTGCAGAGATGCTCTTTTGGGTACTCATCCCCCTTGTACATATAAATTCTGAATAACCCCTCCAATATATAACTTTTAGGTCTGATTTCATTAAGCTGGAGACCAAGCTGAGGCTGTAGGCCAAAAATCCCATCTGGCCATTTGGCCCTGGCTGGGCTGCAGTGAGGAGCTGGCAGTGCTGGTCTGTGAGGATCTGCAGGCTGGTGGGTTCTGCATGGCAGTGGAGCAGATCTGGTCTCTGCTCATGTCCCTGTGGTGTCACAGGGCCACTCAGTGGGGTAAGTGACTCTGTGTTTTGGCTTGGGGGCTTCTGGGGTCAACCTGTGTTAATGTGTTTTGGCTGTGAGGTGGCATCCCAGGCAGAGAGTGCAGAGGAACTGCTGCTGAAGATTTAAATGGTACCTGTGGAGCCTCTGAGTGAGATTTCACAGGTGACAGCCATTGCTCACTATGTATTCCTGCTGCTGGGGGCTTGGAATATATTCCCCCACCCTACACAAAAGAGGATATAGATAGATAGACATGGTGCCTGCTATTGCAGCTACATATTCAGAGATAAGTATTCCTCAGCAGAGCATTGAGGAGGTGAAGAACAAAAAATTTCAAATCTGGACTGAATTCTTTGGCGTCCTCGCTTGAACAGTGTCTGCTCAAGGACCCTTCTCTCCCCATGGTGTCACCTCTCATGGTCTGGACCTGTGTGGTGTATTCTGAAGTGCTTTTTCTGAAGCACGAAAAGGAGTCGATCCGCAAGGATCTCGCCTTTCATCCTGCAGGAGAGGGAGGAGAGGGGGTGGGAGGGGAAGGCGTGCGCTCAAACCAGCTCAAAATAACGATCCGAAAGCGAACAAAAAAGAAAAAAATAAAATTCCCACAGACTTAATATTTTTAAGACTAGGTGACTTTTTAAAGCTGGCCACCTGACTTCGGGGAGGGGAAAGGGGCTGACTCACAAGATTTGAATACTACAGATTGGCAATGCCGAGGCTGGCTGTTTTCCGGGCGGGTGTAATTACTGCGAGAGAGTGAATCGCCTCCCTCGGATCCTGGAAGGGAGTAGTAGAGCAGAGGAGTAGCTGTGACTCAGACGTGGGGATGTGTGTGAGTCACGGTGACTCTTCCTTGGTAATTGCTTGCTTAGAGCAGCACTCGAAATCTCCCTGTCCGTCCCCACGGAAAGCTGGATATCTGCAGCACGTACAGATACAACTTTGAAAGAAACGCTGTTGCTGGCTGAGGAAAAAAAAAAAAAAAAAAGAATGTGCCGTGACATTTTGCTGTCTTCCAAGTGAATTAGAATCTAAATGGAAGTGCTTTGGTTCTCTCCCCATCACATAGGCTGATTTCAGTATTTACATGAACTCTAACCCCTAAGTGCTTCAGAGCTCCCGGTGTTTGTGAGGCAGACATCAACACAGCCGAGATGAGGAGGAGAGTTTGAACAGCAATGTCAGCCTGATGACTTGAGATTTTTATTGTTACTTTCATTACTTTTCAAAAGTATTTGTCAGTCATGTCTGCAGAGCAGGAATTCTAATGAGTAATTGACATTGCTGTTGTTTATTGCTTTCATGTGAAATCTATTTTATTTATTTGTTTGGATTTCAGCCCAGAAGTGGATTATTGTTTTATCCATAACCAGTTTAAAATATTTGATTTAAGCTTTCAGCATGCAAATTAATCTTTGTGTATTTGTAGGTGAAGAAACTGTGCAGGCTTCTATTTATATGATATTAAAGATAAGGGACAAGGAGCAATAAAAATGGAACCAAATATTTACACCTGGGAAAAAGACAAACAACAACATCTCAAATTATGCTCTACATGAACCAAATGAGAGAAAAAAGACCTGTAAGAATGTAAAAGTTGTTGTCTTTGCTGCCTCTAGAAGATATTCATTGATGTTGCAGGGTTGAAGTGGCTGGTGGTTACTTCTGTAGCATCTGGGTTTGTCCTGGCCCCCAAAGAAAGGCAGAGCTTGGAGCATCTGGTGTGTTTACTCCTGAACATTCAGAAGAAAAAAAGAGCTGCTGGACTTCAAGGACAATCTAGTTGGCTACAAAACTCCTAGGTAAGCCTGGCCAACTCCCCAGGTTTTATTTCAGTGAAATTTCACATTTCACTTTTATGTATGTCTGAAATGGGGTCAAAAGCCACAGACTTCAATGTCATTTTGTGGAGGAAATTGCACAGCTCTTAATTTGAGTAGCATTGAGAGGAATGTTCCTGGTGCCCTGGGCTGGCAGGAGCTCAGCAGCCAGGGCTGTTACATGGCATTCCCTCAAGTCCCACTCCCACCACCACAAAAAAATTAAGGATTTTTTTTCCACATCCAAAGAGATCTGGATAAGGAGGGGACATGTCCTCATCTGTATCTCCCACTCCTTGATTAGGAGTATCTCAGTTGTTGCAATTCCTTGGTGAAATCACTGTTGTACTCAAGGAAATTGTTGTCATATTGGTCCATCCCCAAGTGATCCAATGGTGCTTCAAGACTAGAAGATTGAGGGAATTTAGAGGGGATTTACTACCAAAGGGATTCTGATATTTATAAAAGTTTTGTTTTTCAAAAGCAGTCAGAAAACAAATATCATCCAAATACTTTATCACAAGATTGCTTGGCTTACGGTTGAAAAGAATGAACTGGGGAGGAAAATTTGTACATTTAGAACATGAGCAGAAGATACAGGGTGCCCTGTTCCTCATTGTTCTTAGAGTCTATACTCTGTTATTTTTAGCAGAAATATCAGTTTTATCCTAGGGGAGATTTCACAGGTACTGTAGTGAAAGTGACACTGAGACAAGAAAAGGTCTCTGTTTTCTTTCACACTTTTTAAGTTTGAGAGGTCTAAAATCAGGGTTTTTTCCCAAAAGGCTTGGGTACTCCTCTTCTTCCTTTTTTTTTTTCTTTCTTTTTCTATTTTTCTGTCTTTTTGTATATTTTAACAGCATAGTATTGTGCTTGTTTCTTCATGGTCTCTTCATGCTGTACTTGGCATAATTAAAATGAGCTATGTAGATATTTTATTACTACTTGTACACAGGGACTCACTCTCCTGTGTGTCTAGTTATCCACAGCCAAATGGGCTTATTCAGTGGCCCTAAGGTAAAATCTTTGTAACATTAAATTCAAATCAGTGTCCTTACGGAGTTCAGTGGCCTGGCATTTAATTTCACCAGAAGAAAGATGTGACAGCAACTGCTGATCCCATCAATGTTCTGCTTTTCCCTAAATTGGTGATAAATATGGGCTGTGGAGAACCTTTGAAACAAAAAGTCCTCAGTCCTCTGGGATCTTGCACATGGGTTAAAACTCTGATTATTGATATTGGCACCTCCACTGTCCTCAGCCATGTCATTAAGATCTGATGGAGGAACTGTGAGAAGTGAGTGTCTCAAAAAACTGAATTTCAAGTATTTTGCTGCCTCTCTTGAGGTTTTTGCTCGTTTTCTGGTCACTTTTGTCCCAGTGGGCTCCAAACCCCATCACATCGTTTTGTAGGAGCTGAGCGAAGCCCTTGTGTCTGGAGCCAAATTAATTCTGGAGCATGTTGCTAACTCTGAATTGCAGTTTGGAACCTCTGTTGGATTGTGCTTAATGACCTTTGTAATGTGTTTAACAGTGCTTGGCCAGAACTTAATTGTATCCAGATAAATAAGTGCTGTCCTATACAGTAATAAGTTTAGTTAAAATCAGTGCAGTAAATATGGACATTACTGTTAATTGCTTTTCTCCTCTACCCTTTAAAAGTACACTTTAAAAGTGAAAATGTTTTGCTGGTTGATGCTTGTCCTTTGCTTTGCCATTTTGAGGGTGACCCTGGTCTGGTTTGACACTCAAGCTGCTTAGATTTTACTCTGGAGTAAAATCAACTTTTCTAGGCAATATTGTTTCAGAGTTTTGCCTTTTATTTGAGCTGAGCTGGGCTGCCTTTCCTGAGGCTGCTGCCTGATGCACAGTGAAACCACCAAGCCATTGTAAAGAGGGTGAGCTTTGCCAGGAATACATCTACCACTGTCAGCTGGAACAGAGCTAATAGCACTTCAGTTAATACAATTTCTTAATTAGTGCATTCGAAATGCATTCTTGCTGGACACTGCCTTAGTTTTCTTTTCTGTGCCCCAGTTTACTGTATTGATGCATTTTCATATCTAAAAATATCCAGGCTGTTTCCATGATACACCACACTTCAGTCTGCACAGACATCTAGTCCCTGTTTGACAGAGGAATATCTGCATTATGTCCCCCAGCACAGGGAGCCTCTGGTACCTTCCCTGGATATTTGTGATTGAGAAGGGGATTTGGTGTGAGGGGTTCTCACCTCGTGGGAAAAACAAGTTATGAGGGAGGTTGTGGCTGTTACATCCAGCTTGTCTGCAGCTCACAGGGTTCATTGGCCTCTCCT
The DNA here is from genome assembly GCA_037834095.1 of Argya squamiceps. Classification (NCBI taxonomy): domain Eukaryota; kingdom Metazoa; phylum Chordata; class Aves; order Passeriformes; family Leiothrichidae; genus Argya; species Argya squamiceps. Next base: position 9,631,707 of record JBBMKD010000040.1, read on the forward strand.
GCAGGCTGGGACAGGCTCACCCCTGCTCTGCACACTCCTCCTGGTGCTCCCTTATTGCCATTCCCTGTGGGTGCCTCACCAGAACAGGCAAGTGAGAAAATACTCCAAAGAAAAATATATTCTTGAAGACCAATATAAATTTTTAAGGCTTTGGAGAGTTTCCTGATGGCTTTTGTACCAGTGCAGCTTGAGCTCTGGCAGGAGAGGTGGGGTATTTGTCCTCTCCCCTGGGCAGCACAGGGAGGTGATCAGCTCACACACAGACAGCCTGCAGCCTCCAGGATGAAATATTTCTCTTGGGTGTTGTGTAGCAGATCAATAATAAATAGGCTGCTGCTCCTCAGATGAGCTGATTTTGAAACCCAGCTCCTCTGCTCTCCTGTTCCCATCTGGAGACTCCTGAAATTGGAGGGAGAGGAGGTCTGGTGGGGTCTCCTCTCAAACAGAGAGTGGTTCATGGCCCCAGTGTGTGGGCAAAGTGGTTGTGCAGAGCTAAAGAGGCAGTGTTGACAGGTGGCAAGGAGAATGTGGGCTTTTTTGGTTTACTGCTTTTTTATTTATTTTAAAATATTGTACCCCCATGACCCCAGGAGCGTGGTAAGCCTGGGAGAGCACATGCTGCTCCAAGGGCTCCCACCTGCTGAATCTCAGCCTTGGGTCTGGTGTGCTTGGCATGTGATCCCTAAACTCTCCCTGCACTGTCACAGGTCTTCAACAAATCAAGCTGAGTTCAGTGGAATTAATTTGAGTCTGCTCCAGGATAGTTGGCAGGATAATTTGGTCTAAAATAGCATCACTATTACCACCTATGGTACAGCTTTATTGGATGCAGTGCTTAATTTTACAAGTTTAATATGGGGCTGAGTAGGAAAGGGTTTTCCTGTCCTGAAAACTCATTGTGAATTTCCATCCCTCTCCCAATATACTTCTTTGATGAGACTCTTAAAGGGCTTTTCTGGGAGCAGTGGGGAGCACTGGAGAGCAGCAGAAAGGTGAAACATCACCAAGCAGAGAAATGCAGGTGTGAGGCTTGGTCCAAGTCCATGCCTTGTCCCCATCCAGTGTTTAAGTCTCTCTCTTATTGCAGGGTTGTTGCTCAGACTTCATCCCACTTCAAACAACTGACTCACCCAGGGCGCAGCAAATATTTCCTAATGGAGAGTCCTAAAAACTATCAGTCCTACTGAAAAAATGTAGCAAGTTGACATGTCTAATGGAGGTAAAAAAACCCCATCAGAAACTTTCTGCCATCTGTGGTTTGTTATTCCTACATAAAATGTATATTAGCTACTTGTTTACTTCTGGTGTTTTGGGATTTATAATGAAAAGTGATGCCAGCACTTTGGCCCTTAATAAGCAGAGGGTGATTGTCAGAAATAGCAGCTTGATCCAGGATTTCAGGTACCTTTAGTGCTCCTTACAGTTGTAATTTATGACCAACATTCTTCTGTTGGTTCATGCAGGGCTGCAGATATAAAATACCAACTTAAATATTTATGTAGGTAGCACATCTTTGTGAATATTTCTTCGTGGTAAGGAAATGCTGTTTAAAGAGCAATACATTTCATTACAGTGGGAATGACTATGTGAAAGCTGTCAATGTTTTGAACAAAATCTGTGGATGCCATAAAGTGTTAGGATTACTCATTCTCCAGATCTGTGCTTTGGAAGGGAGCAAAATGTGTTAATGATACTTCAGTAGTGACAAAGAATTTGTCTAGAAAATTGGCACATCAGTTGAGAATATCTGGTTATTGAGCCTAAGCATTAGGGGTTCAGTGTTTCTGCAGTGCATGAATTAAATTTCAGCTAAGGGGACAGAATTTGTGCATGAAACTGAATAAGAGACAATGACAACTTACTTTGCTATCACATATAATTGGAGGTCTGATGGTTCTCACTTTTCCTGCTTGCCAAAGCTGACAATTATGATTCCAAGTGTCTTTGCAAAAGCTCCCATTTCATTCCTGCTGACTGACAGCTGCCCAGTGCATTTGCATGCATAAATCCATTTTGCAAGCAAGCACCTCAGATGAAAAAGAAACTTATTTCTGCAGAAATTTTGGATCTGCAGCAAGGCAAGAGTTGCAAGAATTGATTTGTATCTCTGCTCTCCTTGGCCCCCCTTACCATGAAAATAGCTAGCAAAAAGAGGGGAATACAGTTTAATAAAGTCTTGTGAAAAAAGTGAGAACAAAATCAATCTGGAAAATTATCTTCCTACCACAGGTTTTATTAGCATTTTATTTTTTAAGACAGTGAATTACTACCTACTGATTGCATAATATTAAAGTTTAAGAATACATAAAAGTTTAATGAAAATGTCTTAAATATCAAGCTGAAGAGCCAATGCTATCTGATTTTTTTTTTTTGTCTGATGAACCTACAGCTGAAATCTCTGCAATTCCTTCCCTTGCCTTTAATAGATATCAGAGCAGGCTTTTAAAGGAGTAGGTCTATTTACAAAAGGTCAGACACATTTGCAATGAAAATTCCATTCATCAAGATGCGTTCAGGTTGTGAAAACAGCTTATTGCTTCAGAATGGATTTTCTTCCCTCTATGGATAAAACAAACACCCTGGAAAGAAGGATGGATACATTTCTCATGGCACTTAAAGGTCAGCTCACACTATAACAGCCCTGAGGGCTTACTCACCTGGATGAGGGAGCTGTGCTCTTGCCAAGTGCCAATAAACACAGAGCTATGTGGGCATTAATACCTGTTTGAAATAATCCATCAAAGCTGCTACTTACAGGTTTGATAGTAAAATGAGCCTGTTGCTGAAGAACCTTGTGGAGAAAAGTTTGCTGGTGGATTGTCTGCTTTGAGGGATTGAGGAGGTCTGGCCTTGGCTCTCTAGGTGTCTGCAGGATCATATCATTTTTGTAGTTTCTCCTCAGAAATGGGTTTGCTGAGTTTCTAGAAAGGTTTTTTTCATTTTCCAGCTCCCCACCCCCTACTCCCGAAAAAACCACTTCTTGTCATGTTTTGATTTAAATAGGTGAAGAAAAAAAAATTAAAAATCAAAACTCCTGCACAGCTGTTGGAGCCTGTCCACGTTCAAGGAGCATCTGGGTGATGCTCTTAGCCATGTGGTTTAGTTCCTGATCATCCTGTGAGCAGCAGATGATCCTTACAGGATCATCTTCCAACTTGAGATATTCTGTGATTCTAACTCCCACAGCAGTTCAACAAAACCCTGAATTCCCTCAAAGGACTTGCAGATTAGGCTTTTTTTCTCTTTTTTTCCTTTTGAAATTTTCTTTACTGCCTCACTCCTCATAGTCCCTTTGCATTCTCTCTCTCCAGCTAATGGAAATGGGATGGACTGTGGAAGATGCAGTCAAAGGAAGGAGCATGGTATTTAGAGTAGAATTAATGAGTTAAGTTCACATTACAGCTACTCCATGCAGTAATGGTATCTCTAAATTAATTTATTTGATAGTCCAGATTATGGTGTAGCTACTGCAGGTTAAACAGGAGTTTCAGTGCTGTAGCTGATGTAGTTGGGGAAAAGGAACCCAGTTTACTCTTCCCTCACACTAAGCCATTTTTAAGGAAGGTGGGTTATTTCCAGGATGTGCTGTCCTTCTCCCTCTCTCTGTCCCCTCTGCAGCTGCCAGGGGTGCCCAACCCTGCCCTGGCCTTTGCTAACAGAATATCTCATTCATTGTAATGCCTTCAGCCTTGCTCCTGCCACCAGTATTGCCCAGAGAGGTGATGCTGTGGGCATTAAAGCCAAAGCCTGTCCCAAGGGCATCCTACCTCTGGCTGGTGTGAGCTGGGTGAAGCCTGTGCTATTTTTACTTACATTTATTTCGTGTGTGATTTGGAACACAAAATATTCTTATGCTTCCCTGCACAAGCAGCTGCCCCTTCTCCCTCCGGGTGCCTGTGCTGCACAGGGGAAGCAGGAGCTGGTGATGAACAGAACAGGTTGGAAGCAAACACTCAGCCCGTGTCCCAGCCATGTCCCCTCCCTCCCTCTGGTGGCTCCAGCACGGCAGGGTCAGTCCCTGTGTGAGGGTGGGGACAGGGTGGGTGGGATGTGCAGCCTTCACAGAGCCTGGTGCCTCCTCCTTCAGTGCATTCTGCCTTGTGCCCCCAGGTACAGGATGCTTGTCCTGGTTTGTCACCCCAGGACATTGCTCTGGGACAGAGCTGAGCCATGCTGAGGGAGGAGGGCAGCCCAGGGAATTGCCATCCCAAAGCTCCCCGAGGTGATGCCCACCAAAGGTGTTGGTGCTGGTGGTAACTGGAGCTGTTTGCTTCACTGCATCTTGAAATGCACTCCTCCCCCTTGTAAAGAGAATATTTGTTATGCATTTTATAGTCTTAGGCATGGCCATCTGCTAATATAGTCAAGTAGACACAATAAAGGAGGTTTATATCTTTTTAGGTTCTGTTACTTCAGGTTCTATTTTTGATGCAGTAGGAGCCAGCACAGCTGAGCTGAAAGACTCTCAGGAACATGCCATGCATTTTATAGTGGATGTGACTAAAGAAAATTTGCTGAAGGATTGGAATTAAAGGTGGCACATAACAGAGAATTCAAAATTGCTATTGGCCTGCCTTTAACCAGGGGTAGTTTAGAAGCTCTTTTAAATGCAAGAGACTCGAGACACTTTTATTCTGACATTGTGTAGCCTGTGAGGTGCAAGTCTGCATGTGAACTGCTCTGAGGTGTGAATGGTCAGAACCAGCACATCTTTCACCTGTGTAGGTATGAAAAGGTTTAATTGCAGTCAGGAGGAGGGTCTGTCATCTTCAATTTGTCTCCTGACACTTGGCAGGCTTATACCTGCATTAAATTAAAAAAAAAAAAATCACATCCCTAATTTTGTGCATAGATAAAAGTTCAGTTGTGCAGAGGTTCAGTATCTTGCCTTTACTGTGGGGTAATCCCTTGTCAAAGTTGGGAGCTGAAGGCTGGGAAGGACTCCCAGATAAATGAGCTGGGAGTGAAGCTCTTGCAACCAACCCCACTTTATTCTGTGTTTGTCTAAGCTGCCTTTGAATACAAAGTGTTTTTCACTTTCCAGAGAACTTGCAGTGGAACTTACTCCAACCCAGCCCAGTGTGGGACAGGTCAGGGGGAATGTGGCTCCTTCCTGAGCCCAGTGGTGTGTTGGGGTCACTTGGGCTGGGCAAAGCAATGCAGTGACCCATGTGCCTCCTTGGCTGCTGGGCCAGGCAGGAAGAGGGACTGAAGGCTGTCAGTGGATTTTCTCCCATCTCTGTTTTTGCTGCCTAATGTCCTTGTTTTGCTTTTGTTTTTTTAAAATTATTTTTATTTTAACCTCTCAACCTGTATGCCAGAAGATGTTTAGTCACTTGTTTTAGTCTCTTGCAAGATCTGATTCAGACTGACTTTGTGCAGTTCTCTTGTGTAACTCTACACTTCTTGACCTCCTGAAAGACATCATTTTCTTCAGCTGATTTTCTTTTTCCAACCCACAATATGCACTAAGTTGTTTCTGAGATGCTTTTTCTTTCTAAATGTGATTATTCAATAGGGAATTTGGAAGTGCTCTCTTAATCTTATGAAGTCATTAGGACTTGGGCCAACAAGAAAATTTAAGAGCTGAAGCTGAACTTTCTAGATTGTCTGGGGAAAAGTTGTGGAGGATGAGCAACAATTCCCCTGCTGAGAGCTGTAACTTCAGAGTGCAATTTTCATTCATTTTTTATCTTTGCTCTAAATTGTCACAATTCAAAATCTCTTGCTACCTTGACACATCTCCAACATGTTTATCTGTTTTACAGATGCTCTTCCACCTTCTTTTGTTGCCAATTTGGGTGGGTAACACCACCCAGGGAGTCATTCCTAGGTTGATAACCTTGCACAGAACGTGTTGTTCCTGATATAAACTTCATCACTGATGGCAGGCTTTGTTGTTCATTTGTTTGCTTTTTGCTTTTTTCACCTTTTGACCTGCATGCCAGAGGACTTCTAGTCACTTGTTTTGCAGTCTCTGGCAAGTGTGATTCAGTTTGGCTCTTTGCAGTTCTCTCCTGCAGAGAAATTGACTGATGTGGGCTGGTGCCCTCCTGCTTTGCTTGGGGGAAGTTGGGGGTGAGGACTCCTGGCTCAGCACGCTCTGGCACTATGAATTTCATGTTAATTATGTATGACTGCCTCTCTCTGCCATGTTTCTAATTAGCTGTGGTTTATGCCAAGCCTTTACCTGCCTTAATACTTCTCTGCTACTGTTTTGAGACTTGTCTGATAACCAAACCAGATGAGTTGGTGTATCTTGTGATATCTGCTTTACCGTATGCTTTGTTTTCATTTCCCTCATCCCCTGAAGAGTGCAGAAAGAAGTGAGGCTCTGAACAAGAAATGGCAAAGAAAGATGAGCACAGAAAATTGCCTTCTCCTTTCTGATGCTCTTTCAGAATTTCTGCATGCTTGGGACAGGTTTTCCTTTATCCCACTTTCTGGGTTTTTTCATTATTTTCTACCAGCAATTGGCTTGGGCTTTCTTTCTGAATTCTACACACACCTACATGCTAGATTTGTACAATCCTTCAGTATTGCTTTTTTGTTTTATCCAATATTTTTCATTTTATGCAGCTTTTGCTTTCAACTGTGTGGTCATAAAAAATTTCTTTAGTACTTGATGTCTCATTCCACGGCAGTTACATAATTAGATAGCAAGTATTTAATTAGTTTTTGGCTAGTTGGCTACGTATCTTGGTATTTGTGATGCCAATCTGGTCACAATTAATAAAAGGGAATATACCCCTGTAATTATATAATCTTGTTTAAATATCCATGACCTTAGGCAACAGCAATAAGTAGGTAAATAAGATTATTAGAGTATTACCTCTGTGGGTGGAATGATCTTCTTGGAATTATGCTGAACATTTTGGCATTAATAGCATAGCAGGTGATTCTGCAATGAAAATTTCGTATAGTAATTTTGTCTGCTTGCTCTTTTCAGCTAATGCATTTTTCAGCCAGTGCAATAAATACTTGCAATTTATGACAAATGTTCGGGAGAAAAATCTCTGGTAATAGAAACTGTTCCATTATCATGTGCTTTAGATATTTTTGATGTCTCCTCACAAGGCAAGAACATTTACTGAAGTCACAGCAGAAACGAATGACCAGGGTGAAACCAAAAATAACATGAGTGTACTCAGATGATGCTGTAGCCCCCTCCAGTATCAGTAATTCCTTCAGATACCACCATGCCCAGAAACAGCAGTTGCAAAAACAACTATGGCAAGAATTGTAGTGTGCTGACAGTCTGTGCAGAGATCTCAGAATGGTTTCCTCTCCCTCCTCTCTCCCATTTCCCTTGAAGGCAACCCAAAGCACTCTCAGATGCAGTTGTTGCTTTCTTGAGTAGCATCCATGTTCTCAAAAGTTTGTGAAAATGTATGAGCTGTGCCAGGAGCATTGTTTAATGAAAGGACAATTATTGCAGCTTTTGTTCTGGTGTGAAGATGTGAATGAGAGTGGGCACTGGTGGACAAGCACCTGGAATGAATATGTGTCTGTATCCAAAGGGAACCTGTATCCAAACCTGTCTGACCTGGTGATTTTCATTTCCCCATTACCTGAGAAGACTTCATCTGAGAATTTTACAGGTGTGAGGAGAAGAGTTTTGGAGGGCAGATGAGAACAGGGTGTGTTTAAAATGTCTGATCTGAGATTCCATGTGGAGTAGGAAAAGTATCTGTTCCAGGGACTCAGTTGCTGTATTATTAAGAATTTGTGATTGGGGTAAGTCTAGTCCTGGCAGCAGAGCTGACTGGAAAAGCACTGTTTCATCAAAGCTCAAGTTGTGAGGATTTCTTAATGAGTTTAACTGTTTTGACATATTTTCCTGAGGGGAGAAAATTACGCAAACAGAACATACTTGCTTTGAAATAGCATTAAATACTGGCTTGAAGAGTTCAGCCTGGAGATAAGAGATAGCTCTGATTTCTGTTAAAACACGTCTCTGAGGAGGAAAATGGGCCCCAAGTTATTTTCCACAGGTGATCTGTAAGGATTCACAGGGAAACTGCATGAGGCAGTCAGAGGGTCTGTCAAGGGGAGATGACTTTGCTGAGAGAGACACAGGGATCATGAGGCTTTAGGAGAGATGAGGGGGAAAAAGAGCAAAAATAAAATTGCACAGGAAAGTGTATACTGTGGTGGGAAAATAGAAGACAAAAAGTTGTGTTATGGTTTCTCTTTTAGTGATACTCTTGATGTAACCCTTTTCCTGTTGGATGTGCACAGGGACAAGGCATAGATCTGTCATTCACCTTCAGAGCCCTGGCTCTGCTCTGCCATCCCTCGTTTTCAGATTTTGGTGCAATAGCATCCCTCTTACAGAAACGTAATTTCCATGTGTATCATGCATGTATTTCTATAAAAGCAAATGTTAAGTGCACAAGGGTAACTTTGTGGCCAGTGGAAAAAAAAAAAAATAAAACCACCTTTGTGTGTCTAAAGTGAACTTAAATTGAAAACTGTGCTGGAATATTTCAGCTTCAAAAGGAAAATGTTGACCAGGTTGGGATTTCTTTTCTTTTTTTTCTTTAACTCTCATTTTTCTTTTTGTAGATAGCAGCTCTGATACTCCAGAGAGCTGAGCTGGGCTCTCACGTCTCCATCTTGCTTCATCATCTTTGCATGGATTCTCTGGGTCCTGTAAAGGAAGAAAAGGCACTTTGTGGCATGCTGAGCTCTTCCAGCCGAGGTCTCTGCCTCAGCTGCTTGAAACGTTCTCTCTGGCTGTCTGAAGATCCTTCCCAGCCTTGAAATCCACCTGGGTATTTTCCTCCCACTCAGAGCTGTGCGTCCTCACATCCTCTGTTTCTGTCTCATTGTTTCAGATCTTCCTGGGGGAGTTCTCAGCCTCTTTCTGTAGATGTTTTTTCATTTTGTTTTGCATTAATAATGCTGGAAGAGGTTGGAGGGGCAGGGGGGAAGGAAGTTTCAAGTCTGCTGGAGTTTTTCCAAATCGGTTCATCATCATTAATCTTCCAATGTTATTTCCCTCCCTTAAAGCTTCTTGGTTCATTATTGCCATGAAAAAAAAGGGAACCCTTTGTTCAGTAACAAGGGAATTTGTGTCTGTCAAGGCAGCAGCTTTTTGCTCCAAATTCCATATCTAATTTTGCAGAAAAATACTGTCAGCAAATTGCTTGAGGTATTGCAGTGAAACACGGGGCTTATGTTACCAGCAAACATTCATGCTATTATGTAAATCTTTGCAGAGCTATATATCAGAAAAATAAATAAACAAACGGAGTGACCAGAAGATATACCTGAAATCAGGATGCAGTGGGCACCAAGAAGAGCTGGCTGGTGACACTGTGAAACGATTAGCCATCTGCTTAAATGACACTTCCATTTAATTATACACAGAGAACTTGGCTTTATTCATTAATTATTAAACAATAACTTTGAACAGGAGAATAATGCTTTGCCCCGTACGCTGAACCCGTGCCTGCAAATCACAAAATCCCAGAGGTTGAAAATGGAAATGTGTTTGCTGGCAGCCTTAGCAGCTCTCCTCTGCCAATGTGTGAGTCTGATTTTCTGCATCTGGGATTCCCAGCTCCATTTGCTGGGGAACCACCAGCAGTGGTGGAGGCAGCAGCCCCTCACTGGGTGCATGTGGCTCTCCAGGTGCCACACACAGAGAGTGCAGTGTCACCCTCAGTGGCACTCACAGTGAGCCCTGGGCTGCCATGCTCTGGGATTCATTTAGCCAGAGCTGAGGCACAGTGACTCAAAGGTTTCTACCTGGGGGCCAATAAGTCCAAAAATTACCATTTTTGGTTGCAGAGAGACAAATACCACTCTTCTGAAATTCACGTTTTCACCTGCTTCTGGAAAATAACTCTGTGACCATCTCCCTGCTCCAAATGTTGTTACATTTATCAGAATTGGCTTTATACTTAGAAAGTGGGTTCTCGTGTTCTAGTGTTTTGAACGGTTTGTCTTTGAGTCCTTTGGAGTATTGCACAGATCCCGGGAAAGACCTGGATCTAGAAAAATGAATCAAAATTGCCAAACATCACTTCTGTATCACCAGAACTCCAAAAAAAAAAAAAATAGTTTGAGTTCCACTTGGATTCTTCTCCAATTATTTCTTACTGGATGGGGCCCAAAGAGCCTAATGTCCCGAGGACTTCACAAATCCAGTAAAATACTCACTCAGCCCAGCCCACGTGCTACCAACTGCCTCCCCCAGACATATGGTGATGTTTTTTGCCTATCACTATATAAGGTTGGAGCAGGGCAGAAATGCTTCCCCCTCCTGCTCAACGGAATAAGTGTGATAGTTTTTCTAAATTAAAACAAAACAACTTATACTCGGGAGCGTGACTAATGCGATGTAACCCAAGTGACTTATGAGACATTGCCAGGGGAGCAGAGGCTGCTTTGGCTCCACTGGGCTGTGCAGTTGCTGGCTGTGACCTGCATTTCTGTCTCTGTGGCTCAGACACATCCAACAACTCCCATCAAATGTTGATGTCTCAGAGCACACGGTCAGACATGACCCTGTAAGATCACAAGTGACCTTTGTGATCACAAGATCACTGGACATCACAAATCCCCTTGAAAATCAGTGTTGATTTTCCAGTATGTGTTGCTGGTGTCTGGGATGGAACTCCCTTATTTCTCTAGCAGTGACATCCCTCCAACAACTGCCAGTCACACTGGGTGGCAGAGCCAGAGAGATGGCAAGGATGGTGCTTGCACTAAAATTTTGCCTTGTTTTTCTCCTTGCTGACACTTGTTTGCTCTGGTCTTATCTCCAGTAGTCTTGTATGCCTCAGAAATGCTCTACAGAGAGATTGTCATTGCAGCCATTTAAATCCTTTTGCTGCTGGAAATTCAAAGCACAATTGCAATAACTCAGCTGCATCATGGGCAGAAGAGCATTGTCTCAGGCTTGGGCTGCTGCTGGGAGATGGGGAGAGGCTGAAGGGCAGAAAGGGCCTTGCTGCCTTGGGAAGGGCACTAATCTGCCAGTCTCTGGTCTCTGCTGGAGTGGGGATTTGTGGCCTTGCACATGGACAGAACAACATCACCTGGTTGCAGGGAGATTTTCCTTCACAGAAACTGCATCTCCAGGCACTGCTGAGTTTCTCCCAGGGCTCTTACTGCCTCAGTTTGGGAAAACATAACCACCCTGTGCCTTTGCAAAACTCCCAACTTCTGTGTTGTTTAACCACCTCCGTCAGTGGTCTGCTGAGCCCAGGCCATGGGGTTGCAAGGAACAGCTGGAGCACAGGAGACTCATGAATAAATACAATTTGTAGGAAAAGGTTCAGCCTGCCTTAAGAGCTGCTGCTACTCTGGAGACTGAGTGGCTCCCTCCCCTGCAGGTCATGACTTGGCTCTGCTCCCTCAGCATTATTTCAAATATTTGGGTTTTTTAAAGCTACTGGTCAGGCTTATTCTTGCAAGCTCTTGGGAAGAAAATGGCTGAAAATGGACAGTGCTGTGGTTAAGAGGATTTAGGACAGGGTTTGAAGATTTACATTCTTCTTCAGCCAGGGTCTTCCTGTGCAAGCTACAGAGGGTAATTTGATCTCCCTCTGCCTTGACCCACCTTTGTGAAAACCAGATAATGGCCCCTTTTCTTTTATATATGTATTTATATAGTATGTGTATGATAAGGACATGGACTTAATGCATGTAAATACCCAGTAATGCAAAACAGAACTTTTGGTTGCTACTGTCCTACAAATAAGTAACAGGAAGGCAATTTCTCTGTAATGAGATTCCAATTGTAACTTTCATGAGAAAACATTCTCAGGTTCAGATCTATTTGCTGCATGCTATTCATTAAGGATGACACTGTTTTCTAGTCAGTGATGTCCTACTTGAATTTTGAAAACATTATATTCATTGGGGGCTGGGTGGGAGGGGAGGAAGAGAAATTTAGAACTTTTTTACTTAATTGGTCATGTATAAATCTCATAGGTTTTACTCAAAACTCATCATTGGTTTTAATAGATCTGCTTAATAAGTGTTGGTCTGAAATGCCTCGGGGTAATTAATACTAATTCTTACATGGCCTTGACACTTCTGTAAAATTCCTTCTAAAGGAAATAACCAAGGGATAAGTTATTATTTTAGCATATATAATGATGCATTTCAGGAAATATCATGTTAGAAACTAGATAACTAAGTTGAGAGAATTTTTTTATTAGATTAAAGCACTTGTGAATGAAAGTTCTCTGATGTCTTTCTAACTAACCTTACAAAAAAATAATGTGACCGGAATCTACTCTCATATTCAGCCCAGAGAGCAAAGTAAAGATGCTTGAAAGAAAATATCTGGTTCCCTTTCCTATCACTGATAAATATGGGCCAAATTAGGAAAGGATTGAAGCGTACACTTAGAGAAATGCTTAAGTGTTTTCATCAGGGCCTAAGTAGTGAATTAGAGCAACTCTCTTACCCTTGTTCAAACCACACTGATGTCAGTGGAAAGACTCTCATTAACCTCTGAGGATTTTGCATTAGATCTGTGGGTAAAATTCTGGTTCCTTTGAAGTCGGTGGTGAAGTTTCCATTAACCTGTGCCTGGGACTTCATTTATTCTGCAGAAGGAATGTTCTCAGCATAAAACATACGATCATGTCCTGATAAATATAAGGAAAATTGATGCTATTCATTTAGGAATATCCAGCACTAGCAATTAGTAGGAAGTATGAATACAGGAGAAAAACCCTAATCTAATTATGTGAAAATCCTTGCTGTGTAATAAAACTGAAGTGGTTTCTGCATGTCTTACTACAAATGAGAGAGATCAGTATTCAGAAACAGGTTTGAATTTATTTCAATATGTATTGAAAATACTTTTTCTTTCCATCTTCTTGGTAACCATTATAGTCTATCAGCCATAAAGCTTCATTTACCTCACAGGCTTTACTTGTTTCTCTGTCTCCAGTAATGGCTTGGAGACCTGTTCATATTTTGAAAGGTGTTATATTGAAACCTGGAAGTTCTGTTCATTCCATGCTTCTGAGTCATTTTATTTGAAAACCTGTGAAAAAAGAAAAGGAGTCTGAGACATTGAGGACAGATAAAATTGGTCTTCAAAAGTTCAAGAAGAGTAATTGCATCAATCTGGAAGAACATGGTTAGGGCTAGAACTCACAAATACAGACTGAAGGAATTGAGTGTGTTAAGCATAAAGAAGGCACAGTGAAGTGATGAAATGGTACCCTGAGCTATCTTTTTCCATCTGAGATGAAAAAACCCCAGCTAAATACCAGTATAATAACAGAAAATGTATGAAGGGCTGTAAATTATTGCCTAGTGAATAGAAAGTCTTTCTAAAACGAGTCTAGAATGTGGCTTAAATTATGGGCATGTTTGCTAAATTATCCTATAGGGAAACCAAAGTATAAATATTCCAGATTTATTTTAAACTGTATTCAACTTATTACTTTAATGGAGAAAATGCTATTTCATCTAAGAAGTTGAATTAAAAAGGAAAAAAAACCCAACAAAACCCCAACAAAAAACCCAAAACAAAAATAGCCCACCTTCAGAGATGAGCCTTTTTCATTATGTACAGTGTATCTAGAGGATGAGATTTTTTGAGACCCTGTAAAGCTTTGGTAATCCTAAATACAAAAATAATTGCAGCTTAATATTCCAAAGGGCTCATAAGCAATGTTTGCAGAGGAAGTCTGAGGGCAACCTACAGAGATCTCTAAGAGTGGGGCTTGAGGAGACCTGCAGCACTTCCTCCTCACTTCTGCAGTGTTTATGGAAGAAGGTGCTGTCCATGCTGGGAGCAGGGCTGCATCCTCCAGAGGGACAATCCACATGGCAACTTGGCTGTGAGCATTTGTCTTCAAGAGAGCACATGTGACAGAGCAGGCAATCACATCGAGTCTCATGGTGTGCTTTGGCCCGTTTTTACAGACCCTGTTTCAAACAGGAAAGGGGAGAAAACTTCCTGCACTTTGCAGGAGACTCACCAGCACTGCACCAAGCATCAGTGACATCAGATTCAGTCACTGAGTCACCCCCTGAGCTCTGAGGGTGACTGCAGGGTGCCCTAAGCTGATGCTGAATATTTTAGGAATTGAGGGTACTCAACAGTCCCTGAGATCGTGGCAGGATGATCTCAGGTGAACTCATTCTGACGAACTTCTGAGGTAGGGACTGTCACTGCCAGCTCTGCACTCCCTGACAGCTGCAGGTGGGAAACCTGCATCCAAACAGATGACATCACATTAGAAAATACTGCTGTGAAATCTTACATGTTTTGTGGAGATGATAAGCATTATCTCCCTGCATGAACCGGAACCCTCTATATGGAGAGATCTCCCTGTAGCCCTTCCTTCCCCACATGTCCAGTAAACTCACACATGAGGCAAGAAAAACAGGTCTTGAGAGAAGGCAAACAACTAAAAACAAACAGCCAACTAATCTGAAAGCACAATTCCCAGTTAATGAACTGTTCCTGAGCTCTTGAGTGCTGACAAGGAATCTTTGTTGGGAAGTGTGTTTTGCTCCAAGGCAACCATGTGCTGCAGAAGCCTTGAATGGCAGCAATGCTGAAGAGCTTCTCAGGCACCCTCTGGTTTAATGGAATAGTGCTCACAGTAAGTTGTCTTGACCAGGCCACAGGAAATAGATCTAGACTGTGCTTCCCAGGGTTGCTTATGAACTGTCAAATAGAACAACACAAAGAAAGGCCAGAGAAAATGAAATTACCTTTGTTTCACGTATTTGTTCTTCGCAAATCCACGTTGGCTATTACTCATCTTCACGTCACCTTCTGGTTTCCTACAGGCTTTATATTTCACTCTTTCCCTGCATTCTGAAAGATGTATAAATCCCTAGGCCCTATCTTGCTTGTTTTATAGCACTCTGCATTCTCACCTCTCTCAACTTCTGCTCCAAAAACTGTACTAGTTTCCTCAGTACGCCTTTGATTTTTTTCCCCTGAAAAACAGACATAAAAACTTCCAACTTAGCCAAGTATTTTTCAAACTCTTTTGATTTTTGTCATGGTTGGTATGCTAATCTCTCCGTGCCAGTATCAATTTTGTTATTCATCTGATCACAATTAACTTTTTTAGTGAGGACTGAGGCAGAAGAGAGAGTGAATGCTTTGGTCTGCTCAGCATCATTTATTGAGCCATCCTTTCCTGTTGAGGAGACTGACTTTCCTTGACCTTCCCCTTCCTACCAATATAGCCTCTTGGCTTGTTTCATTTTGTATCTTGTGAGCTGTGCCTTTGTTTGTTGTTTTTCTTTTTTTTTCCTTTTTTTTTCTCTTTTTTTTTCTCTTTACACACTGTAGCAGTTCTTGGACACAGCCTTAGAAATCAGATGAGTAAATTGTAAGTTTCCTGATGCCTCTTGACTCAGTTTTTGCAGAACTCTAGAAATCCTCCAGCTGCAGCTTTACCCACAGTCTGTTGTAAAATCTTTTACATTAACATTTAGAAGGAATGATAATCAGAGGATCAAGTAGTGTTTGATGACTCTTCTGTGGAATGTTTGCTGTAATTGTTAGGGTACTATAAATGAAACTTTCTAAGCCACTAAAGGACATATCCTCTCCTGGATTTCTAGCCAATATTTATAATTCAGCAGAGATGCTTATTATATCTGAATATATATGAGGCTTACCTAAAAGAATATTCTAGCTTGTAGAGGTGTATTGTGTTTTTTTGGTTTTGTTTTGCTGACAGATTTCACTGGTTGGGAGAATTTTGAATACATTGATATTTTAGTCCAATTTTATCCTTTCATTATCCTTCCATTAATGCTGTGCCTGCAAAAGCTTCTTTAAATTTTTTCCGTCACCATTATTTAGTTTTTATAATGAGCATTGTAAAGCCACAAAGCTACTATGTTATTATAACTGAAATAATTGTTATTGTGCATGTATAAACACTAAAAATTCTCTTCCTAAAACTGACACATCTTGATGATCTGGTTATTGGCAACTCTAGAACCAAATTCTGTAGCTGAACAGTACAAAGTTTCTATACCCCCATGGGCTTATGAAAATTAAAGGTAATACAATTTTTGTGTTTAGCCGCCTGTGGTATGAGGGGTTTGGAACATTTTGCTAGATGATTAATTGTGGTTATAAGTTGAGTGCAACATTTATACAGCCACTGAAAATGGTATTGAGAGTTAGTGCCCAAATCCTACTGAAACTCATCTGATTCTCCTTGCTTATAATGAAAATCTCTTTCTCCTAAAGAGGAATATTGATAAGGGTGTAATGAAATAGTATTTACTTGATTCTGATTGAGACTTGGAAGATTTGGAAAAGTGCTGTGAGATCAGCCAGTATCCATGGAATTAAATATGCTAAACTGCAATGTAGGGGTATCCCTGAAGAATTATTTTGGAAAGAGACAGTGATATTTGCTGCGAATGTGGGTATGTGGCATTACTGATACAACCCTCTTTGCAAGAGCCTGTGCAGGTCAGGGGCATGCTCTTCTCCAGCCCCTGAATGGTTTGGACTGGAGAATTTAACCCCTGCCTCGCAAAACCAACCCAACCCAACCTAAATATGACCCTAAACCAAACCAAACTACAGCGAAGACCCCCCAAAATCAAAAAAAACCCAACCCAAACCAAAAAAATCAAACACAAAACCCCCAAAATAAAAACCAACCAACCAACCAAAAACCCTAGCAAACAAAAAGGAAAGGAAAGCTAAATAAGAGGAAAAAATAAAGAAAAAAGAGTCTAGGAGTGGATCCAGCAGAAATAATCACCTCCACGAAAATGAGAGCCCCCGGGTACTTTTCTGACTGCTGTTGAAGGGATGATGGCTTTGGGTAATAAAAACCATGGTGCCCTTTCCCCCCCTCCTGTTGCCACCCCACTGGTGACATTTAATGCAGGCACAGGACCCGTGCCCTGGTGAAATATCACTCCTGTCACTTCGGCAAGTGACACCAGCGGCGCCGGGGGGGACAGCAAAAGCACCAGGCAGGAGGAGTCATCCTTCCCAGCTGATGAGAGATAACTGAGAAGGGGATGCATAATTACTGAAAGAGGCTTCTCAGAAAGCAGAGGTGGAAAGAGTGACAAAGGAAGAGTGACAAAGAAAGAGCTGGTGTTGAAAAGAGCCCAGAGTGACGCGTGTGGCTCTACGTGACAGCTCACGCATCCCTGCGCCTGGGTGGAGCTCCTGTAGCTGGAATCAGGCCCCTCTCCACTCATCAAACACTCTCTGCTGATTTTAATAGGCAAGATGAAACAGAAGACAGCTCAGTATGGGTTTAGATTGAGTCATGGTTATTGAATTTGTCCGAGGTACAAAGGTGCTGTTTGCAGCAAAATGAAATAAGTGATAAAAAAAAAAGAAATCCGCAAAGAACAAAGGGAGCGGAGAGTAATATTTGTCACACTCTCCACAGTCTTCTCTTTGGTGTATGAGAGGGAAAAAGAGTGAGGAACATTCTGCAAACTTGCAACAGTGAAGTGCCTGAAAAGGAAAGAAGTTTAAATGCAAGCATTTTTTTTACTCAGCTCTACAAAAGTTTGGCTGAGGGTGGCTAGTTGGGCTGAGCTGAAAGAACCTCACAAATAACAAAGCGACAAAAAAAGGAAAAATGAGAAGCAATGGAGAAGGCTTCAGAGTCTCTGTGTGGAAATCCTACAGATGTACTTGCTGTGTTTCCCTGGATGCTGTGCCTGGTTCTGTCCTTGTCCTGTGAGTGCCCATGTAATGCTGAGCTTGGAGCTGTACTTCCAGACATGAGGCTCCTGAACCTCCTGACCTCTGAACCTTTTCTACCTTTTTGTTTGCAAAGAAACATGTTTGTGTGAGTACTTCAGCATCTGAGATTTAGTCTGTCTCTTTTGGCTCTTAAAGATAGGAATAGTTTTCTTTACCTGTCACGGGTCCCTGTGATAATAAATAGGGGATGGCAAAGGGAGAAGGGTAAGTAAGTGCTTCCATGGGTAAGGTTGTTGTGATGGTTTGAGGACAAAAGTGCAGCAGGACTTGTAGGTAGAAATGTCTTGTAGGGAATATTCTGTATAGTTACTTTGTATGGGTACTCCAGGTTTCTGTGCACAGGCTGCCCTTAATTTGGCCCTTATACAGGTTGTTTAATCTTTCATGAAGAATTTACGTCAGAAGAAAATGACAATATTGAAACAAATTGGAACAGAGATCAAATGAGAGGTACTTGCAGAGGAACCCTTTGCCCTCTCTTCTTTAAATGGGTATGTAATCAACCTCTGCTGACCTTTACCACTTAATTTCCCAGCTGTGGCTTCTTTTCCAGGAGGAAGCAGCCATAGGTGGAAGGCTCTTGGGCAGGTGTGTGCCTTTGCTCTGTGTCTGTGTGAGTGTGGCCTCTCCAGAGTGACCCATCAGGCTGCTGCCATCCCTATGTGCCAGTGCTGCAATTCTACAATACCAACTTTTGTCTCAGCTGCTGTCTCTGGAGTTGGTAGAAATGAATAAACCTAATCAGGAAGGAGGAGGAGAAGGAAAATCCAGCTGCAGGGAGAAAAACTTTTCTCCCCCTGTGTCTCCCATCTCCCTGGTGCAGTGCCACCTTCCCTCATTAAGGCTCAGGCTGCCCCGTTGCTCCCCAACGCCGTTGCCAAAGCTACAGAATCAGCTGCTCTGGCTGTGAGTGAAAGGGAACAGTCTCTGCTTTCCTCATAAATTACAATGGGTTTGGTTCCACTGTCCAGGCACCACAGCTGAGTCCTGACATGATCAGTTCTTTCTGACTCTGTTGATTCTGATTTATTTCCCTTCCCCAAAATCCCCCACCAGCATTTGTGGTCAGAGGGATGGGTTTATTCCTTGTCCACGGATCTGTAAATAACATGTCCTGAGGAGGGATATTGGTCAGGGAGGAAGCTCATAGAGGAGAGAGCAGTGGTAACCTTTAGGAATTGCTCTGGACTGTGCAGAAGTTGCATTAACCTGACAGATCTGCTCTTAAGAATGAGGAGACTCATTCATCTGTCTTGATGCTCCTTATTTCTGTATTTCCATGTTTTCCCTGGGGGCTGCTGAGTATTTCTGGTTCAGCACTCCAGCACTGTTTCCCTGACTCTGGTTCAGTCCTCCAGCACTGTCACATTTTTACCAAAGCAGTTTCAGAGGGTTTGCTGTTGTTATTTTGGTGCAAGCTGTATGTATTTCATTTCGGAGGAAAGCCTTGATATTCAGATTGTAATAATGCAATTCTTTACTGATATAAATTAAGGGCTAATCATTCATCTTCCAAAATAACTGTCTGTATCTTGGACTGCATCAGAATAGTAGGAAAACAAAACTAATCCTGTTGTTAGGGCACCATTTTTGTCAGTACATCAGCAGTAACTGTGTTTCTGTCTGGTCTACTATTTTTATTCCAATATTATAGATCTGAAGTTCTCTGTTCTTACTCCAGGGAAGCAAATAACAATTCTGCTGTGCCATAACTTTTAGTTAAGTCTTTTCCTACTGAGCCATCACACTGTTGCTCACTGGTTAAGTGTGCTTAGTGAGACATTTGCTGTGGGCATTTTTCAAGTAGTCATCGCTTAATGCAAAACAAGGCTTGAAAAAAACAAGGCAATATAGTTCTGCTCTTTTGCACAATTTTCATTTTTGTGTCTTGACCATTTTAAAAGAGCAGGCTTGGGTTACATTTTCTGTCTGTGTTATTGTACCATCTCTGTGCTGCAATGTTGGCCGAGGAGAGCCTGGCATTCCCATCTTCACCAGCCTCACAATGGGTGAATTAAAAATAACTTGAGAAGCATTTTGGGTAAAGTTTCATCTATCAGTATTGATTGCCTTGCAAAATACAGGATCTGGGTTATTTGGAAATAGATTTTGCCAGACAAAAAGAGGGGAAAAGTCTAAATGTTTTCTTTTGAAATTTCAAAACGCTGGGTCTATTTCTGTCTACGTAAACAAGTGATTAGAGTTGCAAGAATTAAGCTGTAAGAGAAATGTCTCTGATGAAAATAATGTGAGGATGGTGGAAGAGCTGAAATAATTATAAATTTCTGTAACTGAAGATGAAACAACCATTTCTTTATCTTGAGTTTGCTCTGGCA
Source organism: Argya squamiceps (assembly GCA_037834095.1). Taxonomy (NCBI): domain Eukaryota; kingdom Metazoa; phylum Chordata; class Aves; order Passeriformes; family Leiothrichidae; genus Argya; species Argya squamiceps. The sequence goes on from JBBMKD010000040.1 coordinate 9,651,753, forward strand.
GGTTTTTATGCGGGTATGAAAAAGGGAATTTGTCCATGACCCTTCAGAGATTTAATTTGTCTTGATATAAACTATACATTTATAATTAGTACTCAGAATGAATGATGTTTCTAAGCAACTTGAGTATGAACAACTTCAGTCTCCACTGGGTCTTTCCAAGCAGTGTTTTGGGATTTTTTGTGTGTGTAAGGACTGTACAATGTAAAAAAGAGAAAAAAGATTCCCATCAACCTCTCAGCCAGAGTAGATTCGTAATTTAACAGCTCCCTCTGGAATCTTGGGTTTTTCTTACTCCCCAGTAATTAAATTTTCCAGGTTCAAGTCATATTTCAGGCTGTGTCTTGGTTGATGAGGATCTACAAATACATTCCACTTACAAAAACTTCCTAAAAATCCACAATGTAAATAAGAGATGTATTTGAAATTCATCCTATGACCTAAAATTGTGCTTTGTAGACTCTGACAATTTCTGCTGGCATCCTGTTACTTTGTTCAAGTAGGGAACACAAGCCTGTACAAGGAGGCCACTGACCTCTCTTCAGCATTAGGACACCTGAGTACTTGGCTGCTGTGCTGGGGTCTGAATTTGCTCTTCCAGGCACCATTTGAAGATGGGCTACATGAAACTCACTCAAAAACTGTGATGGACACAAAATTCCTTTTCTCCCACCTATTAGCAGTGTCTTTCTAGCAGAAATTTCTTACAAAATTAAGGTTTAATTATTCTTGCGAAATGTAATGTAATACATTAGTTTTTATCATAGGAGGTATTATCACACTGTAAATAATTGAAGACACCATAAACTAGAGTTGACAATCTAAATGAGAGAAGCACATTTTCTGATGATCTTTTTTCTATGGGTTTCCTTGCTGAATTCCGCAAATTAGCAAGTAATTTGTAATGCTTATCCTGAACATTATGTGAATTAGTGAGAGTCCATTGTAATTAGATTTTTTTAAAAACCAATTAGCAAGTGAGAAAGGTCTCATTGTTTATTTAGGATTACTCAGAAAAAGAAGGAGCATAATTTTATTTGTACTGTATTTTTTCAAGATTTTAATGATTTCATTTCCTCCTAATAAAAGAACTACCATGAGGTCACAGAGAAGAGGGTTGATAAAATCCTAAGTTACCTCCTTTTGTGCTAGGTAGGTAGGCTCCTTCTATTTTCAAAGGTTTCTGAATGAGACCCGATGTGATGAATGCAGTATTCTATAGGACAGGGAATTAATTCTGTTTTCTGCAGATGCAGTCTAATGCCTTCACTTTGAGGTCATTCTTTTCCTACATGTCTTTGCACACATCATGCTAGAATATTTTTAGTTTGCATTTTAACAGAAGTGGAACTTCCTTTTCACTTCTCTTTCATTTAATAGTAAATGAATTGTAATAGAAACAGAATTTCATGAGTTTTCAACCCTGTCCATAGGAATCTCAATTTTTGTTCTATTTTTCTACGAAGAGCCTTATGATAAGAGCCTGTTTTCCCTTTGCTGTTGCTTCATGATGTCAAAGTGGAAAGGATTTGGCTGCTGTATATTCATGAATTGCTACGGGAGGTTGGATGAGGTTCTTGGCAGAGATTCATGGAACAGCTGAGATGTTGACTTCTTGGCTACTGCAGGAATAATATGGACACCACAGCAGTGTGCATAGCAGGGCTGCAGCCATCAGCACCAAGAAAAAGTATTTTCTCTCATTTCAGACCGGGGGGCTCAGTCCTTCCCTTCTGTCACGTTGCCGTGCACCAGCATGCTGGGTGATAATTGGAATATGTGGGTGATGAAGGGCTGGTGATCCTTGGTGTGAAAGATGTCACCTGAGGTTCAGAGCACTGAAGCTTTTCACGTGGTGCCTCTGTCTGCACTGGAAGGCCAAGACCAGCTGAGGATCCAGTTATTTCTTTACGAGCCCCTCTGTGGATGAAAGTCTCACGTTGCAGCACAAAAACTTCTATTTTTCTTTCCAGTCTGATCTTATTTCCCAAGATCCATAAAGAGATGAAGTCCTAGGGATGTTTCGTGCATTATTCAGCTGCAGAAGCATTCTCCTTTTCTCCTTTAAGTAAGGTATTTTGTTTCTTTTTCTATTTATCCTGTGCAAAAGAAATGTTTTGTAGTTTAAGTGTAGTTGTATGGTCTGTGTGTATCCTCTTCTGGACTGCTTTCAGTGGGTTCTTCACCTCTTGGATTTTTTTACCATCTTCAACAAATCAGTGGGAGAGTTCAGAAGTGAGATGCTCAGTAAATTACAGCAGTTTAGTTTGTTTATGGGACCAAGCTAAAAAACCTCAGTTAATAACCAAAGCAAAGCAAGCATTTCTTGGGTAGCCATCAGCAGGAGCAGAGAGAACCTGGCTGGTGCTGGAAGTACTCAGGGCTTCCCTGGACCAGGCTCAGCCCCTGCCAGAGCTGTGTGGCTGTGAACTATAACTGCTCAAAGCAGTGATTTCAGTGCTGGGATTCAGGCAATGTAGCTAATCTGCTGGTTCTGACTATAAAAATCTAGAAACAAAAGACAGAAAGCTGTAGTAAAGCTTTTCTTCCCCAGTCAGAGTGTCTGTAAGAATAGGCATTAATTGGCAACAGAGGAAATCACAGGAAGCTGCAGAGAATTGTGGAATAAGGCAGATGCATATATAAAAAAATTAACCTGTGCCAGAACAAATTGAAGCATGACTGATGTAGCATTTCTCATGTTCCGTTACAAGCTGACTTACTGACAGCTTCTTTGCTTGAGATTCCTCTGATGCTGAGACTTAACTGCCTGACTCTGAACACCTCACACATTTTCAACAGTTTTAGAAGTTTGTTTGGTTGATTTTTTTTAACAACTGAACTTTCCTTGTGGGTTATACAGATACTACTTTTCTTTTTCTGCTATACTTTGAAATGCTTATCAAGAATTCTAGGTAGTTTTGGTGGTGGAAGAGAAGTTTGCTGAGTACATCAGCCACGGTAATACCTGAAAATCTTGCTCAGATTTGGGAGGGAAGAACAGGTGGGCTTGAAGACAGATAATTATGTGACATACACAATATCTGGCAGAAAATTCCACTGATTTTCTGCTCTGATATACACCTATGAATAAATATATCTTCTAGTTAACCAGCTGTGGACCACTTCTTGCTCTGCATAGAGGTAACATCTAGATTAAATGAGAGGAGGGAAAAAAAGGAGCAAATTATCCAAAAAGTAATATTTGTGTCCTCCTGTTTTCCAGAATAGAAGCTTCAGTATGTAGTTTAAATTGAATGGCAGGTACTTAAAAAGGCTTCTTTCTGAAACATGAGTTTTAAAAATCTAAGCAATGCATGAAAATTTTAGAGACAGGAAAAGAATTTCAGTTCTGATTCTGAGCTCCAAATTACTCCTGTGTTTGGTCTGATTCTTAGAAGGGAAAAAGCCAACCCACTCTTTAAAACATCAGTAGGATGTGTGTGTCCCCTGGCACCTCTGAGCAAACCAAGAGATTTCACATTACATTAGTTTACATAGTTTGCAAATATTTCTGAAGTAGCCTCTTGATTAGATTTCCCATTCCTGAGTAACGTGATCTTTTCAGGGTCCTTAAGAAATGTATTATTGAGAAAAATACCTTAAATTATTTACTTAGCAGATGAAGGGAACGACTGAGAGAATATGGACACAATGTAAATATCATCTGGGCATATATGGGTAGGAATTTGTGTGAGACAAAAGGATTTCTCCATGCTTACTGCTCTCAAAAAGAGATTTATGTGCCTCATGTAACACTGATAATAGTGGCAGCCTCTTCCTTCCTCTCAGCAGGAATAGCTATAGAAGATGAAAGTATCTTTGTAGGCCAGCATGAACTGATTTCCTCTGCCCTGTGCATGATAATATTTTAATTAGGCAAATCCTTCTGGTGGTGAGGAGCTTTTCAATTAACCATTTTTAAAAAGCATTCTCACTTTCTCTAATTACATTGCTTTAATTTCTTGGTGAAGGAATAAATCTCAGCAGATAGGAATTCATTCACCTGGATTTTTGGGTGCTATAAAGTTGGTAGAAAATCCAGAAAGCAATATGCAGTGGATGAAATATTAATGACTACTCTGTTTCTTATCAAGTTATTTGTAATTTGGAAAATGGGTAATGCAGAGTGTGATGTGTGGAATTTCTTGCTCTTTAGAAGGCTAAAACATGAGACTTTTTTTGTCATTGAAAATACTGTAATGCAAATCCCTTTGACTACCACCAGTTGTCAGTTCAAACCTTGAAAAACCGTGAAAACCTTGAAAAACTGAATTATTTCCTGGTCAGTGGAATCAAATCTAGTATGGAAGAAGTCAAAATGTTTACCTGAAGATCCTTTCATCAGTTTTTTATTAACATTTCACAGAAGTTACGTGGGGGTTAATAAGTCACTAGGAGGTGCTACAGGTGTCAGGGCATGCCACACATGCATTCAAATGCTTGGACCATTAAAGATGTTGTAGAAGACTGTAAGTGAATGAAAATGATTATTTTATATATAAACTGCTTTTTTTTACAGTTTATGTGTAAATTATAGAGAAATGGAACTGCTTAGACTCTGTAGTGACTTTCTCACAAATCTGTGAAACACATGTTTTATACACTGTTTCAGTAGAATTTTTACTGGCCCCACTTCTACTTCTGACAAATGAAGTATTTCAGGTTTTTGCTGCTTTCTGATACACCTAGCAGCATAATTACTCTTTTGAAACTCATGAGTATTTATTTCAGAGGAGACGAAATTAAAAGCAGGAATTCTTATCTCAGTAGTTAGTGGGCCTCTTAGTAGTGAAGGAACTGCCCACTGATGAGAAAAATCTCATCAGGCAGATTCAGAAACAACTGAATAAGGCTCAGCTATTCTTCACATTAGGAGAAACCCTGGAGGTATTCAGATGATTATTAGTTCATGGTTTTCCAAAAAGCAAGGATCTCACTCACACTGGCCATAACTAGAATCTAATTATTTCCTTTTTTTTTTTTTTTTTAATTTAAACCTTTAGTTGTCATAATTCTTGCTGAGAGATATGAAATATCGTTTGTCTTTTTTACAAGTTGTAATAGGGAAAGTGGGGACCTGGTAACAGGATACCCAAACTAAACCCAGTTGGAAATGTTTAATGGAACAGTTTTTCCACTACAAAATATGGCTTGAAGGGTGGTGTCAGGATTAAATATTAATTAGAACATGTTAACACTTGACGAAGAAATCTGATAAGGAAAAGCCAGATTAAATATAAATCAATTTTTTATTTTCTTGATTTCATGCATTTCTATCCCAAATTATATTTTAAATAATGTGATATATACTTTAAACCTTTGATAACAGTATTGTTATTTCACAAAGTTCTGTCACTTTTAAAATATTTATAGTTGGTAACAAACCATTTTATCAGAATTCTCTTTCTGCAGGTAAACTAAAATTTTGATTTTATATTCCAATTCAAAATAAAACCAGATTTTGAAATGGCAGCTTTCCCTGCAGGAAGAAAATTTATCTTTTTAAGCAGCTGTACATTTGTCTTAGTATAATTTCAGTATCAGAAAGATTTGCACTGCATTTGACTGACATTAATTGGAGGGGACAGGTGGCGGTGGCAGTGAGGAGGAAATCTCTCCAGCATTGTGCAGAATTGATAACAGGATATGCAGGACTAGAGCTGGTGAAAAATGCATAAATATCATTTATACAAGAAATAGATTAGTTGAGATTAAAAAAAAAAAAGGAAGAAAAATCCACAGTATGAACATAAACTATAAGAAAGATACTTTTCTGTTGTCTTCATGAAGAATCCCTAGAAGTTAACTCTTGTCCCCCTGCACTGCTGAGGTCACACCTTGAGTGCTGTGTCCAGTTCTGGGCCAAGAAAGGTGAACTTCACCTTCAGGGAAGTGTTGGAGCAAGTCCAGAGAAGGGCAGCAAAACTGCTGAAGAGTCTGCAGGATAAATCCTGTGAGGAGCAGCAGATGGAAATGGGGGTGTTTTTACTTTGGGGATCCACTGGTTTTTCCAAAGGAGAATGTGATCTACTGAGTTGTCAGGCTTGTGAACCAATGGGGTTGATTCAACAGAAATGAAGTAGATGCTGATACAAAGCCATGGTAATCAACTTTCAAATGCTAAGATTCATTACCAGAAATCAGATCTTGGTGGTGGTGTTTAACTCTCAAAAAACAAGGCACAATTGAAAATTTTTCAAAATACTGAGGTTTTTTTCATGCTACAAATATTTCTTTCTAGAGAACTTAGAAAAGAAAACAATGTAAAATTATATAGTGCAGTGGCCTAGAAATAGAGAATGATTGTTTGATGCCCCATAGCTTGGAAAACAGCTGCTTTCTAAACATGAGACTCTGCTTTCCTTCCCGTAATCATTTAATTCCTCCAGGCACTTGCTCAAAGTGAATCAGCTCCAGGATTAATACTTCTGCACAAAGCTTTTGACAAAGTGTGTGATATCAGACTCTGTGAGCTCGAGCATTGCTGAGAAAGGGATTTTGCAGAGGAGCAATATTGTACCTTGGAAACACCTGTGTGAGCCACAGAAATACTTCAGACCCTTTGACAATCAGCTCTGGAAAAAAAAGTGATATCTCTGCATGAAATACTGGAGAGGAAGACAAAGAGAAAGGGTAAAACCATTTTCCAGCAGTGGGTTCTCAGTTTTCTGAGCTTCTCCCACTTTCAGCAACGCTGCTGAGTTTGGGCTTGGTGTCTGTGGTTTCCAGCAGGAATAACAAAGTTGGATAACCACTTGCTGGTGGGGATCTGGAGTGATTTGGGTTTTCTAGGGCCAGTTCCCAGTTGTGATGTGTGTAGGTGGAGCAGATGCAGTGACTTAAAAGACTCAGAGCCTTGTCCCTGTTGGTTCTTTTGGGGTGAGACATGGCTAAACCCTGTGGTGAAAGCGGTCTGTAGGAGCCTGGCCATGGTGGGGAGACACTTTTCATTCCCCCAGGGATCCCTGCTGAAAAGGGCTGCCCTGCAGCAAGCCCACGGTCAGTTCCCCTAATTTATTTGACTTTTGTTTGGCAGCTGGGTCAGGTTGAGGGCTGGGGTGCAGGCAAGGCAGGATGGAGCCTGGTGCAGTGCCCTGCTGCAGTTATTTATCACTCCTGTGCAGAACCTGCAGCACTGGAGCAACATTATTACTGACTTATCTAGGGATTGTGTGCTCAGAACACTTCCTTTTTTTCTGCACTGCAAATGAGAAGCTGATAGGAAAAAAGGAGAATGGTGCAATGGGCTCTCCAGAGCAGAACTGACAGGCTGCTGTTCCTGCAGGGGTACATCTCCCAGTGGCAGCTTCCTAGTGCATATGGAAGAGAGGATGATCCATCAGTGACTCACTGGATGCTTTTCACTTCATCATAGCAAATGATTAAAGAAAAAAAAAGAGAGAGAGAAAAGAAATAATACAATTTCCATGTCCTTATCAATGCAGTAGGAGCCTGTGATCAGAAACAAGCAGTTTAGCATGCAAAGGGTAAGGGCATGGCAGCAGTAACAGCAGGTTACATGTCATTGCTGTTATTGAACACAGCACCAGGGTGGCCACACTTTATAAGAGTTTTATTGGTTCACTCTAGTAAAAATGAGTCACACCTCTCTCCCTCGGCTCCTCATCTTTTTTCCCTCAAAAGAGTGATAGGAAAAAGGATGATTAAAAAGCTCCAACATGAAAAAAGTTCGACTTTACACGTCAGTGCTGTGTACAGATGGATGACTCACCAGAATCCATCTCTGTGTTTTTAGGATGTTTTTTTGTTTGAAGTGTTAGCATGTCAGACTTTACAGAGATTCCAGGTTTGAGCCTGTGCTAGTACCTGCTTTTATCAGGTAAAATGTTATGTGGTGGCACAGAAGGGACTCCTGCTAAAAAGTGCTCCCCTTTGCTAGTTTGATGGAAAAATAAAGAGAAATCTACGTGGAGTCTCCATTTCTGTGCTCTGAGGCATTATTTCCATGGAGGTTTATACTGGGCACTTAAATGGTATCTAGAGGGGCTTTTCAATATCAGATACCATCCTTTGCAACATTGGAGGGGGGTGAACTAGACTATTTTCCAACTCTGAATCAATTTTGTGACTTTCCAGTCTCTGTTAAGCAGCTTTTAACTTTTGTTACCATTACAGTCTTGGGAGTTACAGGCAGCAGAAGGCTCAGCTATACACCATTCACCAGGCAAGAGGTTTCATGCCAGGGAGTGCAGGGGCTGAAAGCCATTATTTAGGAACCCATATCATAAAAGTACTTGCAGAAGTAAAAAAGGAAGGGGCACCAACCTGCGAGCAGCAAAGAAAAATTGAGTTTATAGTTCTGTCATATGTGCATTTAAACTGGGTTTATCGTTGTTGCTACTTGCAACAAAATTGTACTAGTCAATGTTCAGCTGCAGCAGCACCACTTGCCAAAGCAAAGCCCTCCTGTCTGTGACAGGAACACGTCTGTAGTGCCTGGCATCTAGACAGTCCTGAAGCATTTTGCAGTACAAATGTTAATTAAGCTTTATAACAGCTTTGTAAGGTAGGTAAGTGCCATCAACAGACATTTCAGCTAAGGCACAGGGCTCCCTCTCCTGTGGAGGGGTATCAGGGTGTGAGAGGGGGCATGTTGGGTGAGTAGCCCAGTGTGTGGGGCCAGATTTGTGCTCAGGAGAATAAGTCTTCAATTGCTGCATGACCTTTTGTGCTTGAAAATTGGGACCTACATCACAGCTGGGACCTCTGCTATGGTTACAGCAGGAAAACTCAATAAAGTGATAGAAATGTTCTGTAGAGTGGAGTAGCACAGTGGTCTGTCTGCCAGGGAATTATTTTGGATTTCCCCCCAAATGAGACTATAATTCAGCTTTTGATACGCATCACATCACCTCTTGTTCCCATGAACCCTTTTCTTGTCCCAGGAGTGTGACCCTGTCCCTGGGCTGTGGCACTGCCTTGTGTGGGCTGGCTCTGCAGAGCACTCCAATAGGAGCCACATGCCCTCTGCTGAGGTGTGAGCCTTCATTTCATCCACACACTGCTGAGTTGTTAGCAGTGTGTGTGCCTCCTGTCAGCCTTTCATGTTCTCCCTTCAGTGCTCTCAGTTTCCTAGCAGGAGGAGAAAATGCCCCTGGCTTGTAGCTGGAACCCTTTGCTGTCACAGGTCCTTGCCACAGCCTCTCATCCGAAGGGCGAGCGCCGTGTCCGACAGCCCACCCCTGAGCTGCAGCCTGACAGCCAAACCTTGTGCTGTGTTATTCAGACCCAGCTGAGTCTTACGTGTAAACACTGCAGAATTTCATGGCAAAAGGGTGGGAGGGAGGAGGAGGAGGCAGACAAAGTGCCCAGTGCCCTACTTAGCAAACGCCTAAAGCCTGGCCCGCTGCGTTGCCTTGTCAGGCTCTGCATGCTGCAGAGCTGATTAAACAAAAACCCAACGTGTTGGGGCCAGAAATTGCCCGGTTCAATGTTAACATTGTGTAAACACTCTCCAACTGACTAAATTCTGGCAGATCCAAAAGTTGCCAGGAGCATTTTCATGCTTTCCCTCTCTGCTGAAGCTCAGCCTGCAGCTCCAGCTCCCCGGGTCTCCCTGGGACTCATTAGCATGGCACCGCCGTCACTGCTGGCAAAGGCAGCCACGGGGGACAGTGTCACACGTGCAGAGAGTGGCAACCTTCACACAGGAGCAAAACAGTGAGGCAAAACTGCCGTGGAGGGAAAGGATCATGCTTAATAATATGCAAATCAATGTAGCATCTCACAAAGATTTGATTTGCGTTCCAAGGCAGCTGCTAAAAATATTGTTTTAACCCCTCTTGGGAGCGTAAATATATCCACTAGACCCAGGCTAGATGGAGGATGATTGCATTTTCTAATAACTTTAATTTTACAAGGTAGAACATTTGAAAGCTGACATGTCTTTCATCCTTGGGCCAAGTGTGTTGGGGAGATGCCCATGTAAGGGTAATTGCATCAGTGTGAACACAGCACAACCCTGCCAACAGCGCAAAGAAATGCCCTGCAGATTTGTCAGGACGTGAGGAAGTTTTGCTATACATAATGAAATGTGAAATATCATTTCCCATGCACAAAGGACATGCTTTCTCCTGGCTTTTTATTGTTTCATCACAGGCAGCCCAGTGCTCAGTGGTGCTACCTGGGCTCAATCATTACATCTTCAGGCTGTGCATCCTCCTCACTGAAGCCAGTGCTTACGTACTGACTCAGGAAAGGCAGTGGAGCCTACGTGTTTTCCCATTTATGAGAGCAAATGATTTGGGTCCTTTGCCTTCCTGTAACCAATTCCACACGTTGTTAAGCTTGTGTAACTCAGGTGGCTTTTTATTGCCTGTGCCTTGCAGAAAACAACACTAGGCTTAATGCAGTTGTTTCCACATGACACAGCCCCAAGGAAAAAACATATTATGGCCCAGTGACAGTGAGAAGCAGAGAGGTGCCTCTGGAGGCACAGACCTACATGAGGGGTGAGACCCTGGAGCCAGGAAATGAATAAACGAGCAGCACATTGCTGTGCTAGCACTTGGGAAAGGGTTGTTTGTGTCCTGCTCTGCTAAGTTATTGTTCAGGAGATAGAAAATTTCTATCAGGAGATAGGTATTTTTGTGGCTCGGATCCATTTTGATTTGTTTTCCTGTATTCAAATCATCTGCTTCCAGCTGCTATCTTGGGCTGAGTTTGACAGAGATGCACAAATTGTCTCATGGCTCATCAGATCAGACCATCAGATCAGGTCTTCTAAAGAAGGTCTGTAATTCTTCTCCCTCTAGTTTTTGTTTGGGGCATTTGTGGTAGCAATGTCACTGTGAGGGGCCAGGATTCCCTGCTCTGCACACCCAAAACCCAAAAAGACAAAGGGCTCAAGGAGTCTCCGGGCTCTGCTTTGTTTAGACACACGATGTTGATTGGAAATACAAGGTATTGATGGGCTTCATTGTACCTCGGTGCTGCCCTTGACAAAATTTTCTTCACAGTTAAAATGAGGCCCTATTGAGTCAGAAAAGGGCTACCCAAAGGCTGTGCCATGCTCAGGCCATGTTTATATGAGTCTGCCAGGAGCCCATTTCACTTCAGCCACCCAGGTCTTGTCCCCTCCTCATCCACTGCAGGGAGCACTTGTGACGAGCTGCAGGATTTGTGCTGCTCTTTCACTGACACTTGGTGCCTTCTCCATCACAGCAGGGAGGAGGGAAAGGAGGGAAGGAGATTCTATCACCCTGAGACAATCCACTCTTTCCTTGGTGCTTGCTCAAACATTTAATTATTCTCTATGTTACATGTCTTGTGTGGCACCGTTTTGGATTTGTCTTGTCTCATCAGATGAAGGAACCTTTTATTAACAACTATTTCCCTTCTGCCTCTCCTTCTCTGGCATCTCCACACACTGCAAATCAGACAGACCTGGGTCTCTATTTTGGGCTCTAAGTCTCACAAAACCAGGCACGTTCTCTTATCCTCTTTGCACTTTTGCTGGTTTTCAGTGTTATCTTTTAAAATTGAGGTACTGGAGGATTATAGAACATTCATCACCAGTCTCACAAGTGCTGCAAATAGAAGTATATTTACCTTCCTATTTGTCACTTACTTGTTCATACATCTAAGGATCATTTTCTAGGTTGTAGTCCCCTATTCTGCAGCTGTGCCTAAGTACACTTCTTGTTCCTAGATACACAAGCACAAATCTGGCTTTAAATGTACCTGGTGAATATGAATGGATTTCACTGAGATATCAAGGTTTATTAAAAATTAAAAAGATCTTGTCTAACTCTGCTCCAGCTCCTCTGTGCAGACTCTGCTTAACTGCCTTAAAATGTTTATTCCTAGAACTTTAACACCCTCTTTAGTTACTCAAGGATTGGCAAACAATTAGTTTTCCTACTGCCCTTTTCATAGATGTAATAGAAATATGTATTGAACATTTCACCTCTTCTACATTTTATTGAAAACTTTGCTGGCTGTGTAGCTGCTGTGCTGCTGAAGTTCCTTTGCTCTGTTTAATTCTGTCCTCAGCCAGGCCCGAGATTACTTTTTTCTCTGTTATTCTTAGTTTTCCTAATAAATATTTCATCTTTTCTAATATTGTTTACAGCAATTCCTATCGATTTCCTCCTTCTCAGTCATTTTGTATTGGCTTTTTGTTCCTAATTGCCTACTTTATTTTTCATCAAATGAGAATTTGCTTTTAGCCAAACTTGGTTTTTAAAAAAATTTTGGTATTGTGTCTCTTGTCTATTCTATGATTTTTCCCCAAGAACTCCCCAGTCTCACCCTCTCTACTTTTTCAGTCAGTTTTTGGGCATTTTATATTCTTTAATTTTTGGGCAACAGTTCTTTTGAGACCTCAGCCATAAAGTTGTGCATGCCACATTCACCCTTCTCCTTTCTCTTTTGTCCTCATTTTTTAATATCTTTTTTTTTTGGTCACTTTTTGCACAGTATGATATTAAACTGCGATATGCAGATCAGCAACAGTCTTACCTATATGGAACCAACCACTTGGAAAATCATGCCCTATGTTTTTGTGGTCCAGAATCTTTGGAGAGACTGTTTTCTGTTCTATGTTTTTCTCAGTTAGTGCAGGGAAGTTGAACTGGAATTTTGTTGCCAGTTTGTTGTTTTCATTTCAGCCCTGAAGAAGTACCCACCCAGATTCTTCAGGGCATAACTGTGTTTCTTTTCTATGTACATCACTTGGAATAACAAAAGATATTCCTCCTTGTACAAACCTTGCTTGCATCCTTACTTTCCTACAGCTACACTGTTGGAAAATAGGATTCAGCTACGAACCTTTTTAGCAGACTGCACTAAACAAGGTTTCCTGACAGTAAGAATATACTTCTGCAATGGTAATTTTTAAAGTGGAAGAGACTATCCCAGGGATAAAACCTCTTGTTTGAGGGCCTGAGTTATGAGACCTCTTACTGTGAAATGCTGATAGTTGGCATAAAGTCAGCATTTGCTCCTAGACCTGCATCCAAAGCCACTGCTGCACCAACTGCTGTGGAATAATGTGCTCCTCTTGTGGCAGTGATTTTGGGTAATGTCTGTCAGCCCAAGCTGCCAGGATGATTTTGTTCTCACTGCATGGCTGTCCAGTGAGCTGTGCAGCAAGCTGTAAAGCCAGGCACTCAGGGATTGGCAAGAACATGGCAGTTTGAGTTGGCATTCCTGAGCAGGGCCTTACTGAGTCACCTTGCCTCGTCATAGCTGAATCACTGACAATTAACTGACGGAAAGCTTTTCTTACACAACAGATGTCAGGCCTTGCACAGAGGTCTGATGAATGATCCTGGACTCCAGAATTGATTGGGAAGGTTCCTCAAGACAAACCAATCTACACAGAGACAGGTTTACTTCCCCCATAACTGCACCCAGCTGTGCACCCTAAAGGATGCTTTAGTGGCCGAGTGTGGTCACGTTGAATGCCACAATCATAATTTCCTGCAGCAGTCTCCCCAGAAGGATCTTTCTTGAAGAACTTCTCTGGGGTGTGAGAGGGCATCAAGATTTTTCATATGACAGAGGACATCTGGTAGCCCCCAAGACTTGAGTGAGGTCACTGTGCTGTGCGTCATGAGCTATACCCCTACCAAGAAGAGATCCTGAAGCACAACCAGGCTGTATCTGAGGGGCTAACAACAGCCAGCTCAGGCTTACAGAGCATTCACAGTGTGGTTTTCAATGCCTGGGAGAGCTCCTACTTTCACAGAAAATTTCTTGGAGCCTCAGACTGGAAGAGTGTCCCTCATTAGGTCTGCTGCTACTGAGCTTCTCCTCCCCCTTTCCTATCCCACAGCTGGAGCTGGAAAGGTAGAATCTGCCCAAACTGTCCATGGTGATGTTGTGTTCTGTTTGACATTCGTGCAATATCTCTCCCTGCTTTTTCCCTCCCTCAAAACATGAGTCCCTACATTTTAAAGCACATCCTACCAAGAGCACTCAGTGAGCAGGGAGCAGATTGACTGCAAGCCCTTCTGATGCTGAATTCTGTTGACAATCAGCTCCCAATGCCAGCAGCTATTCCTGACTTGTATCCTCTTCCTTCAATCTGATGCCGACAAGGTCAAGTTTAGAAACTTCTAACAAATGTTACTTTCTCATTAACAGACAGGCTGTTGGGTGGCAGCTTCTGTTTTGTGCGTGCCAGTTGCCATTTCAATCAGCTCTGCTCTGCAAGCTTTGTGTTTGAAGAGCTGGCCATACCAGAGCAGTGAGTAGTGTAAGGACCAGCAGGTCACCCTGCACATGTTCAGCTCTCCATGGTTTTCATAGGAATTTGTATTTGGATCCCATTTTCCAAGGGACCCTGACTGTTCTCTGCTCTTTGAGAAAGAAGGGATGAGGTGGCAGAGCAGTCAGGGAAGGAAGGAAGGGAAGGCTGGCTGGCTGGCTGGCAGGAGAGCACCATGAGCAGGTTGCAACTGGTCCACAGGGCCACATGGTTACAGTGAAATTTCCTCTGTGTGGAGGAGTCCTGGGTTTGGATTCTGTAATTCCCATTTTCCTAAACTGCATGTTCAGCATCCTCTGCTAATCCAACATTGGCTAAGGGACATTGAAGTCTGCAAGGGACTCCAACTCAGCTGAGAACCTTCAAGTTGTGCGTCCTGCACAGGAAGGAAAATAAACTCCCTGCTGTATTGGTGTTGGATAATAGGCTGAAGTAAGAGTCCTGCTTTATTGTGACCTAGTGGATGTCTCTTCTCACCTATTGATCACAGTGATGGCTAACCCAGTGCAGCAGGCCTGGCTTTGGATATGCACCCATAGCAACTGTATAGGTGAATAAATCAAATGTATATACATAAAGTATATATAATAGGGTGATTTAAATTGCATTGTGAAGATGTCTATGGAGACTTACAGTTCTAATCAAACCCATTTTAGGGATTTGGGAATATTTCCACAGCTGTCATAGAATCATAGAATCATTTCAGTTAGAAAAGTTCTCTAAGATCGTCCACACCAACAGTTGGTAGCCTTTGGTTTGGCTTCCTGATGATTTGCCTTTGTTACTGCAAGTTACCCAGAGGCTGTTTTCCCATGAGCAGTTCAGGGCTGTCAGGTTGGAGGATGCTCTCCTGGGGTGATGGTCCTGGCAGTGAACATCTGCTGGTGATGCAGGAGGGTGGGTGAGTTTGGTCTTTGAGGGGCAGTCTGGGCTGTTTAAGGATGAGTGAGGGTGGAATGACTTTCCACAGACTGGAAAGAACCTCTCCAGAGCAATGTTCTTATCCAATATGCCTTGGAATTGATACCCACCATCAGCTGCAATGAAATAGCCTCTCATTAATGCTAATTGCCCTTGCCTCTTACTTTCATATTAAATAATGAACATAGTTAAGTGTGGAAAGCCTGCTCTCCCTTTTTCTGCTGTGACAGCATTAGATTGTTGTGATTTATACTCTTCATATAGGTAGTAATATGATTATTCGGTTAATCTATTATTCATTTCACTCATGATCTATTCTTTTCACATTCTTATTCTGTGAGTCAATTTCTCTCTCTGCTATTTTAATAGAGTAGCATTTTAAATTGTGAGAACACCGCATTAAACATGTATAAGATTTAATCTAATTTAAAATGCTTTCTTCTAGCAAGATATGCCTAATAAGCATAAAACTAATAATGTTCAAAATGCTATGGCATATTAACATGGCACATTGTGAGGGATGCATTTTTCAAATAAAACTAAGCACTAATTAATGAATATCTAAACCACTTTCTTACTCCTTATCCTGAAGCTGTGTGATTGACATGGAAAAAGATCCTTTGACAGAATAACATTGCATACAAGCTGCCTTGAAGTTTACAAATATTTTTTCTTGCTGTCTAATGTGATATCTTTAAAGTAACACAAAATCAGTGTGATATCTCACAATATTAATGTTGTATGGACACTGAAATACTTGGGAGTCATTGATCTGCACTTGGCTTAGTGCTGGATGTGTGTGTGTGACCCGCTGGATGAAATGGATTTTATGTTTCCTCTCTGCATCTTTCTGCAGAGATCATGAGTCTGTCCCAGCCTGCAGGGCCACAGCCTGGCTGTTGTGTTCTATGCTCGTACTTTTAGAGATGTTTCTGAGAGATTAAGATTCTGTGCAATAATTATTTTTGCTTCAAATTTGTTTTACAGAAAAATGAAGTTTTGGGTTGAATGTAGAGTTGTTTGAAGCAAAGTCAGTCTTCTATCTGCTTCTGCTGCCCGAGAACTGAGTAATTTTGTTTCATGTTAAATTTTTTTGTTTTCTGCTTTGAAACTAGGCTTCCTCTTAGAAGTTACATTGGTGTACTTTTGTGAAAATAAAATACCTGCCCAAATGCAAAAAACCCCCATTAGTATAGTATCAATTAGTATCAATTGAACAGATACTTATTCTAACTAATATAGAACTGTCTATTTTGTTTGTTTCATTATTTTCATGACCCTGTTTCATGCTCAGATTTTGACCATGTGAAGATAGAGAAAACAGTAAACCTCTGATCCTACAGAAAAAATGATGGTCAAAAAGTAGGGTTTATTTGGTCTGCACTGGCTCACAGGAACCTGTTTTTCCATTCTGGGCCAAGCACAGCAGAGGGCAGGGAGGCAGCAGAGCCTGGTCCCTCTCTAGGACACTGAATTTTGGCCCGGAGCCCCCAATGTGCAGATTTGGAAGCCTCCTCAGCTCTGCTGATTTCAACAGAGCCAGTAGAAGCTACTTTGTAACACCCAGTGGGAAAGCTCATAAAATTAAGCGCGTCTTTGTGTCTCTGCAGCCCCCGAACCCGCTTTGTAAATCTCCTACTCGTTATCATTGTATCAGTTTAATTATAGATCTTTCAGCAGAGGCTGGCGTGCAACAGGAGGGCAAATTGCCCCCTGTGTTTCCGGGATTGCTCACTCCCAGCAGGTGACTGCAGGCACAT
Organism: Argya squamiceps; assembly: GCA_037834095.1. Taxonomy (NCBI): domain Eukaryota; kingdom Metazoa; phylum Chordata; class Aves; order Passeriformes; family Leiothrichidae; genus Argya; species Argya squamiceps. The sequence goes on from JBBMKD010000040.1 coordinate 9,668,670, forward strand.
ATGGTGGAATTAGGGTGGAATTTAGGCATTTGCTGGCGCTGCCGCCTTCCCCGTGTGCAGCATCCTGGCGAGCCCTGCACTCCCACACCGCCACCAGGGTGAGTCTGGAGTGATGCAGAGGGAGCTCGGACAGGCAGATGATGATCACTGACACAGCTCTGCCTCTAATGATGTAGAGAAATGACTAATGCTGCAAGTTCCAGAATACAAACTCCAGAGATATCAGGAGTGCTGAAAAAAAAACAAAAAGCAACTTTCTGACAAAGAGGTCAGGAGGATATTGGTTCTCAGTGTGGCTTGGATTCAGCAGTGTTTTTCCTTAAGCATGCTGAAGTTCCTGTAAGGTCAGAGCTTTGCTGAATATTTCTGTTTATTATTTGTGTTTTGCTAGTTGCTATGTACTGCAGTTGTAGTATAGGACCTGTTGGGCTGGTGGTGTTTGAACATGACAGAGAAAAATAAAAGTATATTTGAGGAATGTATTAGGAGTGTACTTAACCCTACACTATCTCTGCCCTGGAACTTGCATGAAGTAAACTTTTATGGGAAATTAACTTTTCTGAGCTTACAAAGCCAATATTTGAGTGTGTATTTATGGCATTTTTTTTTAACTGATGAGGTAGAACTCCCCTTGGTAATTCTTCCTCCCAGGAGACACTTATAGACACTGAGTTACAGGGGTTTAAGAAACCCAGACTGAGGTGCTGGGACTACAGTGATGCTTCCTGGTGTGCTGGAGAGACTGATGGGAAAACTGTGGCCATTCTTGCAGACATACAAAGTTAAAGCAATCACTGCTTTCCAATTGGGAAGGAATTTTTTCCTGTGTATTTCCCAAATGCGGTTGGGTGCTGCAGATCCTAATGCTGGCCACCTCACTGTTTCTGTAACCCTGCAATCCCAGCAAATTTAGGAAAAAACCCAGTGGGTAGACGATTCAGCTTTCTGCAGGTGAAATGGCAGAACTTGATGTCAGCCCTTCTGCCACCAGGACTATGATTCTATTTGCAATTACATCTGCACCTCTACAGCACTGCAGAACAAGGTCAGCAGCAGATCTCCTCTGCCCTGTGACCTCTGCAATGTGCCCCAAACCCACCCAGAAACTTCCAGCAATGAAAAATGCTATCACAGCATTGCCTGGTTTCACAAGATACTGCCCCACAGGTGACACTTTCCAGACAATAAAAGAGTTGGCTTTGGTATATAAAGCTCTTCCTCTTTAGCATCCTGGGTGCCTGGGCTCATCTCGAGCTGACAGTTGGCGTCAATGACTATTTGAGAAACTTAGGCCTTGGGTACACAGAGATGCAGCACTTTTGTTTTTCATATCTACTTCCCCTCACATCTATCCATCTTAACAGTGATGTTATTTCTGGCCTTCGTTGTTTTGTTCCTGCTTTCAGCAAATAACAGAAGAGAAAGGTCTGTGACAATTTTAGGAAGCTTTATAGAAGGAGGTTATTGATGGCTGCTACTTCTTCCACAGGCACTTGGAGAAATCCTTGAAATGATGTTTGCTGGCATTGTGAAACGAATTATTACTATGGTAACAGCTGCTGAAATGTTACAGGAAAGTTTAGCTCTACTTTTCCTTTTTTTTTTTTTGTTTGTATGCTGACATGAAATCTTGCAGCCTTATTGCCAAGATGGTGGAGTATTTGTTATGCAGCTCAAAAAAAGGGAAAGGAGCAAGCTTGTCAAAATCTTCATATTCAGGATCTGAGCAGCAGCAGAAATAAACACCCTTCTACCTAAATAAACTAAGAACTGGGGAAGAAGGATCTATGCACATCGACTGGAGGAATCTTATTTTAAATGCTAGTGATTTTTTAAATTAAAGTATTATTTCATACCGGATTGATATCCCAGTTCTACAGTTATAACTGTGATTGAGCTAAAAAATAAATTGCCTTTACAGTATAATTTTCCTCTTTTTCCCAGCAGGGCCAAATCTGCTATTTGGTCTGTGGGTAAGCAGTAGAGAAAGAAGAGCTGAATGCTCTGCCTGCACATCCTGGGGCTGGTTTGGCACAAAATGTCACGTCCTCCTTGCTGGAGTGAATGGCCCTAAATTATCAGAAGTGTCATGTCTGCATGACCACACAAGAGACAAGAAAGTAAGCTCTGGGCCTCTGAGTGTAGAATTCTCAGTTTAGTATCACAGTGGACACTAAAGGAAATGAAGTGTGGAAGTTCAAAACAAAAGTTAATAAAAGTTTATTGCAGCCTTTCTTTAGTGGGGAGAAAGGGTTTCCTCATTCAGTTCTGGCATGTAGATGATGAGGACATTGAAGAGTCTCCAGTGGCTGCCAGTGGAGGTGGACACAAATAAGTAAATGGGCTGTCTTCAACATCTAGATGTATTGTCCATCATGGATAGACCCCAGCCCTGGTAACTCATCCTGTTGTAGGGGTGAAAGGAACCTTGTCAAGGAAGTTCATTTATCCGCTGTGAAGTAGAGTCTGTACTTGTGTACGTCCTCTGCACTCAGGAAACTTCAGCACTGACTCAGTTATGAAAGTAGCTTGAGAAATACGGAGCTGATTTTCCTTACGAGATTGGAGAAGCTTTGTAATGAAAAAAATGTACCCACTGTGCTGGGTACATTGCAAGCTCTGCACAGTGGTTTTCACTGCTCATTCTGAAAGAGAAGTGGAATCCAAGTCAAGGGCAGGAGCTCTTTTTAGCACAGAGATTGCTGATGGTGGTGCTCATGACCAAAGGAAGATGCCAGTCTCTCAGGTTTTCTCCAGGACACTTGACTTATTATGTATTGTGTTAGAGGGAACAAATTCACACTTCTGAACAAGGTGGAACATCACAGTCTCTGGGTTTTAGAACTCAAGGGTTGCAGGTGATACCAACCCAGGAGCCTTTGTCCAGGGGTCACCAGCCTGGGACCCCCAGAGTTTGGACCACATGAAACTCTTTCATCTCCAGGCTGTGCCATCACTTGCAGAGCTGCTGTGGGAGTGTAAAACCTGCCATGTGTAGTGCAATGACAGTTCAACTTCTTTGCTTTCCATATTTTTTACTAGTATTTTTGGGTTAGGACAATGTCAGGAAGAGGTTATTGAAGACACAACACTCTGATGAGAAATGAGGCAGCTCTGACTGTAGTCAGTGTGAGCACAGTCCTGATGCTTAACCATGGATGTGGGGAAAACCCTGCAAAGGCACATGGTTTAAGGATTTAAACCCAGGTTTGGGACAGAGACTTATCATGGCAGTGGGGAGAAAGGCAAACTGGAGTCTGCTCCCTGGAGTGTTTGGGCAAGCTGATGCACAACTTCACATCTTGTGATGCTCAGCCTTGCCTCAGTGGCCTGACCCTGATATGTTAAAAGGTTGTTGAGGTGTTTTACCATCTAACTTCTCTCTGAAATTCCAGACAGATTTATTACTGTATATATGCAAATACCAGACAGGTAGAAGCCTTCATCCCAAGGAATGACTTCTCTCTGTCCTTTCCAAAATCCCATCTTCAGTGTGCTTTTTGAAGTTAAACATTTTGTGACAGTTAAGATTATGGGCTTGTCCTAAGCCACAATCACTTAGAAATACTTGACTCTATATGACCCTAACAAACTTTGGGAAATTACTGGCAGCTTTACTCCATTATTTGGGATCTTAGTCCTTCTGCAGCAGCACAGCAAGTAATTTTGCTTTGTGTAGCAAAGGCTGCTTGGGGCTGTCTGGCTACTGCTAATTTAAGCAATGGATTGAGGAACTTTGTGCCTGGAAAATGAAAAACTACAAGTGGATCAGACAGTGGGAGGAAAAGTGGGTTTGTGTTTGCAAACACCCACTCAGCCCCAAAGCACTGGCATCAGAGAAGTTTTTTGGCCAATCCTGAATCTTATCCTCTATAAATCTGTGGCAATTAGGAGCAACTCCAGTGAATTGAATGGTATTATTGATGTAAATGGAGATGAGATCATATTTATGCTTCTGTGCAACTAGTCTTAGCAGGGAGTGGTTCCTGAACAAAACTAAAAGATTCAGGTTTGAATGCATTTTAACTATCCTTCCTGTCACTCCTGCCCCTTTAAATCCCAAGTAAAATGTTGCATGGAGTGCTTTCATAAATAATTTACTTTCTGCCTGACACCAGTCAGGGAGGCATAAAGCTTTCTGTGTGTGCATACTGCTTCCAGAGCTCAGCAGTAACTAGATCTGAATTTAAAACAAAAAATCTGAAGACTTTTGTTTTTCTATGAGGATGGAAGAAGTTCAGGGATTTTGAAAGAGTCAATTCAGGCCTCACCACATCAGACACTCTCTGTGGTGTTTGAAAAAGCACTGTTCATTCATCCTGACCCCCCAGATGGGAGAGGGATGACGTGAGGAGAACTGCCCTTGTGGTTAAGGAACTGGGTGGAACTCCTGGGATTTTGGCTCAAGCCTCTGCTCTGCTCTAGGTGATGTTGGCCAGACACAATTCACTCCTGTGCTGAGATTTCCAGGCTACTCCCAAACAAGCTGGGAGGCAGAATAGCTGCATTGATCTGCTGTGTTCAGGAAAGATACCTGCTGCCCACTGGGGCTTAGCTAACACAACAGGTGTGTCTTGTTTTCCCAAATGACCTTGCAAAATTGCTAAATTTCCACTTTTCAGAGGGAGAGTAATTACTGGGCAAGTTGTGGAGTTGGGAGGTGTTTTTTCCAGAAGTCTTTTATGACCTTGGGCAAAGCACTTAGGCAGAAATTTAGTGAAGTATTAAAGCATTTCAGTCCTATTGAGGGCTTATCTCTGGTTCATTTCAGTGGGATTTAGGGTTCCACTTTCTACTTAAGTATCTAAATCTTTCTGAGATCCATAAAAATCTTAAAGTTTCTCTTTGGAAAATAAGGGAAAAATAAAATATATTGTCTCACAGGGGTGTTTTGAGAAGAAATTAAGGATTGTGAAAAAACCAAAAAAAATTGACTATGAGGCTATGTAGATGTGATGGAGAGAATGATCATGTATTCCTTAAAGCAAATCCTGGAATACATACTTGGCATGGGTGTTGTACAAGTGTTTCCATGCTGGCAAGAGCACCCAGCCCATAGTGCACTCAGCTCATTCTATAATTTACAGCAAACCTCTGGAAAAATATTTCTTTCACTTAAAAAACCCAAAAAAACTCTGCCTGTGGCATGGCATCTGGAACATGCTTAGCAAGCAGCAGGAGCTCTTTATAATTCATCAAAAAGGCCACACAGATAATGAGACAAGGTTCCTCACTGTAGCTAAATATTTCTTCCCAATGCTGCTTCAAAACAAAAAGTACCAAGGCAGTGGGTGTGGGGAAACCTCTCTCCAGCCCCTGGTCTGGTGTGTCCCAGGCAGGAGCAGTGCCCAGAGCTGTACTTGTGTTTGGGGGGCACCATTTGTCCCCCCACTCCAGGGATGCTCCAGCACAAAGAATGAAACCACAAACCTCTCCTGCCCGGCTCTGGCACGGAATTTGGGCTAAAGTGCCCAAGCTGAGGTTAAATGAGCTTCAAAAAGCTGTCAGAGCTGTCTTGGGAGCTCTGCTGCTGCCCTCTGCCACCACCATGCTTAGAGTTGAGCTGAGGTGGGAGAGGCTGCTGGCTCCAGACAGACCCAGAAATTGTTGTTGGAAGAGAGGGCAAACTGGGTTTGGACTGTTTTGTTTCTAGCTGACAATGTGGACAGGGCTGAGCTGAGCCTGCCTGTGACCCTGGGGAAAGAAAATGACTGTGGGAAATGATGCTTTCACTTGGCACCATTTCCACTGGGAATCAGTAAGGATTTCAAAGATGTTCCCCCTGATGTGCTAAAGCTGAGCTTAGAAAAACACAGAGATGAAAGGGCAGCCTCCTCTGGCGCACGCTGAGATGTGACAGGGAGAGTGGCTGCTGCTGCACTGAGCTGTAATGAGCTGCTGTAAGGGGAGTCACAAGCACTAAAAAGTCAAATGAACAGGAATGACTGTGTGCAGGGTGATTCCAGCACTGCCAGGCTGCCTGTGCCCATGGTGCCTTCAGTGCCTGCTCCTTTGCAGGGCTCTGTAATCCCATGGGGCTGGGGGGGGCCTGAGAGTGAGAGGGAGAGAGAGAGGGAGAATTGCTGCACCACATAAGCTTGCTCTGCATTTTGGCCACCTTCCTTCACTATTTTTCTTTGACTTTAAATGTGAACTGCAGAGGCTTTGATACTGTAAGAGAAGAGGAAAGTGAGGCTCCTGTACTCCACTGAAAAGCTGTTAGGTTATTTCCTAGTCTTACATCTGTCTTTTCCAGTCTGCTGTAGCTGTGGCTGTAATGCAGAGATAGGGAATTTTCCATCATGTTGTGTGAATCTGGGAGGATTGTGAGGCACTGTAATTCTATGAAGTTTTAGAAGCACAATCTCTTCGTGGGGTTCTGTGTCTCTGTTCTCCCACCTGTATTGTGACAAACTTGTAGGTGTGGTGTGTGTTTATATCAATGAATCCATGTGTTCCTTCTTCTTTTTATCCCATTTAGTTCCATGAATCTGTTAGAAATTAGTGAGAAAGGCACACATCCCTCTGTGTGTGGGATACAATGTCAAATGGAAGGGGAAACAGAACAGTGGAGAGTGTGAGGGGATGGAAGTGCTTCTACCTGCTCTTCCTTCCCTGCATAAGCTCTGCATCTGACTGCAAACTAAGAATGGGAGAAGCAACATTAGAGAGGTGTGTATGAATGATTTGCTAATGGTTGTAAGCAGAGGTTTCCCTCTCTACTCCTTCAGTTTGGGGTGTGCCTTTTGGTCTTAATAACACTCACTGAGATGTGCACTCCTGCCTTGGGGATGATAAATGGCTCCCAGTGATCAGGAATGGGACTACTTTCATCTCTGGGGTAAGCAACCAAGCTAACTGCACGCAGTGGGAATGTAGGAGTTATTGAGGCAATAACCTGTTGAGTCACTGCTGTTTATTGTACAATTATTTGTGTTCAGGTCTGATGCCTAAATAATTTCCAATACTGAAACCTTGCAAAAAAAGGAAATGAATGCAGAGAGCATTGCTTCACATGGCAGAATGCCCCTGCTGAATAAAATCTATAGCTATTTCTCTTACGCTCTGGTTAATAAGGTTCAAAAAAAATGATGGTTGGGCTCCTCAGGGGCTGACATCAGAGTGCAGTTCAGAGGAGTAGCCCGAAGTTCAGACATTCCTCTGAAGCCTATCTCATCCATTTGAATGTCATAGGGTCTTCAAACCTGGGCTGAAAACCCTGTGAGGACACACTTCTCAGGTACCTCCTGGAGCACAGAGAAGTGCAAAGGCATGCAGGACTCATGCCATTTCAAGCCTGAAAACAGAAGTTTGTGGTGTACTGGTAATAGGCAGAGATTTAGGGTGGAGGAGGATCTTAATGACCTGTTTCAAACAATGGAAAATCTCACCTTTGTTTAAAGTATGGAGTGTGCAAGGCTTCTTAATAACAAATGAGGGAGGGCTTTGTGACCTGTCCCTATTTACTTGATGTTCATCTGGCTTATTACATATCCTGCCTAGTGTAAGATTGGTTATCCTAGCCCAGCCCAGTGCCAGCACCCTGACACAACGACAAAACACTCCCATGTGTGAGCTGCTGGGGTTTCTCCAGGAGCTCAAACAGCACAGGCACATCCTTTGGCACACAGAGCCCCAGGGGCATGGTGCTTTTACAGGGACTGAGAAACAGGCAGGGCCCTCCTGCAGGGCAGCAGCATCCACAGCCCTTGGATGTGCTGCACACACGCCTGCAGGACGTGACCTGGTCACACACAGATCCAGGCTGTGGTTTTCTATAAGGCAGCACCCTTAAGAGGCATGACAGGTTTCCATCACAGATCCAGTTTCAGTAGGAACCTTCTATTCTGAAGAGAAATACTCTTTTTTTGTGTGCGTGAGAGAGAGCGAGTGAGCAAACAACCACACAGAGCCTAGCAGCTCTGGATTTCTGGATTGCATTCCTCAGCACAAGAGCTGGCAGCCTGTCAAGGATAGTCTTTAAGTATGCACATATATTTCTGCAAATTGGACACTAAGTGTCTTAGCAGAAACCTGGTACAAATGGGAGATGTTTCCAATCAAAAGTCAACATGCTGCTGATCCAGCTCATCACCATATCTTACCACTGGGGAGTAAACAGTTGAAGTACCTGGCTCACATGAGATGGCAGGTAAAGGAATTGGGGGCTGGGACCATTACTTGTTGCCTCTCAAGCTGCCATGGTTCTGCACCAGCCCTGCAGCTCACTGTTCAAAATACCCACTTTATCCTCGTTTCCATCCCTGGTTTAGCTCCAGTCTCCTGTCCTTGAAGTCCTTTGACATCAATGTGAGTCTTGAAAAATCTTTGAAACGTTATTTAGACTATTTAGAAATTGTGTGCCTACAATGGTGTGACTATGTGTCAGATCTGTGAATGCTGTCTGGGGCTTTGAAAAAAAGTACACATGAAGGAGCGAGAAGGAAGTGTATGAAAATCCTTGACTGGGGTTTAAACAATGATGACTAAGCATTGTCTATGCAGGAGTTAGGTTTAGCTAACCTAAATGCAGTGAGGCAGCTTTAGGAGTGAAGTGCTTTACTTGGCCTCCAATTCCATCTGCAGTGTCTGGATCTGTCCCTCCCACAGGTTTCTGAGGTAGGAGCATGGCTGAGTTTTCAGGGGACAAGAGAGTGACACCTGAGATGCTGTTAATGGAGACCTTGCACTGAGTGCACACAAAACTGGAAATTCATATTCTTGCTTAGCGGTCTGTATTATTTGTGGTATTGCTGAAAAATCTGTGTTCTTTAGAATATTAGAACAGAGACAGGGAGAGCTCATCTGCAGTGCTTATAGAGTGGTCAGAGACAGGTGGAACATGTCCCTTAACAAATGATCCACATGAAAAACTGCAGAGGTGAATTCAAAATAAGTGAAATTCTGCAGTTCTGGTTTTTTATTTCATAAAAGCCATCTTGATAAGCAGGAAAGTACAAGGACAACTTTCAGCAGGAAAGTAGAAGGATGACTTTCCAAAGCAGAGGTAGGGTTGCTCCTGGCAGGAACCTTCCTGCTTTGCTGGCTTTCAGGACTGCCCATGGCCTTACCTGCTCTCTGGGCTTCTGAAAATCTCCGTGCACTATTGACACAATTTTGTGAGAAAAGTGCACTTTCCTCTCAATCCACTAAAAAAAAGCCTCTTTTTTGTTTTATGTTCTTGTCAGATCGTCTATGTGACATTCATCCTCCAGGTTGTGACATTAAATGCTGTATTCAGGAATTAGAGAGAGGAGGATAATGTCAACAGCAGCTGTCAGTACTTCAGCTTTCAGAATGTTTTGAGGGTTCTCAGGCAAACTGAGTTCAAGCTGTTGGAATGTGAGGATCCTTGTTTTCCTCCCTTCCCTCATGGTGTCTCTGACTCTTCCAGAGCACCAGAGCTCATCCTCCTTCAATCCACGGAGGGAGGGTGAGGAGTTGTTTCAGTGCACCTTCCTGGATCCTTCATGCACTCTTGAAGGCTCTTTGATTGCAGTGTTATTTCCTCTCAGAGCTGATGTGATTCCCTCTGTGCAACAATAAAACTTAACAATCTTTCTTCCCTTTCAAGAGAAAGGAAACAATTTTAAAAGATATATAGCCACATATATCCCCAACATTTCTAGGCTAAAAAATCTATCACATTTAAACTGTTGTGGCTTTGGCTCTGCTGGCTTTCCCACATCTGAACAATGCAGTGTCATGCTCCAAAACTTCCTGACTTGTAAGATTCAGTGCTGGGTTGGTAACTTATATGTTGTATTTTTTGAAATGCTGCAGTGCTGTATATCACGGGAAAGAGAAAATACTTATTTGTCCTCTGATACTGAGCACTGAGTAGTAGCCATGTCACATCTGAATTAGAAATATTTTAAATTGTGACACTCACCAGCATATAAAAAATATATTTGATTATCTTAGAATGTTTTTATGGCTCCATGTGAGTAATTCAACAGATGGTACAAAGGCACTTGGTTATAACGTTAAAGGAATGTAAAAAATTGTCTTGTTAAAAATAAGAAAGTAAATTCTCAAAAAATTCTACAACAGCTTTACAAGTGTGCTGTGTGCCGCATAGATAAAGGAGTGAATGTGAATCCTTAATGCCATGCCTGCCTTGGAAACTGAAGTAAAATCTCATGAAAGTAGTAATGTTGTCCCACATGTACACTGAGAAAACATTTGCATTCCGTGGTTCTGTATCTGTCTTGAAGATCAATGTGCATATGCAGGTACAGGCTGTGTTCAGAGAGTACATGAGTTAGGGAAACATATCCAGCTGCTGTGAAATCAGGCTAAATTTGCAGCACAAATTAGGTGGAAATTTTCCAGATTTGTATTTAAAACCGGCACACTCAAGAGCTTTGTAACTAAACAAGCCCCATCTGTTTTAAAAATTATACAGCACTACGAACCAGCTGCAGTATACATCAAAATTTGGGATGTTGTATAAGAAACAGCAATTTCTAGGGTAGAAAGAAGATTTCCAAAAAATGATTTTGTGTGTCTCTTCTTGAAGCAGTTGATTAAATGCACTCATTGCCTAAAACAGTGTACTAAGTTTTTCATGTTAATTGTGAACTATTTCCAAGTCTGATTCTCTGATGGAAGTGTTCCATCACACCTTATGGCTGAGCTGTATTAGCTGGTAGGTCCTGCTCAGCTAGGAGAAGGCTCTCTCTGGCACCAGCCAAGCCACAGTTGGTGTTGAATGGCAATTTCCAGTAATATGTGCATTTTCCACTGTCTGTGCATCATGTGACTCCTCTTCCTGGGACACATTTGTGGACACAAGGAGGAGAAGATGGTCAGAAGCAGTCAGCACAGATGGAGGAAACAGTTTTGCCTGACCTGATTGCCTTCAGTGATGAGCCAGCAGCATTTGTGGGTGGGTGAGGAACCTGCCTGTTATTTACCTTGACTTCAGCAAGGCTTTCATCAGCCTCCTGGACATCCTCTGTATGGTGTGGGATATTATATTCTGGATGGACAGAGAACTCAACAGATGGACAGAGAACTCAAAGGACTGGATAACTCAGCATGTTGACCCCAGGCATACTCATAGGCATCTAGCAAGTGCAGTAGTCCAGCATTTGGTGGGACCTGTCCTGTTTGTGACCTTTGCCAGTGACCTGGAGGAGGGGATGGAGCACACTTTTGTCAAGTTTTCAGGTGACACCAATTTCCAGGTGCTGCCTGTCTGTAGCTTGAGGGCAGACCCACCAATCAGAGGGGCCTTGACAGGCTGAAAGGCCAGCAGGATCAATAAGGATCAATACAAACTCCCCATTGGGGAAGAAAAAGCCCTGCACACAGTAAAGGCTCCAAAAGGCAGAGCCAGATTCTTCACTGAAATTGGTGGAAGGATCAGAGGCAGCAGACATAGACTGTACAAGAGAGATTCATACTGGGTGTAAGGAAAACTGTTTTCCCCATGATGACACTCAAGCAGATGAGCAGGCTGCCAGAAGGGCTGGGAAGTTTCCATTCTTGGAAGCTTTTAGGACCTGACTGGACAAAGCTCTGAGCCACCTGGTCTGACCTCAGGCTGGCACTGCTTTGAGCAGCAGGTTGCACATGGAGATTTCCTGGGCTGCCCTCCAACCTGAATTACCCTCTGTGATCCTCTAAGGGTTGAACATTTGGGATTGAATATTTTTTAGTCTTGCAGGTGATGTAAACAAGAGCTGACCACAGGGGAGTCTGACCTACATATATTAGCCTGGGATTTGGTATTTCAAGTCTCCCAAACAGCCTGGGACATAACAGGAGATGCAGTTCTGTAAAATGACAAACCTGCAGTACATTTACTGACTGACTCTAACAGGCCTGCTCAGCTCTGTTTTGTTTCAAGTATCTCTGCTGGCTCAAACACTGGAATGTGTTACTGTAATAAACAACAGAATAGTGGCCACTCATCTGGGGTGTGCAGGGGGATATCTGTATGTTCATTTAATTCAGGAGACACTATTGCCTGAATTGATAGTAGATTTGCTGTTCTAGCAAGAGAGGGAAGAAAACAGAAAACGTGATTCAAAGCTCCTGTAATCAATTAGAAGTGAGTAGACCAGGAGACCAGGGTGTGAGCTGAGAGCACATCAGCTAACGCCCTGAATTCCTCTGTGTGAAGCAGTTGACTTCACCCAGAAGGTGCAGCCAGGCCCTGGACAGATGCTCCTCTGCAAGTTCAGCTGAGCAGAGAGAAGATGCTCCAGATGCAGGTGTTCCTCAGTGCTCCTGTGCCAGAGGCTGCTGGCCCTTCCTCTTTGCTGGCAGAAGGGGTTTGCCCGAGCACGGACACCTTTGGTCAGGCAACATCAGCAGAGCCGGCACAAACTGGCCGTGAGGTGGGTGTGAGCTGCTCCCAGGGGATTGCTGATCCCAGGGGATTGCTGCTCCCAGGGGATTGCTGATCCCAGGGGATTGCTGATGTGAGTTAGGGAATGCTCCCATGGGCTGCTCAGTGTGACACATCCAGTGCAGGGGGAGGCACCAGCAGCATCTCACATGGAGGAGCATCTACCTGAAAAACGAGTGCCAAGGAACAGATGAGCTGTGAATTCACACCCCTCTGGCTGGGCATTGGCTTTGTCCCTTCCAGAGGGTGATTAGGTTGGTGTGTCACTGCCAGTGAGCAATGGCACCCACCCACCTTCTCTGAAAACTCCCTGGCATGTTGTACACAGGCCTTGATTATCGTTGTCTTCCTCATTGACTCTCAAGAGTATGAATGTTTTACAGAAGCACAGATGTTACCCAGAAAATTCCAAAGTTGTAGAATTGTCTCGTACTTATAATGCTTTTAGCTACATTTTGATATTTCCCTGAAGGATGCAATGCCTTCTTAAATCTCTTTCTGGACAGAAAGTCCCTTTGTAATGCCCTTATACTGCAGAATTTTGTTTCTTCTTCTTCTTTTTTAATTTAAAAGCTTGCTTTGGGAGTTGTTTCACCTTACACGACAGTCAGTCCCCAGGAATTATTTCACTTTTATATAATGTGCACATCTGTGTTCTGTCTGTGGTGTGAAAACCAGCAGAATGCTGGCTGTTAATAACAACCATATATCCACTGCTTTCCTACTGCCCCTGTGACCCTCCCCAAAGTCATTGGCAATTCATCATCTTGTAGTAACTTCTAATGAGCAGCCTGTAAGGGGTGAATTCCTGATGGTTTAGTGTGGCTGTTCAGTGTCCTCGTTGCCCCTTGTGTCCTGAAGAGTCCTGTACTCTAGAGGACAGTTTCAGTTCGCCTGTCACCAAACTGTGACCACCTCTGCAATGGGCATGGCAAGTACTGAACAGGCTCCATTTGATCAAAAACAAGCCCTAAGGGTAGAATCTCGTGATGATTATTTGTGACAGACGTTTGCCTGTCCTACAGTGACATGGGAGAGCAGCTCCTTAAATCACAGGACTGTCAGCAGCTGCAAACATCTGCAGATGTAGGATCTGTAATCTCTCCTCTCAGACCTTGACATTGCTGCTTAATCTCTTCTATTTGTGACTACAGTTTTGTTTTTATTTTATTTTTTTTAGGAGTCACATAAAAACCACTGCAGGAAGAAATTGTAGTACATTTCTAATTTGAATGGCAGTAGATATTGCAGGAATACATGTGTACGCCTGTATGTGTGTATCTATACACACATACAGATATATATATATATATATGTAAATAAAACCACAGGAAGCTCTAATGCAAACATTACCACGTACTGTGAAGCTAAATGGAAGCAACAGATATGGAAGCATGGGAAGGAGGTGCTGAGTTTTCAGGTGGTACAATAATGAAAAGTTAACGTGCCTTGGTGTCCTGGTGGTGACACCCATGAGAGGCCAACACATGCCTCAAGGACAACACGCCCAGAGAGGTGCAATCGTTCCCTATTAAAGTGCTCATTGTTTTGGAACAGAGGATTTCCTTTACTGACCAAAGAGCTGCCTTTGATTAACCAGTTTTGAAATGAACGAGTTTCTAAGTTCTTATTTTTCTCTTTTCTTAGGGGAACTATTTCAAAAGCCTTTTGATCTTTGGTGATAGGCATTTAGTAAAAGGCAGGTACACCTTTACAAAAAGAACCCTGGAAGTCTTGTTGTAAAGGTAACGTGTATCAGAAAACATTCAGAATATGTTCAGCAGGTCTATTGGTTTCAGCAGACCCCTGCACATTCACAGAGCTGCTCTTATGCTCATTTTTTAACAGGATCAACGGTTCTAAAAGGTAAAATCAGGCTGCCGGTCTGTGAAAAAAAAAAGGGCAGTATCTACTGCAAAGGTCAGAAAATATTAATGTGGCATCTTACACTCACAGAGTACAGGCAGCACAAATCTCTACAAATAGGCATCCTGCTGGTAACCAATTGAAATGTAGGAGGTAGTTAATGTCTTTCAATTGTAAGTGTCATTTGATCCCCAGGGAGACATTTAATGGATGGTATTTTCCTACTGAGAGTCCTGTCTTTTCTTTCTGTACTTCATTAGTAATAGTTCAGGGTCCTCATGTTAATAAAAAATGTATGCACTGCTTACCTGATTTTTCACATTTCACACACTGTATTAGGAAAATTGATGTTGTTCCTACAGAATTAAATAGAATACTTTAATTATATGGTGTCTCCCTGGCTGCAAGCAGGTTTTCCCCACTACTTATTAACAACCAAAGAGAAGGAAAGAACAGAACAGAAAAGATAACAGTACCTGAATAAAATAATGGCTATTTGCAAATCAACTTGGTGTGAAAGTTTCCCCCCTCCCCATCCAAGCTGTGTGGTCTGGATTGGTGTTGGGGATCCTTCAGAATGCAGGTCTTATCTGAGTTATCTATGGGAAATGGATGCTTCACTTCTCCTGTGGAGGTGGATCTGTGATATGAAACACTCATTTACTGAGTGTTAGTAATTTTACCCATAAGTGGAACCTTGCAGTGTTTGACATGGTAGAGCACTAATATTCTCCTGCCATTAAAGGAGAAAAAATCACTCAAAGAACTCAAAATTCCACAAGTAGAGCTACCTGGAGTAATTCCAGATTCAAAACTCAAGCTGTTTCTCTCCTAGAGTTTCCCTGGTGGCTCAGGGAGACTATACTCTTCCCCAGGATCAGGGGCTGCCATGCATTCTCTGTACCATCTTGGGTGACTGCTGTCATGTTTTCACAATGTTTTAACTCAAACTTATTTGCTGGTAATCTTTATGAACTCCCCAATAAGCAGATAATTTAGTAACAGAAATATCTTACTTTAATGGTCTGACTAAATAAAAAACCCACTCTAACATGCAAATATAGAGCCTCCCAGGAACTGTTCTGTGTTGATGGGGTTCAGCTCAGAAGTGCAACTCTATCTATATTTGTGGCTGTAGTGTTCCTGCATGGGGAACTTGCCTGGGATGGCAGAGAACAGACCATGCTGTCTGTAATAAACTAGTCCCCTGTGACCCACAAAAAATACACTGGATTCATTATAAGTGAATCCATTGAGGGTGGAAAAAATCTGATAGGGGCTAAAAAGTGCTTTTTTTTCATTAGACATGAGCTGTGCAGGTGCAGGAGCTCACTGCAGATGTTTAGTGTGGTCCTGAGCACTGGGCTCTTGTGCTGAAGTGAGGCTGCTCACCTTTCCATTGGGCACTTCCCACCACCACAAGGAGCTGCTCCTCCTGTGTTTGCACTTACACACGTGTTTGAGTGCTCTGCTGGAGCAGAATCAAGCCACCAGTTTCAATATTGACTTGTTTTCGTAAAGTTGAGCATGTTGTGTTTTGTTACATAGCTCGCGGTGGCGAGAGAAATCCATTAAACTTGAAGTTAATTAGTATGGGAAGACTGTAATTTATCGAGATTGCCTGAATGGAAGTAAGGGCACTGCTATTTAATTAGCAAGTGCATTTGGATTTTTAGATTATTTTTTCCTTTTTGATTTTATTCAAAATATTGTAAGTGCTTTGAATATAATGAAAGAAGAATAGATTAAGGACAGGCGAGTGAACAGACATAAAAAACCTATGGCATAATATTAATTTTTTTTGCTATTAAGTGCGTGCTTCTGATCAGATAAGAGAACTTTTATTGCTGTGGTCTATTCTCATTTTGTATCTTAATTATGCCTGAAAAGATTCCTGAAATGACAAAGTCCTAATTTATATTACCACAAAGGACCAATCTTACAGAGTTATTAAACCAGAACGTGCCTATTTGTTGCTTCTTCTGCTTCCCTGTTTCTGAGACCTTCCACTGAAGTCATGGGCACCTTTGGGTGATTTCCATAAATGTTTACACTCAGCTGTGTTTTATTCTGCTTTTTTAGTTTTCCTCAATTTAAGTCATTGTAGATTGAAACTTCACTAACATCACTACTCTAAATTAAAAAGTGGTGGGACAAGAGGAAATGGCCTCAAGTTGCATCAACCAAGGTTTTGGTTGGATATTAGGGAAAATTTCTTCATCAAAAGGTTGTCAAGGACTGGAACAGGCTGCCCGGGAAGGCAGTGGAGTCACCATCCCTGGAGGGCTTTAAAAGATGTGTGAATGTGGCACTTGGGGATGTAGTTCACTGGTGGCCTCGGAGGTGCTGGGGGAAAGGTTGGACTCCATGATCTTGTTTCCACCATAAGTGGTTCTAGAATTCACAGCTACTCTCCTCCATGGAGAGTGAAGCCGGTCACAGGACGGACCTTGTCCTTCCAGCTCCTGATTATGTCCCACTAAGGGACAGTGGGATGGGACATTCAAGTGCACTGAATAAAGCAGAGAAAATTCTCTCTGAGGAACATACAACATGCTCAGTCCATCCATCCATATCCATCCATATCCATCCATATCCATCCATCCCTCCATCCATATCCATCCATCCCTCCATCCATATCCATCCATCCATCCATCCATCCATCCATCCATCCATCCATCCATCCATCCATCCATCCATCCATCCATCCA
>JBBMKD010000040.1:9685707-9789826 GCA_037834095.1 Argya squamiceps
AACCCTTGGGAAAGACCCAATTCCCTCAAAAAAAAAAAAAAAAAAAAAAAAAAAAAAGGTAATAGTGTTGCAGTTTAATGCTTTTATGTACTAAGACTCCTCCCATAGCCCGATTTCCCGGGCATTTTTTCCCGGGCATCCCCCCGCAAAGGGGATTAAACTCGCTCGCTCGCAGCCCGCTCGTGGGAGCGTTCTCTGCTCTGATTGGCTGTCGGGCGAAGGCCCCTCACAGACGCGGCTTCCCGCCATTTCCTGACGGGGCTCCCCCTCAGGGACTGCGATGTCGGCGGTCTCCGCCCCCGTCACATGGCCGAGCTGCCTCTTGCACGTGGCAGGTGTTAAGGCTCCCCGCAAGTATAGTATTTTATGCCCCATGTCAGAAAATGGATTTATAATGTATGTTGAGGCATAAATAAAAATTAAATTGGTTTATCTTGATGTGAGAGACGACGCTTGCTTTTAAAAATTTTAAAGGTTTGTGAAAAGCTTAACAAAATACAACAAAGGAAAAAAGAGCAAAAAGGACATCTAAACAACAAATCACATCAACATAACTATACATCAATAAAGCTTCTCGTACCATACATACAATATTCATCCCTTTAATTGTGAGAGCCAATCATCCCATTATTCATCTATAGCACTCAATAAACCACAAGCAAACCATGCTGTTTCAACACACTGTTTAATTACCTGCAGTTCAAGCAAGTAGCAGGAATAACTCCAGCATAGAAACCTACAGTTTTAGCCCTTTTTCCCCTTCTGGTAAAGCTGGAGGAGGCAAAATCTCCTGCAGCATCCCAAATAAAGGAGTAACACCCAGAATGCAGGAGAATCCAGTTACCCATGGTAAGGTTTGGTGCCTGTGGCTTGGGAATGGAATTAATTTCCATCATCCTGCACAGCTTTCATCTTCTGCAGCAGGTGAGCAGGGCAAGAAAGAAAAGCACACAACCAAGTAATACCTTTCTGAAGAGCAGAATTATCTATGGCACAACAGGGATGGCTCTGCACGGAAATGAGCCAACCTAGGGGCAGCAAAATGAGCTCCAATGTCCTTTAACATAAAATTTCTTCTGTCCCTGTTTGTCTTCCCTCACACTCTATGTGCCTCTGTCCTCTCAGCTCTCCTCTCAGTCTTTCCTAACCACCTACAAGGAAACAGCACCTACAATAGCTGATTGCAGCCACAGAAGTGCCACAGAGCTGCATCATATATTTGCTTATCTGCTGCCAAACACCACAAGTAACTTTTTTTAGCTACGGATTTCCTCTTTCATCACTCAGCTGGTAGGAACTTTGTGGCCCTCCCACCTGCCTGGTAGAGCAGAAGTTGGGGTGGCTAGTTGGCTCAAAATTTTTGAGGGAAAGAATCCACCAAGTGAGGAAAAGAATCACAGCACATTCTTGGCTGGGTTGGAATTCATTGGGTTTTTGTCTTTGTTTTGGGTTTTGTCTTTGTTTTGGGTTTTTTGTGGTTTTTTTTTTCTTTTCTAGAAAAACAAGATTTTAAAAGTAGTATCACATCATTACATCATCAAAGTCTATTGCACAGACATAAGAAATCTTGATTAAAGTATTTCACTCTCGGATTTTCCGAGTGCTGAGTACCAGCTTGCAGTTTGATTTATGATTTTTAGGAATTGTCTTAGGTTTTGAAGAAGCAAATGAAAATAAAATCGAAATTCTGTATCTACATCAACACAGGCAAAAAAAAAAACCCTGAAATTGTTAGATGGGACTTGGTTATCTCCAGAATTTTCAGCTTTGTGAATACCTGCCAGCAGGAACAGGCTGTCACCCTTCAGAGAGGTGAACTGGAGGGACTAACCAGCACTAGAGGGAGGTGAAAATCTTTGCCAGGATTGAAAGTTGAAAATCTCTTTTCACAGATAGTTGCTGACAACAAAGGAGCAATGTGAAGTTTGGACAAATTCTGGAATCTCCAGCTTTGCTTTTGTCTGTGAAGTGTATTTACAGGACCAAACCTTTCCTCCAATCTCATTTAGTCTTGCATTATGTCTGTTCTCTGCTGTGGCCTTGTTCTCCTTAATGATCCATTTCAACAATATCTTTCAATGTTTTCCATGGTTCATCACAGCCTTTGTGTAGCAACTCAAAAATTCACTTGTTTTGAAAGTGAAGGACAGAAAAATATCATTTTATGTGGTATTCAGACTCCACACGAGCAAGATTGAATCAACAATGGCCAGATCTCTGCAAAATGCAAAATATAACTGTTGTAACTCTAAGAGAATCAAGTGCTGAAGCAGACCATGCTGTGCTGCATGTCATCTAGTTGTTGGGTTTTTTAATTAAACATGAACAAAGCAAAAGCAAAAAAAAGAGGAACTGTGGCATAAAGCACATGTACAGGCTGTTTGGGGACTCTTGCATTTTCTTGAAATGGAAAGGATGAAAAGCTTTGGAAACCACAGTTTGTGATTCAGTCATTCAGGCAGCTGTTCCAGAGGGCTAACATGTTTTGCCATGTACCAGAGTGGTTCCAGAGATAAAGAGCCATTCAGAAAAGCCTACCATTTCAGGAACCCTGCTGTCAGATGCAGTTAAAATAACCTCTTTCACTAGGAATTAGTGAGAATGAAGAAATAGAACATTCAAGTGCATACATCCATCACAGCATGTTTAATCTACGAGATAAATAAAGATAGACTCTTATCCAACAAAATATCAGTCTAAGATCTTTATTCCAGTAGCTTTGTCTACAAAAATTGCTTTTAATCACAGAGGCTTTATCCTTTAAGCAGAAGGCTTTGCTTTGTCTTCTTGAGGCTCAGGAGCCTGCTTTTGCCTCTGCATTATTCCACTTATTCCTAAGTAGGTCCAGGAGCAACAGGCTGTATTTTTGTTGGAACACTATTATAAGTTGTTTTATGATGGGGGAAGCAGCACATGTTGCTTTGTGCCGTGGGTAGAAATGTCATAATGCTGTCATTTCCCTTTCAACATTTCCCAAACTTCTGCTTGAAAAGAGTCAGACACACCTTATGAAACACACTTTCTATATAAACAGGACATAATATACCTTTTTTGGCTCTGGTTTAGAATAATCTCCATTCTGTGATAGCTGCAGTGGAGTCTCATTATTTTGTCCTAGATGCACACTAGTGCACGTAGCACAATGGAGGGTTGGGAGCACAGTGCCATACAAACATGTTATTCATAATAAATGTGTTTTTTATGAAGCTAATACTGAGCAAACAAGGTTATTTAGCTATTTGGTTCTTTCTTAGCCCCTAAGAATGCCTGTCCATTTGAACACCTGTTGCATAGCCCTTCACAGGGATTTTGCTCTCTGTGTGCAAGATCTTAGAGACAGGCTTTGCCATGGCCTAAAAGGCTTGTGATTTGTACCAGCCTGAAGGTTTACACCAAACCTTTGTGTTGTTACACCCACTACATGCCACTGCCAAGACAGAGCAACACAGAGAGACCACAGCAAGCTGAAAGAGATTTGGGAGGAGCAGAGCCCAGCACACCCGAGGCCGGAGCCACCACTTTGATACATGGTGACAACACCAACCAGTGCTATTTTGTCATGATGTAAAGTACTTACTGCTACTACTTGCAAACAGGTTTTCTTCCTAAAGCAGGAGCCTTAAAATGTTGACTCCTGGCTGTTATTGTGCAAGGAATGGTAGCATCTGAAACGTTTATGCAGGAGGAAAGTTAGATCATGTGCAGCAAGATGTCCTATGCTTACAACCACAAACCCAAACTCAGGAGCAAACACGTTGTTATTTTCCCTGTGATACAATTTAAAGATGCTAGCAGGTACTTCTATAATATTTTGACTTGATTTTAAAACCTTTTGCTTACATTTTAGCATGGAATGTTACAAAGGTGTAACTATGCACAACAGTTTGGACCAAGAGTAAGAAATCAATGTACATATCAAGACAAACAAAGACACAGAAGAAGTTCATCTGGCATGGTTTAGTTAAGTCTACTGCTTCTCTTAGCACATGTGTTTAGGACATGCTGAGTGGCTTGGCTGGATGCTACTTTCTACAGCAGAGATGTCAGTCACAGAAGCATTTCTCTAGGCAACAGAAATCATCTCTTGCAGCACTGGATACTGGCTGTAATAACCAGTGTGTGGTGGGACAACTGCACGGTTTCTTTTAGGTCTTCAAGGAAGAGCATGAGGTTTCACACAGGAATCAGCTGGTTTGATTGCCACAAATGTTTGCATTGAACTTTACAAAGGCATCCACACTGCTCACTGGGAAAAAGAAAAGAAGAATCCGATTTAGAGGAAGCAACAATAAATGATGTTTAGCAACAGACACAATTCAGCAGGTCTTACAATGAAAACCCCCCAAAACCCCCCCAAAAAACGTGAAGAAAGAATTCTTTCCTGACTAGGAATGCAATGTGATTCAAGACTTGTAAATTAGGCAAATGACAGCCAGTAATCTTCCAGCACCAAGTAATAAAATATTTCATAAATCTTTTTCCCCCTGCCAACAAGATTAGATTGAAACTCAGTAAGAGGCCCTTTTGTAAACTTGTGTTGCTATACTTATAAAAAGTATATTTTTGTCAGAAAGAGTCCAAGCAGTTTAAGCAGAATTGAGTGGACCTGTACACTGGTAGGAGATTATTCTATTTTTTTCATCTATTTTCAATTTGCTACATCAAAGTTTTTTCCTAAAGCTTGTCTTCCCTGCCACCCCCAACCCTTTTCAGTTACCATCTCTGCCTTCATTAATGGAGTTGGCTGTAGAGGGTATTTGTTGTCTAAATCAAAATCTGGAATAGCAACAATTTGTAGGGTTTGTCAGATGTTTACAAGGAAAAAAAAAAAAGATTCCTAACTCAATTGCCTTCTCTATACCACAGGATTTGTGTGTTCTAGAGCAGAGAGAATTTTTGGTTATTGGGTTTCCTGTTATGGTACCCTCAGGTACCCTTAGCTTTCAATTTGAGCAAAAATAAAAACTGTGAGAGGCACATGCTTGCAACTTTTTTGACAATAAAAAAATAAAGCCACATGAGAAAGACACTATTATATTATATTCAGTATTTTACATTAGCACAAATTGAAAATGCAGAGAGGCTAATAATGAAAAAAAATTTATTTAAAATAAAACAGTCAGAAAACTATTGCTTTATTGTGTAGAACAATAATCCAGAAGTCCAGTAGTCATATATAATTTAACCCAAATATCCAAAAAAGATTTTTTTTTGCCTGGAAGAAAGCTACACCTCTCAGGTCTTTATCCAGTTTGCATGGGACTAAGCTAAAGCTATAAATAAATACACAGCATGACAATTGATACAGGATTTGCTCCCTAGCCTCTAAAAGGCGCTGACAGTGGTTCCCAAAAAATAAAAAATATATCAATAAAGTTCCTTTTTGTTGAGAGCAGAAGTACAAATTCACCATAACAGTGCATGTGCACTTACCACATGCTGCAATTGCCACTAACTGAGAACAAAAGATAGGTGAAGAGCAGAAAACCACATGCTGCAACTGTACTGTGTACCTTTAGGGCTCTTTAGCAACTTCTTCAGTTGTCTTCTCCTCCTCAGAAACTGAAAATGGAGACAAAACATCAATGAGAAACACTGGAAATTATTTATTCAATGATAAATAGTCAAGTAAGTTGTTCCCTTAGTCTAAAGAATCCTTGGACTAAAGGGATAGAATTCAAAAAGCTGTATTAGGTATGCAGATGTTTTTACTTTTAGCTTTTTAATTCTAATTTTAAAAGAGTTTAGAGGCCAAACTTCTAAACTCCTGCTTGAAATCTCCACATTGATGATTTTTAACACACATTTTTCTTTGCATTCAACCACATCATTCAACTTCAATAGCAATATGAGATGGTTTATAGTTGCATCAAAGCACTGCAAGCTTTATTCATACCACATGCCCTGTATTTTCTTTACACCAATGCAATTTAGGAAAATTCCATCCTTCAAATCAAGACAGATGTTGAAAAAATGTGTTATATGCAGCACAAGGAGAATTTCTTGTTCTTAGTGAAGTTCACATCCAGCCACTTACTGAGCAGGGCACTGAGCTCAGCACACTGCCACGATCAAATTTAACAACCTACTTGTACTGCACTGCACGTAATTTCAAAATGAGATTTTCTGCTAACACTGTGATGCCAAACATCAAGGGCAGCCACACTGCATCACTTGAGTTCCACATGCTCCTGCAGATAGATCAGTGCCCACAGCTGCCAGCCCTTTACAGACACAAACATTTCAGACCCAGCTGAACTCTTGTACCCTCTGAAGTTTGCCACAACTCTTCAGCATCAGTGTCCTGGCTCTTTGAGTCTGTGTCAGAAATCTCTTGAGCTGCTGGGGCTACTCCTTCCTTGTCACTGTCCAAGTTTTCCTCATGGGCAGAAGAAGCTGCAACATCCAAGACTTTACTCACAGTTTTTATGAATCAAATTAGAAAGATAACTGCCTTCTCTTTCCATTCACCATCATAAATGAAGGTGAGCAATCAAGGCTCACAAAGCATGAAGTACCTGCCCAACATACATGCTTGAAGTGGCTGAAGACAACAGGATCTATCAGGTGATTAAATTTTATCATGCAAATAAAACTTTGCAAATGGAATTCCAGGGAAAATATGTCTTTTTCCACCTTTTCCAACCCTGGGGCAGAAACATATAAACTGCAGCTATTTAATGTATTCAAACATAGGCAAATATTCTCTAATGTATATATTATCTCTTGGTGATACTGTTGCTTTGTTTTCTGATTTCTGTCAAATTCATGGGACATTACATCTACACTCCACAAAACCTTGGAAAGACATCATGGGTAGTTTTAATGTAAAAATATTCTAGCATCAGGATGAAGATTCAGGCTGCAATTCCATGATTGCCAACCAGCCATTTTTCAATACTCCTTTAAGCATAAAGCAATCTTCTGTCCCTATAAAAAGCCTGTAATAGGTAATATTTAGTAGCCTGTAATAGGTAATATTTAGTAACAGGTAGTCTCTATACAGATACACTCTGCAGGAAGACTGAACACACCATCCAGCAGTTGCATGTTAAATTTTACTTGAGTAAATTCTCTCTTACCCTGTTCTTCTAAACTTCCTGTCAGGGGTCTCCATCATCACACTCTTTAACTGCTCAGTAGGAGGTTTGTCTCTGACTTTCTTGTTTCATGCTATACTAAGCTACAGGGACATTAAACACAGCTAAGTAAACAGCTTCTTTAGGAGTTCAACAAAGGCAGAAAATAGGAGTTTTATAGAGCTAGCATCCCATACCTTTCTCCAGGTATCACCTGGCACCTAGTTAAATATAGCACATTCACATTCTGAACATTGATTATTTACTTTTCAGAATGCTTTCTGGATTTTGAAGAAGCAACAGAAAAATAAATGCTCAGGAATTGGCACTTTTGCCTTTATAGGGAAGAGCTATGCAATAGAAATAGTACATTTGAAATTTGGAACTTCAGATATTTTACAGCAAGCAATACTTGATGTAATGCCATAATATTCACTATGGTAACAAGCTGCTGGGTTTCAATTTGTAACATCAAACATTCAGCTTATATTACCAAAAATTCTTTCTCTGGCTGATAGTATTTAATTTTATGTTTTTTCTTGTGTTTTAATTTCTTTTGCACTAAGAAGAGTAGATGTAGAAGGAGGGAACTAGGGGGAGGCAATTAGAGGGAACAACGTGGTGTTTTCTGCTTTTTAACAAAATCTCTTTTCCTTTGGATGGGAATTGTGTTTATTTGTCATCTACATGAATACCTGCCTTGAAACCAAACATTAACCACTTGTACTGAAAAAATTGTCTCTGGTCTGAATTATTCTTTATGGCTATCAGAAATCCTCCCAAGGTGTTAATCCATGTCTCTGTGGAGTAGCTGACACTGCCCAAAATACCAAGGGTCTTGTGGCAGGCATTGCATTTTGAAAACCCATGTCTGTATAATGGGTGTAGTATGTTTATACACAAAATTGCCCTTGGTTAGAGCACAAATCTCCAGCTGGTGCTTGTATTCATGTGGCTTTCCCATCTCTTCCTTGAGCACACGTGGTAGAAGCCCCTTTCCTGGTGCCACAGGTCTTTTGGAGGAGAGAAATGTGGCAGTAGCTGGTGGTCCCAATGCTCATGGCAGCTTGCACTGGGTCAGTATCCTTCAGGCCTTATCTCTAGCAAAGTCTGATGAAGATCACCTTGGCATTGGTTCTTTGTCACACTGCACACTGTCCAAGTGTCTTCTAATGCTTTGGGCACCACAGAATTAGGAAACAGTCTCCAACCTCCTGATGGCTGCCCTGAGCATTCATTTGACACCAGAACAAATCTCAGCCTTTTTTTTGGTGGTTTGTCTTGGAGCAAGCACTCTGTACTTCATTCACAAGTCCATTGACATTCTTCTCTGTCCAAGGGAATTGCTGGGATCCCAGGGCAAAGCCAGGTGAATGGTGCCCTGGCAAGCTGAGCATGAACCCCCTGCCCATCTCAGGTTGGGGACTGTCATGTGGGTCCTTCTGCATGAGGAACATCAGACATACTGCCTGAGTCCCCCACATCCTCCCCTACTGATCAGCTGGCAGCACAAAGCCTTACAAAGTTTAGGCATTTCTCCTTTGTGTTTCCCTGGATGTTAAATTTAACCCCAGTGCTATTCACACCCTCTCTCTCTCTCTTTTTTTTTTTCCAACCTGCATGCATGTCATATTTTTTGAATCCAGTTTAATCTCTTGCAGTTGTTCCATGTAAAATCCTGCAGTAACACCCTATTTCATACAAGATATTTTAATCTCTGCCTGGGTACAATGGTGACTCATTTTCCATAATCCTTGGATGAAGGATTTTCTCTGTTCAACTATTGCAAAGTTGTTAATAAGCCTGTCATTGACTCTGCAGCAAATAATGGATTTAACTGAAATCACCCCTAACTTTTGTTAGTTCAAATACTAAAATATTAAGCTTCTTTATTTTTTCCAAAGTAGTTGTAGAAGTTACAGTATCTTCACTGGTTCTGTGTTGTTTCCTGAATGATGATTAGTTTGAAAACCAAGTCCCTGAATTTCTCCATGCAATGATGATTATGATCCATTTTGTCTATTTATGCCAGATTTCTTACAATTCCTACAGGCTGTAACTGAACAAAATAATCTGAATTGTACAAATGCTTCTTTGCAATGAGAACACATGATATTTAATATTATGCTTTCCACTGATTGCCCAGCTGCTTTTTTGTCCTTATAGAACAATACCACTCCAGCTCCTTAACATCTTTACCAAAACACCCACTTGCAGCATTCCTGCCAAATGGATCTCAGTCAAGTGATAATTCCATCCTGACCATACAATTTAAAACCTGCCAAAAATTGTTTAGTTTCCCTTCACATCCACAAAAGTGGGGTTCATTGGGCTCTTTCTTAATTCTCTGGGGGAATTAAATAATCTCTGGGGGAAACTTCTCCCTGCATACTCGTATCCTTCATCAAAAGCACTGGAATTAAATGGCTCCATACTTTTCCTGCTTCATTTGGTGTGTTGTGCTTCCTCCCATCTTAGTTGGATATATTACTCTACAGAATATACAGAATATTACTCTACATAATATTCAGAATATTACTCTACAGAATATTCACAGTTTCATACATGTATTGTATTGGTAGCAAAAATCTCACCCTCTGTGTGTATTGTGTATATTATTACTTTTTTTTTTTTCTCTGACAAGTTGATCTTTTTTCTTAAGCTTTTTCACTGGTTATTTGTCGATTTTCAGTTTCTCCTGGGATAAGTAGCTGCATCCCAGTATTGCTGGCCACAGCTTCCTTCAATTTTGCCAGGCATTTATATATACACCACAGCACTTACAGGTCTGAATTAGGAGCTCAACTTTCCTGTGATCTCAACAAAAGACAATATAAAAGAACTTCAAGCTTCAGAGGAATCAAACTAATCACATTTACTGACTGTAGCCAAGGGGCTTTGCATATTGCATCAACAGCTGTTGCCAAAGCACTCAGAAGGATTTGGACATACCAGGGATTTTGAGGGCAAGCATCCCCAAGGTTAGTCAGAGCCACAACATACATCCACCACACAACCCTCAGTGTACATCTGTGCAATATCCACTGCTGTAACAGGGAATCCCAACCAAAACACTTCCTGCTCCTGCCCAGGATAGCTACAGGCACTCCCAGGCTGTCCTTAGCTCCTCTGCTTTAGGAGAGAACCATTTGGAGGAGAGCTGCATCCTCCCAGATTGCACTTGCAGGGACAGAACACGACTGGGTGACATTACACATGCACCTAATGCAATACCAACCATTTCTGTTGTGGGAACACATCTGGCTTGAGTTGAATAAATACAGAAAAGGAAATTGATTTTACAGATAAAAGAAAACTGTGGATTTGTTTTGAAAGCTTGTGTTTGCCTTTTTTTTTTTTTTTAGTAAGGCAGGAGATTTAGGAGGCTCCAGTAGCTTATTAGCACAATATCCAACATTTCACCTAGAAATATAATTTTTAGGAAACCATCCCTATCATTTCAGTGAAAAAAAAAAACATCAAAAACTGGTGTTTTTGTGAAGAAGAATTTCCTGCAGTCTTTAAAGACAATTTTTACAAGCGCTGACCTTGCAGCCTTGGGAGTGAGTGCAGAACTATACACTTCTGTGCACTTACAGTAGAAAACAGTCCAAACACAGGGTGATTCTGCTGATGGTCAGTTTGAATGGTGTGAATATCTGTGAGCTCAGCATTCCCCCAGCAGAGCAGAGTGGCAAGATAAGCAGGGACTGGTGTGCCCTGTGTGACTGACTCATCTTTGCTGCAGCTGGTAATAAAAAATAACTCGCCCAGATTGACTTTCTCCTGCTAACAATAAAGGAAACCCCATGCATGTGCATTGACTCCCAGAACCCAGATCCTACTGCTTGCATAGCCCCAAAGCCTTCAAGCTTTTAAAACAAGATTTCCAACTTTCCTGGGGCAGTTTTTATGCAGAATCAGCCTGGATTTTTGTCTGGGATGTAAAGCTCTAGTGCAAAATTTGACCAGCTCACACTGGCAGTCATGTCCTACCACCTGGTAGAAAACATGCTATAAGATGACCTTGAACCAAGGAGGTGGAAGAGATATAAACTAATTTGTACATTATATATTTTTTAATCTTACTGGATTTTAAGCTGCTACTTTGTACTTTTAAGTGGTGTTCTAAGTATGTTTCCTTATTTACAATAGAGAAGAAGAAGACAGCTGTTAAATTTTAAAATGACAGATTTTAAAATGAAAGCTATATTCAGTCTTTTCCTTGCTTGGGGAGAGGTGGGGATTCCTTCCAGCAGGACAGAAGTTTTATAACAAGACCATACAAGATAATCCGAGCCTTCTCAGGAGTAAAGCCTGTATTTCTTCCCTCAGTTTTGCATTTCCTTACCAATACATTTAAAACCAGCATATTTTGATTCTAATCCTAATTTTTTGATTCATTAAAAAGTGATCTTTCCAGTTAGAAACAACAATAAAAAAAAATAAACAGGCACTGGTATCCTGCAATTTTAAAAGATATTTTAAAATGCACTTTTCTGAGTGAATCACTTTACTTAAAGCAGTATCCTTCATATGGTGATTTTTTTTTCCTAGGCAGTCAAGATGAGGCTGGTATCTGTAATGCCAAACACCAGGTTCAATTACTTTAAAAATATTCTTTGCAGAAGAATTTGGTTTTATAAAGCTAAAATAATACAAGTTAGCCAGCATCATACAAATGGAATCCCCCTGGAGCACACAAACCAGAGCTGCAGTACAAAACAAGGCTTTGATATTTCAAGCTGACTATAACATAACCAATGTCAAGCTAATTCCAAAGGCAGAGAGGGGGGAGGAAAATCAAATTTAATTGTGAAATTAGAAACAGTATTTTATTTACAGTGCTTTAGAGCCCCTCTTATATTAGAATGTGATTGCTTTTGTTTACAGAAAGCTTCCTCAGTCAGGTCCATTGAAGGTCTCAGGATGTCCCCTGAAATATTAAGATAAGCAGAACAAAATATTCCCAGTTCCTTTTCATAGTTTAAGGACCTTCCAATGGAAAACTGGCAGTGGAGTAGAATTGACTTTTAAAAAGTCAAATGCTGTCACTTCTAGAAAGTAATTCAGGAATTTATTTGAGAAAACCTGTAAAACAGCACAAATAGCAGGTGTACTTGGCTCAGATCTAATCCAGGGGAGAAGACAGCAGTAGCAGCAAGAAATTGTGATTCCCTTTAAGAGCAACTTCACATCTTTTGGTTCCATTAGGGAAAATGGAAAGGGAAATTGTTCTAAATCCTGAGGTGATAATGACAGCTAAGATCCCCTTCCATAGTTTTGCCTGTCACCCCAGGCATGGCTGCCTTGGGTTCCACACCTCCTCCCTCTGTTCATGGGGGCTCAAACCACACCAACAGGAACAGGGGGAAATAATAATCACTGAGGCAGCCTGGGACAAAACAGGCAAAGCTGTGCAGCTGTCCCTGTAACATGGGCAAGTGCTTCAGGTGCCATTGGCCAGGAAGATCCAGGGAGCTCAGCATGGAGGGCTTGCAGATACCCCCAGGAACATCCCATCACCAGGTCACTCAGGACCATCTGAAATGCTCTCTCTCTCTCTTCTCTGGCATTTTATTCTGTGAACATTTAGGATTCCAACCAGCTAGAGCAAGTCACCCGACTTACTGCTTGGAAAAGAAAAACACTTAACACCTCAACATTGGGCTTAAAAAGGAAAAAAAATACCAGGTGGTTGACCACAGACTAATGCCTCCCTACAACACTGTGAAGTCAGCACTTGAGCTCCACACAAGAAAAAACAAACTTTTTCGTTCCAAACAGAGTCAAGAAAATAGCAATTACTTAGAAAAGCACTGATAATTTTTCACTCTGATCATTCCTATCTTTGAATGCACAGGATAGAAACTAGTGGCTGGCAACTGATGAACTGTTTGTGGAACCACCCTGGCCTGAGTGTGCTGTTTACTGGGACACAACATGAAGGCAGCCTCAGCCCTCCCTCACCAGAGCCCATGGGCACCAGGAGTTTAGTCCTTCTGGCATTCCAGCTATTCCACAGGATGAACACAAACCAAAGGCTCAGAGCCCAAGGTCTTTGATGAAAAAAGGAAAGCTGAGATTTCTAATAAACCTTCCACTATACATATATGACATCTTCTCCTTTTTGCGAGACATCCACAAGCAATCCAAATAATCCACGAGGAGAGCCTAAACCATGGCACTATGAAGCACATTATTAAGAATAAAGGTTTTCATCACTCCATACAGAAAGAGAAATGTTCAATGAGCCGAGCACATCACAGGTTGTTTGTGCCTGATGTAGGTCACCAGTTCCCAAGAAAAGCCTCATTAGTTCATAATAATGACCAGAAGACTCCCTGGAAGAGAGTTTATTCTACAATCAGCAATTTAAAAAAGATTCAGAGATGCCTATAATGGTCACAATAAAAGCATAACAATGCATGTCACATCAATCCAGAATAGGTGGTAATATCTCATAAAACTTCAAGAATATTGTTTTATATTCTGTGGCACAGAACTGTAGACACGAGAAGCAACTCACCTTTGTTTGTTTTAAACATAGAACAGTCTTTAGTTACTGACTGCAATGGATCACAAGGAAAACTAGCACAAGTTAATATAAACCATGTGTATGGTAAAAACACCCTAATAATTTGATGTATTAAATCCTTCAGGAGTTCTAAAAAAACTTCTAACTAAGACATTTTCTTTAACATTCCTCATAAAAAAGTAATGCACCAAGTTCTATCCACTTACATGGTTTTTAAAGGAGCAAAGTTGTTGTTTGAAAAGGATGTTTTTCTCTGCCATAAGAAACTTTGCCCAAAAATGAACACCAAAATCCCCATTATTCCCATTCAGGTTTGAACTGCCACCACAGGAAAACAGCAAGGGGTGCCTGTTGCCATCTTTTCTCCAAAGTAGGAGACTAACAGTATTCCTGAGGTTGTTGTGTTTACAGGGAAATTTCAAACACAGGTAATACTATGTACAGTAAATTAAATGCTAACAGATATTGTTGTCCAGAGTGAGTTGTTGCTTTCCAATTTAAATACATACAGTTACTTCAAGGTTCTAAGTCTTGGTAATGAGCTATTAATACAAGTAAAATCAGTACATCTATTTTCTCTTTAATAGTGACATTCATTTAGGCATTATTATTCACTCTATGTCCTTCTACCAGCTTTAGTATTTTTCTGAGAAGCTACTTGCCCCCTTGTTCTAGAATAGACAAATAGGAAGACAGTTCTTTAAGGCAGTTCTCCCCCATTTATTTGTTTGCACTCTTAGCTGGGATCTTCCAGGGTTTTTTCCATTTCACCAAAACCTTCCTCCTCAGCCCAGAGCATGCTGTAAAATTCTCTTTTTGGCTAAGCTGATGAAAACTAAACAGTCTCTCCATGTACCAACTGGGATCTTCAAATGCTCACAACTTCTACAGGTTTTTTTTCTAAATATTGTTCACTTTCTTCCAACAGAGATTTTCCAGTCATGCTATGATGACTCATCTAAAACTCAGTTTTATGAAAGAAAAACAGAAAGAAGAAGAGACTAGTGGCCAGTGTATCAGAGAGATATAAGTGCAGCAGACCAAGAGACAGATAAAAGAAAATGATAAATGTGAAACAGAAATGCCCAACAGAAGTTCCAAATACAGATACTTCCCCCATAGGATAATTTTTACAGAATACAACTTCTTAGGGCCTAATTTAGCTAGAGCAGTCTATCATAATCAGTGAAGAGAAAAAAGTCCTCATTCTTCCATGTCACACAAATAGATGCCTAGAAGGATGTGTCTGCTCTACTGAGCAATGTCATTCAGGAATCTCTGGATAAGTATGAGTGATTGTAAATCACTCTGAGGACTCTTCAGTAATTTTCTAAGTACCAACAGTGCCAGCACACCCAGAATTTGGTAAGTCACCAAGCCAAGCCAGCGTGCACTGATTCTATCGGCTGCTTTTGTCTGCTTGGCATCACTGGATGATGGGGTCAGCAAAAGTCCTGTCCCAAAAGCAGCAACTCCTGCCCAGAGCAGTCTCCATTTGTTTCTCTAGGCTGCAGACAACTGGCATTGTAGTGTGTTTGAAGCTTAGCATGGAAAACACTGGCACATTCACACACTAATCCTCCCCAAACCCAGTCACTCACTCAAATGGCCTTGGAAATAACAAACAGAGAAGAGACCGTGCCCTTCAATACATTCAAAGTTAGAAAAAAAACCTAGAGAAGTCAGGAAGAAGCCAGGAAAAGCACAGTTTGGGGCTAATTGCTTCTGTTCTTTCAGCTGATAAGGCCAAAACCTCAAACCTCAATACCAGAGTTGGAGAAGGGTTTATGGTGGCCACTCAAACACCAGAAGTCACAGATGCAACAACCTTGCCTAATACAAATAACAGTTTCCAACCTGTGAATTTTACAGCGTTTAGTTTGTCTGAAGAAATACTTAATTTATGGTCCCAGACACAGAGTACACTAGAAGGAGAACAACAGGAATTTAACCAGCATCAGGCAGTAACCAAGAGTGACAGCTCAAGCAATAAAAAGGTAGAGAAAATTAGAACTTAGAGGAAGATAAAAGCTTGGAAACAGAGTAACATACTTCAGTACTTATTTTGGTAACAGTATTTCACAGAATTCCAGATACCAGCAGTGGATTGTAAATTGCTTAACTTGAGGCAAGAAGAACATTCCAGGCAGGTACACTGTTAACTGTCTGAAATGGAAATTACCCTGATTAAGTATTAAGCATCCACCTCCAAGGCTGGGTTGTTTGTTTGTTTGTTATCTGTTTTGTTTGGGTGGGGGGAGTTTGCACATCCATGTATAATCATACATTTCATTATCTGTATACAGGAGCTGGAGACAAGCATCCCTTCACAGCTTGCACTTCCAAATATTAGAGAAAACCTTATAGATTAAAAGAAATAATGGCATTTCAAAAAGCAGAACTTCCCTGGTAACAATAAAAATACTCACGCCTTCATCTGCAGAAGTAGCACCAAGTTGCCAACAAAACTAGTAAAAGCTACTTAAATACATACTTTTTTCCAAAGTTCTGAAAGAAAAATTCTTCTCTACCTCACTAAAAGTGGAGCTATGCTATTTTTTTCCTCTAAATGGAGATAACATGAATGATAGAAATGGTTAAATCCAAAACTGCAAGTTATATCCAGAAGGATTTTAATTAGAATTTTTTTTAAAACAGAATAGCTGTTGTCTGCAAGTAGACACTGAACGAAGTGGTACAGAGAGAGCAGAGAACTTTTGAAACAAACCCCCATCTTCCTGTGACCATAATGCCAATGGAAACTAGTTTTGACACAGCTTAGAGGACAGGGATGCTGGTCTAGGCCTGTGTGTCAGACCCTGTGCTGCTGGTGGCCTTCCCTTCCAGGTCAGGAGCTGGGAAGAGCTGCTCTGGGGGCCGTGCTGTTCTGCAGGCAGGACCAGGATGAGCAGAGCTGGACAGGGAAGCAGGGAGTGCTAAGGTGACCTGGAGCAAGAATCTCTCCAGCCTGCCAGGCCAGGACTTGGGTTACACCCAGTGTAACCCCATTTGAACCATGCTCAGGTCCCCAGGGTTCCCCACCCTGGGCACACCTGTCACCAGCAGCTGTTCACAGCAACCTGCGCTGGGGACCAGTGGCACAGGACAGCTCTGCTCAGGAGCAAGTTATCCCAGGAACACCCAAGAGATCAGGCAAGGAGAACACTCCCTTGCTTCAATTTCTCCACAATTTTACATCCCAAAGGTTCGTTTCAGCCAGGAATAACCACTGCAGCAAGGTTTGGTAGAGGGCACCTGGGATGACCCTCAGACTCCCTTACAACTTTCAGTCTGGTTCTAGTGCTGTTTTCCTCAGTAACTATGTTGCCAGAGATACTAGATCTTAGAAATCAGTGATTTCTAAAGAGCTCCTCCACTTCCAGGTAACACCAGGAAAAACTAACAGTTCCAAGCCATATTTCTTCTTAGCAAATAGTGATCACTAAGTGCACGACGTCAACATGTCCAGAATGAGATCCTCAAACTTAAACACAGAATCATTAGAGAATGATTTGAGTTGGAATGGACCTTCAAGACCATCTCATTCCAGCCCCCTGCCATGGGCAGGGACACCTTCCACTAGACCAGATTGTTCAGAGCCCCAAGCAACCTGGCCTTGAAGACTTCCAGTGATGGAGCATCCACAACTTCTCTGGGAAACTGTTCCGATGGCTCACCACCCTCACAGGAAAGAATTTCTTCCTAATATTTAATCAATTTATGCTCCATGTTCCTCAGGGAAGATCCTAGCTTCCCTTTCTCAGGGAAGAGCCTCTTCAATAAAATGGCAGAAATATTTATCATACAGAAGATCCCATCTTATTCAGCAATTAACAATTCTTCATAGATAAGCATTGTTAAAGGAATACACAACCTCTTCCAGACACCAGCAAGTGCTTGTGAAATCAAAGGGAAATTTTGCAATTGCTCTGTAGAGCAAGAAATGCTGCAAGACATTTTTAAACCTATCTCTCAATGGCTCTAATTCACCAGAATTAACATACAACAGACTACTTCCTTTCTAAATGAAGTGGTCTACATATTCCAGAGAAATGGAAATTTTTAGGGCTCTAGCTGTTTTAACTACTACCTTATAAATATTTCTATATGTAAGCAGTAATAATCACTACTAAGGTGCTTACTCCTACTTTCTATAAACTGTATTACAGCAGATCAGACTAAGTATTGCTTCAAAATGTTATTTATAATAGATTGTTTCAGAGACAAGCACAGGAGCTATTCACATTTGAATTAAAATTGCATTCATACCTACACCTTTAGTAAAACTGAGCAATTAGAAGTGCTGCACTATTTCTCAAGTTTATTTGTTAAAAAGGCAATTAAGATGCATCCATTTCTCACTGGAGTCACCAAGGAAAAAAGTGAAAATAATTCCAAATTTGCTAACACCTTTGAGGGAACTTGATAAACACCCATAGATTAGCACTCCAAATACTCCTAATCTCAGTTTGATCTGTGTTTTAGACATATCCTCTCAAGATTAGTGGAAAAAAAAATTTTAAAAAAGAACTTAAAAATCTGCCAAATTAAATTCTTATCCCGTATCTTGTATATTTTACATATAGTTTTGCATTTGTATTATTGCAATTTTTTGAAAAGCACAATAAACTAAAATATTTCAAACACCCTGACAGCTCAAAATACTGAATGTTTTGCCACTTGTTAATTTCAGTGTTTAACAACAATTTGATGTTTTATTGTTTTGTGGAAATTTAGCCTAATATATCCTTAAAATTGAGACCATGACAGCATTTTCTTTGCTCTGCAAGATCCTGTTTAAGTTACATTGATAGAACAGATGCAATTATTCAGTGTGAATATCTCTGGAATGGCTAGTGAACTAAAGTGTTTAGATTCCTTAACAAACCCTTGAGAACTAGATCGCTGAAACAACTGCTTAACTGACCACATTATATGCTCAATTTAATAAGTTAAGAAATAGGATGGGGCAGTAAAATAAGCATTTGACTCGTTTTAGACAGTAACTCTGGTGCCAGAGGCAGGATGCTTTCAGAGACACTGATTTAATAACCTTAATTACCTTATGCTCATGATATGTCAAGTTAATGCCTGAATTAGTTTTCACTGCAGGACAAACTCCCTTAGGAACACTGATGCTCATTCTTAATGTTCTGTAAGAGGCAGAGCTTTAGAACCCACAACACACACACACTCAAAAACCACATTCATAAATTAACCTGGAACTTCAGCAGCTTCTGAATCAGCAGCAAGTTCCAAACTGGCAGCAGCTTCTGAATCAGCAGCAGCTTCCTGCTGTGCTTCCTCCACAGCATGGGATACCTCTGGAGCCAGTAAGTCATTCTCCTCTCCAGATTCTGGGGATACCCCAGGAGTCTCCTCCTGTGCTGTGGGTCCAACACTCTCATCCTGTGCTGCAGGTTCAACAGCAGCTGCTGCATCAGCCTCTTCCGTGGCCTTCTCTGCTTCAGTGGCTTCAGCTGTCTCTTCTCCATCACCTTCTAAGGATTTATTCAATACAATAAAGAGAGTAAAATGCATGCATGCAACAAAAGTTTCACCAACTACTTTTTCTTATCATCATCATCCTCATTTAAAGTGGGAAGCTAAGATTTGGGATCAGAATTAATAAAAAAAAAGGATCGATAATTAATCCCTCATATTTTCTAATGTGGCATCAAAAAACTATGTGTACAAGATGAGGAAACCATATTCTTAGTTACTGAGTTTCATAACATCTTTCAGTGGGATAAGAAAAGAAACTGTGGCTTAAAGATAGTGTTGGGGGTGCAGGGAAGGATCACAAAGGACCTTGCCAAGTGTTGCTTCAAACCACTCTGCTGAAAGGGCCAGTGATGGTTCACACACAGGTGCCAGAGGGAGCATGACTGTGGGATTACCACGTGGGGAATAAAACATTTGGTCTTATACAAGTAAGAAAATAACTTACTAATTTTAAGTGGTCAGAACTCATTTTCTTACATGAGACACGACCACTTCTGACTGACTATTTTCTTTTTACAACTCACAGCTCTCTTTTAAAGACTCATTTACACCACTGTGGGTCTGATTCCATAGAACCTGAAAAGCAGTGTTTCCCTGCCATGCATCACTTCAAATTCAGCTGAGATAAGTCAACAGCACAAAGCAACAAGGATGCTCAACCACCATGCAAACATGCAGCAACATCAAGTTCACAAAGGAAAAGTTATAAACCAACTGTTCATCACAGGTTCACCACTAGAACCAACTCACCATGTGAAAAAAATAGAACTGGAAATAAAGTTTGTAACATAGTGTAAACTATGTGAGAATTGAAACAAAAGAGCTTAAAGAGACATAGTCAGAGTTTGTTTGAGTTTTTTGTATCTGTTGAAAAACTGAACAAATCAATTTTATTTCTTGGTCTTCTTATGCCAGTGAAAGCCTATTATTTTGTGTTCAGGTTTCAAGACAAGTCCATTCATTGCTCAGTAAAAATCAAAACTTCACATTATGCAACCTGATCATGTCCCTTTAAGAAAACACTGTTAAAAAACCAAACAAACAACTAAATTCATTACACAAAGAACAGGCTAACAGCCAAGCTCAGCATCCAGTACACTTTATTGGATAGTCAAATATAGAGTGCATTAATTCAGACCAGCCAGCTTCTCCATCTCAGAACTGCCTTCTACAAAGCAGATCCAGTAATAAGCTCAATATGGTTTGGCCTTGCAAACATAGGTAGCTCTTTTAAAGTCTCACACGAATGGAGTTTTACAAGAGGAGGTATAAAAGTCATCCCAAGGTAGGCTGCAATGTACTCAATGGTGAACGACTGTCCTTTGTTTGTATTTAACTTCCTCAGGTTTGCAAAGAGATTTCCCTTGTGTCTGGAAAGTGTAAAAGCATATAGATTAGAAAGTCTGGAAAGTGTAAAAGCAGAGTATAGATTAGAAAGATTGAATCAGCTTGTGACAAGTTAAAAAGAAAAGTCATAGCTAAAAAAGAAGGAAATCAGGAACAAGCTTAAAGGTCACAAACAACAAATGGAAGACAAAACTCAGTGTTCACTAAATAAGCAAGTAGAACATCCTGCAAGCCAAACATCATTTTACATTTCAAATGATGTCCCAGATTTTCTATCACTACTTTGAGTCAGGCTTCTTCCGGGGGCTTTTAAAATCCCTCCCTAATTTGAGAGTAGCTTTCTGTTAAAAAGAGGCACAGGAAGTTTGCTATCACATCTCTTTCTAAATGTCGGTTTTCATTAATTATAATATCATTAAATATAATTTCAACGCTCTAATAAACAAAGAACCCTAGAATGATTGTTTCTCTTGTTTGGACAGACTTGTTTGCTATGTACAGTTCTTTGTAACAGACATTTTGGGTTCAGGCATAAGAGGAGAATTTTCCCCCACATGAGAAACTACAAAAATCCTATCAAAAGAATTTCTGATCAGCTGCTCTCCACTATTAATTCTTCCACCTATAAAGTTCTTTTACCATAAGCAGCAAATACTCCATGAACATGCTGCTTGGCACACTGCTTTTCTATCCACCACTTCATATGGTTACCAGCTCTGTTTCAGAGCTTATTTTCATCTTGATTTAATGTGCCCCTAAAAAATATATCAGAATACTTTGAGAACAGAATTTTTAACTGCTCTTATCAGCAATGTTTACTGTGAAAAAGTATAAGGACTGACTGTAAAGAATGCACAGGGAAAGAAACTACAATGGCACTTCTGGGAAAAGCAATACTGTGCTAACACTCTGTGACAAGATAAACACAAAAACATGACTATGCAGGGAACAGGAGAAAAAGGGGAGGAAGAGGGGGGTTAATTCTTTTAAGAATACACACAGAGGATTCTGTAAGAAAAGTAAGAACAGAACTGATGCTCATTCTTAATGTTCTGTTCTTTTGGGTGTACACAGCTGGGAATGAAGAAGGATTTTAAAAAGGAGCTGATTCAACAGTAGATTTGTATTGTGAATTGGAATTAGCTGCTCAGAAGTCCAACTAAAAACTCTGGGTTGAGCATTTGTTCAGAAGTCAAATATTGAAAATACTATAGGAAACAAGTTTCATCTGTGTTCACTGAGTGGCCTTAGAAACATTTTGGACTTCTCACTATGGATAAAAAGGGAGGCAGCAATCATCTGCCACTGGTTGTGGCATTTATGTGACTCATTAAGCAGCACAAAGCAGCAGATGATGGGATGTCTGGAGAGTACCCAAGCTGCTGAGCACTCAGTACTGTGGGTATTTCACTCCAACATGTGGGTAGGCCAGGGCCAAAACTCAGTACCCTGCAGAAGTGCACCTTAAGGGAAAAGAGGGCATACACTGACATCACTAGGAATATGCTGGAAGGTTTGTTTAATGCTTCCCTGTTCTCCCAGCTATGGCAGTCAGAATGTAATAAGGTTAATCCTCACTTCTGCCCTGAACAGCAGGAGACCAGATCCTTAGGAGAGATCTAC
Source organism: Argya squamiceps (assembly GCA_037834095.1). Classification (NCBI taxonomy): domain Eukaryota; kingdom Metazoa; phylum Chordata; class Aves; order Passeriformes; family Leiothrichidae; genus Argya; species Argya squamiceps. The sequence goes on from JBBMKD010000040.1 coordinate 9,707,800, forward strand.
TTTGGTCCTGGTTACATTTCTTATTTTAGGGATAATGAAGGACTGCAAATTGTGGCTGAATTCTCAGCATTTATTTAAACAATTGAGTTTTAAGACCATACAGTGTTCAGCTGCTTTCTTTTTTGGAAATTAAGGTATTTGACTACTGTAAATCTTAAGATCTGTAATTTTAAAGCTCTGAAACCAAAGCATATTTTGTAGAAGTTCAAGGTTAACAATTATAGAGGCAGACAATTTAAACCATGTTCTCACACTGAAAACAGAAATTAAACTCAAGATACTTTATTCAAATCTATTCTTTCTGTGCATGCAAATACATTAAATCAATTCCCTAGATGTCAACATTAAAAAAAAAGGAAGAGCTTCAAATGCTCTGGCTTCAATACTTTATTTATTTTTTTAAATAACAACCAAATAAAAAATATAAAGAGATTTTATAATTGCTTAAGAAATTTTCCTAATTGCTTTTCCTAGCAAGGTCATGCTTGCCAAAGTTCTACCTTTTACATTAATGCTATAACACTAATTGATGTAGACAGGGACAACATTCCATTACAAGTATTTGAACTAACATGGTCTAATTATTCAAGCATGAAGAGCCAAGGTAGGATTTGCTATACATTTAGGTAACACCTGCATTTCATTTAACCCCAAATTAGAAAAGACAAAATCAAAGTTGTAGGACAAAAAAATTGATCCAAGTTAAAATATTTTTTTTTAATGGTAGGGGTTTTTTTCCCCATTGAACTGTAGCTCCTGATGGCATGTGGCCTGAAGCCAACCTGTTGACTGAGAAAAAGATATTATCTTCTCCCCCACTGAAAACAAAAGAGCAAAACTGATTTTGACAGCATTACGTATTCAGTCAAGTTTCATTAAGCTTCCAGTAAATCAAATACCCATTATACCATTAATAGTATTCACACATCAACTCTTTCCATCCAAAGAGACTCCACAGGTAGATCCAAGACCAGATTTACTGCCTGAACATTAAGGCCACTACCAAAACCTGTGCAGCAGCAGCAGCAGCTTTGTAACAGAACAACACTGCACAACCACCTTTGTCTTCACTCCCACTCACACAGTTCAGACAAGAACTTGGCCAGTGCTAAAGCCTGATTAGACAATCCAGAGATCTGTTCCAAATCCTCATGTACCCAGGGAACAAGAGAGAAGAGCTTAACTCACCCTTCCTTGACCAAGGATTGCTTTTCCAGCCCTCAGCTCTGTCATGAAGAGTATTTGTGTGCTCAGTAAACTTGCTGCGGGGCGAGCTGACTACTCTGTAGGCCTGAAAGGGAATTAGACCTGAATGTACAGCTACATCCCTACAAATACACCAAACACAAAGAGGGGAGAGAAGGGACTTCAAGCAAGTGCTACTGCCCATCTTAAAATGCATATAAAATTTATTCTAAACAAGGTTAAAAAAATTAACAATCTGCTATACTATATTTATGTATTTCATATTTCTCCATTGTTAGAAAGCAAATACAATATACCATGCAGCTTTTGAAGTGCTGCAGTGTTCCAGGAATTAAAAACAGGGTTTTAAAAGATAATTACATTAAGATTATTATTTTTGTAATGTGGCAAAAACATGACAGCAAGAGAATATGTTATTCATCCAGAAATGCAATCATACATGTTTGATATTTTGAACAAATAGCTACTTACCACTCAAGAGGATTACTCTGTGGGACAGGGAAATATGTACCTCTCTGGGATGTGCTAGTCACTATCTCAGATCTTGGGGGAGAGGGGTAGAAGTAAGCTATAAAATGGAGGATTTAGGGATGTGAAGCACAGAATCAGATATATTTAGAAGCAGGGAAGAGAATGGTCACTGAAAAGCTTAACAAAAGCAGATGCTTACAAATTTTAACATGCTTTCTTGAAGTAACTAATGGTCTTATCTCCTCTTTTTTGTCAAATCTAACAAGGTTCATATCTTCCCCTTTCAGCTTCCGACCACTTATTTCACATCTGTCTTGCCCACTTTGAGATATTGCTAATTATAATTTCTGGTTGACAAGACAAGGCAAGGGGTTAGAGACAGGTGCCTTACTCCATCTTTGGACACATTCCTTTCACATAGTTTTAAATATGCTTTCCACTAAGAATGACACAGCACTACATATCAAAGTAAAACAGGCAAGCAATGGGCTTTCAGCTTCACTGAATTCTCTCAAGCAGATTTTAAGTTAGGCTGCACTTAGCTAAATGCTACCACATCTACATCCATTGATGCTTTGCATCTTGACCATACTCTTTAACCCAGAACACACCTTATTACCAAGCCAGCTCAGAAAACACAAACAGCTCCACCCCCAAACACTTACATAAAACAAACCACCAAAAGCAGCAACACCAGCAAGGAGATAGATGATCATGCTGTCTCCAGAGGAGCCAGGCACTCTCCCAGATGACATCTGGCGAGGAGGCGCTGTAAAAACCACGAGGTAAATTGATGTAAAGTGCTGCTAAAATATGATCACAAAAAAGAATGATGGAGTCTGAATTCTCTACGGGAAAGAATGATTCAAAAAGGTTATAAAACAGAGAGGTAGTGCTTATTGATGTATCCTATGACTGGGTTACACAGGGTGTGGTGCTCAAATGAATAAGGTCCATGGCTGAGCTCTTCCTGAGAGATGTTTTTCTGTGAACTGCATTGTCTGCTATCAGCTTCCAAGTACTGGGCACAGTCTATATAGACGAAGAAATGGCAAAAAAACAAAAGGAATGTAAAATAGTTTCTGATTAACGTAGGTAAAATAATTAATCTGTCCTTATTCTTTATGATCAGCAGAAGTAATGAATTCTTTCTTCAGATTAATAACAGGGAAATTTTTTAAAAACTTTTTCGTTTGAGTTCATGTGCTTTAACTCTCAGACTGCTGACACTTTGATACATACTCTTCACTTCATGAATTGGCCAACAGGGCAGAGAGGTAGGATTACACAATTTTTAACCTGATTGGGTACATACTAATTCTAACAGCAGTGCTATCCATTCATTTGTTATAAACTGATTCTTACTACACTCTTGGATGTATCTGTAATATCAAAAAGACACCCATGAAAAACACACATAATTTTCTTGGTCAACAAAGCTCTTTGCAGAATTTTGTGACTTGATCCCAAATGAGAAAAGTCTCATTGAAAAAGCGAAAAATAAAAATATATGAAAATGAAAAATAAAATGGCTCTGAGCATTACAATTGACAGCTGCAAAAATAATCACAATGTCAAAACATTGCCATCGTGTGCCGGATTATCTTTAGCATCATCTGTCTCATGACACACTTCTCAGACTCCTCTCCAACAGCCGGGCATCCCAATGGATTTGCGTACATCTATATTTTCGTTCGGCAGCAGCGTGTCCCTTAACCCTCTCCCCCAGGGCTGCTAGCTATAGCAGGACTGTGGTCAGCAAGCTGCCGTCGCCCAACACGGCTGGCAGATTTTTTTTTTACCCCTGGTTACACAACCCCTGATGCGCCAAAAGCCCTGGATGGTTGTGGCACACCGGGTCTGCTCCCGTTCCCTCCCGGGGCCGGCAGCCCTCCCGGGGGATACGGACCAGCTATTTTACACGGAAGGGAAGGCAGCAGCGCCCACCGTGCTGCCATGGGGCGGGGGTAGGGGGTCCCGGGCCGGCTCGGCCGGGAGTGAAACTGACAGGAAAGCCCCAGGGGCGGAGGGAGGTCGCCGGTCTCTGAAGCTAGGTGTGATTTTAGGCGTCTTTAGGAGCAGCTTGTGGCAGCAGGACAACTGCTGGCGCCCCTGGGAGTGAGTCCCGCAGGGATGTGTCCGAGGGTGGCTGGAAGTTTGGGATCTGGCTGGGGCGGAAGGCAGGATGACAGGTGTCTGGTGTCGGGAGCATCCCTGAGCCTGGAGCATCCCTGGGCTTGGAGCATCCCTGGGCTTGGAGCATCCCTGGGCTTGGAGCATCCCTGAGCCTGGAGCATCCCTGAGCTTGGAGCATCCCTTAGCCTGGAGCCTGCTGCTGGGAGAGGAAACCAGGCAAAAGATGTGAATGTTTGTGCTCAATAACCCCTTTTATCTGTTAGTGCAGTCCTGTCACACTGGGTGCTGTACATGCTTGGTGTTGTATTTGTAAGTCTAAGTAAATGTTCCAGTTGTGGTTTTTGGAAAAGGCGATCATCTTCAGTATGTCAGAAGAATGGATGTAGGTGATGGGATAGCTGCTGTTAACAAGCCATGTGAACTAATAAATACTTCTGTATTCTTTTGTAGGTGTGTTGATCTTGATTTTATGTACTGAAAGCTGATCTTTCCTCCTCCAAGATGGCATTTGTTTCAGCACAAGGGCCTACGGTGGTGGACCAAACCACTTTGATGAAAAAATACCTTCAGTTTGTGGCTGCTCTTACAGATGTCAATACACGTAAGAGACTTTTTTCCTTGTTGAAAATTACAGGTCTTCAGTAGTTTGTTTCACAAGTGTTGCAGACTTGTTCAGGTAGTTGATAAATGAGACAGTGAAGGATGTCAAATTCACTTTGAAATTTGAGGTGTGATTTTCGAAGAAGCAAAATGATGACAAACACTTGCTTGAGCCAAAGTGAGTGAGCTCTGTGTGTGTGTGTGTGCAGTTGTGTGGTGGTTGTTTGGGAGAGCTGTGTGCCTTATAATTGGGCAGTGATAGCTAAACTGATAAGATCTGATTGCTTCTTTGATCAATGAGCCTGGTGTTTTCCTTCATGACTTAGTTTTGCACTCACTTTTTTTTTTGCTTGAATTTTTATTTTCAGCTGATGAAACCAAATTGAAAATGATGCAAGAAGTCAGTGAGAATTTTGAGGTAAATAAAAGGATAACAACCCCAAGCAACAAAACCCCAACAAAAACCCTGTAACTTTCTGCAATGGCAGTAGAATTGAATTTCTGACCTTATGCAGTTAAAATATTAATAGTAGTATCCTGTGACTTACGATTTATATGGTTGTCATTGATTTTAGGTTTGTATTTAGGAATTAACCAGGTTGTTGAAGAATTACATTTGGGCTTAGAGAGTGTTCATTGCCTTAATCTTTATTCATTAAGCATTTAAATAAAAGTGAAGTAAGAGACTTTTCATCTATTTTTTTTGAATGCTGTGAAATGTCTGTATGTAAAGCTTTCTTTTTTTTAGTTCAAATGTGTATTGTACCCTTGTGAAACAGAGGCCCTTCTGATTCCTCTGAGTATTCCATGGTGTGGAAGTGAGAGAGGAGCTGTCAGATGCAGAATCTGACATCAGGAGTGGAGATGTCTCCAGTGACATCTTCTGCATGGTGATGGACCATCATTTTACATGAGCAGCAGAGAAAATGGGAAACACAAGTTAACCCAAGCCTTGTGTTAGCAGAAATTATACTTTAGTTGAATACTTAGTTGTTATATGCCTGTTAGGAAGTTGTAGAAAACTAAAAATAATTCTTGTCTAGTCATTATCTGCTTAAGCTATTTCTGAAACAATTTATCTGACTAAAATAATAGTTTTAACCGCTTGGTCTGGTGATCTGTTTAGAATCTGAAGACTTAGTTGATTCTCTTTGCCTTTCCCTTCAGTAGAGAAGAACTTGTTCAGTATTTGTTTGGCTAATGTTTTCTTGGAATTCATTTGGTTCTGTAGTGTGTCAGCAGATACTTAGTCACTGACTCTATTCAAAATTCACTGAAAATGTTTAATAGTGGCTTTGAATGGAACTGAATATAATCTGTGTGATGTCTGTTTTATAACTCTCCATTTTTTGTTCTTAATTAGAATGTGACATCATCCCCTCAGTATTCTACATTTTTGGAACACATCATCCCTCGATTTCTCACCTTTCTACAGGATGGGGAAGTTCAGTTTCTGCAGGAGAAACCAGCACAGGTAAACTGTGGAGCATCTCCTTCCTTTTTGCTGTGAAGTCCTTGATCAACCTAATGAACTCATTTAAAACTTGTTAAAAATAGATCTGTCCTTTGGAGTGGAATTGAAAAAGTCCTATTTCTAAATAAGTTACTTATAAACTTTGCTAATCTGGGCTGCTGTCAAAAAGGAGGAAAAGTAGGTGCAACAGAATTGGCTTTCTTACTGAAATATTACACATTGTTACAAATTGCTGCCTTTACTGAAGGTTAGGAGTGAAAGGCAAAAGTTGAATCTTTGTCATTAAATACTTAAAATTCCATTCCTTAGAAGAAGTCTGATTTTTCAACTGTAAATTTGTTAATTTTGCCTCATTCACATAGGTGGATAGTAGGAGGGGTTATGTCTTTGTATACAAGCCTATGTCTACATGAAATAAAATTGCTTTTTTTACTATTTTAATATGCAGAATTATTAAGCTGAAAAAGATGCTGCAACCAATCGTTGGGATTTGTAGGCTTTTCAAAAAGTTCTGTCATATCATTATTTTTCTTTTTTAAATTTTTTTTTTCCACAGCAACTCCGGAAGCTGGTGCTTGAAATAATTCACAGAATACCAACAAATGAACATCTTCGTCTTCATACCAAAAATATCCTGTCTGTGATGTTCAGATTCCTAGAGGTATTTTTTTACTTCCTCTTAAAGCTGTTTGAAACCTTCAGAAATATTTTCCTCTACTTCCTTCATCTCCCAAATTTGCCGGGGGTAGGATTGTCAATAGCTGTGCTGCTGGAGCAGGAATGGGAGGGTTCTGTTTAAGCTTCACCCATGCCCTCTCTTGTCACCTACAGGTTTTCTGCATGTTCTCTTCTCCTCTTTAGAAACTTGTATCTTACAAATGCAGGGAGCTGTTCTCATGCTGGGCAAGATTTTCTGGCAGACAGCTCATTTTTGGGTTTGTTTTCTGTCTTGGAATTCACAGCACTGTCAGTGGAAGCTCATGTGGGGGTCTCTGTTTGAGGGGCAATGGGGGACAGATCTGATGGTGCAGAGTAGTTAAAATATCTGGGTTTTATTGCCCCAGGGGTGGATTTAATTTCAGCTGTATAATGATATATTGATATATTTCAGCTTTATATTAATTTCAGCCATACTCTAGGGTTGCAGGGTATCCGAGGGAAAGTGTCTTGCTCATGCAAACCTGTATTAATGGGGCACTTCAGATTGTTCAGAGGAGTATAATTTTACAGGGTTTTGAAGTACCCACTCAGTAGCTGAAGGATTCAGCAGTGGGCTCACTAAAACATTTCTTTTTTTTTTCTTTTCCAGACAGAGAATGAAGAAAATGTACTGATTTGTTTAAGAATAATTATTGAATTGCACAAACAGTTCCGACCAGCAATCACTCAGGAAGTGAGTCATAACTTTTGTTACATGGTATAAAACTTGCTACCATGGCTTCAGAATTGCTATTTTGTTCAAGTGGGTTGATTGGTTTGTTTTGCTGTTGCTCTTTTATGTTGCCTGACCTGTTGTGGCAACCATATTTTTAATTTTTTTTCCTTTTTTTAATCTTAAAGTAATTTTTAGAAGAGGATTGCATAATGCTAGCACTCCTGGGGAAAAATACCCAAACTGTTAAAGATTAGTTATACTTGGTTTAAGTGTTTATGGACGATATGATCAGTCTTAGGAATAAAATTCCCACACAAAGGAAGAGAATTGATGCCTTTTTAATTTGTAAAGTAAAATCCCGAAAAAGGAATTTACTCCAGTTGACTTCCCCCTGTCTCCCCTCTTCTCTCCTGTGACTCATCAAGGGCAATTTGGAAGTTTGCATTGTTATTCTCTTGCCTTTCACCTTGATTTTCTCTTGGGAAAAAAAATCTCTTAGTTGTTTCATAGTAATTATACCTAACAATACTGTATTAGAACTATGTAGAGATGATAGGTAGATCAGATTCTTTCCAAGTGAAATTTGAATTAATACTGACAGAGCAGAAGGAGGTAGTAGAGCACTTTCAGATTATTTTCAATTACCATGAAAAATATACTTTACTGGTGAGTAGAGATTTTATGTATTTGTACTGTTAATACAGAGATTCTAAAACTGTGTTTTAAAAATTATTTTTTAAAAAATTCTTTGTAGTAATTGACTTCTTCCTTCTTAGATTCATCATTTTTTGGACTTTGTGAAACAGATTTACAAGGAACTTCCAAAAGTAGTGGTAAGCTTTTTATTTCTTAAATTGCCCTTGCTATAGTCAGAAAACTAGTTTTTATCTCTTAATTTTATCTCTAAAAGATAATGACAATTATTTTGCATCTAGTGATACAAAGTAAATATAGTTTTAGTGAATCAATCTATCAAAACTATGTCTAAAAATGGAGACATTTAGATTTTGATTTGGAAAACCTGTTTCGGGCACACTGTTACTGGTGGGAGAAAACTGAGGAGAGCTGCAGTTGTGGAGCAGGCTGAGGTTGGCTGCAGTTGTCTCCAGGCAGCCAAATGTGTCTGTTTTTGTGGGAAGGGTGAGGTCATGAAGGGAGGCCGGGTCTGATCCTCCCTGCCTGATACAGAGTAACTCTTGGATATTTTCTTTAGCAGAAAGAAAATATCCCGCCTTGGCTGGGGGAGCTTTTGTGCTTCTCCTTCCCCTGGGAAAGGCTGCAGGGTGTGTGTCTGGCCCAGGCAGGTGCTGCAGGGCAAACATCACGTGCAGAGAGGAGAAAACTGCTCCAGGGGAGAATTGTCTGGAGGAGTTGTGAGGAGATAGATGGCCTTTCCACTATTACTGGCATGATGGTGTTTTTCTTCTGCTCTCTGCTTGCAGAATCGGTATTTTGAGAACCCTCAGGTGATCCCAGAAAACACAGTTCCCACTCCTGAGATGGTTGGCATGATCACAACCATTGTGGTGAAGGTGAACCCTGAGCGAGAGGACAGCGAGACGAGGACGGTGAGTGTCTGACTGCTCTGAGCTGGGGGGCTGTCTGTAGCACAGGGCCACAGACCATAAGGCCAGCCAAAAGTAACAGACTTCCTTTTGCTTGTTTTTCTTATCCAAACTTTCCTGTAGAAGTTAATTGAAACTTTCCTGACATTTTCTATGCTGCTGTAATTATGGGATTTTTATTTAATGTACTACTCAATGCTTTTGTGTTTTTAGAATGTTATTATTGTTAAATATAGTGCTACTAAAATGAGCAGTTTCTGTAAAACTGTGTTTTACATACTCTTTTGAATTAATAATTAGACTGCTTATAAAGGTGTGTTCTTTCTTTCAGCATTCAATAATTCCCAGAGGATCTTTATCACTAAAGGTCTTGGCTGAGCTACCTATTATTGTTGTTCTCATGTATCAGGTTAGTACACTTCAGTATTTTGCATGTAAATACTTCATTACTGAATGGCTCGTGTAACTTCTGTTGGCTAACATTAGTAAAAATGAATGTGATATACTTTTGAAATTAAAATATCATCTAAAAAATAAGGTGGTGAGATGTCATATAATTTTTTCTGATCAGCTCACCAGTAATTTGACTGCAGGTGTGACTTGTGAATTTCTCTAATAATATTTTTTTGTTTTAAGCTCTACAAACTGAACATTCATAATGTAGTAGCTGAATTTGTGCCCTTGATTATGAACACTATTATAATACAAGTTTCTGCTCAAGCAAGGTAAGAGCATTTAACAGTGTTTTGATGATATTTGAGATAAACTACTTAAACCTGTCTCAATATTACTCAGAATATTTTTGTGTTTTATCTTGTGATTTTTGATTCTACTCTTACTCCTTTTAATCACAAAAGTAGCAATGATTATTTGAATAAAAATTACCAAAGTTCTGTAGGTGAAGTTATTGGCATTATATGTCATTGGTAAAGTTCATAGTTGTGCAGTAGATCCCAGTTTATTATTTGATAATGAGGTTTTTTTTAAATAGAGCTTCTGACAAAAATCCACATTGTCACAGACAGTGATGAAGACCCTGAGAGTGTGGACACTTGCTGTTGTTTAATATTTAATACCATCAATGATAGATTCGTGCTCTTCCAAGGTGTAGCTTACACAGGCACTGCTTTTCCTGCCTCAGAGAGGGATGTTTCTGAAGAGCAGCAAGTGGCTCTGGTCAGGGCAGTGGGAGCAAGTTCTCTGCCTTTCCCTGTCTGCCTGGATGACCTGATTGAGGAGTTGAAGCTTGAGAGAGACAGACAAGTCTGTGGGAGGGAATATTGCTTGGAGAAAAATTTGCCTCAGTTAGGGCAACTGAGCCAAACGTGTGCTGCTTTGTGCTGCCTTGGCTTTCTGTAGAAAGGTGCTGCTGGGAATTTGAATGGCAGAGGGCTTGTTGAAAATGGGCTCTTCCAGAGAGATTGTATTCTTTTAAGAAGCAAGAACTTCACTACAAGATGATGAAATTTGAAACTTGACTGAATTTTCTGAGTGAAGCTACTAAAGGGGAGGAGCAAAATCGTAACCACTGTTTGATTTAATTTCAGACAACATAAACTTTACAACAAGGAGTTGTATGCTGATTTTATCGCTGCTCAGATTAAAACGTTGTCTTTCTTGGCTTACATCATCAGAATTTACCAGGTAGGATGAATTTTTATTACTTTGGTGCTTGATGTATCAGGTTTCTAGTTGCTTTATGGCAGACAAGTGACCTGCATGACTGCAGTGCATCAGGGGTTGGAGATGGGAGCATTTGTGTAGAATATTTGAAGGTGGAGCTGTTTTCCTTTCTAAAGTATCCTCATGTGAATACAAAGTAAAAATATGCCATTCCCCCTTCCTGGGAATTTGTGGAATGAGCATTATATTTTAGTTTTAGGATTAGATTTTGGAAAGGAAACTAGTGAATTTTAATGGAGTGCTATTTTGCAAATGTAACACAAACCTTAAGAATGGAACGTTGTAGTAGTTGTACTCATGTTATTCTTTTTTTTTTTTGTTGCAGGAATTAGTGGCTAAATATTCTCAGCAAATGGTAAAAGGAATGCTGCAGCTGCTCTCCAATTGTCCAGCTGAAACTGCACACCTCAGGAAGGAACTCCTGATTGCTGCTAAGCACATCCTGACAACAGACCTGAGGAGCCGTATGTAGCACTTTTTATAAATGTACCTGTAAACTGGAAAGATTTCTGCTGTTTCTGTCAATTTAAGAAGCATATTACTTATTTATATTGGATTATCACAAGATGCCAGGCCAAATAGAACTGTTCTGTGCAGGGTTGCCCAGCTTGACATTTCCAGTAACTCATTAGTTATATGCAAAAAGACTTTCAAAGCTGTAAATAACCTGAGCAGTTTTTTCTCTTTGCAAATATGAATGGCTTTGACTGGGTACTGCAGTGTTACTGGAGGGGCAAGTGTCAGTGGAGTAGACAATCACAAGAGATTGTTTAAAAATTTCCTTGTAAGTGGCACTGCCTTTTAAAAGCTTCAGGAATTAATCTGGAGATAAAATCACTTTCTAACTTTAGGTTTAAATACCTAAGTTAAGTGGTTTAATGCTCAACTATCTTATTTTGATTATTTCCTTTGTCAGTGGTCGTGTATGGCTTTTTCATTTTCCTGTTTCTTTTAAATTCTAGAGTTTATTCCATGCATGGACAAGCTGTTTGATGAATCTATACTGATTGGCTCTGGATACACTGCCCGGGAGACTCTGAGGTATGAGAAAGTTTAGAGTAACTATCTGAGTGCCTGCCAGGGCTGCTTACTTTGAAAATTATTAATATTTACAGCAGCTTCTGTGTGGGGTCCTAAATCTTTGCTTCAGATAACTAATTTTACTAGATGGTTTTACTGGCAGAGCTTCTGCTGCTGTAATGGGGGCTTTTCTTTAACACAGTGATGACACAGCATGGTAATGTGGGTGAAGGATAAAATCAGAAGAAATAGGTGAATGAAGATGATTTCAGTTTTTTGAATTGTGGAGGACAATTCAAAACAGAGAAACCAACTCAGTATCTGCCCAATATTTCACGAAACACCCTAAATCTTATGTCCGGTGTAAAATCTGAATGAGATACACTAGTTTTGTGTAATAAATACACTTTCTTGTCAATGAATACTTCAAAACTTACTTGTTTGTAATTGAAAAAGTAAATGGAGAGAATACCTAGGTTTCTGTGTCTTCAATAGTCTAAATTTTAGGTGAGCTTGCTGGCCAAATCAGTCAGTCAATTGAACTAGAAAAATTACTTCATTTTGTTTAAGATTTAAGTGTACCTTTTTGACAACATGTGTTAAATTTAGAAGTATTTGCTCTGCTAAATTCTTTGCCTGGTATTTGAAATGAAATTATTTTTTAAAATTTATCATTTTAATTAACTGCTTTTGAAATCATGAATCATTTATGATTAATTATGAAACAGATTACCAGCGCTGCTCAAAATGGGGCTAACATGCATGTTAAATGCATGCAGATGAAAATATGTGGTGGGGTGTTCTGCAGTGAAGGAAGAAAGATCAGAGAGGCAATACCAGAGGTGTGGGTTAGATTGATGCATCATTGGTTAGATTGCACAGGTTAAAATTCCCTTGTGTACCCAGAAAAGCCTTGTGAACTCTGATTTGCATATGAAAATAGAAAACTTACGCTGAGAAATTTGGAAGTATTTTTAGACAGTAATTATTTGTTTAATTAACAACATTTTTAGTTGTGCTCAGTGAGTTTTCCTCATCCCTTTTTTTGGCTGTAGACCCCTTGCATACAGCACCCTGGCAGACCTGGTGCATCACGTCAGGCAGCACTTGCCTCTCAATGACCTCTCCCTGGCTGTCCAGCTGTTTGCCAAGAACATTGATGATGAATCCTTGCCAAGCAGTATCCAGACCATGTCTTGCAAGCTTCTGCTAAATTTGGTGGACTGTATCCGGTCTAAAAGTGAACAGGAAAATGGAAATGGTAGAGACATCCTTATGAGAATGCTGGAGGTATTGATTTGCTTAAAGCATTTGATAATTGCTTGGATATCCTGTTTTGTAGTATGTTGTCGATCACATTTTACTTTCTCTTTTCTTCAGAAATGAGAATATGTAGGAATAGCCTGTGTGCTGTATTTCACTTCAGTGCTTTGGGGAAGGGCTCTGTAAAATGCTCTGCAGCTGGGATAATATCTCAAGTGTAGTGGAGGTGTTTTGTAAACTCAGCTTCATTCAGTTGCTAGTTTCAAAAAAGAAAATGGAATGCTTGTTTTGAGTAACATGGATTCTTTTAAATAACTTTATTCTAAGTTCTAGTTATAATAATTTTTTCCTTGCATAAGACTGTGCAAGAATTATATTTTTTAATGCCTTCTGGTTATGGGTATGCTTTTTGGTGTGGGGGTTTTTTTACGCCCTGAAAGAAGATCTTTGCACAAGTCCTTGGCATGGCACAATGCAATCTGTACAATTGGAAATATCTGTTCTTTGAAGACCTAATGATCCTTTTAAGGATCTGTATATGGAGTTTTTTTTGTATTTTTGAAAATCAAGGATGCACTTGTTGTTTGAAGAAGGCAAACTAGTTTATTCATACACTTGAAAACGTTTGCTGTCAATTGAATGACTTCAAAAAACAGCTGTAAGTTTTATTGGTCTCAGCATGCTGATTTGAAATATTAGTGCTATTAAATTTAGGATGATTTTTGAAGAAGAAACTTATTTCCTTTTTCTTTCCCCCCCCTTTCCCTGCTCTTTGACCTGCCTCTCCTCCTTTGCCTTAGGTGTTTGTTCTGAAATTCCACACCATAGCACGCTACCAGCTGTCTGTCATTTTTAAGAAGTGCAAGCCCCAGTCTGAGCTCGGGGCAGCTGAAGCTGCGTTACCTGGAGTGCCCACAGCAGCCAACGCAGCCCCTGTTCCTGTCCCATCTCCTGCCCCAGCCACTCCCGTGGCCCCTGCACCAGTAGCTGTGTTTGAAAAACAAGGGGAGAAGGAAAAAGAAGATAAGCAGACGTTCCAGGTCACGGATTGCCGGAGCTTAGTGAAAACTTTGGTCTGTGGGGTCAAGACGATCACGTGGGGCATCACCTCATGCAAAGCTCCTGGTGGTAAAGCTGCATATTTAATTGCATTTATCTCTCATAATTCTACAGAAAAAAGCCTCTCTAGAATGAAAGCAAATAGTATTTTTAATGCTCAACTCTCTTATTCTTTTTTCAGAAGCACAATTCATTCCTAATAAGCAGTTGCAACCTAAGGAGACTCAAATCTATATAAAACTGGTAAAATATGCAATGCAAGCATTAGATATTTATCAGGTATGTAACCTGCCCACATAGCACTTCTATTTATACAGTTACTGTATGTTAGAACTTTTAATAAGGATTTATTTGTCAGCTAAAACACAGATTACACATATAGTGTATTTTCAGTAAGTCTTTAATTGGGACCACAACTATTGAGAAATGCCCAATATGAAGAATTCATTTCAAAGGTGAATTTCAATGCACTTACTATTTGCAAGCAACAGATTATTTTCTCAACACCTGTTTTTGTCTGTTCGTGCAGGCAGGTCAGACTGGAAATAATTGTCTTTCATGCAGTGAATTATATCTTTCCTTGAAAGAAATAGCTTAGCTAGCAGTTGAAGCATTTACATGTCTGTGTTTATCTTCTGTAGTTGCACAAAGTGCTAATGAAATATAAATGTGTTTGATTGGGTATCAAGTAATTTACAAATACACCGATATCTCCTACTGTTGTCCTCCATTTCAAACTTCCTGGTTTTAAAATCTGTTCTGAAAACACTCAATTTTAGTATTTTTGTCATGGTTGGTTCTTGTGCCCAACTTCTAGTTGTGTGGAGCTTGCATGTAAAACCTATAAAATCTCAGTTACTTTCAAAAGCTATTTTAAGAATAATGGGGAATAAGCTACTCAAATTCTGTAACCAGTGTCTGTGTTTTCTCAATTGCTGTAGGTACAAATAGCAGGGAATGGACAGACATATGTTCGAGTAGCAAACTGTCAGACAGTCAGGATGAAAGAGGAAAAGGAAGTCCTGGAGCATTTTGCTGGTGTGTTCACAATGATGAACCCTTTAACTTTTAAAGAAATCTTTCAAACTACTGTTCCTTACATGGTGGAGAGGATCTCTAAAAACTATGCTCTTCAGGTATGTTACTGTTTACTTTTTAAATTGCTAATGAACAGCATGTAGGAAAGGGCTTATGCCTTGAGGTACATGTGGCTGACGTGGAATTATAAATAATAATATTGAAATTAGCATGTGAGATTTGAAGCAGTCTGTGTAAAGAGTAATCTATGAAAATAATTTAAAGATGGGTTTTCAAAAAACCTTACCTGACTTAGGGATGCAATACAAACATGAACACTTCAGTTTAGAAGATATGGACTTCATTCTTGAGAAGTACTGAACATTATGGACTTGTTTTGTTCAGGTTGTTGTGCTGATGTTCTATTGTTTTACAGAATGCAAATCCTATTAAATATCCATTTAAAATTTAACCTAAGACTTCAAATTTAAGCTACATACATGGTTGTTTTCCACTGAAAACAAACACAAATACTTGGCTAGCAGTGGAGATGGGGAAAGAAACTTGTCTTAGGGTTTTTTTTTTAATGGATAGTGCATTTATCCTTTTGTTCTTTTTATTACAGCAGTAATAAGTTCTTTGTGGCTTCCTTTTATAGATTGTTGCCAATTCTTTCTTGGCAAACCCTACTACCTCTGCTCTCTTTGCAACCATTTTGGTGGAGTATCTTCTGGACCGTCTGCCAGAAATGGGCTCTAATGTGGAACTCTCCAATCTGTATCTCAAGCTGTTCAAGTTAGTCTTTGGCTCAGTTTCACTATTTGCAGCTGAAAATGAACAAATGCTGAAGGTAAAGGTCATTTGTGTTAAAAATGAGTCTGCTTTAAAAACAAGACTCTTTTAAGAGTTTTGCACAGTCTAATATTTGAGTCATTTAATGTTTGAAGCACTATTTGTGACACATCTCCATTTCTTTCCAAATTCCAAGTACATTGTCTTGTTTATAAGAGATGGTTTCTGTCAATATTTTCTTCATATTTGAAACTAGGAAGTGATGTACTAATTCTGAGTATAAATGGCTGATACATGACTCTGATCTGTGATTGCCATAAGCCCATGTAACTTCATGGTTAAATAAATTCTTGCTTATTTTATCCCTTTGCTTCTGTATTAACTTCAGAGTTTTCCTTGGATTGAAATAATTTTTTTGTGTGTTGGTGAATCTTGTTCACTTATGTCATATTCAGTGACATATCTCTTGAGTTAGATTTTTCTGTGCTCTTGGCAAGTCTGGGTTTAAGGAATGCTATTTTTTCTACTGACAACATATTGTGTATTGCAAGGATCTATTTATGTTGATTAGATCATCTTATTATTCAGTGAATCTAGAAATGCTGAGCTTGTAGCAAGTGTGCACTTTCCTCATAAAAGCAGCAGCTGCCTGTATCTAGAAAAGGCATTAAGAATTTAATGGAACACTGATTGTTCTGTCATAATTTTCCTTCCTTTTACTTTGTACCTAACAAAATTTCTGATACAGGTAACTGTGTAGAACAGAGGGAGGATTACCAATTTCCCAGAATGTTTGAAAACTAATAGTAATATGAAGCAACATTCATATAATCTTGCTTTAATTCTTGCAGTTTATCATCACAATCAAGGTCATTTGGATTTTATAAGACGGAGATGAAGTTTAAAGAGTGTAATTTACTACCTTCACAGTTTCATGCTTCTATTACTTTTTTTTCTGTTTCTGTAGGATGGATGATAGGGGCCTTGGGCAGACAATTTAATTGAATGATGAAGGCTGTTTGCAGCATTTGCATAGCAATGTAGAAAGCTTTTTAGATGTTAATAATATCCAGGCATGTTACTGTTTGTCTCTGGCCTGTGAGAATATTGGTATTTATCAACTAACTGTTTTTAATGAATCTTGCAAGATGTTCATGTCCTCTGCTGTAGAAAGGCCACCAGTTCCATCGGCTTTTTTACCTGAGAGAGTTTGCTTTCAAAACGAAATTTTAGCATTCACAAAAATTAAGAACTAGTGATGAAGATAGATCAGGGGTAGATTAATATCATTGAGTGTTTTCTCTTGTCCTTCTGACACTTCTGATTTCTGCTCCACATTCCCAGGTACTTAAGAGGAAATATTTTTTTATTGTGTCAGATTTGCAGAGTCTCATGCTAAACTCTTGTACAGTACGATGATGATGATGATGATAAAATCGGTATTTTATTAATCTTCAAGCTTTATTTTCTTTATAGCCACATTTGCACAAGATTGTGAACAGCTCTATGGAACTTGCACAGACTGCCAAAGAGCCCTATAACTATTTCCTGCTGCTCAGAGCACTGTTCAGATCTATTGGAGGAGGCAGTCATGATCTGTTATACCAAGAATTCTTGCCGCTGTTACCAAACTTACTGCAAGGTAGAACAAAACCTTCTTTCCCCGCCCCAGCTTCTGATTTTATTATGTGAATAGTAGTAATTAAGTTATGTTACTTAGTTAAAAACCCCTCAAAACTAAAGCCCTACCCCTGAGAAGTAGCTTCTGATTTTAGTGATTGACTTAAATACCTTGAGTGTGCTTCTTTTCATTTACTATCAGCTGCTTCAGGCTCCATAGTTTTGGCTGCTTCACAATTTCTGCTGCTTGTTTTTCTTCTTTTCATTGTGGGGCTGTTGGGGTTTTCTTGTTTGTTTCTTTTACTTGCTTGGGGTTTTTTTGCAGTGGGTAATTTTGTTGGCCTAGAGCATTTGAGGGATGAGTGAGTGGGTGAAGCAACGTTGCCAGGCCATCACTGGTTTTGTGGGGAGAACACAGCAGTGAAGCTCTGGCTGTTCTGCAGTTGAGGGCATATGTGTGCACCTGCAAGGGCATGGTAAATAGAAATTCAAGTAGTGCCAGACTGCAGAAAGAAATGGAAATAACAATCAGTTTGATTAATTGAGCATTTATGCCTGCAGGAACTGTGTTCCAGAAGTACTGAGGGTGAGCAAGGAAATGTGGAGAGCTACTTAAACCTAAGCACAAGCTAATCAGAACTATTCCAGGACTATAGACTGGTTCAGATCTACAGCTGTAGGGACAGTTTTTATTGTAGTTAGCAAATATATATGTTATCAATAAATTATGTAAAACTCATGTCAGTAGATTTATGGAATACGTGAAATCTTTATGGGGAGAAAAATCACTTGGGGAATATGCTTAGTGTATATGGGGCATTAATGTACTTGAGCTCACTGAATGTTTCTTTTCAGGATTCAAAATATTTTAGAAGCAGTTGTTCTGTGTGGGATTATTGTTTATTGTTACAAGGCTGAGGTTTGAGTCAAATTATCTTTTCTGTTTTTTATCTGCTGTACTCAAATGCTGCCTTATTGAGTCTGATATTGAACTTTAAAATATGCATAGGTGCTTTTTCTTCTATATATGTGTACATAAAAAAGCATTCACTGCATGACTTCCTTAGATGTAAGTTAGAATAATGAATGGTATTAATATTCTGTAAATCCATTATTTACTGAGCTGTAAACTCCACAGTGTTTAAAAATGTCAGGTTCTTCTGAATTTAGGAAATAGCAATTTTTAACAGTAAGCTGCGGACTGTCTTTTTCCTGTGAGTGTATAACTTACCTGTAATTTTCAGGACTTAATATGTTACAAAGTGGCCTTCACAAACAGCACATGAAAGACTTGTTTGTAGAGCTGTGCCTCACTGTGCCCGTTCGCCTGAGCTCGCTGCTGCCTTACCTGCCAATGCTGATGGACCCCTTGGTGTCAGCTCTCAATGGATCCCAGACCCTGGTCAGCCAGGGCTTGAGAACTCTGGAATTGTGTGTGGATAACCTGCAGCCAGACTTTCTGTATGACCACATTCAGCCAGTCCGAGCTGAGCTCATGCAGGTAAAAGTGTTGTTTCCTCTTAGACCACAAGAGGTCATTGATTTGCTGAATATTATTAGAAAATTGTTTGAAGCTGTGGTTATAAAAACTTGAAAAACCTGTCGTGAATTACCAGTCTGATATGAGTGTAGGAGGATAGTTGGTGTTGTGCTGTTAAGCTGAAAACTCTGAAAATTTAGAAGTGAATGAATTGTTCCTCCTGTATGCTTTTTTAAATGGTTTATATCCTATTTACTTTGTTTGCTTTTATATTTCAAAACTAGCTCTGAGCTTAGTTCTGTTCAGCCTGTTAACTGGCCTGCTTTTTTAAAGAACAATGTTGTTTAATGTTCATCATAAACATGAAGCTACTATTCCAAGATAGCAAAGATTTTGTGGCTGATGTCAGCAGTCTAATCTAAAACTGCATTTAGGACAACCTTGTTACAAAGCACTTGGGCTGTTGTGAACTGAGACTGCTTATATTCAACCTTGATAAGGAACTTATGCAGGGTCAATTACTCAAATACAAGAACAAAGTGTTTTCCTTGAGGTTTTTTTTTACATTACAACTTGAAAAATGTTGAAGTAAGACTTTTTTTTGTACATTACAATGTGAACAATGTTGAGGTGAGCCTGGTGTGCCCATGTGCCTTTTCACCCCCAGGCTTTGTGGCGAACCCTGCGCAATCCTGCTGACAGCATCTCCCACGTGGCTTATCGTGTGCTCGGGAAATTTGGTGGAAGTAACAGGAAGATGTTGAAGGAATCACAGAAACTACAATATGTGGTCACAGAAATTCAAGGACCCAGTATCACAATTGAATTTTCAGACTGTAAAGCATCCATTCAGCTCCCAATGGAAAAGGTAAGGGGTTAAGTTACTTTCAATGCTGAGAAACAAGCTTTAAAAATGGAAGTCTGGAAGTCCTTTCTTGATTTCTTCTATAAGCTGTGTAAGATTTATAATAAAATCCAAAACAATAGATTTAGCCATGCTGTACTGATCTTATGAAGTGATAGGATAGGGAGCTAAACTGGCCCAAATAAATGTTTTCACAGAACAGGTAAGGTTGGAACTTCTGGTGTATTGCTTAGGTTAGGAGCAAGAATCTCATCTAACAGTCCCTATTTGCTTTCTGAGATGTACCAAAAATTTACTGTAGAAATTCTTCAGTGGTGATTATTCTCATGACTCCAGTGGTTTGGTTTTGTTTGTTGTCTCTAGAAGCACTTTGTGCTCCACTGGCTTTCATCTGGCAGTCACGGTGTATCACAAGTGCTTAGTTCTCACTAATTACAGCAATCTAGTCTCTGAGAGTGAAGCTGGATTCTGAGATAATTTGGTCTGTAGAGTTTTAATACTTACCTTTTCAATTAGACTTTCATAAGTAGATATGATCTGAATGTAGTAAGCAATTTTCTTCACAGGCAGCTGGCTCTCTGGCTCCATCCAGCCCAGCAGGCTTAAAAATAGCTTGGAAAAGTGATTCTTAAAATGCAGATTTACTGATTTCTCCACAGTACTGAAGCTGATGAATTGAGTATGTATAAGTACTGTAGTTACTGACATTTACCTGTCCTGCTAGGTTTAATTCAAACTAAGTTTGCCAAAGGATTTTAGCATCTAATATTATATGGAGCAATCTTCAGCTGCTTGGTGTTGACCCAGAAAGTGTTATCTGCTGAGTACTTTGTATCTGTGAAAAGAAAATGTCAAAGTACAGAGAAAAAAAAAGTGGAATAAATTGAAAACAAGAAGTCCTTGTTTTCTTTCAGTGCCCTGGTAGACTTCTGTGGTCTGTCCAAAACTAATTTTTCTTTTCATTGAGATGCTGTGATAAAAACTTGGGATGACAATTAGTTAAGTAAGTGTAAATACCAAGGAAGCAAAATGCCCGGGGAAATGCCCACTTTGTAGCAGGGGCATTTTCCACATAAACTTATTAAGTATGGATGATTACTGATAATTCTTTTTTTCACGCATTCCAGAACAATTTTTACAAATTTACATTTTTTTTTTACTTGTCTTTTTTTACTTAATGCCCATCTCATTTATCTTCCTTTGTTTTGTGGGAGAAGGATAGAAATTAGACAGTTGTGCTCTTGCATATTTTTATCTCTTTATGTATATACACACAAAACAGAAATTTCCCAAAGAGATGTACTCCCCTTTTTAATCATCTTCATATCTTAAAAAATTGATTTGAATTATTCTCGAATGTATTAAATCTTCTTGCAAAGAAAGAGTGCTATTTCCATTAAATAACTGGTGTTTAGAAGTTGCTTACAGGGACATTTCATCATGCATGGAAAGGTACCATTTATATATGGGTATAAATGCATTGTATACATACAGTGTAAAGGGATCAGGCACAGCAATTATTGCTGAAGGGAAGGCAAGGAAAATTTCTTTTTGGGGAAGGAGAGAGACACAGTGAAGGTTTACCTCACTCATAACTTGAAATGCTGTCTGACCATGGAGGTAAATGTATAAAAGCACTGAAAATACCATGGTGTTTTCAAGCCACGCTCCCAGGCTCTCTCTGCATTTCTTCACTTGGACACTCCAGACTATGCATACTTTAAAAGTGACTTTTAATATATATTAATGATGCCATTCCCTTGATTAATGACCATATGATAAATGCCAAGAGCAAGGAGTGTCTGGGCTCTCTCTGGTTCCATTCTAGGCCATCGAGACAGCCCTGGACTGTCTGAAGAGCGCCAACACGGAGCCCTATTACCGCAGGCAGGCCTGGGAGGTCATCAAGTGCTTCCTGGTGGCCATGATGAGCCTGGAGGATAACAAACATGCATTGTACCAGCTTCTTGCACACCCCAAGTATGACAATTCTTTAAACATAAATGTGTATGTAAAATTTATGGTGTCTTTGGAGCAACCTAGTTAAGAGATGATGATTAGTCTGTGCAGTTCATGGGGCTTTTGCCTGCTGGTGAGAAGGAATTCTGTTAGCATGTTTTTTAATGCCAGTGATGTGTTAATGTTTCATAGTTTAATTTTCTTCCCCTAATTGCAGTTCAGTGTATAATCTATTACATATGATCAATATGATTAATTTTAATTTCGTACATTTAAATAATTGGAAAATTCTGGTGCTTAATTGTATTTTAAAGATTAACTTAGATTGTGACATTTTGTATGTACATCTAAGCTTTTACTAAAGTGAAAGACAAAATTCAATTTAGTTTAGTAAGTAAGCTATAGCATAATCACACACAACCTCTGTTTATCTTGGTGTGGGAGCCTTTTGTTGAAGCTTTTCTTACATGTTTTGCAATTTCAGTCATTGCTATTTCACAAGTTTATTGCTTTTAGACAACTTTAACATCTTTTGCCCAAAAAGTGTGGGCTGGCTTTGATTCTTGCAATGTAGTAAGTGTAGCTAAAGAGCATAGTAGCTTTCACAGTCTGGGATTGTTAGACTTGACATAAATATAGCTTTGCAATGAATAAGTTTTGTTGGGCAGTGATTTGATAAATAATGTTTTGATCATTCAAGATTAAAATCAAATGTCATTTTAAAAAGGGAAAAATGTCAAAATACTAAAATGACATTCTGTAATTGAGTTGCAGTGTGATGCCTTTATACCTATTATTGCATATACGTGGCTTCTTCTGAACCACTGGCTTTAAATGCTCCTGATGAAATTGAGCTATCCATCATGCTGGAGACCAGTGGCTGACAAAATTAATATGGGCTGAGTGAACTGGTCTAGCTCTATCAAAATGAGGGGAAAACAGGAGGTGGAGAAGGAGTCAGATACTGAGAGCCAGTTTCCAATGAAGTGGCTGTGGCTGCGATGGGGCTGGGAGTGCTGTGGTTTGGGTTTGTGTTGAGCAGGACGTTGTGTTCCAGTTTCACAGAGAAGTCCATCCCCAGTGTGATCATCTCACACCGCTACAAGGCCCAGGACACGCCGGCGCGGAAGACGTTCGAGCAGGCCCTGACCGGGGCCTTCATGTCGGCCGTCATCAAGGACCTGCGGCCCAGCGCGCTGCCCTTCGTGGCCAGCCTCATCCGCCACTACACCATGGTGGCTGTGGCCCAGCAGTGTGGTGAGTGCAGGGACACGGCTCCTGGGCCTGCCACCAGGGCAGCTGTGCCTCAGCCCTGGAGGGGCTGATGCAGAAACACCCCTCTAGGTTATGAGAAAAGCCTCCCTCTCATGGGCGCTGCAGCCACGTGATAATATCTTTTTAGTTCTATTGCATTATTGGTCAGTTAGTTGATGTCACCTCTGTTCAGCCCTGTTCAACCCTGGAGGGATGGATGTAAACAGGCAGAAACACCCCTCTAGGTTATGAGAAAAGCCTCCCTCCCATGGACCTTTGCAGCCATGTGATAATATCTTTTAAGTTCTGTTATGTTATTGGTTAGTTAGTTGATGTCACCTCTGTTCAGCCCCCATTCACCTTGTATGTACCCTTTCCAGAATACTCTTCCCTTCCTTAACTGCCACTGGCTTAATTTTGCCATGGTACTCCACCCCTGTTACCCTGTTGGCTCACCCTGGTTCCTATTTACCCTTTTGCACCCCTTCCCTTCATCCCTATTGGCCTTTGACCCTCAGATCTCCCCCTTTTGTCTCGAATATAACCCTGTGCCCTTGGCCTGGTCCTGGTTCTTCTTCCTGATCCCATTTGAGGCTGTTCTCATCCCTGATCCCATCTGAACCTGTTTTTGTCTCTGATGTCCCTGGACCCCTTTGCTATTCCTGTTTGTGTCCCTGAATAAACAGTCTTTGGCTATCCAAAGGAGAACCTGTCCCTCAGTGCCATTCCTGCTCTCCAGGCTCAGATGCTGAGTCACTCTCTAGGCCTGTGTTACCACACACATGCTGTAAAAGTGCAGAGAGTGCACTGTTTTTTAAAACTCACTGCAGTTTGTTTTTAAACTCACTGATGGTTTAAAAAGTCACAATACTGCAGTTGCTCCTGGGTAACTATGCTGGATTTTGTGTTTGATGGCTGAATGATGTTTTAATTCTTTGGAGCAGTGGAAATTATTAAACGAATTTTTAAAAAGCAATCAATCACCTAATAATGCTCTGTAAATGCTACAGCCAATGAAATCACTGCAGCGTGGAACAGCTTATATAGTTCCAGAGCATTTGTGTAACTTAATACTCACAGTACTATTTGTAGATGGTCTTTAATTGGGTTGTTTCCAGTTGTGGTTTTGAAGGACCTTTAGAGGAACTAAGTAAATGTTGGAGCACTGCAGTGTCTTAGATCCATGAAGAAAACTTTTTGTTTGGGCTGTATGACAAGTAATTTGGTAAAAGGCATACTATAAGCATATCACTTTTCATTGTCACATTAATGTAACTGGGTTTTTTATGACTCTTCATTTTAATTAAATCTTCTTGCAGTGCATAGTCTAGTGCAGAGAAGAAAATATTCAAGTAGATGTAATCTTTCTTCTTCTAGGAGTGAAGGATGCCTTACAATCCATTTATATGCAAATAGGCACAGGGCTTACTGGTTTTGCCATCAGCTAGTCCTAGGAGTAGTAAAATCTAATTAATAGACTATTCATATTGAAATATCCATTGTTTTATCTTTATTTCCCTTCCCCCCATTCCCTGTTCCAAATTCCAGGTCCTTTCCTGCTGCAGTGCTATCAGGTTGGGAGCCAGCCTAGCACAGCCATGTTTCACAGTGAAGAAAATGGGTCGAAAGGCATGGATCCCTTGGTGCTTATTGATGCCATAGCAATCTGCATGGCCTATGAGGAGAAGGAGCTCTGCAAAATAGGAGAGGTGGCCCTAGCAGTGATATTTGATGTTGCAAGCATCATCTTGGGTTCAAAGGAAAGGGTAAGATTTTTAAAAATTGTGTTGAAATGATTGAGTTTCAGCTAATGTAATTTTGCTTCTAAAATTTTGGAGGCTACCAGTAAGCTGAGAAAAGGAAACTGATCCATTTCTTTGTTTCCAGGCTTGTCAGCTTCCCTTGTTTTCATACATTGTGGAACGTTTATGTGCTTGCTGTTATGAACAAGCTTGGTATGCTAAACTAGGAGGTGTTGTGTCCATTAAATTTCTTATGGAACGACTGCCACTGATTTGGGTCCTCCAGAACCAGCAGACTTTCCTGAAGGCACTGCTCTTTGTTATGATGGACCTAACTGGAGAGGTATGTAATGAATGAATTTTATCAAATAGTGTGGGGAAAATTTCTGGCTTTAAATTCACACAGAATGAACTATTAGTAAGCTTGATTTTGCTGAACTTCAGAATGCATTTTACCTGCAAGAATTAGTAGTGAATTCTAGTAATTTTAACTCAAACCAAGATCTGGAGTTAGGAATGAGGTCAGATTTTTCCACACAACTTGGCTGAAGTTTTTGAGATTACACTTGCTGCTTTCAGAGTAGAAGTGTACAGGCCACATGTAGATCACAAAAGAACGCAGATTCACTGTCACTTACCAAAGAATCACTAAGCTTAGCTGGAAATCAAAATCACAGGATTCATCAAAATCAAATTCCAAGTTGATGAGTATGGTGTGGATTTGTGATCTTTGTTCTGTGTTTAGCTGATAAAAATGATCTCTGATGCCTCAGGTTTCCAATGGAGCAGTGGCTATGGCAAAGACTACATTAGAACAGCTCCTGATTAGATGTGCAACTCCTTTAAAAGATGAAGAGAAAACAGAAGAAATCCTTGCAGCACAGGAAAAGTCCTTCCATCATGTCACACATGATCTGGTTCGAGAGGTGACCTCTCCAAACTCCACTGTGAGGAAACAAGCCATGCATTCCTTGCAGGTGCTTGCACAGGTCACTGGCAAAAGTGTCACAGTCATCATGGAGCCACATAAAGAGGTGAGCAGAAATATTTACTGAACCAGAGCTTGAAGTTGTTTTCCAGTTTGCATTTGCAGAAATGCTTTTCTTTTTCCACACTAGTGAATTAAGTTGGTAGTGCTTTGATAGCATATGTTTGTCATCTGCTAAGTTTTGTTGTTCAATCAAGCACAATGGCTGGAGCATTAGAGAGATTCATGCAGGCTCTTGCCAGTATTTATAGTGTCTTCAGGTTGATTTACTTCCTTAAATTATGGGCTGCTCATCCTGCCACCACTCAGACATAGGCTAGGCAATATAGACACTACATTTTGATACTCAGTTTTGTTATTCTGTAAATATGTGGCATTATTCCTGTGCTTTTCCCTATCCAGAAAGAGACTATAAAGTTCAAAGTAACTTTTGGCTAGATACTCCTTAAAGCTGATATTGTTTAGTCTTTTGGAAGATAATTGAATGCACATAAGTCTTAAGGGCTGTGACTGTGTTCCAGATTATACTGAGAAGCTCCTTAATTGATATCTTACTTTGCTGAAGATGTTAAATGAGGAAAGTGAGAAGTTGGTACAATGGAAAAAAGTTGCACAAACTTTTTTGGTTTTCTGATGTTTTCGAGCTTAAAATATTCTTATTTCTTGACTGTTTGAATTGCTTCAGTCTATGAATTTCTTTGTTGTTCGTGATGTTGTGTGAAGTTATTAAAGATCATAGATCTGTTCACAGAGAATACATGAACAGCTAATTAATTACAGCTAATACACCGTTTTGCAAACTGACTGTGAATCAAAGTAATTCAGAGAATTACTTTTCCTCTTGCTTAATTATTTCTCAAGACACATGTGGAGCCACAATTGAAAATGGATAAAAACCTACAGCCATGACTAATGGTGTCTTCTCAGTGGCTGGGTCTGTGGGGTCATTTCAATAGCTGCTAATTCAGTAATCTAAATGACATCATGTAGGTTCTCCAGGACATGGTTCCTCCTAAAAAACATTTGCTGCGGCACCAACCTGCAAACGCCCAGATTGGCCTGATGGAGGGAAACACATTTTGTACAACCCTGCAGCCCCGATTGTTTACAATGGATCTGAATGTTGTGGAGCACAAGGTTTTCTACACAGAGGTACTTTCTTTTTGTGTTCTCATCTTTGAATGTAGATGCTTCTGTATAATGGTGTTAGTACTTTCATTGTTAAAAATACATATCTTTCTTTGTGCCTTTTAAACTTTCACTGAAACGTAAGAATTTCCCTTTTGAAACATCAAGTGAAGTCTGCTTTGCCTGCAGCAGTCAATGCAGAAGATCCTCTGGTTTTGAGTTAAGAAAAGAAACAAAGTGCTGTAGATGAAAAGCTGTCTGTAAAGGTGGGAGTGAGATAATGGTGTTTCAAATGTGAGTAGCAATATTCAAATGATTGTTTGTTTTTTTCTCAGTTACTGAATTTGTGTGAGGCTGAAGATGCTGCCCTAATGAAACTACCGTGCTACAAAAGTCTTCCATCACTTGTACCTCTTCGAATTGCAGCCTTAAGTAAGTAAAACCTCCTAAACAAGACTTGGTGCAGTTAAATGTCCTTGTGAGCAATGGGCAGTCTGTTTCCTGAGATCAGCACAAAACCTGAGCACTGGAAGACTGATGACTGCTCTCCTGAGGTTACAGTTTAATGGAGAGAATAATGGGAAAGTATTGCTGCCTTCTTAATGACTAGAATTTAGTTTTCTGAAAGGAACCCAAAATATTTTAAGATTAATTATGTTACAAAGCCTAGGAAAACTATAGAACGTTAATAGAATTCTCATTCTTTTACTATTTTATGATGCCTGTTGATTTTGGCAATGCATAGAGTGTTTTAGCTGTCTGCAATTTGAGGTGACATAAAAGAAACTATAAGAGAAGTGGTGTAGAATTAGGGTTTATTTTCTCCTCTCCTTTGAAATTGAGTTAACAAAGAGAACAAATTTACTTTGATATTTGCAGATGCTCTAGCTGCCTGCAATTACTTGCCTCAGTCAAGAGAGAAAATCATTGCTGCACTTTTCAAGGCACTGAATTCAACAAATAACGAGCTGCAGGAGGCAGGAGAAGCGTGCATGAGAAAGGTGACTGTATTAAAACAACATTCCTTTTGAGGCCATTGTTCTCTCTGCTTTACTTCCTTGGTACAAGACTTCTTGGGGAAGTTCTCTACAGGAAATATTGTTGCTCTGTTCAGTTTTTGTTAGTGATGCTGATAAAAGTTTGTATCAGATGTGTTTGTTTGGGATTTGAACTTGGCCATTAAGAATTATCCAGGTTGCAATTAAGAATTATAAGCTCTTGGATAAGAACCATGGTAAATCTTTCAGTCTTTCTGTCCAGTCTTTCCCTCTTTCTGTTGATCTGGTGTTTGTAAATGAGTCTTGTTTTCTAAATAGCATCAGTCCTTCTCAGCTGTTTTGCAAATGTGCAGGTTTGGCTTCATTGTAAATGCTCTTCCCATGTTTTGTCTATGTGCCTAAAAGAAGTGGTGGAGATCCCAAAGCTGGTTTTGGAAAAGTAAAGCAGGACAGCAGAGTAAGACTCTGAATCACAGTGTGATGGTTACCTTAAGGAGCAGGACCCTGGCCTCTGTTCGAGGTCAGAGTTAGTGTCCTTGCATGACACTGCCCTGTCTGTCCTGTGGATGCTACATTATCATGTATAAAGGCTGGAAGGACAGGGAAAGGATATGCTTTCATCATGATTTGTTGTTCAATATCTGTGCCTAATTCTGATTCAGCAAGATTTTAATTCCATTCTTCTAAATGAAAAATAGAGGTAATGACATTACTTACAGCCTCTTTGTAATGCTGAGTAGATGGGCTGACATGGCACAGAAAATATAACTGCAGTAATACTGGTGGTTTCTTTTTTTTTGTGCCATTGACTGGCCAGAGGTTGTGTGTCTTTTCATGTCACTGTGGTCATGAGAGGGACTGTTCTTATTATTTATGGCTTCTTAACAGCAAAGTTGGATTGAGAGGTAGCAAATAAGGGTTGTTCTGACCTATACATCAGATTTGTCTGATTGGTTTTTTTTCCTGTGATAAACATATGCCCACAGGATATTTGGTTATGACAGGAAATATTCTCCCTGGCTGCTTGCAGCCAGGCTCTTTTGACCTTTTCTGTTGCTCAGGATGCATGCAGATTATATCGCAGAAATTTGCTCTATTGCCTTCAGCCAAATCCACAGGCAGTTCTTAATATGGGGTCTAAGTAGTTTGTTCATAGCTGTGTATATAATTTATAGCTGTAGCAGTTTTTCAATCTGTCTGTAATTACGATCTCTACTTGATTATTTTATGGAATGTCCTACTGTGTGTCACAAATACCTCAGTGCTTCCCAAATCCATCTTGTCACTGAGTATGTTTCCAGCACTAGATGTTGTTTGAGCCATTGCATTCTGAAGGAATAAGATAGAAGAGGAAAAGTCAAGTCAGCTGAATCTATTTTAAGAAAAATGCTTGCACAAAAGTCACATCCCTCTCCACCTGTATCTTAATTGTGCACTCTCTTGCAGTTCTTGGAGGGAGCTACCATAGAAGTTGATCAGATTCATACCCACATGAGGCCGTTGCTGATGATGCTGGGAGACTATCGGAGCCTGACCCTCAATGTTGTGAATCGTCTCACATCAGTCACTAGACTTTTCCCCAACTCTTTCAATGATAAATTCTGTGATCAGATGATGGTAAGCCCATCCAAGTTCTTATTTTAGCTCTTCCAGAGGAAATTTTCTTCTAGCTGCTTTATTGGTGAAAAATCAAATAAGTTCAGTAGTGACTCCATGTATATGTTGGAAGTAAAAGGTTTTTGTTTCACAATTAATAAAAAAACCCAATTTCTTTAAACATTTTGAGTACTTTCTAAAACAAAAAGTTAAGAGATTTTAATCTCAATGAAGACATAATTAATTATGCTAAGGTTTGCTTTGACAAATTTATCTTTAAGCAAGGTGCCAGCAGCACCTTTAACAATTTTACTTCCCAATGCACTAAATCTGTTTTGGTGCTTTCTTGAGTTATAAAATTTTGGGAGGTATTGCTCTGTTTATTTGTGGTGTTTAAACTGAATATGTGAATTCTTTATAGCCTCACCATGAATATTTAAATATTTAAATGCATGCACATCAAGGAAGTGTAAGACTATCAGACTTTTGTGTATATATATGTAGTTATAACCCCTGCTTTCTTGAATATGGAGAGGACTTCTAGCAACTTTTCAACTTGAGGGAATAACTGATAATTTTTTCCTTTGTTTTCTTCAAAGAATTATTTCTGTCTCTATGTTGTCTCTTGTAGCCTATGCTAAAATGGAACAGTCTAATTACAAGAATAATACTAATTATCCTTTCTTTCTAGCAACACCTGCGTAAATGGATGGAAGTTGTAGTTATTACACACAAAGGTGGACAAAGGAGTGATGGAAATGTAAGTTAATGAATGCTTTTATGTGAGAAGAGAAGAAATAAATAGTATTAATGTTTTGGAATGAAAGAACTCATTCAGTTCTAAATGCTGCCATAACTGATTGCACACTGATGCTTTGTTACAAGCCAACAGACTTGTTGAATTGAATATAGAATATTGAATATCTGTTAGAAGTCTCAGTAAGAGCAGCTTCTTATCTGCTGACAGTGGTTACTTTAAAGACTGTTCTAGGTTAGTATGGGAGCAGCTCAAGCGTTTGTATTTCTCTTCCCCCTCAGGATTTTCTGCTTAGAAAACTGTTCTTCACTGCAATGGCTGATGAGCTCAGCAGCATAATCCTCCTTTTTTCATTAATATGTTTGATGTTCATAACATAGCCTGTTGAAAATTGTACATAATGATAACATAATCCCAGCTAATTTAAAATTTAATTTATTAAAACCAAGTTCAATATTTACTAGTTGGGATCACATTAAAATCACTCTCCCAGTGAAACTAATGGCCTCAGTGTTGAAGCATGGGAAGCTGATCAGTTCTCTTAAAAATGGAAAATTGTGCAGTGTAATGTCAATGTGTGTTCTTAGCAACACTGATGGGAATTCCTGCTTCAGTGCAGTTTCCTGTACATTACCAGAAGTCCCATAATTCTATTAATGTTTTACTAAATGCTTTTATTAAGTGTTCAGACTTATGATTGCACCTAAGAAAAAATGGGGGGAATTCTATTAATATCTTTGTTTTTCAAATTAGAATGAAATTAAATTGGCTTTTTATTTCTCTCAAAACATGGAAATGGCTTAATGGCTTTTCATTTCTCTTTCCTGTCAAAGAGAGCTTTTAATCTGAATTTGGTCATTGCTTTATATTAGACCTAGATCTTCTCTAATGAAGTAGAATAAGATTGGTTTCTTATGTTTTAACTAAAACACTGTGCATTCTTCAGTTAACCTCATTCATATCAGAGTAGTTCTAAGGCCTTCATATACTTTTGGGATTCACGTTTCCTCAAATGTGATGATTACAGATATTTTGCAGATCTTTTTATAGCAATAGTGTTTTAAACCACAATGTGGTACCTCCAGACCAGTTTTTATTTGTCACTAAGCCATGTTTAGTTGGGAATTCCCCTGCTTTGAATGCTTTTTGTTGATGTTTTCTGTGCAATTATGTTGAGTGGAGGGTGCACACCAGACACTTGAGGAAGAATCTACTGTCACATTTTGAGGGAGAAGTCTGGAAACATTTCAAGTAGAATTGTGTCAATGCAAAGCTGATTGAATATTACTTTTCTGCTTCCTAGTTGTTGCTCCAAAGTTTCCTTAAAAAATAAAAACTCTAGGGAACTGCAGGAGGACACAGCTTGGTCTTTGTACAATTGCTGTGGCAGGCTCTGTTCATGTCTGTATGTACATTGTGCTGTTGAAAAACTGTCTAATGAATGTAGAAGAACGGGGATGGTGGAAGTGGTGGTCAGTTATTGTAGCTGGCATTTCACTTTCTCTCCTTGCTTCACAATCCCAGTGAGATTCCAGGATCTGAGACACTCATTAAACACAGTGTTGGGGGTAGGTTGGACCATCCAGAGTGTGTGGTTAAGTGGAGGAGGTGGTGAACACTCAGTGGAGAACAGAATTGCCCAGGACAGCCTGATGTTCCCTGCCTGGACTGGTGCTGTTCCAGGCATTTCATCCTTTTCCAGCAGCACAGGGTGAAGGTGCCATTTGAGGATGGTGTCAGGCACTGCTCCAGCATAGTGCAGATAGTGGCTGGTCAGCAAGGCCTCTGGAGAATAGTTACAAGGTCTGTGGAGTGAATTTTCCTATGTAAATGGTAACTACAGAAAACTGAAAACTTAGTTGGAAATGCTGCATAATGATGACTATTGTAAAGATCCACCCTGATGCCAGAATAACTCAGCCTTGTTCACCTAAATAATTTATGACAGTCCTGCTGTGATCCTGAGCTGTGATGTGGCTGTTTAGAGAAATGAACAAATTAAAACATAATATATTAAGTAGTGATTAAAATCTAACGTGTTGGTCCAGGGAATAAAATACTTGATTTAAATCTTTCTTCCTCTCTTCCCTGCCTCTCCAAGGAAGGGCATGGGATTTCAGGTCATGTCTGGTAATTGAAAGAATAAGTTTTGAGTAGAGAGTTGCCTCCAGCTGTCCCTGCTGTGAGAGGGTGGAAATTTCCATGGTGGAGATTCTGCATTACAGCCTAGGAGGACTTTATAGCTCTAGAGGACTTCATAGCTTGGTAGCTCAAGTACTGAAGGTGGTTTCATGATAGATGCTGGCCAAATTTGTCTTCAAAGATCCTAAAATATTGTTTCCCCTGACTTAATAATCTCTATTTTTTTTGTTCAGTATAAATATTTGAGAAGCTATGTCTGATCGATGTAAGAGTAGAAAAAAGGATGCTTTTCATCCTTGTTCTTTGGAGGACAGTTTGGAGTATGTGAGATGCTCATTGTCTCATTCCTTCCGTTCGAGATGAGGAGGTAACTGAGCTGAAGTTAGACTGCAGCCTGAAGAGAATAGCATGTGATGATTTGTACATTTATTTGATATCTTTGTGGGCTTTTTCCTTTCATGCTGTGACTTCTGTTTTGGTTCAGCCTGCCACGGGAGGGGTAGAGGTGAGAAACTCAGTGGAGGCAGCAGGAACTGTTTTTGTTGCCATGGTTTCTTTTGTTGTTGTTGTTTGGTTTGGTCTTATTTTTCCTTTTAATTTGTGGTTTGTTAGTTTTATCATTGTGTTTTGGGCACAGTGCATTGTGCCTTTGAGTGCAGTGCTGTGAATTGTCTTCTGTTTGTTTGTGGCAGAGCTGTTCTGATCATGTTGCTGTTAAGGATGTTGAGCATGTTCGTACCAGGAAGAACAAGATTTTTAGTTTCTGTGAAGGCTCAAGTGGTTTCAAAAGGTTTTTATGTATTCTCAGTCCTGCATTTCAGGCTATGAGAGGAGTCTTGTGGGATCTGTCTGGGCAGATCAGGTTAAAGGAGTGGAGCCTAATGTTTTGTGTTTAAATTCAGTTGAGAAAATGCAATGCACTTGATGAAATAATTTTGGATACTGTACGCTGGAACTTGGTTTTGGAGAGATGATGAGAGTGGATTTATTTGGTATTTTGTTTTTTCCTTTCTCTTTTCTGTCCTATAGGAAATCTACACTCTAGCTAACTGACATACAGTCTCTATTTAAATCTCACAATGAAAAAAAAAGCAAAATTATTTTGGACTCCTGGCGAATTTAATATCTAGTGAGGGAACAGAACTGGCTTTCTAGTAACCAGCTGTTTGGGAGATAGGCTGAACAGTGCTGTGAGAAAGCTGAATATCTCTTCCTTCATGTGTAATCTAGGGGTGTATAGGAGAAATGGTTTAGGGGGAAAGGTCTGGCTGTTTGATGCATGACCCACTTGGTGTAGAGCAGTGAGCACTCTGTAATCCCCCATCAGCAGTATCATTACAGTGTTTAGCTCTTACCTGTAAAACACCACTCGACTGGCATGGAAAATAAAATTTAAACCATGATATTACCAGAGGGGGAAGGGCAGGCTTTCACAAGTACAATTTTTTTATGCATTATGGTAAGTAGATGCTGTGTATATGTTAACCCTTTGCATTTGGCTGCTGGCTATGCTAATACAGGGGGAAAAAAGAAAAGTAAGGTGTGCAATATTGTTTTTATACATTTTTATACAGCCAGTAATATTTATTTAATTGTGTTTCTTTTTACCTGTAGGAAATGAAGATTTGTTCAGCAATTATAAATTTATTCCATCTGATCCCAGCTGCCCCACAGACTCTGGTTAAACCTCTCCTGGAGGTTGTTATGAAGACAGAACGAGCAATGTTAATCGAGGTAAAAGTGGAAGTTAACATTGCTGAAATTTTTGCTTTATAGTCTTCTTAAACATTAGTATATGATAACTGTAATATTTTAAATATGGTGTGAGAACATTTGATGTAATAAATATGCTCTTCAAGCCTTTAGGAGGTATTAACATTTATCTTACACCCTTAGAAGTGAAGTTTAGAAAGTGTCAATAAATTCTCATCATGCATGTTCTGAACATTTTGTATCTGCATAAATGCCAAGTCAAATGTATTTTTCTGAGTGGTAGTAAATTAGTCAGAAATACTCTATACTCTGCATTTTTAATTTAAGGTTTATGAATTTTTCAGGCTGGCAGTCCATTCAGGGAACCACTGATAAAGTTTTTGACACGTCATCCATCCCAGACTGTGGAGCTGTTCATGATGGAAGCCACTTTAAATGATCCACAGTGGAGCAGAATGTTTATGGTAAGCTGTGTGGGGAGAGGAGCAGCAAAAAACCCTCAGCTTGACAAATCTGATGAACAAAAAGGTTTCATCTTCTGCATCTTTTTTTTCCTGTATGACCTTGTAGTCCTTTATCATGGTCTTAATCTTGACTGCAGGGTTCCTGTTCCTGGTTTTGTATTTGTTTGTCCTGAAGGGTTGATTTTATACCTTTCCAGATCATGTAAGCCTATTACTGAAGTGTAGATGTTATTTTTATATACATGAAATACAACCTCTGCAACTTTAGTGTGGGCTATAAAAGCTGCAGGATGATATAGTCGCCCGGTATTTTGGCTTTTAAAGGTTATTAAAATTATTTCTTCCCCTTTTGCAGAGTTTCTTGAAACATAAAGATGCCAAACCTCTGCGGGATGTGCTGGCAGCTAATCCCAACCGATTTATCACCCTGCTGCTGCCCGTGGGCGCCCAGGCAGCCGTGAGGCCTGGCTCCCCCAGCACCACCACCATGCGGCTGGACCTGCAGTTCCAGGCTATCAAGGTTTTCATTTATCCTTGTTTGTCTCTGCACTGGAGAGCTGAAACCCCTTCAGCTACAAGCCTCTTACATCCAGGATTTCATGTGTGTGTGTGTGTTACAGCTCATAGAAAACCTCTTGTAAAAATGTGGAGTGTTTGTAGTCAGAGCAGCTCTGCAAAGGGAAAAGAGACTCAAATTATACTTTTTTTATCAAGCAGGATACAAGAGAAAAGCATGACACCAGAAAAAGAAATATATTTTTCTTAATCTAAACTATTTTGTGTTTCACTCTTTTGTTTTGCTGTTGAATATTTTAGAACCTTAATTGGCCTTAAGCAAGTGCTTGTATATCATTGTTTCTCCTGACAGATCTCCTGTGTGTTGACTGTGCATTTGTCTTGTTTTCCTTTGGACAGATCATAAGTATTATTGTTAAGAATGATGAATGTTGGTTAGCAAATCAGCACTCCCTGGTGAATCAGCTGAAACGTGTATGGGTGAGTGAAGCTTTTCAGGAGAGACACAGGAAGGAGAATATGGCTGCAACAAACTGGAAAGAGCCCAAGCTGTTGGCCTATTGCTTACTGAATTACTGCAAGTACGTAAAAATCTTTATTTCCTAGACCCTGCATATTTTTTTTAATTTTAGTTTTGAAAATACTGTAAAGGTATATGGGGCTACTAAAAATGGTTTGTAGTTATTGAAGAGAAAGTGTAATATATTTCATAATATTGCCATTAGCTCTAAAACCATGCCTGTGGTACTGGCTGCTCTTCTCTGCTCCTTTAAAAGATTAGTTTCATCAGCCTAGCAGTTTGTGTAGTTTTTTCACAGAGGCTTTGTATTTTATGTGTTTTCACAGAAGGAATTATGGTGATATAGAGTTACTCTTCCAGTTGCTTCGAGCTTTTACGGGTCGATTTCTCTGCAATATGACTTTCTTAAAGGAATATATGGAAGAAGAGATCCCCAAAAACTACAGTATTCCCCAAAAACGGGCTCTGTTCTTCCGCTTTGTAGACTTGAATGACCCAAACTTTGGAGATGAGCTCAAAGCCAAGGTAACTAAAGCAATTAAATCAAAGAAGCCTGGTATTTAGGTTTAATTTTCTTCTTGGGAACTAGGGCAACAAAACTCCCTTACTTAAATGTCAACGAGTTTGATAATTGGCAGAGTCATTTAGGTGAAAATATCATACCTGAAGAAGAGCGATAATAAACAGAGACAGCAATTCATCTTGTGTTCAATGCTGACTGCCTTAGTTTACACTTTCTAAGAATCTATGCCCTTGGAAGGAAGAAAGAGGGGAAAAAATCAGTGTGTATCTTTTTCTTGAGGCTTTATTTATATTCCTTTGTTTTATTCCTTTTGTAACTCAGTGAGTGTGTCCAACAGGCAGGTTTGCATGTGGGAGTACTTGAATGTTAGCTGCCATTAAAAGAACATAGTGGTACAGTAAAACTTGCCTTGTTTATATTCTGTAGGTGCTGCAGCATATCCTGAATCCTGCTTTCTTGTACAGTTTTGAAAAAGGAGAAGGTGAACAGCTGTTAGGCCCCCCAAACCCAGAAGGAGATAATCCAGAAAGCATCACTAGCGTTTTTATAACAAAGGTAACAATCTTTGTTTACATTGAAGTATGTGAAAATTAAAACAAAAAGTTGTTCCTCTCATTTGACTTTTCATCCTGATTTGAATTAGTTGTACTGTTCTGAATATTATGGTCTGTTATGTCAAATTGCTTCATAATGTTGAATGTGAGTTCCATCAGTCATCAGTAGGATGGGACTACAATTTTCATTTTATGTTGTTTTCAGAACTGGAATGTGTCTTTAGAAATGGGCCTTACTTGGCTGTAATCCCAGTCTTTTTGCTAAGGAAAGCTTTCCATGACCCAGCATCAGTGTCTTTCTAATTCACTGCTATTTCATGGAATCAGTCAGTAGTTATAAAAGAAATGTTGTTGAAGATGAGGGTTGGGTTTTTTATTTATTTCTTTTTATAGGTTAGCAGTTAGGGAGTTCCCAGTTGTGCTCATTATTTAAAGATTCACACTTCAGGAGGTTGTTTCGTGGGTACTAAACTGAATCAAGAAAGTAATTACAAATTCTTAGTCTTCTTATAAACTGCTCAAAAAGCAAAAAATTTGACACTTTGCCTTTGTAATAGTAAAAATCGTTTTTTTGGTCAACTTCATTCTCTCCTCTTTGATCATGCTTGGAACTAGGTACTTGATCCAGAGAAGCAGGCTGACATGCTGGATTCTCTGAGGATCTACCTGCTGCAGTTTGCCACGCTGCTGGTGGAGCATGCCCCCCACCACATCCACGACAACAACAAGAACAGGAACAGCAAACTGCGGCGCCTGATGACCTTTGCCTGGCCTTGCCTCCTCTCCAAGGCCTGTGTGGACCCAGCCTGCAAGTACAGTGGCCACTTGCTCTTGGCACACATCATTGCCAAGTTTGCCATTCACAAGAAGATTGTTCTGCAGGTGTGCACCATGGCCTTGTGTGAAGTTCAATAGAGTGCTTAATTTTATTTTAAGATTTGGAGTAGAAGCTGCACGGTGGTTTTGAATGCTGAGTGTAATTCAAACACCACAAACAAATGCAGAAGCAGCAGACCAAATGTTTAGTACAGATTTACTTGGGATAGGAGAGTGTAGGAAGAAGTGTGAAGGCAAATGAAAGCAGGAAGGGTGAGTAAGACAAGTAGACCTTTTGGTTGAATTAGCAAAATTGGGAATGTTTCTTCATTTAAGAGACACACACTTCAGTTGAGACACAATGTAGGGACCAAGGGAAAACTTCAAATTGGACAGTGGAAAGGGAGGAAGAAAAGGGAATGTAAAGGAAACAGAAGTACATGCTCTGTGCTTCTGCTGCTGCTGCTAAAAATATTGTGATATTTGAACAAATCATGGGCCTTTAGAGAAAAATTGTGTTTTTTAGAAAATGTGTGTTGTAGTTTCCCTTTCTTTATAAATGCTTTGTTTTTGTAAACACATACAGTATTAATGTTGATGAGAAACTCTGCTGTTCAGGTTTTTCACAGCCTTCTCAAAGCTCATGCCATGGAGGCCAGGGCTATTGTCAGGCAGGCCATGGCTATCCTGACTCCAGCTGTGCCTGCTCGGATGGAGGATGGACACCAGATGCTCACTCACTGGACACGAAAAATCATTGTGGAAGAGGGCCACACAGTGCCCCAACTAGTACATATTTTGCACTTGATAGTGCAACATTTCAAGGTACTTGTACTGTTGTTCTGGTACTCACTGTATCTCCTATATCAAGGAAGTAAACAGTTTGATTAGAAAAACAGCATAATCTGACTTATATGATTTAGCTTCAAAATGCATCATTTGTAAAGATACTTATCTATAAGTGAATATAACTGTTTAATTGCAAGTAATTTATTAAGTTCTATCATGATTGAAGTTAGAACTCCAAATGTCAGGTTAGAGTCTACAAGATGAATTTGTTGCACATGCATTAGCACTGTTCTTTAACAGGCCTGTGAAGATTCTCTGAGTTCTTTAAAAAAGGGCAGAACCATACTCTTTGCCATCCTTCAGTAATCCTTCTTTGTTTGACTTTGTTTTTTATGGGATTAACTAGATCACTTTTATCTCCAGCCAGTGTATGTTGGGAAACATTAAATAAATGGGGGAATGGTGCAGAATGTCAGCATAGGAGCATTTTTGAAAACATATATTAAAATGCAATCCAAAGGGACGGCTAATATGCATTTTTCAGGAACTGATGCCTCAACAGTTTTTGAAAGAATATCTGATTGTGTTCAAATATGAGTTGAAGCTCTTTTAAAGGCTTGGACATGGGATGATTGGTTCTTGAGAAAAAACATGAATCTTAAAAAGAAAATGTTCATTTGAGTGCATGAAGTTAGTAGTCACTGCTGAAAGTTGTAGCCAAAATACCATTTTCAATGCACCCATTACTTTTCCATATTGCAGAATCTGAAGTGGTACAGGTGTAGCAAACTTTGGGATTGATGACTGTTCTACAATTTTGCTTTATGTCAACTTTGTAGGTTTTGTGTAGAATGTTATTGGTTAATGACTAACATTTCTGTGAAACCATTTTTTCAGGTTTATTATCCTGTGAGACATCACTTAGTTCAGCATATGGTTAGTGCCATGCAGAGACTGGGCTTCACTCCCAGTGTTACAATAGAGCAAAGAAAATTAGCTGTGGATCTTGCTGAAGTTGTTATTAAATGGGAATTGCAAAGAATCAAAGACCAGCAGGTAGGAAATCAAAATAAATGGGTAACAATTGAACTCTTGCACAGTTTAATGTACTTTTTTTAACATGCACATTGCTGATATTTCAGCCAGATTCA
Source organism: Argya squamiceps (assembly GCA_037834095.1). Taxonomy (NCBI): domain Eukaryota; kingdom Metazoa; phylum Chordata; class Aves; order Passeriformes; family Leiothrichidae; genus Argya; species Argya squamiceps. The sequence goes on from JBBMKD010000040.1 coordinate 9,747,036, forward strand.
GATATGGACTCAAGTGCAAGTGGAGAAGGAGCAAGTTCTGCCTCATCTGCTGTTAAAAGAGGATTATCTGTGGATTCTGGCCAAGAAGTAAAGCGATTCAGGACAGCTACAGGAGCAATAAGTGCTGTAAGAGAAAATCAGGATCTGTTCAGAGACTCGAAGTAGTCTAATTGTTTTTCCCACATGACTCAAAACACCCTAAATTGAAGGTTTTAGCTTTAGCAAGTATTTTAAATCTGTTCTTCTTGTTGTCCTCCTCCAGCCTCGCTGATGCTTCTGTGTTTTGTGTGCATGCAGGTGTTTGGCCGGAGCCAGTCCCTGCCGGGAGCTGATGCCCTCCTTGCCAAGCCCATTGACAAGCAGCACACAGACACCGTTGTGAATTTCCTCATCAGAATTGCTTGCCAGGTACTGTGCTTATTCTGATATGCAAATACCAGTGTGGAGTAGCAGCCAAACCCATAAACCCCTCTTTTCACACAGGTCCTTTTTAGGTTTGGGTTATTCTAACGTTTCTATACTTTGTTATCGTGATTAATTTGCATATTTGGGTGATGCTGCAATATATGCTTGTTCTATTGCCTAGGTTAAATGACAAGAATACTTTATCCCAAAATATTTAGAGAGTTTTATAGGGAATGACTGCATTTAGGAGTAATGATTGTAGTTTTATTTTCAAAGTCCTATACAAGGAATTACTTTCCTGCAGCATGTAGACCTAAAGTTTTTCACCAAATTTGGAGGGAGTTAACTTTTCTAGAATGGGGAAAATGATCTGGGTGTACCTCTAGGCTGACAAATTTTATGGCTTCTCCTGCAGCAGACTCAGCTGGTAGGTGGCATGGGATTTTATATCCCACAGTCCATTGCACAAAGTAGATGTGCTCTTAAGTATAAAGATGAATTGAGTAAAGAGCTGCACATGTTTATGGATACCTTGCAAACAGTAAAGATTAACCATCTTGAGTATGTTCAGAGTTGTAGTAATAAAGGATGGCATGAAACTTTTTTTAAATACACCTTTGATGGGTGATTTGGGTTAATTAGCAAGCAATTTAGACACCAGTTCTGGTGTTTACTATTAGTTGTCAGCTTTTTATGCATTAAATACTCTGTGACTGTACTGATAAAACTACTTAAGCTCATCCATTTCAGAAATAAGAAATTATATGCTTGCATGGAATGCATAATAAATTAATGACTTGGTTCCAAGAGGGTGTCATTTTGATAAGTCTGATTAATTGCTAGGTAAATGACAACTCCAACACTGCTGGATCCCCTGGGGAGTTGCTGTCTCGCCGCTGCGTCAACCTCCTGAAAACAGCTCTGAGGCCAGACATGTGGCCCAAGTCAGAACTGAAGTTGCAGTGGTTTGATAAGCTGCTCATGACTGTGGTAGGTAACATTCTAGTCCTGTAGGTCTTTAGGTTTCCCTGGCATGTGAGATGATTGAATACTATATCATATCTAGATATAGAGTTTTACAGTACTGACCTTTTCTTTGTAGTGAAATAAATAAGTTGTTGAGTGGGTGAATTGCATCAGTGGTTTTAATTTGTAGAGCTGCAGTACCTACTGGTTGGTGTGGCTTTTTATTTTTGGGATTTTTTTTCCTTAGTAGCTTTTAACAGATTTGATCTGAGTTTAGTAATCTGTGTAATTCTTGTTTACCCCTACTCACTGCCTTATTGTGTGCTTTCTCTTCAGGAACAGCCCAATCAGGCCAACTTTGCCAACATTTGCACTGGCCTAGAGGTCTTAAGTTTCCTGTTGACTGTGCTGCAGCCCCCTGCTATCCTGAGCAGCTTCAAGCCCCTCCAGAGGGGGGTGGCAGCCTGTATGACCTGTGGGAACACCAAGGTTTTGAGAGCTGTCCATAGTTTGCTGTCTCGCTTGATGGGAATTTTCCCCACAGAACCAAGTGAGTGGTGGTTTCTTCCTCCTCTTTTCCTTTATTGCTACATAACTTAAGTGGTTGAGGGTGGGATGAAGGCACTCTTTGGAATGTGCTAATATTCTGTTTTATGATTCCTGCATTTAATGGTCCATTTTAGCTTGCACTTTCAACCTCTGATTAAAAAAGGAAAAGCTGAAATAAGTAATCATGTGGAATACATCATTATCCATTGACATAAAAACTTAATAACCTGTGGCTGTCATAACTTTAGTTCAAGAAATGCATGCTATAAATTTAATGTATTTTTGCAATTAGAATTTTTCAGCTTTAGAAGTGCAAGTTTTTTAGTTATTAAGCTTTGCTGTTTTGCTGAAATAAGGAAGGGAGGTAAAGTGTAAAAAAGAAAGGCAATAGTAATATGCTGTGTCTTAATAGAAGCTAATGTAGATAATCTTCTTGGCAAAAAGTGAATCAGTAATGTAAGACTGCTCATCAAATTGAGTTACTCAGAAGAAGTGGTACACTATTATAAAGGACATATTTTATAATAAAGAGGTTTATTTAAATGAGGGATCTGCTTGTGTCACCTTAGACTGTTGACAATATAAGACTCCAGTGACTGTACATTCACAGTGTAAACTGTTCTTTGCCAGTTCTCTGGGTAATGTTCCCAAAACTAAACACACCTCTGAACTCTGCAGGTACCTCAAGTGTGGCTTCCAAGTACGAGGAGCTGGAGTGCCTTTATGCTGCAGTTGGGAAGGTGATTTATGAAGGACTGACTAATTATGAAAAAGCCACCAATGCCAACCCTTCCCAGCTCTTTGGTAGGTGTCCCACATCCCTGGCAGCTCTGTGGGGATGCCCCTGAATGAGGAATGTCTTTCTCACCAGGTTCCTTTTCCATAAGGAAATTTCAGTCTGATCTGATGCAGGGGAAGCTGTGGGAAGCATTTCAGGCTAACTTGAGAGACAAGCTTGGGATGTCATATCTGTGAAGAAAGGGAATGGAGGGGGCTCACTGTGTTCTGTCTGCTCCCTGAGGTGACTTGGGAGCAATTTTTGGAGGTGGGGAGCTGTAGATCTGCTAGGTGGAAGCCTTTTGTGTACAAAGTGCATAGGAAAAATGTGCAGTATTGATATTAGCCAAAAAATAAAGTAAAAGTTACTGGCATCTTCTTATATGGAAAAAAGGCAAATCCTGCAGGTCCTCTGAGATACAACAGAATAATTCAAGGAATCTGTGTAGAGTCTTCTGTGTTTCTGCCTTTATTTTTAATTTTTTAAGCCTCATTTATTAGCTGATTTAGATAGCTAATAAGATGTATGTATTTATAGATCTTAAACTCTCAGTAATCAAGAAATTACAAAAATACTCTTTCTTTTTGAGTGACAAAATCTGATTTTTTTAGCATTGACCATTCTGAAGAGCTGAAATGGTTTTCTTTTCTTGTTTTTTTTTTGTACTTACTGAACTGCTAGACAACTCAGCTACATAATAGAATGACAAAGATATATTGGAATAATAGAGCTTGGCCCAGAACTGGTTGTGTTGGTAATACAGACCTGAAATTGTACAATGTTGGAAAACCTGCTGATTTAAATGGCAAATGTCCTTCACTGCTCTATTGTGTGAGCTGTGTAGATGGTTGTAATTTCACCTTGGGAATTGCCTATTTGTCAGATGTCTGGACGTGCTTTACAACAAACTAACTATGAAAGATGTTTCTTCCATTTTGTCCAGAGCTCCCTTAGAAGCAGCACCACAATCAATCTGTCAGGAGGTGCATTTTGTAGTAATTCTGTAACTCAGAGGCTGAGCTTTGTGGGCCAAATTTTGTAACCATCTGATCAGAAAAAGAAATCAAAACTTTGGCAGGAGCCATTCAATGACCAGAGCATGCTTCTGTAGATATGCTGGGTAGATAAGTTGAATTAGAAAGTTGCAGTAAGTTTTTTTCTTAAATAGGTGTAATTTTACAGGATGTGTGTGCTTTAAGAGTGAAGTAGTCAACTTGAGTTAACTTCTTCAACCTACAGAAACTGATTTATGAAACTTTACCAAGTTTCTAGATTAGAAAACAAAATTTCTTAATTACTAAACCTGGGCCTACTAATTTAAAAGTTTTTCTACTTTTTCCTACTAAAATAAATGTGCAACATCAGGAGTAGTTACATTTCTTTAAGGTCTTGGGGAAGTATTTGTTCTCAATCCCTTTCTTCCTGTCCTCCCTTTTTCCCCTTGCTGTTCATCACACACTACAAAAAACTTCAAAATATTTTGATTAGTGCAAAAGTAACCTCTTAGACTTAGTCTAAGGACTAAAGCTGAGACTAAAATTTTTCTCCAAATCTTTTCAGATATCTAATGTTTGTAACCTGTGTAGTCCCATCCTTCTTTCATGGCATCTGTACCTTACTCAGGTCATGCCCAAGAGAAGTTTTAATTCCTGAAGCTTTGTTTTTATCTCTAGGGACTCTGATGATTCTGAAATCTGCATGCAGCAACAACCCCAGCTACATTGACAGGCTGATCTCAGTTTTCATGAGATCCCTGCAGAAGATGGTCAGGGAACACCTGAACCCACAGGCAACAGCAGGAGCAGCAGAAGCAAGTACAGGTATTACCTTATACACTCTGTTCATGATTAGAGGTGTTATAAAGTATTAAAGTATCTTCATCCTAAAGGGATTCAAATGACTTTGCAGGGTTTGTGTGCATTATTACTTGTTGAAAAATACTTCAGCCTTAGTGAGTAGTATTGCTGAAGTATTGAGAGCTAAAAATGCACTTACTTATGAGTTCCAGTTACCTTCTTAATGTATGAATTTCAGTATTAGCCCAACCTTTCAGTGAAGGGTCAATGAAACATTTGTTGAGCTGCAGCATAAATAAAAGTACTGAAATTCTTCAAGGCTTTAGAGTGTTGAGGGGAGAGAGGCTGAATTTTTTTGATTGCTCTGTGCCTTCACCTTTTTTTTACTCCTTCCTATTTTATGATATTGGAACAACTGTGTTTGAATTAACTGGTTGGAGCTGATGCTTTAGCTTTTAATCTTAAAATAGCATCTTTTTCAGTCAGTATAATTCTGTCTGTTGTCAAATGAATTAGGTCATGAATCATTGAAAAAATCAGATGTTCTTGCAGAAGAAAATTCAGTGCTGGTAAGGGGCCCTGTAATTTACTAATGAATAAGCTACCGAAGTAAACACTTTGAAAGAATTGCTGCTGTTAGATTCCCAGCCCATACTTTAATTAGGTAAATGAGAACCTTGTAAATTTTATTAGCACTGAGAAACAATTGGAAAATTATTAAACTTCATAGATAAGCAAGTCAGGAAATTAGCTGAACAGAATTAGGGAATTAGCTGCATCACAGACAATTTCTTTCACAAAGTTAATTATAGCTTTTCAGTATTAGGGGTCTGTAATACCTTTTACAAAAGATTTGCAGGAAGGAAAGGACAGACTTGCCTTTAGGATTTTGAATGGATTTGGTTTCGAAAGGAGTCATAGAATCATAGAGTGGTTTGGGTTAGAAGAAACCTTAAAGATCAGGTAATTCAACCCTTGCCATGGGCAGGGACACCTTTCAGTGGACAGTTGCTAAAACCCCATCCAACCTGGCCTTGGGTTCTGCCTTCCTTGTGTAGGAATGTCAAGTAGTAATTCTGAACACATTATTTCAGGGGATGTATTTCCAGGCAATAGATGATGTTGCTGATATTTTTCAAATTACACCATCTTATCTGGAAATTTTTTTTCCTAGGTGTTTCATAAGTGTAGACACAACTCTAATCCCTTTTTTGCATCCATAGCAGGTACAAGTGAGCTGGTAATGCTGAGTCTGGATCTTGTGAAAACTCGCCTGGCTGTGATGAGCATGGAAATGAGGAAAAATTTTATACAAGCTATTCTAACATCTCTCATTGAAAAATCCACTGATGCCAAAATCCTTCGTGCAGTGGTAAAAATAGTGGAGGAGTGGGTGAAAAACAATTCCCCGATGGCAGCTAATCAGGTAAATTGAGTAGATGAAGTCATCATTGCTCTCAAATACTAAATAACTATGATTAGCCACTGTAATCATCAGGTTTGACAATGAGGTTTGTAATGATCTGTTATATATGTTTAGATGCCCTTGATGATGTTTAGACTATTTTCATTCCCTGTGAAAATAGCTGCAGCTATTGATACTTGGCATTTTATAGGCTTATATTTGGTGTTGATCTCAAATGCTACTTTGTGGAGAACTTCCTTTAAAGTCAAAGTTTTAAAATATACTTCACATAAACCTGGATAGAAAGACTCCTCAGGAGGAAGATGACTAATGCTGGTATAAATTGTGTTACTCTGTAACATTTTGTGGCCTCCTCAATCTGCCATATTTTTGTTAAGAGTTGAGCTCTTTACAGTCTAGTGCTGTACAAAAGGACCTACATTTTATAATATACATCAGAATTTTCTAATCCCTGAACAACTTAAGCATATTTTTAGTCCCAATTTTAAAATTCTCCAGCATATACTAGAAGGATAAATGCTTGAGTTATTTTTCTTTTTAAGAACTGTGACCTACCAAGCTCTTTTTCAGTACTTTAGAAGTGAAGGAGTCATGTAAAGGATGGCTGAGCTGTAGTTTGAATGTGCTAGTTCTCTGCATGTTCTAAGATGAATTGACAAAATTAATCATGTCTTCTCTTACCACAGACACCTACTCTCCGGGAGAAGTCCATTTTACTGGTGAAAATGATGACTTACATTGAAAAGCGTTTTCCAGAAGACCTTGAATTAAATGCTCAGTTCTTAGACCTTGTTAACTATGTCTATAGGTAATTATAGCAATTAATCATTTATTGCAGCTTATTGGTTCATAATTTGTACCATATATGAACTTTATAACATGTCATCAATCTTTTTAGGTCTGAATTAAGGGATATTTAAATTTTTTTTCTAAAATGCAAAATCAATTCACTTTACTGAGACCACAGTGCATGTTTATGGAAGACAGTTGAAAACAGAAATTCCTTAGTAAGGATTTTTATTTTTGGCACTGATAAAATACCTCCATCCCAACTTCTTTCTTTCCCAAGATACCAAGGCATTCTTGTAGCTGACTGTATTCTCACCACTGTGGTTACAGCTAAGGTCTGTCTTTTCACATTCATTGGATATAAAGACTCTTTTTTCTTGAAGCTTTATTGTTAATTAGACTTTCAGGAGAGTTACTTTGCTAGGTAGACTTGCAGATTTTGAATCACAATGAAATAATTAAAATAGTCACCTTTTCAACAAATGCCAGGTATTTGATGGTGTGCTGCTGCTTCACATTATTTTGCAGTCACTTTGCTGCTGTACTCTGCTGGTTCACTGTGTAAAACTTTCATGTGCACACAGTGCTCAGAAAATTTTATCAATCAATACCATTTGTCATTTCAAACACACATACAAATGTGGCTCAGTGTTTCACAATTATGATAATATTTTATCCTGAAAGAGTATTTCTACAGATAGTTCTGAGGCAGTTTTACAGCAAGCAGCAATATTTTCTTTGCTGTTTCTCTCAAAAACTGCACCGGGATGTTTGCCACATGACAGAATCTCACCTCTTCAGATTTTTAGCGTGTTATAGAAGACTCCTAGGCTTTGTACTTCTAATGGCTCTGTTGTTTCATCTGTATTCATTTCAGGGATGAGAACCTTTCTGGGAGTGAGCTGACAGCTAAACTGGAGCCAGCATTTCTCTCTGGTTTGCGCTGTGCCCAGCCCCTCATCCGAGCCAAATTCTTCGAGGTCTTTGACAATTCCATGAAACGTCGCGTTTACGAACGCCTGCTGTACGTGACCTGCTCCCAGAACTGGGAGGCAATGGGAAATCACTTCTGGATCAAGCAGTGCATCGAGGTAGGGACACTCCTCGTATCAGAAATGCAACTAGAAATATGTTTTATTCTTTATTTTTCCTCGTTGGTGTAAAAGCATTATGTGGTGTGTGTGTTGACTGTATTGAAGCTGGAAGTACCAAGTCTGCTGCCTCAGCTGCTGTGGTGCTTAAAAATATAGACAATGGCTAAACAGTGAAATGCTGATGCTTGGGAAGTGCCTTTAATATAAATGTTTAAAATCTATTTTCTCTGCCAAAAGCATAATGACCAGGTTAATGCTTAAGGAGAACAGTCTCTTATAATCGATAATGACTATGAAAATACCCCAAGAATTGTTATAGGAGAAGATTTCAGGAAATCTGTTAAAGCTGGAATGTCTCCTCTAACAGTATGACAGCTGTTAGGTGGGATTGCATTGAAATGAAATTGCATCTTTGCTTGGTTTTTTTAAATAAAATGGGACAAAACCTTTTATTTTAACAATTTGCCTATTAAAGCATGAATTTAAGGTGATTGTGAGCATCCTTTTTACGGTAACAGAGTCATGTTTATTAGCAGATAGGGGGCACTTAATACACGTGTTAAAAAGTACAAAATACAGCCTTTAGGCCTAGGAGATTCCATTAATAAAGGTGATAAATAAACTTACTATTAAGGTGATTACTATTGCAGTAAGTATTAAACCATAGTGGTGTTTTCTTTGAGGTACTATAGTAAAATGTAGGTTCAAGAACTCATGTTACTTTTCCATGTGGCAGCTGCTGTTGGCAGTGTGTGAGAGGAACACCACGATTGGCACAAGCTGCCAGGGGGCCATGCTGCCCTCCATCACCAACGTCATCAACCTTGCTGACAGCCACGACAGGGCAGCCTTTGCCATGGTCACACACGTCAAGCAGGAGCCTCGGGAGAGGGAGAACAGTGAATCCAAAGAGGAGGTAACTGGCAGAAAATACTGTGGGAAAAGCAATCTCTCTGGTGGAATTCAGCTCTTCCTAGTTACTCACCAGATAGCTTTGGAGATTGTGATGGAGCTGATGTGTGCAGGTTGTTGGTGTCTCATGGTTTAAACATGTGTGGGTCTCTCAGAGCTCCCATTCATTCATTTAGCCTTCACTTCAGCACCCTAGGCAATTACAGATCTGAACCTGAAGAAGTAGCAGAAATGGTGAGGCCTGAAATAGATCAGGAGGGTGTTTTCTATTGTGGGAAATAAGCGAAAATACACACAAGATACCTGTTTTTACTTAGTGAGTTGTTAATTTCTGTGTAGGATGTTGAAATAGACATTGAATTGGCTCCAGGAGATCAGACCAGCACTCCCAAAACAAAGGAACTGTCAGAGAAGGACATTGGCAACCAGCTGCATATGCTGACCAACAGGCATGACAAATTCCTCGACTCCCTTCGGGAAGTGAAGGTGGGTGCAGGTTGTTGGTGACAAATCACTTTAATCCTAAAATCTGAGGTGTTTTTTTTTCCTTTTTCTGTCTCTTGCATCTCATTTTTTAGCTGAGTTTTCTTATGTAGACATCTCTTATAATCTGTAATTTCTTATTTGCCTGTGGTAAAAAATTCTTAAGCCTTCACTTCATTGCTAATTATTACTGTATCCCTGTCCTAAAAAATTAAATATCATCCTCCTTCACTGTAAGTATATTTTAACAATTCAGTTCAGAAACTAGTGATGACAAACAGGATCAAAATGTATATCAGCCTCTTACGATTAAATAATTTCTAAGAAAATAATTTAGCTGAAAGCTATGTTTAAATAGCTCCACACTAGCAACAGCTCTATCCAATTAACCTGATTAGTCCTATTACCAAGATGATCAACCTCTTCCCTTTTTCCTTCTTTTTTTTTTGGTGGGTACAGCAATGAATCAGAGTCTTTATCAACATGAAAATAGGACTAATTTCTTGTTGCAAGTCTATATTGCTAAAGGAAACGTATTTTTGTTGAAAAGACATTAGTATTTCTACTGAAACAACTGTATAACTGAGCTGTTTTGCCACAGGATTAATTGCATTTTCCTGTTTCTATGCATCTGTCTGTTTCCAGACGGGAGCCTTGCTGAGTGCCTTTGTTCAGTTATGTCACATTTCTACACCTTTGGCAGAGAAGACTTGGATACAGCTATTTTCACGACTTTGGAAAATCTTGTCTGACAGACAACAACATGTGAGAACCTCTCTATCTTCCACTTGCAGATTCTTCTTTGTAAATGGCTGCTGTTCCAGGAAAATGTATTTGTGTGGTGACTTTTGAGATATTTGCCATTCTCTGACTGTTGAATGCTGTATGCCTGTATCAATACATCTTTTAAAAGAAATAGGGCCTTTCATTTTACACAGAGAGATGTATTTATTGAGTGGTTGTTCCCTGTACTAAAGAGATTTTAAACCTGATTCCTCTAATTGAAGAATCTGAATAGAGAGATAATATTTTGTTTTTTCTTCTAGGCTCTAGCAGGTGAAATAAGCCCTTTCTTGTGCAGTGGAAGCCATCAGGTGCAGAGAGATTGCCAGCCAAGTGCCCTGAACTGCTTTGTGGAAGCAATGTCACAGTGTGTTCCTCCCATTCCCATCAGACCTTGTGTCCTGAAATACCTGGGTAAAACTCACAACCTCTGGTTTCGTTCTACCCTGATGCTGGAGCATCAAGCCTTTGAAAAAGGACTGAGCCTGCAGATTAAGCCTAAACAGACCACAGAGTTTTATGAGCAGGAAAGCATAACTCCTCCTCAACAGGTAGTGTTATATTTACTGAAACACCTTATAAAATATGAAGAGAAAAACTTAACACCGACAATTCCTCCACTAAACCATGTCCCCAGGTTTCACGTTTTACATGTATTTTAAATACCTCCAAGTGCAGTGACTCTAGCATGTCCCTGGGCAGCCTGTTCCAGTGCTTTACAACCTTTTCAGTGAAGACATTTTTCATAATATCAAATCTAATAAACCTCCTCTGATGCAACTTGAAGCTGTTTCCCCTTGTCCTGTTGTAATATTGACTTGCTGAAAAATTTTGTTTTCTGTGATTCAATCTGTTGTGTTAGGGAAGACAGGCAAGAGTCAGTGTTCAAGCCTTAGGATGTTTTTTTGGTGCAGTGTTTTTCTCAGTACATGGTTGTTACTAATTTCTTGCTGTGTAGAGTTTTAAAGAGAGTTTTAATAAGTTTTATAAGCACTTTTCTATTTCCATGTCTCTCTCAGCTTGGCTCAGTGTAGAACATGGGGTTTGCTACCTACTACGTTTTATAAAGACAGCTTGACTGTGGAGAATTATGTGTTCTTAACATTGTAGGAAATCCTGGATTCCCTTGCTGAGCTCTACTCTTTGTTACAAGAGGAGGATATGTGGGCTGGGCTGTGGCAGAAACGTTGCAAATTCCCAGAGACAGCAACAGCCATTGCCTATGAACAGCATGGCTTTTTTGAACAGGTACAGTCTTGATTTTAGAAATTATCTGAGTAGTTCTACTGTCAGGATGAATATTCTGGTCAGCAGGAAAAACCTCTGAATATTAATTATTAACTTCAGTCTTCTAAAATGGAAAATGTCATGGCTTCCCTACTGTCTACAGTAGTAGTTTAAGGCCTTGTAATACTGAGATAAGGTGAAATTTTTGTGATGGTTTCATGAAACCATCAGATTTTTGTGATAATTGTCAAGCTCCCAAATAATAGCTGTATTCAGGAATGAATTTAACACGCTTGACTTTTTTTTCCAAGTCTATGAAGATTTTCTTATAATTTGTTTTTAAAAAGAAAAGAGTATCGAGTTATTGTGTATATAGCAGATGGAAACATGGAATGGTTGCGTTTTCTTTAGGCACAGGAGACTTATGAAAAAGCAATGGAGAAGGCTAAAAAGGAGCACGAGAGGAGCAACGCTTCCCCTTCCATCTTCCCCGAGTACCAGCTCTGGGAGGACCACTGGATTCGGTGAGCCTTGAAAGCTGATGTGGAACAAGTGTTTTACCCTGCAGTAGAACCCAAATACCCTGCTCTTGGTTTAAAGCATTAGTTATGAGAGTGAATTTATCTCAGGACTTAGCTCAGATACAAGGGAAGCTTAAGGGAATAAAAAAAGCTATTTTGTATTCCCTTAACAGAGCCTCAGTAGTGATATGCCTGAATTGCTGTAAAAATGTAATTTGCTATTGGTGGAAACAGACTGGAGCTAAAATTTGTTTTTCCTATTTGAAATGGTTGTTCTGGGAGACACAAAATGCAGGTCCTCCCTGTTCACAGATTTCTGTATTATAACTGATAATAAATAAATTAAAAAAAAAAAAAAAGTCTTCCCATCTGAATAAAACTTCTGCAGTGCTTGCAAAGCTGTTTGTAGACAAACAAATATGCAGATAATATTCTGATACACAACATCTATTGTCACTTTTATTGAAGTTTTTTGGTTTTTTTTTTTTGTGACAAAATTGACACTGCATTTGATTTTCTTAGTTGCTCAAAAGAGTTGAACCAGTGGGAGCCTTTGACAGAATATGGCCAGTCCAAAGGTCACATCAATCCTTACCTGGTGTTGAAGTGTGCCTGGAGGGTCTCAAACTGGATTGCCATGAAGGAGGCTCTGGTGCAGGTGAGTGAGGCCTTTTTGTGCTCATGTTTAGTTTATCCTCCTCCTGCCTTGGGTATCTTCATCCCAACTGTTTTAAGAACCATCCCATGAGAATAAGCTGGTGGTTATTGTTCTTGAGGCTGCTATAAAGTGCCAGGCTGAATGGACATCTTGAGCTTCTTGGGGCCAATGGCAGGCTTCTGTTAGAGCTGCCAGTAGATTGTCTGGAATTTTTTTAAGCATTATATATGGTGTCACTAATCTAAAGGAGATGGAAGACATGGTGGGGGGTGTTTTGTGTTTTGATTTGTTTTTTCTTTGGTTTGTTTTTTCTGTTTTGTTTTAATTTTAAGGAAATATATTCTCTTTTCATGGTAGTTAGAGTTGTTCAGCTGTCATGACTTAATATAGAAACATTAACCAGATGTAAAACTGAAATCTAAAAGGTGAGAATGCTGCATTAAATCACAGGTGGAAAGGAGCTTGCAGATCTTTCTTGCACTGTTGTATACAGTGGGACAGTACTGGAATTGCTCTGCCTAAGATGCCAGAATTTGCAGTAAAGGGGTGAAGTATGTATTTAAAATACAATGTGAAGCCAAATCTCTAAGTAGCAAACTGCACATGCGAAAAAACCTCATTTAATATGTGGGTGCTATTTACATTTTAATTAATTTCTTTTGTTCCTATAACACTTAGTATTTTGTGTCCTATTTAAGTATGCAACTTCAGAGGCCAAGTATAGAAATATGTGAGAAACCTTTAAAGCCTAAAATAAGAACTATACTGTACAGTATATTATAAGCCCTGGGCTTGAAGAGAGTGAAGTAGATCATGTCTGACAGCTTCTGGTTTTGGACAATTGCAAGTTGATTGGAAGTGACAACCCTGAGTAAGTGCTGATAGGCTTTAGCTGCAGTTATATTAAATGAGGTATTTTCAGTAATGAGACATTTACCAAATGACTGAGGAGAAGATGCTGCTGAAGCCATAAATGGAGCCTTTGTGACTCTACTCAGGTTCTTGTAAAAGTGTCAGCACACGTTTGCATAAATATTGGGATCCGAAGGAATAATTGATTCTGTGCTGCTGTACTCACTACTCCAATTTTATTGATATTCTTTAATGTGGCTGTTTTTTGTCAAGCTCTGTGGTTGATTCACAAGAGAGGCCAGAGATGATGGCAAATATCCATCACTTTTTGTAAATCTTTGTAAAAGATTTTTAATAATCTACCCATTAAAGTTGAGCTATTAAAACAGCAAGTAGCCTTTGATAGGACCCAAGACTCATTTCCATTTGCTCACACTGCCATTGTGTTTAATGATCCAGTAGATAACATAATAAAGAAGGAGATTATTTTCACTGTGGAAGTGTAAGGATGCTACCTGGCACTTTCTCTTTGCTGGCTCAGGCGTAAAAGTCAGTTGAGGATAAAAGGACTAACAATTGTAATGGTCACCATACAGTTTATCAACAGGAGGATAATGCAGGGGGATTTCTGTGCTGCACATCAAACCATAAAGGGCTTGATGTAAAGTGCTGGAAAAAGAGGTGGAAAAGTTGTAAATCAAAGGGCCTGCAGCATCAGCTGGTGAGCACTGGCTCAGTGCAAGTTTGCTGTAAAAGGCTCACAGAATTTAGGTGCTGCACAATTCAAGTGCTTTGCTGGGTTTAGCTGCCGTGTTTCTACTGTTCAGAATTCTGAGGAAATGGTTTAAAATTATTTTATAAATTATTTTAGCACTATGACCTGACTTTGCATCTGTGCTCAGAAATTACTTTAACATAAATGAGGAAGTTGGTTGTTGATTATTTGAAAAAATATTAGCTGTTTATTTTCATAAACTTAGCAATGCCCTAGAGCAGACAGGGAGTATAATGCTGCATGATGTGGGACGGGTAGGGACAGGATCTTTTTAGGTGAGATGTTGCCATTACATGTTCTGGAGCCCTTGAAGCATTTCAGACATAGTGTGTGTTATCTGCTGAGAAGCATTTTCTGGCTTTGTACGGAGTGAATTGTTTGCTGTGAACTTCCTGCTCCTGTGGCAGGGCTGCTTTGGGCTGGCTCAGCTCTTTGAGCTGCATTACAGTTGTCAGTTTAAAAATACCCCAGCAGCAGCTTGGACATGGGCACTTGTACTCTTGTGCTGAATTGGCAATTTATGTGTTAGCCTGTCCTTGCCAGTAACTTTAGGAGAGCTGAAACTCCTCTAGTGGCATAAATGTTAATACTTCAATCCAATGTTTTTAAAAAAGGATGTTGTTTTTAAAAATCAAAGCTGTTTGTTTACGCAGGCTTTAAAAAAATTACCTGTTTGAGTAGGGAACGACCTTTACTGGATGTTTTCCCTATTCCACACCCAGGTGGAACTGAGCTGTCCAAAAGAGATGGCCTGGAAGGTGAACATGTACAGGGGCTACCTGGCCATCTGCCACCCCGAGGAGCAGCAGCTGAACTTCATCGAGCGGCTGGTGGAGATGGCCAGCAGCCTGGCCATCCGCGAGTGGCGGCGCCTGCCCCACGTCGTGTCCCACGTCCACACCCCCCTGCTCCAGGTAACAGCAAACTCTTCTTCTTTCCACTCCTCTGGTGATGCTGTTGTACACCACAATGACACAGCCTCTGGCTTCAGCAGGCTGAAAATGACTCCTTTATTTTTTGGGATGTTGTTGGGAAAGATAAGACAAGAAAAGCTTACAGATATGATTGCCTGGCAAGAGATACTGAGAGTATAAAACTTATGAATGGAATAGAAATGAAAGCTAGCTTTGAGATGTGATCATGGCAGGCAGGAAGACAGTTATTGTAACAAACAATGAGACACTTAGGGACTCAAGAGTGTAGCCCCACTCCACCCTGCCAAAGTATCAGGGAAAAGATAGATAAGAAGATAGTCTTTAAAGTTTAGAATACAGAGTAATATAGTAATATAGCAGTTCTTATAAGCTTTATGCAAAGTCTGTAAGTTTTGTATCTCACACCAGTTGGTCACTGTAAATTAAAATATTCAACACATAAAGAGATATAATGTATTGTAACAAGGTTTTCTCAGTTTTCATAACAGGGATCATTTCTTGATGGGCCATTGCTCAGAGATCTGTGACTGAGCCCTGCCTGTGGAAGTGCAGAGGACTTTGCTTTGAGTTCTCTTTGATACAGGGGCCTCTGTGATTGTCTTTAAGATCTGTAGTTTCACTCTGTGTGTGTGATTCATATATTTCATATACATGAAATAAGAAGGGACCTCTATAAAATGGTTGCTGCTGTGGGTAGAGCTCACACAGCAGCTCATAACTTTTATAATATAAATTCATGCATCAGATAAAGTGAATGAATATGGAAGTTTTCTCCATATTCAGAAGAAGTTATCTAGTAAATAGGTACAATTTGTGAGCTCACACAATACCATTAGATGGCTTCTCAATGAATTTAATTCCTTCCTGCTAAGTTTTCACCCATATTTCAAATTGCCTCCCCATCCCCTGCTCAAGAAAGGCAGCATCTGCGGCAGGAAACAATTAATATTGCTAAAGAAAGTATTTAAGTGCTTTCAGATATCAATTAAAACAAGCTTTTAAAACAATCTAATATGTATATATCCCTTCTGAAGAAATGATAAATTAGTCAGTGACTGACAGAGGTACAAATGCAGCCTTGAATTTGCACTGCAGTAATTACTTTTTTTTTTAATATCAGATAGTATGTGATTAAATACCCATGAGAAAATTAAATTTATGTGATGAATGGGTGTAGGATGAAGGTTAAGCTATTGTGAGAGCTGATACTGAGATGATTGTAGGAAAATATTACTTTAATTTATTTTGTTTCAAGAGATTTCACTCTATAAATCTGGACTGCCTTTTTTTTTTTCTCAAATAGTTCTCTCATTTGGTTGATTAACAATGAATACAACTGTTATCTGCCAAGTGGTAGCTTAGAGAATATTACACTGGCTTTACTGTACTACAGGTAATTAAATTCCATTAAAGTTTGTGGGCCTTTTCTTCAGGTGGTTGAAGTTTTAACGAAGTGTCTGCTGCCTTTAGTGGGTTCAAGACTGCTGCCATCTTCTGTTTGTTCCTTATTTATATTGTTTATGTTTTCTAGGCAGCACAGCAAATAATTGAACTTCAGGAAGCAGCCCAAATAAATGCAGGGTTGCAACCAACTAATCTGGGGAGGAACAACAGCTTACATGATATGAAGACTGTTGTCAAGACCTGGAGGAACAGGTTACCTATCGTGTCAGATGATTTATCCCACTGGAGCAGCATTTTCATGTGGAGACAGCATCATTACCAGGGTAAGTCTGCCTGGTCCAGCATGTACTCATCACAGCATTTTCCAGACAATGTAAGTTTTCAGTGGCTTGATTTTTGGCAAGTTTTAGTTTTTATTCAGTTTCCATTTAAACGTTTGATTATCTCAAGCCGTCCACTTCCTGCGTGTTGCTGTGTGAGGCGCTGCTCTCTGCATAACCATTTACAACGACAAACGTTTGCCATTTACAATGACAAAACACTCCATGTTGCCTTTCCAGCCATTGTGACTGCCTATGAGAACAGCTCCCAGCACGACCCCAGCTCCAACAACGCCATGCTGGGCGTCCACGCCTCGGCCTCGGCCATCATCCAGTACGGGAAGATCGCGCGCAAACAGGGGCTGGTCAACGTGGCCCTGGACATCCTGAGCCGCATCCACACCATCCCCACCGTGCCCATCGTCGACTGCTTCCAGAAGATCCGCCAGCAGGTCAAGTGTTACCTGCAGCTGGCTGGAGTCATGGGCAAAAATGAGTGCATGCAGGTAGGGCAGCTGCATTCCTGAAGCTGTTGGTGGAACTCGTGGGATTGCAGGGGCCAGCAGATGTGTTGATCTGCTTGTGTCCAGAACAGGGGCTGAATTGCCTTGGCCTGGTGCTGTTTTACACCACAACGACACAGACTCTGAACTTCAGAAGGCTGGAAATGACTCCTTTATTTTTGGGAGTCAAAAATATACTATATACTAGTATATAGTATATAATTATATTCTTAATATATAAGTATAATATATATAATATAATATATATAAGTGTATATATAAGTATGTTTTTATATATATAAGTATATATAAGTATATATATATAATATATATACACACATATATAAGTATATATATTATATATAATATATAAGTGTAATATATAAAATATAATATCTATAATATATTAAAAATATAATATATAATAAGTATATACTTATATACTTAATGTATATACTAATAATAGTATATGCATTATATACCTATTATAATAGTACTTTATATTATAGTTATTAGTATAGTTATTGTTATTATATAATTATACTTATTATAATAGTCTATACCCTTATATACTATTTTACACAGACTGATCTGATTGGTGACAAAAAGGCAAAACTCTTCAGTCACATTGGTCAGAGCAGAGGGACATCAAAAAGAAGTCCCTCCTAGGGAAAGGAATGAAAAGCAAAGTACAGTATAGAAAACACTTCTCTTGTTCGCAGTAAATTCCCTGGGAAAAGAATTTCAGAAAACCAAAACATCTCAGGCACAAAACCAGGGCTACACTGGCCGTGTTATACCCTGCAGGGAGTGTTGTTTGGAGGAATGCTGTTAGTCCAAAGCAGTTAATGTCCTCTGTGAACTGGATATTATATGCCATTATCTGCTTATTCTAAATTTGGATAGCTACATTGTGAGGTATATATTAATATATCAAATATATTTTAAAAATCAATTAATATATTAAGATAAATTAATCTATTAATATTGCAATGATATTAATTAAAATTAACATAGTAAATTTGTATGTTAATTTAATATATTAAGAATTTATTAAAAATTAGCTGATCCAGAAGTAAAGTGGGAGTAGGTTTTTTGAAATCCTACAAGATTGATAAATGAAAAGGATTTTGAAAATTACATTATTTGTAATGGGAAAAAGCAACACTGCTGCAAGACTGACTGAAGCTCTGAGTGTCCAACTCATGAGTGGTGGGTGCTGTCAAACTGAAGTAAAATTGTGTGTGTTGAAAAGGAAAAAAAGTGATTTTAGGCAAAACCCACTGGTATGTGCTTGGCCAGCAAATGAACCTTGTAATATAACATAATATAAATAATATTATAACATAAACAAGGTGGAAAAATCACCTGCTAAATGTTGTCTGTAGTATTGGGTGTGCACAGGCCAGTGGAAGCTTAAAATTGTCAGTCTGTATTTTTTAAAATGAAAACAAAATACTAGGAAGTCATGCTGTTTAAATTTCAAGAGAATATTTTGGCTGTTGTTTTATGGCACGTTCTTTTAATAAATCCTTCCCTTTTAAAAGACTTTTCTCACTAAGACTTATTTAACAGGGTCTTGAAGTTATTGAATCAACCAATCTGAAGTACTTCACCAAGGAGATGACTGCAGAGTTTTATGCATTAAAGGGAATGTTCTTGGCACAGATTAACAAGTGAGTATGCAAGAGGTACTAGCACACATCTGAAAAAAAGGCAGCTGAACTATTCAACACAATATTTGAAAAGCTGTTCCATATCTTTATAGCAGCCTAAAATTTCTCACTGCTGTGTAAGAGAGTAAAAGTATCTGTGAGAATTCCTTTGCAGTTTGGAGGTGTAATGATTGGTCTTATGTTGAAGCCTTGTAGGACAGAAGTGATAATGATTTTTCTTTGCACTGACAGGCATTGTACTGTTATGAGGAAGATCTCTCTTTAATTCAGTAAATAAATATCTCATCAGTCAAATTTTGCTTCGTTATGCCAAAAAGACTCCTTCAGATTTCAAGAGCTCTTAGTGGGCATGGGATTTAATGGCAATTTTGCTATGTGTTGCATATGGGTGGAATAATTCCTTCACCACTACATTGTGGCCACTTTTATGGAATGAAATCCATCAGGTCTTAAGCTGTACACTGCAACCTCACATAGCAATTCAAGTCAGGAAATGATGAATATCTTCTTCTGTGGATACAAGAGAGAATTTTAAATAGGCAGAATGCAATTACTTTGATGGAAAGTACAGTGGGCATTTATATGGTTACAGGCTTAATTGTAGTTGTGTAAAGAAAAGTGAGTGTGCCTCCCCCATATTTTTAAATTTTTTAAAATTCTTGCAGAGAATTGTCTCTGTTCCGTCAGGATAAAATGGATAAGGGTTTCTGTGTAAAAACATGGTTCTGATGTACTTACAGTTTCTTAATCTTACCAAAAAACACACAAGCATTTTTTAGCACTGCAGTTGAGGTCAGGAATTTAGGAAGGTTTCAGTTAGGAGCCATGGCAGTGATGAACCTGAAAATGGGGCTGCTGATTGATTACCTGTGTGTCAACGAGACTGAAGTTAAAGGTCACCTCTGCTCCTGCATCCTCCTGTGCTGCCCATTGGCTGGCCAAGGTGATAGAAACCATTTAAAAAAAATCACCTCAGGTGTCAAGAGTGATGGATTGTAGAGTGGGAGAAAGGAAAACGGACAGAGAAGTCCCTTTTTATAAAGGGGCAGTGGTGATACAAAGTCATCCATCAGGCTGCTGCTGCTGGGCTGGCTCACTTCAGACCTTCATCCTGGGTGCAGGAAGCCTCTGAAAGCAAGGACATTAATGTAGCACAGGAACTAACACATGACAGACAAAGCTGTTTTCCTTTTTAGAGTTATGCCTCAGTAGCTGGTCATTTTGATGTAGTATTATAATCCTCCAAGCTAATATTGTTATGTTAAAAATACATTACAGGTAATTTAAAAAAGCGAGTCAAGTGAGCATCGTGTTACTTTCATATGGTTTATTTCAATGCTTATTCTGCAAGGGAGAAGTGAAGCTCTGTCTGTTCATAAGGAGTCTTGAAATACT
This sequence comes from Argya squamiceps, assembly GCA_037834095.1. NCBI lineage: Eukaryota > Metazoa > Chordata > Aves > Passeriformes > Leiothrichidae > Argya > Argya squamiceps. Next base: position 9,767,283 of record JBBMKD010000040.1, read on the forward strand.
TTAAGTTGCTTCATTTTAGTAGTGCTTCTGTGAGTTCTCTCATCCTTTATTTTTATGCCTAAGAAGTAACATAGATTCAAGGGCTGTATATATATTAGGATGAATCATGCCAAATTTTGGACTTGTGACACTTGAGGAAACATGGACAAAACCTCAGAAGTAACAAACAATAATCTTTTAGTTACCCAAAACTGTGTGGTTAACTTTGAAATTCCTTCACTTTTCCTGTTGAAAAAAGAAATTTTTACAGCTGTGGGGGTGAGGAGCTGACTGTTTCCAGAAAACATTGATTGTAAAATTTTTCATGACTTCTCTGGAAAAGGAGTTAAGTAAGATGCACTCCTCTAAAAGATAACTTAAATAACATCTTCCCAATGTTGCTTTACTCCTTTTTTTGCTCAGTGGAGCAGCATGTTTAAATGATTTTGCTTCCACTCCCCTGTGTTATCATTTGCTCTTCTTTCTCCCAGTTTTACTGCTTGGGTTTCCACTGCAGTGAACTGAATTTTTTTTTTTTAAGAGAGTATTGTGGAGATTTTGAACACGAAACTGTTTTCATTATGGAGCATTTGCTTTTGTAGGTGCTGAACTTTAAGGAAAGCAATGACAAAACAATTGTGAGGTACCTTACTAAAGAACTTAATGCAAAAATATCACTGAGTATTAAGAAACTAATTGCTTGCTCTATCAAAAATCTGACTTGCACTAGCAGACAAGTACTAAATTATATAAAACTCATGGTTTTTCTTGTCACCACACAGGTCTGAAGAAGCAAACAAAGCTTTTTCTGCAGCTGTGCAGATGCACGACGTGCTGGTGAAGGCGTGGGCCATGTGGGGGGATTACCTGGAGAACATCTTTGTGAAGGAGAGGCAGCTTCACCTGGGGGTGTCTGCCATCACCTGCTACCTGCACGCCTGCCGCCACCAGAACGAGAGCAAGTCCAGGAAATACTTGGCAAAGGTGAGGTCCAGGTGCTTAAAAAAGGATCAGAGCTCCACCCCCTCAGGAAGGGCTGGGATGATGTTCATTGTTCAAATTTTTGCAGTTGGAGAAAGGGTTACTGAGGGAAAGCTTTTATTTAGATGGAAGGGCTGTGTGTGCTTGCTCTGAACTCATCTTGGGGTTTTTTGCTTCAGTGGGATGTCTGGGGTTTCCTTTAGGTATGGAACCTTTCTGTAGGAGGGAGAGGACAAATCACATCCAGCATTTCTGCTACATAGTGTGGTGAAATACTTGCAGAAAGACATCCTTTGGTCCTTTGAAAAGTAACATAGTTTGAGGTCTGTTTATTATTACTATGGATAAGTAATATTGACATTTACCTAAGCATTGCATTTTATTCCACATAAGCCTTTTCTGTACAGTTTTAATCTGAAGTTCAGCAAAATTTTGGCCAAAAAAAGCTATTTGTATGATTCTCAGTTTGGGGATATTTAATCTCTTTAATGAAGAAAATTAAAAAAATTGTGCCAGACCAGGGAAGACAATCTGTTCTGACCATGAATCAAGCACAGAAAATATTGTTTGAGATTAAAGGTGGCCTCAATAGCACTCTGAAGTTTATTATTATCCCTGTCCAGTTGCATAATAGTTAATGATTTTTAGTCTATGCTTAATATATTTACATTTAAATTAAACAAAGGGTGGACAGTTAAAATAATTAAGAACATCCAAAGAACTAATCAAGTTCTTGCATCAAGGTTCATTTATCTGAGTTGCATATTTTAGGTTCTATATAATTGCCTGAATTTATATCCACAACTCCAGCTAAAAACCCAAAGAATTTCTGGAATGCAGTCCTTTTCATTTGTTCTTTTCTCTCTTATTTCACAGCAAGGAATACCATTACATTTATTTTTTACATCCTTTAAATATTATTTCTGAGGGGAAAATAGCACTGGTTAGGCATAATGAATGTAAGTTCTTGTCTCTGAGGCAGCTTAACACTTACAAGGACTCCACAGTCATATTAATAAAATATCTCTGCTTTTGTGCATCATAATGATTGCTGTGTCCTAAATTTAAGCACTGAGAGATCCTCCTGAACTTCCCTTCCAGGTTCTCTGGCTGCTGAGTTTTGATGATGACAAGAACACCTTGGCAGATGCCGTGGACAAGTATTGTATTGGTGTCCCACCCATCCAGTGGCTGGCCTGGATCCCACAGCTGCTGACCTGCCTGGTTGGCTCAGAGGGCAAACTCCTGCTCAACCTCATCAGTCAGGTACAGAAGATAATCTCTGATTCTTTTTTGTGTGTCATCTTCATTGGCAAGATGACACAGGGATATTTTTTAAAGCAAATTACAGAAATGCCAAGCTTTAAGAATGGTATTGTTTGCAACTGCTGATGTGTTAAAAATGGTAATTTCTGCCTGTAAGCAGGGTATTTTAAATTTCAAGGGGACTTTTACTTACTGAGATTAAATCCAGTGAAGTTGTATCCCTATTTGCATGAGGCAATATAGCTCTCCCTCTGGAATTCGATTTAATGTATTTTTGTGAATGATATAGCACACATAAAATACATAGTTAGAAAAGCTTGTAATGTAGGAGTAAAGAATGGTTAGCTTTAGTAGCTGAAGGGCAAACTCTTTTTGGAAGTGTCTTGGTGTTTGTTCTATCAGGTTGATGTAAAACAGAAGTGAAGTCCCATTAATGCACAGGTGGCCATGGGAAGCTCTCACAGTACCTGAATTCCAGGTCTGCACTGCTCCAATGTTTCCTGGAGACTGGCACAGGACAATTGTGCTGAATTCCTCACAGAACTCCTTTCTTTCCCTCCACTCTTGATTTTTTTGAGATACAGACTTACCACGTGGGTCCCTTCCAGTTCAGGGTGTTCTATGATCCTGTGAGATTGAGCTCCTTTCATTCTATCCCTTTTCTTTGCTCTTTCAGACCTCTGAGAATGTGTGTTTTTGTGGCTAGAGAGTATGTCCATTTGTGTTGACATGGGTGTACACAACTCTAGATGTGTATGTGTGTGCAGAGGTATTTGTGTTTCCTTTCCTCTCTCTTCATAAAATTAAAATGTAACTTTGAAGGGACCATGCTCCTAAGCAGCTTAAGATGCCAAAGTAGGTAAGGCAAACTTTGATGGGTATGGCTTGCTATTGTCTGGCAACACTGGTGTGCTCTGCTGTCTTCTGACAAAGAAAACTCATTTCAGCACATTGTAGACCCCTTTTTATTTGTTGAGATTTCTATAAAATTTTTAGAAGCAAGTGTTTGCTCAGGAGTCATTCTTAGTTGGAGCTTAGACTTTTGTGTTACAGTGTGAATCATGTGTGTCAGTTAGTGATCTGTCATAAATATCAGATTACTGAATACTTCAATCCCATTGCAACATTCCTACCACTTACCATATCCATTTGGATGGAGAAAGGATCTATGATTTAGTAAAATTGTGGCTGGAGAAGCCTCAAATGATGTGTTAAGATGTGCTCAGTTGCAGGTAGTAGACATGGTTTCTTTCCTTTAATAGATACCGAGATTTACAGATTTAAATGGATGCTGAATGTTAACATCTCTTTAGGGTTTGGTGTTTTTTTTTTTAATGGAAGCCGTAAAATTCTGTTTTTATTTTTGGGTGCAGTTGGTATCCCCTTACATTAAGTGCCACAATTAGGTGGAGTAAAGTTACTCTCTAATGGGCTTTCTTATCAAGTATCGTGGGGCTTGCTGGGAATTGTGGCCTAATTTAAAGACTAACTGCTGTCATTATGTCTGTTTTTCTTCCATTATGCACATGAGTAAGATCTTTGAGCTGGCCCAGCTGGGGCTCTGACATTATGCTGCTTTCAGGTTTATTAGGCAATATGATCTGGAAGCCCTAATTAGGTAATATCTTAACAGTGTGTGCAGGGAGCTACCAATTCATCCTCCTTGAGTTTCTGTTACTGAAAGAATCTTTAATTTCCATAAGCTGTTATTTAACACAAAGAGCTGATTATTCCTGAATTGGACTCATTTACAAGAGACTCTGTCGGTGTTGATGTGATCTGTAGTCAGTATTCCTTAACTGAGAAACGTGTGTCTCCAAATAGGTGGGAAGAGTCTATCCCCAGGCTGTTTATTTCCCCATCAGGACCCTCTATTTGACCTTGAAGATAGAGCAGCGGGAGCGCTACAAGAGCGGTGAGTTTGGTCCTCACAGAATCGTTTCAGCCCTTTCTAACTTAATTGTTATGTTGAGTTTTCACTGGATTTTACAAAGAAAACAATTTCTCTAGAAAACATACCAACTTAACAAGGCTAAGGAAGAAAACTTGATGCGTTGCATTGATTTGTTTCTGTGAAGTTAAACCTGCAGGTGGCTTGAGCTGTCTTGAATTTTCTTGTATAAAAATACTCACCAAGCAGAGTTTCATCTCTTTCATTCTCATGGCACCTTAATTATGGAGAATCACATGTTCTTTACTGGATGTTTATCTTGATAAATTTGTGGAGAAGTAGGAAATTCTTGGTTTATAAATACAGGAGAGTGTCACAATTTTCTAAGATTCTCTAGACTAATTTTCCTTGGAAGCATGAACCATGCAACATTTAGTTTGTTTTCAAAGGTGCCACACTTGTAAAAATGTCTCCATAGTAACTTCTTACGGTGAATTTTCAAGTGAAATGAGCATTTCAGTTTACACCAGATAAAAGCAATGTTGGCTTTGAGAAATGTTTGGGAGATGGGGAAAGCATTCAGCAACTTGCACAACAGCTCTTTTCCCCAGAACAATTCACATCTGGAATAGTTTTGTCAAATGATTCCGCAGAATTTAGTTGTTCTTTTGTCCCATATAATTTCCTGGGAATCCTGGGAGAGCTACTTGAAGAACTCTCATTTCAGTTCTGTGTTCTTTATTACAAAGTACATTGTTTAGTTAATTGCTCTATCCATTTGGGAATTAGTTCACTAAATTTCTGTGTAAAATTTGAAAGGGCACTAATTAAATAGTGCTTTATTTTTGTTTGGGTAGTCTTCTGCAGAAGGAGATGCCCACATACCCTAATAATTTATTATTTTGCAGCAACAGTAGAATATTTGCCTGTAGGTTCTGCCAAAAAACACTGCTGGGTGGGTGGGTTGTGTCAGTTAGTAGGAGTCATCTGATAAAGCAAAACTCTGCTTAATCACTCTCTGATGGAGTTGTCATGCTAGAGATGTTTTGTGCTAAAAAATATGATGTCTGTTGTTGGCAGCAACATACTTATTCTTAAGTTCTATGTGAAAGGTGTCCCCAAAAGGGAAGGGAAAAACCTGCCCATAATTCAAATAATTTGGTCCTTTATGAAACAATGTCTGTTACTTCAACAGCATATAGGTTGGTAATGTAAAAGCTGCACCTCCTTTGTGGTTTTGAGGAGTGTTTATTTTGTTTTAATATTGGGAAATCTGTACCACTAAATAGCATTTGGTGCCAAGTTTTCTCTCTGAAAAACCCCAATTTTCTTTCTAAAAAAATTCTTTCCAAAACTCAGTAAGGAATATGTAATTAATACTTAATGTAAAGCTCAAGCCAATTCTTGGAACAATTTATTTTATTTCAAACAGACACATCAAGTTCATGAAAATTCATTCTTATTTCCTTTTCAATGTTCACTTTGCAGATTCAGGGCAGCAGCAGCCAAGTTCAGTTGGGAATCAGTCCCACTCTGCCTCAGACCCCGGGCCCATCAGAGCCACTGCCCCAATGTGGAGGTGCAGCAGGATCATGCACATGCAGAGGGAATTGCATCCCACACTTCTGTCCTCTCTGGAAGGCATTGTGGATCAGATGGTCTGGTTCAGGGAGAACTGGCATGAAGAGGTATTTGGCTTCAAAACACCTTCAGTGTATGGATTACCTAAGGGAAAGTTCACTGCAAAATATTTATCCAGAATTAATTTTGAACATCAAAGCGTAACTGTTTTGATTAGTAAACTGATGTTTGTAGGACTGACTGTTCTGATTGGAGTTTAAGGATCTTGGTTATTTCTGGAAGCAGTTCAGGGGTTTTGCAGAACTGTTAATGTGATGAATGCCTCTAGGATTTAAGCTGTTGCTCATACTAACTGAGAATGTATATTCTTACACTGAGTTTCAGAGGTATCAGTTTCCTTCTTGATCTGGTGGTCTGTGACAGGTGGTGATTATTACCTGAAATCTGCATTGCAACAGAGAGCAGATGGACCTGCCACTCTGCTGTTACTTGCCTCTCAAAGTCTGTTCTGTCTGCCTGGCACTGTGTTTATTTGAAGGTTTCCTCATATCATCCTTTTTTTTCATATATTTCAAAATATGAAATCTAAAAGTTACCTGCTATTGAAAGAGCAAGTTGTGTTTTGTGAAGCAGCATTTCCCCTGCTCAGTTTGTTTGTTTGCAATGCTGATGAAATTCAGTGCTGTCATTCTGATTGACCCTCTGATGCAATTTAAGAGTAGAGTTTTAAACAGATGTTTCTGAGAGCATAATTTTCCTATATAAAATGCAGTGTGGGGATGAATATTTGGTGTCAAATCAAAAGGCCTGGTCTTCCTGACTATTTGGCTTTTTCTGTTTTTCATTCTTAGGTTCTCAGACAGCTGCAGCAGGGCTTGGCAAAGTGCTACTCGGTTGCCTTTGAGAAAAGTGGAGCTGTTTCAGATGCCAAAATCACTCCTCATACACTGAATTTTGTCAAGAAGTTAGTCAGCACCTTTGGAGTAGGTCTTGAGAATGTCTCCAATGTGTCCACCATGTTTTCTAGTGCAGCCTCAGAGTCACTAGCTAGGAGAGCACAGGCAACAGCTCAAGACCCCGTGTTCCAGAAGTTAAAAGGCCAATTTACAACAGGTAAATGTTTAAAATTTTTTTAAATGTTCCTTTGAATCTCAAGAAAATTTTCCCTCACAGTTCAACTGTGAGGGCATTCTGCTTTTTTATTCCAATATCTTTCCTGAAAGAAAATTTAGAAAATGGCACCTTTCTGTCGTTCAGCAAACCTGAAATAGTTTTGTTCCTGTCTTTTGTGCAGTAATAAGTGTAATTCAAGTGGAAAACAGACATCAATCCAGAGAAGCAGCATATTATATTTTTATTATTGAAAACTGTGGTTTGATCACATATGTGTTTAAAGATAAATTAGATTACTTCAGTATAGTATTTTTGCAATTTGCACAGAACTGCCAGCTGTATCTGAGGGACAATAATGATCTCTGTCTCTCTATGATGGCAGAATTTAATGAAATTTTCACCCCAGAACTCCAAACTGATGATTTTATGTGAACTCTTTCAACACAGCCTACTTTTGATGAGTGAGATTACTTTAGTGTTTTGGATAACTAGATTATAAAAATTCTATTACCCAAATTTACATCACTGGTAAATTGAATCAATAACTTTAATCAGATCTAATAAAAAAGATACTTAAGGAAAGTAGCTTTTTTCCTTCATTCATTTTTCTCTTAACCAGTGGTTACATATTTGAGTATCTGATCTTGATTTAAAATTCTAAGAAAAGCTTGTTTACAAGCTTGATTTGTTTGGTAAAATGTGTTCAGGCCACGCAGCTCATGTATGACAGAAAGTGACACTGATTGGTATCAGTGTTTTGGGTTGCCAGAATTTTGAGTTTTGCATAAACTCCTTGGCTTTTCTTTAAACATAACTGAGAGTGTTTGGCAAGTAGACTTGGGGTGTTTTTTCAAGCATTGTGCTGATAATATTGTGAAAATAAGGGAGCTGATGGGAATCCTGTGAAAGTAACTGAGTTGTAGGAGTGACCTACATATCTCATTGCATGATGTCCTTTCTGAGACACAGCAGTTGCATGACAGCAGATAATGAAAGTCCTGAACCATATGATTAAATTTTTACTGGATGAAGTGTACCAGGGAGGGAATGGAAGTAGAAACACTTTGTATGTCTTTAATGGGAGTGTACAGAGGGGAGAAAATCACTGGATAATGATTAATGGGATGAAATTTCACTGCTCCAAGTGCTGGATTCTGTACCTAGAGCAGAGCAATAATGGCAGGTACTGGTGTAAATGGGGAGAGGGGAGGCTGGAGAGCAGCCCTGGATCTGGGATCTGGGGATGGGGGTTGTAGATCCCTTCCAACTCTACATTAAATACAAGTTTGGACTTGACTTTAATCTTTAATAATGGTTTGTAGTTTTTACATTGCAACAGTAGTATAAGCAGTTATTTATTGCTGCAAGTGTTGTTGATACACTCAGTTTTGGTTAGATTTGAGTTATTTTTGGTCTGTCACACCATCTCCTACTTCCTTTCCCGTGAGCATCAGAGAGCTCTGGGGTTTCCAAGGTGTAAAGGAAAAGTAAATATAACACCAGACTAAAGTCTGCAGTATCTGAAGTGATATTTCAAAACATTTCTAGAGAGACATTTAAGAAAGCTTAATTACAATTCAGGTACAATTTTTAGTTAAAACAAAAAATGGAGAGGATGTCTAGTTTTTTATGCTATTTTTATTTTTTGCATATCTTTGTGATATATAAAGCTTTTCAGATTTTCTCTCTTAATTAAAGAATTATATGCAACAACATATAAACCAAAGTATGACATAGGCCTGGTCATAAAAATCATGTAAAGTCATCAAATGCAAAATGTGTCTTAGTAAACTTCAGTTAAATAACAGTAATTAATTTTTTGGCAAAGATTTCATGTTTTATTTTTCAAGTATGATGAAATATGAATGTCTTCAGGATACAAGTAATTATTTTGCTTAGTGCTGGATTAGATTTTATTTTAATCTATTACATTCGGTGTTCAAATTTACAAACTAAATGTGGAAAACCAGAAGAAATTAAACCAATCAGCATACTTAATAATTTCTGTAATCTAATTTGTTATACAGAAAATGAAGTAAGTTTTTTATTGATTTTGCAATAACAGTAAGATGTATGTAAATAACTGAATAGAATTGTAATTACTGTACTGAAGATTGCAAAGGCTGTTGTAACATTATGAGAAATCAGTTGAAGAATGTGCCTGATGTGTCCTCCTGGCACACCACAATGGTCATGTTTGTTTTTCCTGTTCTCAGTACCAATTGCATTTGGATGATGGACAGATAATTACAGTGGTTGCCATTCATTTCAAAAGTATCCAAGCTAAGGAGCTGTCTTGGAGTAAACTTTTTGTCAGTTGTTCCCAGATTAATGTTGACAGCTATGGTTTATAGACACTTTCAATGGAGTTTGGTTGCATAACCATTTCCATCAAGATCAGAGTTGTATTTTGATTCCTGTTTGGAGCCACTGGAGACTCTCACATCATTTCTTGTATTCTAAATTCTTTGTCTGCAGCAGGCTGGACTGTTGGAGCTGTGATAGGTCATCTTTATCCATCCTAATGTTATATTATAAAAACAAATTTTACTTTGAATTTTTTTCTAGATCTTCAAATGCACAGTTCTTTGACCATCTGTCCTTTGTTCTCTCTCTCTCTCTCTCCTTTCCTGCTAAACCTTTTGACATCAAAGAATAGAAAATGCTGAAAAATGCTCCCTTTGAGAGCTCTCTCAGCAGTGAAAGCAGCAGAAAAGCTGCCTCAATTGTCCTTTTGTGGGCAGATGATAGTTTAGAGTTTGGATCAGCTTCTTTCTGCAACCCTCTCTCCACTCAAGCTGAATACGAATGGAAAGTTCCAAAATACACCCTTGAAGGGCACAGTAATTTCCTTGAGACTTTGTCACCCAGCACAATGAATCCTTCAGTGCAGTCAGGAGGAAGCTCTTGAAACCCAAGTGTGGCTCTGAACTCTTAGGAGAGGGCAGAGGAAAGAGCTCTGTTCATTTTCAGCTTTTTTAAGGATTTTTTTTTCCTTTTTGCTCAAGAGTGAACATAGCATACTTTGGTAGCTCTCTCTTTGCTTCCCTTGTAATTTTTAGGTAAAAAGGTTGTTTTCCAGGAAATCCAGATAAAGAGATTGATAATATTTGACCTTGGTGTCTGGTCTACACAGTATTGGTTTTTTGGAGCTGAGTGATAAACCAGAAGTCCTGCTCATATTTCTGCTTTCCTCTCACTGAGATTTTTCATTTTTATTGTTTTTTTTCCAAAAGTTCTTGTGGGATTGGAAGGAAGTTTAGGGAAGTAGAGTATATGAATGTTTGAATAATAACTTCAAAAGCAAGACAGCACTTCAAATTTGGAGAATGGTTGGATCTTCTTCAATGCCCTTGGCATAAAGTATGGTCCTGCTCCATGCAGCTAAGCTTGCAACTCAGTCCTCAGGGACACCGTGCATGATGGATGTCTTGGGTTTTTAACCTGGAGATCCTTGAGGTGTGAACCTTTAATGGAATCAGGCTTTTCCTATGGTCAGAATAATCTTAAAAATCTTCAAATGCTTGCTCTAAAAGCTTTAATAGCCTGTTGCCTTTGATTGATCAGAACTATTTTCTTCCAGTGTAGCAGGAGGAATCTTAGTTTGGAGATTCTTTGTTTTCTTAATGCCATGTTAGTGTTGTATAGGTCAAGGGGACAGGGTGGGGCAGAGGGTTTGATACTCTAATTTTGCTACCTTGAGGATGTTTTTTGGTGTTTCTTCCTGAGGAGTGATGGTGGTACAGCCCTCAGTCAAAGTGTGTTAAGAGCCATCAGGATTTTTTTAGGTCTGCCTCACTGGGAAGAAGAAGATTGTGCCCCATTTCTCCTTCCACTGAGAGTGACAAGAAACTTCAGCAGCATTGAGAAGAGAGAGCAAACTGCTTCCACTGCAGTCTGTGCCATGGCCTTCAGAGAAAATCTCCATTAAGGATGAGGGGGAAAAGCTTCCCATTCCTTTTAGGAATAGGTGGTGCAAGTAGTGAGGTGCTTCAGACCAGTGTGTGTTAGCTTGAGAAAGGAGTTTCCCAGTACTAAGTACTGAAGAAATGGATTTTTTTTAAACAAAACCACTGTTTATATAGATTAAGTTATCTGCAAAGCTGAGAAACCTTGTACACAAATAATGTTTGGTCTTGTATTTCCCCTTCTTCCAGCTGAAGTGATTTTTCTTCTCAGATGGGCTCTCTGAGACATGAGCAGAAAGACTAATTGGACTCTCTGTTTTTCCCATCTGCCACTGGGAACTAAAAGAACAACAAAAGTCCTAAAATAGGCATTCAACAAACTAGAGCTGCTCTTGTGGTGAACTGAGTGACTTTTTTTGTTAGGAAAATATATTGATGCGTGTTTTTACCTCTTGGCTGATTCACATTAGCACAAAAACTAGTTACAGTTGGAGGGTACTTTCCTGCACTTCAGAGATTCGGGAGATAAATGATGCAATAATTTTGTCACTTTGATGAAATGATTTACTCCCACTGCTCACTAGAGGGTAGGCTTGGGATTTTAATAAGAGTGTTTTACAGTGATATTGCAATAGATGCACTGCCCACAGCAGGCAGAAAAAGAAAAGGGAATATTACATCCATAAATATGAAACTGTATTTTTCATTATAGACTTTTTTCTTATAGAAGTGGAAAGGATTTTGTATGAGCTGTGTTTTTTTGCTCTGTTTTAGGCTGGTAAACTTAGATCTTTCACTGAAAGCTTTTAGCCTATCAGTTTATTGTGGATACACAGTGAAATATGTTGGGTTATACGTTCTCTGATACTTATTTAAATAACAGAACAACAAAACAATGCAGTCCTAAGGTGCATTGTTTTCTTAGGCATTAGAATCTTGGATTAAAGGAAAGAACTTAGAAGAGTGTATGTATAGAATGACAGGAGCTCTGCTGGCTAAATGAATGTTTTAAGTTGTTTGTAGGAGTAAGTCTTTTGGACAATTAGAGTTTTGAGTGGTTTAATTGTGGTTGAAAAAAACTTTTATATGCAGTAATTGCTGTGTGCACATAATTCACTCTTGGCACACTTGCAGGCAGATGCTTGTAGCATATTTATGTGGTCAAATTTTCTGAGCAGCACTCTTGTTTGGTTGGTTTTTGGTATTTTTGTCAACTTAGGAAAATATTGAGTGTATATAACATATTGAAATGAAGGTTCTGCAAGAAAATTAAACCCATTTTCAAGACTTAATTTTCTGTTGTATTGAATAATACTGAAGATTCTGTTCTGCTCTAGCTGTAAATCTCAGAAATACTGAATTGTTCGTTATCTGTTTTTTTTTCCACTTGCTTTTTCATTTGAGACAAGTTGAACTTAAAATGGCATCTTCTAGGGAGTGGAGATGAGTTTAAAAATTTGAGTCTGTTGGTTAACTTGCACAGCTTGGGATGCCATAACTAATGAGGTTTACAGAGAGTAGTTTGTCTTATCCAAGTGTTTAATCTTTCATTGTTGTGGCACTGAAGTGCTGAGCCATCATTTCATGTATGTGGTTTATTCATTTTCCCCTCTTTTGGGAAATTCAAAGACATTTATTTATTTATTATTTGCTTTGTCTGAAACTGTAGTGAGAGCACTGTTGGGAAGATGGTGTTGGTGTGGCCCAGGAAATGTTCAGTATTGCAGTGATTTCTGTTACAGAATTACTTGCATAATGCACTGAAGTCCATGTATTGACCTTGAGAAAGTTCCTTCTTCACCTGCATGTGGATTAAAGGAGATATTCTCACTCTGTAATACTGTTGACATTGCAGTGGGAAGAGCAGGCTGTTTGCATAATATTGTCATTTTTCTTGGGCTGCTGTGCCTGTTGTTCCTGTAGTACCTTTCAATTGCTGTCTAAGACAGGAAAGAACAAGAATTTTCTTGCAGCTGTGAACAGGAGAATAGTAATAATAACAATTTTATTATTTGCCCTGCAGTTTCTCACATACAACACTCTATGTTGTATCCTCAACCGGGGCTTTCATTCTTTTTAGAAGTAAAAAGTCTCCACTGATTTTAAATAAATAAATAAATGGCTTGTAATGAAACAGGTAGAAAATTATAGTGCTATAAAGTAATCCTCCTTCTCCTCTTCCACTAAGTAGCCTGATCTCATAATTTGGGGTTTTACTGCTTTCTTTCTGTGCAGTATGTCTGGTTACAGTATATAGAGAATTCAATACAGTAATAGTATTTAAATTTTTCACGATATGCTTTTCAATGTTTGTGTGACTGTGAAACAGGAAAATCTTAGGAAGTTCAATATGTACTTAATAACAGAATATTTTAGAGTTGCATACAGAAAAAGGTAGCAGATTCTGACAGGTTTGAGTTATTGTTATATATAATGCTAGGACTTTGCTAAAAGGTTTTCTAGAGAAAATAGAAATATTCAGCTGAGCCTGGCTTTTCAGCTTAGTGGGCATGTGTGTGTTTGGTTTTCACTATTGAATTGGATGATTTGGGGTTTTTTTGGCTTTTTGTTTTTTTTAGATTTTGACTTCAGTGTGCCAGGATCAATGAAACTCCACAACCTTATCTCCAAACTAAAGAAATGGATCAAAATCCTGGAGGCCAAAACTAAACAGCTTCCAAAGTTCTTCCTCATAGAGGAGAAGTGCCGCTTTCTGAGTAACTTCTCAGCTCAAACTGCGGAAGTAGAGATACCTGGAGAATTCCTTATGCCAAAGCCAACACATTACTACATCAAGATTGCAAGGTAATCTAAAAATTTCCTTCAGTAGCTGTAAGTCTGAAAACAGAGAAGAAAATCAAAGCCCTCTCCTTCCATCCTTCCTTCCATCCTTCCATCCATCCTTCCATCCATCCTTCCATCTGTCCATCTGTTCATCCATCTACTCTGCAAAAGTAGATGGATATTTTATAGTAGATATATATTTTATATATGTGTATTACATATTTAAAACTTTGAAGTGAGACCTTTTTAATTTATCCTCCTTCAATAATTTTACATTTGATCACTAAACACCTGCACTGTTCAGAGTACATTAGGTTTTCTTGTACACTGCCATACGGTTTTCTCATACATTGCTGTAAGCTGAGATTCGTGTTTTGCTGCAATCCCTGGAGGTGCTGTTGTTCAAAGCAGTGACAAAGGTGTCCCCCAATGCTGCTGGCAGGTTCATGCCCAGGGTGGAGATCGTGCAGAAGCACAACACGGCGGCTCGCAGGCTGTACATCCGCGGGCACAACGGGAAGATCTACCCCTACCTGGTGATGAACGATGCCTGCCTGACCGAGTCGCGCCGTGAGGAGCGCGTCCTGCAGCTCCTCCGCCTCCTCAACCCCTGCCTGGAGAAGAGGAAGGAGACCACCAAAAGGCATCTGTTCTTCACAGGTACCAAAAATACAGAGATCTGCCTTGTTTTCAAATGTGTGTTGCGCTCAGAGGTTACCGCTGGGGGTTTTTTGAATATGCAGAAGGTAAATTCAAATCTGTCTGGGTGATTAGTCTTGTCTGGAGCTGTACCACTCCTCTGGAGAAGCTGATTGCGTGGGAGCTGGGGTGTTTTCAGAAATGCTTGTGTGCATTGCTTATGATATCAAGTGCACTTGTGAATGTTTAAGGCAGAGATGCCCACCGGGCCTGTTGGTGTGGAAATGGGTGCACATACTTCACAATAAACATTTAGAGACAGCTGAAGAGGGACAGAGCACAACTATTTTTCCCTGAGTTGTGATATACGAATATTGAATTTCTTTTATCTCTTCCACATAAGAAATATTTTTTCTTTTTTCTGCTGAATTTCATCCGAACAAAGTATTACCCTCTTTCCTAAAGGTAAACAGAAGAATGATGCGTGCTCAATTTTATTTTGAAAATACAGTTGACATTTCTGTTAAGATAAAAAAAACCAAACAAACCCATAGCTTGTAAATTAGTTATGAGCATAGCATTAACATTTTGTGTTGATAGAGTTTAGCTGGTTATTAGGGTTGTGTTTTAAGGGCTGGTGTGTCAGCATTTGGGATGTGGATGAGCTCAGCTTTGTTTTGCTGTCCCTGCCCCGCCCCCTGCGCAGTGCCGCGGGTGGTGGCGGTGTCCCCGCAGATGCGGCTGGTGGAGGACAACCCCTCCTCGCTGTCCCTGGTGGAGATCTACAAACAGCGCTGTGCCAAGAAGGGCATCGAGCACGACAACCCCATCTCCCGCTACTACGACCGCCTGGCCACCGTGCAGGCCCGGGGCACGCAGGCCAGTCACCAGGTACCGCGCCGGGGCTTTCCCCCGGGCTTTCCGCCCCCCGGCAATTCATCCAGGGCTTTTCCCAGGCAATTCATCCAGGGCTTTCCCCAGCACCCCCCTGCTGTGCCCCCAGAAATTCATCCACGGCTTTTCCCGAGCAATTCATCCATGGTTTTCCCCAGCACCCTGCTGTGCCCCCGGCAATTTATCCAGGGCTTTCCCCAGCACTCTGCTGTGCCTGGGGCAATTTGTCCTGGACTTTTCCCGGGCAATGTCATCCAGGGCTCTTCCCGAGCAATTAATCCAGGGTTTTCCACAGCACCCTGCTGTGCCCAGGGCAGTTTCATCCAGGGTTTTTCCTGGGCAATTTCATCCAGGGTTTTTCCTGGGCAATTTCATCCTGGGTTTTTCCTGGGCAATTTCATCCTGGGTTTTTCCTGGGCAATGTCATCCAGGGTTTTCCTGGGCAGTTTCATCCAGGGTTTTCCTCAGCACTCCCCTGCTGTGCCCCCAGCAATTCATCCAGGGCTTTTCCCAGGCAATTCATCCAGGGTTTTCCTCAGCACCTTGCTGTGCCCCCGGCAATTCATCCAGGGCTTTTCCTGGGCAATTTCATCCAGGTTTTTTCCTGGGCAATTTCATCCAGGTTTTTTCCTGGGCAATGTCATCCAGGTTTTTTCTTGGGCAATGTCATCCAGGGCTTTTCCTGGGCAATTTCATCCAGGGTTTTTCCTGGGCGGTTTCATCCTGGGCTTTTCCTGGGCAATTTCACCCAGGGCTTTCCCCAGCACCCTGCTGTGCCCAGGGAAATTTCACCCAGGGCTTTCCCTGGGCAATTTCACCCAGGGCTTTTCCCCAGCACCCTGCTGTGCCTGAGCAGATTGGTAGTTGCTTTAGGTCAATTTGTCTCTTGCTAAGAAGTGCATTAAAAACGGCTTTTTCCAACTAACCCCTTTGCTGTGCAGGTTCTCAGAGACATCCTGAAGGAGGTGCAGAGTAACATGGTGCCTCGCAGCATGCTCAAGGAGTGGGCTCTGCACACCTTCCCCAATGCCACGGATTACTGGACCTTCAGGAAGATGTTCACCATCCAGTTAGCCCTCATTGGCTTTGCAGAATTCATCTTTCATTTGAACAGGCTCAACCCTGAGATGCTGCAGATTGCCCAGGTATGCTGCAGTTTGTTCATTCTCTCGTCTTGGATCAGATGGATATTTGCACTGTGCTTTGGAAATCAAAGTTCAACATAGATAATTAACAGTGCATTTCAGGAGGCTTTTTATTTCTGTGTGATTGCACATCCTGTAGGGAGTACTTTGACCTGTAGTCCCCATGGACATCAACTCTGCCTTCTGTGGTGAGAGTTTAGAACTTTGTGAAATTGTTCTTAGGTATTGGAACTCCTCATGAAAATGACTGATAAGTCTCTCTTTTTAGTCTTCTTTCAAATATATTGCTTTCAAAATACCTCTCTATTAAATGAATTAGGGGCAAGAAAAATAAAATTTAGAGCTTAATTTTCTTAAAGGGCTATACCCCTTTTCAAATACCATTCTCTGTTGAGCATATCCATCGAACTACAACTCCTATTAATCATGATTTTTCTGTTTTAACCCAACATTTAAAATGAGGTTTGCCACCTTAAGAAAGAGCAAAGGTGGTAGTTATTAAAGTCTCAATGTCATTTTAATGCATGGAGACCTATAGTCTGTGTAGCAATTAGGATTTTTTAATCCCTCTATTAAGTGTTCAGCTGTTTACCCACAGTGAACCTTGGACACTGAATGTTGTCTCAGAGGTCTATTGGCAGTGGCTCTGTACAGCTCAGGATCCAGAGTAATCTATTCATTAAGTTTGGTATTACATGTATTTAGTAAGGGTTTTGGAGGCAATATTTTGAGAGAAGTACTTACCTTTGTGCATGCCATTATTTATAACTTCATTGCTCAAAAGTTGTTCGGCTAAACGAGTGAAAAGCTATTGAAATACTGTTGGAACTCAGGATTAACAGAAACAAAAACCCAGCTGCTTTTTGGTTCTATGAACAAAAAATCAGTTCCTTCAATTGCTTTTGTGCATCTTTGTGCCAAACCCAGGACACTGGCAAGCTGAACGTGGCTTATTTTCGCTTTGACATCAACGATGCCACCGGGGATTTGGACGCCAATCGCCCGGTCCCCTTCCGCCTCACCCCCAACATCTCCGAGTTCCTCACCACCATCGGGGTCTCAGGGCCCCTCACTGCATCCATGATTGCAGTGGCTCGCTGCTTTGCACAGCCAAACTTCAAGGTTGGTACACCTCCTGCAAGGTTATTTGCATTTGTAAACAAAAAAGCACTTTTTTGGTGAAGGTAGGAGCTGAATGATGCTGCGGATTTGTGTTAATATTTCACCCTGAGGTCATCACAAAGGCCAGCTGAGATGTTGGAAATTTTGGAAATGTTTTGTTTGTTATGTGTAAACTCTTAATTTGACTCAGACTGGACACGTAAAAGTTTGAGGCTTTAGAGGCTTGAGACTGTTGGGAGTTGGAGATTAATACCAGTAACTCAACTCAATGATGAGAAAAAGTAGGAAAGCATTTATTACAGGCATTTCTTTTTCATCCAAGGATAGAGCTGGCCTATACAACATATATGTGTATAAATATTAGATACATATGTATGGATGTTGTAATCAGTGTTCTTTCCCTGTGTAGCAGGAAATAATATTCCCCAAGACAGTAATGACTGCAAAAAGCCCTCCAGCTTTTCAAAGTACTCCAAATCTTTACCCAAGACTTCCGTGTGTGTATGTGGTAAAAGCCAATCAATTTGGTAGAATAATTTAAAAATAGATGTACACAACTGTATCTGTGTATCAATATCTTAATATATGGTATTAATTTCTGTAGGAGTCGTTGTGTTGTGTTTTTGTAATGGAAACTTTTTATGAAAAGAAACACCTGGAGAGGAAATAATAAAGATGTTTGGAAGCCACCTTCACCTTGAAAAGTCTGAAATTGCAACGTGGCACCAAAAGTGCCAAAATGCTGTTGACTAAAATCCAGTTACAACTCTGTAATCTGATAGAACCTGATAATTCTCTGGATTAAGTGCAATAATCTGATTTTTCTTCTTCATCTAGGTTGATGGCATCCTAAAAACTGTGCTAAGGGACGAAATCATTGCGTGGCACAAAAAAACCCAAGAGGACACCTCCTCTCCACTGTCAGCAGCTGGGCAGCCCGAGAACATGGACAGCCAGCAGCTGGTTTCCCTGGTTCAGAAAGCTGTGACTGCCATCATGACTCGCCTGCACAACCTGGCCCAGTTTGAGGGAGGGGAAAGCAAAGTCAACACTCTGGTGGCAGCTGCCAACAGCCTGGACAACCTCTGCAGGATGGACCCCGCCTGGCACCCCTGGCTGTGACTTGACACTTTCAGTAGTTTGGGGGAAGAGAATTCTTGTTTTTGTTGTTTTTGTTGTTTTGGGGTTTTATTTCTTGTTTTTATTTCCTCCTGTTGTTTGTGGTGTGAGCCATATTTTGTGTTAAGAAAATGTGAAAGAAGCTTTCCAGACGATGGCTTACCTGTCCCGCTGCATTTTGTCAGTTTTCATTCTAGCTGTGTTTACAGTAGTGTGGCGTTTTTTTCCTGGTTTTAATTTCATGAGGAGATATTTCCTCCTGTTTAAGCAGTTGATATGCAACAGCAGCTTTTGCAAATAGATTAAAATGAAGAGAGAAAAATAATATACAGAAAAATCTAATTTTATGATGAAGACTATGGAACTAGCATAGTTAGATTTAGGGTCTGCCATTCTTAATAACCTGCAGTATATGAATTTTTTATACAATAGTAATTATTAAAAAAAACACAGTAATGAATTTCACTCTGAAATTTTACTTAATCACTCTCTCTTCATAATGCCAAATTGAAGGCACAGATAAACGCTCTTAACTTTTAAGTTTGCTTCAAATTTACATGAGCAATGTTGCTTTGTACAGACAATTTTGTACCAAATGTTATAGAGGTGAGATTTTGTTAGGCACTGAGAAAATGATGATCAAATTGTGCTGACTTTTCCTGGAGCACAAGCTATGTACAGTAAAAGTGTAAACCATTTAGGGTATTTGGTTTAGCTGTGGACAGTGTTTGGGGGGAAGTTTATAAAAGGATGGAAAAAGTCATCCTTTGATACCTGTATTTGTCTGTAATAGAGAAAAAAATGAAATCTTATCAAGTTCTCTTTACTGTTTAGAAGTACAGTAGCTTCTTTAGAATGGATCTGTTCCTTTGTAATTTAAGAAAAAAGAGCAGTTTAATGTTTCACTCGTCTTTCTGTTGTGTTAGCATTTTTATAAAACTTCAGTGTTGAGAATGTTAAATTTGTACAGAGTGATTTTTTTCAAAATAAATATTTTATAAAACTCTCTGTGGTATTCATTTTATTTATAACATTTTTAATATCCTGTATATATGATTTTGCTTCATTCTATGGTGGATGAATCAAGCATGGCCCTTCATTCCAATGCTTGGTGCTCCTTTTGTATCAAAAAGAGTTTTCCTCTGTGGCACTATGTACAAGGGGAAGCTCAAATATATGAGTGCTAAGGACTATATAAGGATTTGGAAAACAAATATATTTCTTTTTTGGCAAAGACTTCCTTATCAAAATCATGTTGGCAAGAATAATCTTATAAAACCTCACGCTTCCTGCATGTGTCAGCACACACTCTGTCTGCAGTCATTCACAACTGAGCTCAGTGCTTTCATGACTTGGAGGCGATTGTTGCCTTCCCTTTATTGAAGGTTGTAATGTTTGCAGCTGTGAAATACAGCACACGCTGCACAGAGGAGTTGCAGGATCATTTCTTAATCATTTGCACGTCTTGGATATGTCTGAGGGATGACAGCATTCCCTGACAGGAAGTCATCAGATAATTCAGCTGCTTCTCTGTCCATGATAGACATCTTAATGGGAAAATGTGACTGTGAGTTAAGAGACAAACTTTGTTGTCTTTAGATTTGTGACATCTCTCTTGCTTGTGGCATCATCTCAAATATACTCCTGAAAGATTTGGGGTGTGAGGGAGCAGAGAGTTATTTTAATGAGCTCCCTGATGGTGTTAGTGTGCAAATGTTAATACCTGGCTCTCTTCTTTCATGAGCACGTGCTATGGATGTACCTCAATTTGTGAAAAAGCTTACACAATCGTAACCCAGAGTTTTACCACCAGCTCCAGGAGATAAATCTAAAGCTTTTAGTTATACATGAGCATTCTTCAGAGCCTGGGGGATATCTGACATCTCTTGTATCAGCAGCAGCTGTCCATTAGCAGGAAAGTGGTTTGACAAAGTACAGGGTATGAAGTTCCTGATTATCTTCACAAGCATGGGACATCTATCTTAGCTGCATTTAATTTTTTATGATTGTAGATAAGGGTTCCCTCTGTCTTGTTAGAGAGCCATGCTCAGAATGCATCTTGCTAAGCAGATACTTGAAAGTGAACTACATTAATTGTCAATTCACTCTAAGTATTCCCTTCCAGGTTTCTTCCCTCAGATTAGATACTACACAAAAAAAGCCCATGTCATTACTCTGTAAAATCAGAGAGATTAAGAGAGGTCAAATTTAAAATTCTGTCTGAAATCATGTGTAGGAGCATTATGCGATTCTGAAAATCCCTCCTGTTGTGTTTGGTTTTAACCCCTGTAAAGTTATGGACAGATTTCACCTGATCTTCAGGAGGGTAACTAGTCACAAATCCTTGACACCAAGGTTGTGCCAGCCATAATTCTGTATAAATACAGAGATATACATGTTGGCAGACTTTGGCACATGTACCTGTGTTGGTGTGAACTGGGGTCTCTGGGATATCACTCAAGGCATAGAAATACTGATAACTAAGAAGCAAATTTGGCATGAAAAACAGGATAAAAATGTAAGCTGTGGATATTATGTGGAGAATAAATAGCTGTCAGGTTTCTCAAATTATACTTTTTTTTGTCTCCTGACTTTTGTAATCATATTTGACTCTGTCTTTATTAGATGATGCTGCTGCAATTTAACATTTTATTATTACAGTCTGCTCTCAAAGTAGATTACCAGAATTTGTTTGCTTAAGTGAATTGCACTCTGAAACAAAAGCCTTTAACAGTAGCTGAGTGTTTGAGTCCACCCTCTGAGAGTGCTGTGCCACTTTCCTCTCCTGTAATTGGGCTGTCCATGAATTGTCAGATACAGAGAGAGTGAGCAAGGGATTAGTTATTAGTGGAAGATGATGACTCAAAGCGTTTCAGTGGCAGACAATGAGAGCTCTGTTTCATAATGGCAGTGGAATAAAGTTACTTTTAAGGCTCTGATCTGTTTCAAATATGATGTATGAAATGTTCCTTTGTGGTGTAGAAGCCTATTCAGAGAGATTTCACACTCACAGGAGCCTTTAATCAGCTCAGTGTGGGTGCATTTCACATTTGAGAGGTTCAAGAGAGCACCTGTGAAACAACTGGTGTTTTGTATGTGGTTTATCATCATCCTCCCTTGACTGTGCTGGGTCTCACTGTCCCTGTGAGCATGAGCTGTGAACCAGAGTCACCTCACCAAGGACCTCCTAAACCAAGTCTTAAAGTACTGATATGCAGGAAAAAAAGGAAATCTATGAAATTGTTAACTTAGACTTTCCTCTCTTGTCTGCGGCCTTTTCATCTTTAAATGAGCGTTGCCTTTCCCTGAGAGCTCCAGGCATGTGTTGTGCTCCCTCTGTGCCTTCAAACTTCTCCCTCCTCTGTTATAACCCAATGCTTTACTCTGAGAAATGTTTTTATTTCTTCCAATTCCCCCCAGAAAACACCACATTGGATTGGAGCATCCTGGTTCCAGCTGGGGCCCCTCAGCTCCAGGCACTGTATCCCCCTGTGCCTGGGGGAGCAGCACCCACCAGGGATGCACTGGGGGATCCTTGCCAGCCCTGGGGAGAGAAATCCTGGGGAGAAAAAGGGAAAAGAGGGAAGGGATGGCTGGTGGGCACCACTGGGTGCTGCCCCTTCTCTTCTCCAAGGGGAGTGACGGAGTGGAATCCACTGCGAAAGTGGAATTTTAGGTAAAGAAACAGGAGAAGTGGCAGAGGCGAAGCTGAGCCCAGTGAAACGGGAAGAAAGAGGCTGCCCTAAGTTTGTTTTCTTGTTTGTTTCCCCTCAAGAATGGAGTTTCATGTTAATTGCCAACAAACTGAGTGGAATCCCCCAGCCCAGCTTGTTCTGCTGAGGACAGTGAGCAGTCTGGCAATTGTTTTCAGCTGGGGTTAATTGCTCTGATGACTGGGTGTGGCACAGCCAGGGCTCAGGACATCGTCAGGGAAACTTGGTGTCCTGGGTTGTAGAATAAGATATGCACAAAGTATTCTATCCCCATCTTCATCAACTGTTGAAACCAATTGTTTGAAGCAGTGCTCTTCCAGGTTCCCCCTCCCTTTTTCTGTTAAGGTGTTTTTCTGTTAAGGTGTCTTCTGTAATGGCTCTTCTGTTAATGGGTCTTCTCTTAATGGGT
>JBBMKD010000040.1:9789926-9804989 GCA_037834095.1 Argya squamiceps
CATTATCCCATTGTGAGATGCTCCACCCAGGGGGAGGAGCCAAGCATTCTCACCTGGATATAATCTGGGATTTGGGAGAATACAGGGGACCTTCCCACTGGATTGCCAGAGGATCAGAGCTTCCAGACCTTTCTACAGGATCACTGCTTCCATCATCCCACTCAGGTTGTATTCTGACTCTGTCAGTGGCCTTTTGTATTTTTGCATTTCTTTTATTTTACCCTTTTTTTTCTTTTTCTTGTTAAATTGTATTTCTGACTTGGAGCCTCTCACTTGTTTTGCTTTCAAACCACTACACTTGGTAAGGGACGTTTTGGTGTTACAAAATGCATTTTTGTTTGTTGGTTTGGTTTGGTTATTTCTGTCCTTTGGTGGTGCTTTTCCCTCTGATCCCACTGGAGCACTACATGTGGTTAATATACTCTTGGAAAATCCCTCTTGAGTGAGTTATAAAGCCTGTCCTGACCTTGTCTAGCCCTGGAGGATCATATCATGCTGCTTGTAAGAAATGAGGTGGCAAAGTTGGCTGTGTCTGTGTTTCCAAGGGAAAAGCACTAACTCTTGTGGGCACTTCTCCTCTGCCCTGTTTTGGCAGTGTGGTCTGGGCAGAAGCAGTTCATTTCTTACTGTGTTCAGCAACACAAACCTCGTTAGAGCTGTGTATGAACACTTATCTTGCTATTTAATCCACAGTGGTTGGATTTCTTGTAAGGAAACACTTAACTGTCACAGAAACCAGCTGTCATAACAGAGCACTGGTAAAAGCCCATTTCCAATCCGCCTGGTTCTTGTGCTGAACGTGCTGTAGACATTTAGTATATTTGGAGGTGCTCTTAGCTTTGGCTTGTTAAAGTCATGTGCTCCACACCCTAATACCCAGGCTTCACTTGCTGCCTGCAGCCTGATTTTATATTTTTTGGGAAGGGATATTCATCTAGGCTCTAAGATCCTGTCAGGATTGTACCTCAGTCAATCAGGCATTGCTTACCCTCAGTCCAGCCCCTGGGAACTGTTACAGTACTAGCTATAGTAAAGAAGCTTGCCCAGTCTGATAGCTGGGAAAGGACAGACCTTTGCTGACTCTTTGTTTCTCTTTATACTAACACATTAATTAATGCCTCTCTCCACTCCTTGCTGCTATTTGTGAGACAGTGGCATTAAAGAACCTGTTCTGTCTATTCAGCAAGAGTTCTCATCAGCAGCAATTCATAAACCACTTTGGAGTGGGTCAGTATTGCTCTACCCATCCCTTGAAGCAATATGAAGTGGCACAGAACTTTTAATTGAGGTCTGGTGGTGTCACTGAAATGTTGTTTCTTTGTGTAACAGCTGCCCCTGTTCCTTTCTGTAATATAAAAAATAGCGATTATCAAGTGGAGAAAGATGCCATATTAAAATTTTGTAAATTGACTGCATGCATTATTGTAAAGCCTGGTTTTTTAACCTCCCATGCAGTACACTATGCTATCATTTATTTTTTAGCTTGAACATGTGAAGGAACTACTCCCCATCTTTGTGTGGTTCTGTGGAGGAGTAGTGGGGATTGGGACTTCAGAGTTCCCTTGTCTGTGTGTGGTGCAAACTCTCTGGTATGAGCTAAATCTGTGGGGGAAAAAGGATTTGATAGTTTTGATACTTAAGATGTGTGTATGTGGTGTAAAACATTGTGGCTTTGTAATCTGTGAGTTAAAAGAAGTGTCTCCCACTTAAAACAATTTTCTTGCCTTTCTTGTTTAGGTACAGCAGTCTGGGTGGTCCAAACTCAATTTTGTTGGGATTAAACAAATTTAGAGAAAATTCTCTGGGACAGTGTCCAAAATTCTGTGATCTCCCATAGCCCCTTTACCCTTTTCTCCCTTCCACTCTATATTCCTGGCAGAGACAAAATGTATGGACATGACAGACACACAGGAGATGGCACAATGACAATAAAGCTGAGGCAGGTCAGATGAATTTGCCCTGCAGGCTGTATCTGCTCTCCAGATGTGGAGCTGGATGCACCCTGTGTGAGATGTGCTGCCCTTGCTTTAGCCTCTGGAAATTTCTGGAGAGAAAAGAGTAATTTTTTACTGTGGCCTGTAAACTCTTCGTGAAAGTGTTGGGATTCTTTTGTATTCTGGAAATGGATCAAAACCTGCAGGTTTATGAAACAGAGACACTGAGGAACTGGAAGAGTGAGGACCCTTCCTCTGACCACCTACTACCCGTTTTTGATCTGGTGATTTGGGGAAAATAAAGACTCAAACTTCTTTGAGCCTTTCACAGTCCTGCAAAAAAGAAACATTAGTTTGGGGTGAAATGATGACTTGCTTGTCTCTGCTTTGGCTGTTTCACTGAGCTGGTATGTTGTGAATGAGGTAACTACTGAAAGTGCCAAAATGCTTGTTTTATTCCTTCTGTGACAGATGTGATGCTGTAGAGCTGTGGGATGGTTCGGTACAGATATGAATTCTGTGTTCAGCTCTCAAACAGGCTGCCAGTCATGCAGGGAAACATACCCAGCTCAGTTTAGCTTTCACTCACGTGTGTTTTTTAGGAATTATGTGTACTATGGGATTCATCTGTTCTTTTCTGTGACCTGAATGAAGGTATTTTGCTGTAGGAAAAATTACATCCAAGGGTGCTCAGCTTCCTTTGTAGCACTCTCCTGCAAATCCACCTAGAAGGAGAACTCAGCTTTGGTAACTGTTTTTAACCACACTTTTTTTTTTGTGAAGTAAATTCATAGGTTGACACAAAATTTATCCTTTAGGGGGGTGATTTAATGTCAGTCTTACTCAATTTAGTGTCTAAATCTTCACTTCTTAATAGGAGATTTTATTTTACAAAACATTTTGTAACTTTTTAGGCTGTTTCTAAATAAGACTGGATACTTGGTTAGGCTGTGCTTGTATAGCTCTTGGTATTTATTGCAGCGTGATAAGCAATGTTTGAGAAGAGGATTTTCACCAGTTTTTAGTCCTGTCTTTGTAAATTATCAGAACCATATATTTCAGGGGTTCTGTTAAGAGCAACACACTCAGAATTAATGGCATGATCCCTCATTCCAGATTCCAACAAGACAAAACACTTATGTATAATGAAAAATACTGCCTTTAAGCTTCTCAGTGTTTCTCTTATTTTCAAATGTTGTTCAGTCAAAGAATAGTCTTGAGTTTGCTAAAGAACAGGGTATCTTCCTCCTATCACAATCTTAAAAACCTCACTATTATTTACACAGACCTAAATGTAGATGCAGAGCTGGAATTTTTCACTGACTGCAGTTCATTCTTGGAGGAATGAAGCTGAATGGTTTGAAACTTAGTTTACAGTTCCTACATCTGAGGATATGAGAGAAACTCTGACATCTGCCAGCCATGGCACAGGCTGGAAAATGGCCAGATCTGTTTTCTGTTTCTCATTGATTCATTTTGTCACATTGGTTAAGTTACTTCACTCCTTCCTCCTTCTGATTTCCCTGCTGCTCTTGTATATTTTTCTTAAAGGAAAAGCTTGAACAGAGCTTGGCACAATGAGAGCCCAATGCAGGACCATGTCTTTAAGTGTCCCTGCTGTGTGAATAATGTGTTGCTCTTCAGCTGTGATTATTTTCATCACTCAGGAGCTGGATGCAGACAGAAAAGAAACGTTACAACTTTTACCTTTAGCAGAATTGTTCCCTTTTAATTTATCTGGTTTTGGCACTTTTGAGGTATTCTACCTTTCCTAGAGAGGAAGAAAACACAAACACACAGGTTAATTGCCTGAGCTGCAAAATTTTTCCTCTGTATTTGCAAATTTGGTAAACAATTATATTCCTATTTTGCCTGAATCAATGGTAAGAACTGCACACTTAGAGTTGTGTGATTCACCTCTCTCTGTGCTTTTAATGTTATTCAGAAGTAGCAGGGATAAATGCTCTCAGTTGAAGCAGTAGATTACAGGACATGAATCAGTGATAAAAATGTGCAAATGGACCTGACATCAGTGGTGCAGCTGAAATATTTTTCATGACTGCTCTTAGGGATTTGCAGTATCGGTTCCCACCATCTTTAATAGGTAGCTGTTCATGAATCAAATAATACAATTTCAGTCAAGAAGCAACCTGCCAGTGGGAGGAAGTGTATAAACATAAATTACATAATTATTATTCCACTTGCTTCTATGCATTTAATCACAAAGCAGCAGAAGCCTGAAGATACAAAATAAACCTTAAAGGCATCATAATCTTAAACAACAGTAGCAACACACCAACATGTGCCCTGTAAAATAGAAAAAAGATTAATAAAAGAGTGGCACTTTTAAATTTATTCTCTTTTGTGATCATTAGGCAGTAACACTAAATTAGCTTACCATACTTGCTTACAGGGTCAACAATTCTTCAAGCAAAGCTACAAAGAACTGGAAACTTATTTGGATACATGGATGGTACCTCCTCTTATTAGAGGAGAAAAAAGAGGGGATTTTATCTATATTTTCTTAGGGCAACTCCCCCTGTGTGATAGAAATAACTTGATGCAGTGATTCTGCCTGAATTTGCAGAGAGCCTGCACCAATAGACCTGAGAGGAAAAATGCATCTTTGGGAACTGGTTGCTGACACACAAATGTCAGTCATAGATTTTTTTAGTTGTGAACTGTGTTCCTGTTTATGAAAGAAGAGCTAAAGTCACGCAGGGAATTCCCGCCATCAAGCAAAACAATTTCTTTTGTAGTCAGTCAAAAATCAAAATAAAACCAATTTTTTTTTGCCTATGAATGGATATCTCTAATATTCCCCCTTTTTTTTTTTGTGTACTTTTCAAATATTTAGCTTGTCTTGGAGGCACAGGAAGCAGAACAAACATTTAGTGCTTTAGTGTGGCCATAGATGTGTCTTTTGCAGTAGATTGCAAGCAGTGTGTCCTGGAGGAGAGGCACTGACTTGGTAAGAGGATATTTTAGATTTAGATGGTTCAGATATTTAGTTATGGGTATAGATGTATCCATATCTATAGATATTTTGTAGATATTATTTAGTTTAGTTTGTTTAGTGTGTTTGCCATTGGCTTTTTGCTCTTTCAGCAGTGGTTTTGGCTGCTTGCTCATTTTCCCCTGGGTTGAACCCTCCTGGTGTCTGTGGACCAGCACCCTGAGGGTGAGGTCCCCAAGTGTCACTGTTAGGGACACAAAAGAACCACACTCAGTCAGGTTGAGAGGTGAGCAGAGAAAAAAGAGAAAGTTCATTATGATTTGGGGTTTAAATAGGATTTGGAATGTGATCAAGGACTGGGAGATGAGAGGAACACTTCTCTGGCCCCAGTGGTCAACTCAGAAGTCCATCACAGAGAGGAATGAAAACAATCTGCTGTGTTTATGGTCCATGCATGAGAATCTCCAGTAGAAATATGTAAACAATATCTGAAGGCTGAAGAATCAGGGTGACACCCCAGCCCCCTCCAGACTCAGAAGCTTTGTCACCTGTCCCTGCATGAGCTGCCACCCAAACCCAGCCTGGGGAAGGGCAGGACTCACCATGGATGCTGAAACAACAGGGAAATTTGTGCTCAGTGTTTCAGGATGAAGGTGGCCCTGCCACATGGCCCTGTGGGTGCAAAGCTGGCTCAGGAGTTCACTGCATATCCCAGAAAATGACCTGGGAATCTTATTTTTGCTCCTTTAATTCTGTGTACATCACAAACTAACAAGCCATAATGGGAAAACCATTTTATCAATATCCTGTGTCAATGATATGGAGATTAAGGGCAGCTGGATTCCAGCACAAGCACAAAATGTTGGGCAGAGCATTCCTATGCAATTTAATCCTTTAATCCATGCAGTAAATAAATGTTTTTGATCTGAAACACAATCACTTTGATTACAGCAGCAGAGGGGCATATTTTTTATTCTGCTGTGTTATGTGGGCTAAATAGGAAAAAGACTGATGGAAGTTTGGCAGATCAAGCCCTGTAATGGACTGTCTTCCTGTTATTTAGACAAATTAATCTGTGAGCAAGGGCACTGTTATCAGCAGACCAGACCAAGGGTCAGTTTCTTGTCACCCATCTCTCAAGTATGAGAAGTTTTCTTCCAGAAAAGTTTAGTTTTGAGAAATTTTGCTTTCAGGAAACAATATCATTGCTGTTCTTTAACTATCTTCAAATGAAAATAATTTTCATTTAAAAAAAAATTCAATGCATTTTATATGGAAAATTTTACCTTTAAAGTTTAAAGATAATAAACATCAATTTTTTTTTTCAGTTCAACCAGACACCCCTTAAAACAAATTTTACTGTCCAATGTCTATGCCTGACTTCCCTCTTTCTCAGTTTTGCATCCCAAACATGTTGCCCTTTTGCAAAATTGGGAAAATATCATCCCAAATCACAAATGGATCCAACCTTAGTGGCTATTGGGAGTTTATTTAAATTTTAATTTGTTTTTTATATCCTTTTACTTGAAATGTTATGGAGCAAATTATTCCCATTTATTTTTCTTTAAAGAGAAAAAAGGAAATATTGTGGATCCAATTTTGTTTTAAAAACAATAATAATTATATTTTGATTTTTGAATTACCAATCCCTTGTGATGTCTCAAACAGTTATTTTTAAGTGTAGAGCTTAAATTTTTGTGAAAGAACTGTCATTTTCTTTATTTACATGCTGCCCACTACAATGGGGTTTTTTATTCATCTGAGCTGTCCCAGAGTAAATAGTTCAGTGATGAGGCATTTTCCTCAGAAATCCAGAGGGGCTTTTTAGTACAATTTTTTTTTTTAATGTAATATTTTAAGTCTGATTTTCCATCCCACGAGCTATAAATCATACCTGTTTACAGGTATGTATGGAATTCTGTGGACTGATGATTTGAAAGTGCTATCACAGGAAAACAATGGTGTAGCACAATAGTTGACTCCCCCAGGAAATTGCAGAGCTATCTCAGTGCTCAGGAGGTTTAAAACTGTCAGTACTTGGTAAAGATGAGTAATAGCAATCCTGGGTGTTCTCAGCCTTGAGTTTTAAAATTGTTTTCAACTCTCAATGCAAATGCCCCTTTCAAGGTGAAAAATGTCACACCAGAAAGGCTGAAAAGTTTCCAGGCAATTACGCTGGTGAATAAGTGTGTATGGGTTCTTGATAACTTGAATAAGCTCTTTTAAAATAAATAATAATAGTGAAAAAGACAAGAGGCTCTTGCAATTTATATATGGGTTGAGTGGAGAAAATAAAGCATTGAGTAAATCTGTAAGGCTATTTACTGATTGCTGAAGTCTAGAAATGATTTTTTCAGTTCTGCATTAAGGTTGCCCTTACACAGCAGCTCCACAGAGGCTGTCAGGTTTTATGTGATGACATGATCTAGTCTCAGGCTGTGACATTCAAACCCCCAGATTTCATTTTAAATTGGAAACCAATATTAATAGGCAGTAGCCCATCCACAGTTGATCTCTTGTTAATTTGACAGAATATATAAGCAGCAAATGTGGTTTCACTTTTTTCTCACCTACAGCTCTCTGCTGTGGAGAACATGAAGTCTTTCACAATAATTTTTTTTCATGTTCATATTATGCCAAGAATCTGGCTACCAGTTCAACAGATGCATAAATCTTCCTTTTGTCTTTTCCTGGCAATTTTAAGAGGTTTAAAGACAGAGACACAGAAAGAATGTTGTTACTGCTGTAATTGCAACTGAGCAAATGAAGGTTAATATTTCAGAGAACAGGAAGGAATTTTTTGAATGGGTATTGTGATTCTCATAATTTTCTATTGACTTATGATGGTTGGTTGATGGGCACCCAAATGGCAACATATTCATGTTTGACACAACTGAGATTTAATAGCTGTGCTGTCCCTATGGAGAAAACAAGAATCCTTGTATGTCAGGAAACAAACATGCTTCCTGAAACTATTATTTGTAGGCACTTTGAAAAATTACATTTTAATCCCTGCTTAGCAAATTCCCTTAGGCAAAAGAGAACTTTTATTACTTAAAAAATTGTTATTTAATGTGAATTTGAAATTTAAATAACTCCTTTCCAAAGAAATATCTACACTTGATTGCAATTCTTTCTCCCACCATTATCCTTTAGGGGAATAGTACAAAATGTGCCTGGAGAAACCTGGAGGCCCCTTTAGCAAACTGCATCATGTCTACAAGGAAAGGGGGTACATTCAGATACTTTACAAATGGCAGAAATAAATCTTGTGTCATTTGGTATCAGGCATAGATTTGTAGTCTAGATGGAAAGAGCAAATTTTTCTTTTAACGTCATGACTCCGACGTGTAATAGGTAAAAGAGCTGAAAATTTAAATTTAAAGCAACTTTTCTTTAGGCAAAAAGGAACAAAGAAGGATTAAAGCAGGTAAAGGAAGCACATGAATGGATAACTGGAGGAAAGAATTATGTGAATCATGTACTACAGACAACTTCCAAAGATATGAGGCTCTACAACTATTTTTATCTAGTGCTTTATGGCTGTAATCTGGAAAATTGCTCACACACGTATAACATGGAAGCAATTCCATTGCTTTCAGTGAGTTAGGAACAAATGGGGCAGCCATATGTGAATATGTTTTCCAGCTTAGAGCTCTCAGACTCTCCTTTGTGCCTATTCAAAACATCCAGTGAAGTCAGTGGGAATTTGGGCCAGTTGGAGATTTCATCTGGAGCTCATTTGGAGGAGCCTCACAGCAGAGCTTGTGTTTCCTTTCAGGATGTAACGCACAGAAAAAGAAAAATCAGGCATCATTTCACCCTTTCAAGTGGTCTTTTCAGGACAAAACACATTCTGATTGCTGCTCAGGAGGGAAACCTCAGGCACACCACTTCTCACTCTGGAGGGATTTACCCTCCCAGCTCTGCAGATTGCAGGACTGAGCCAGAGCTGAACCAGGCAAGCCTCGTGCTGTCTGCTGAGAGCTGAATCTTCTCTTGAAACGTGAAATTTGGGCTTCCTGACCACATGGCCAGTGCCATGAACGGGCTAATGCCAGTTTTAAAATTGTTTTCAACTCTCAATGCTAGTGTCCCTTTCAAGGTGAAAAATGCCACACCGGAAAGGAAAGGCTGAAAAGTTTCCAGGCAATTACACTGGTGAAAAGTGTGTATGGATGCTTGATAACTTAAAAATAAGCTCTCTTAAAATAAATAATAATAGTGAAAACAGGAAATTCTTGTCCTCTATCCTCCTTGCCTGTGTATAACTAAACTAACCACTCTCCACTCTTTTCCAAATCTGGCTTAGGAAGGACAAGCCCTGGGTAAGCTTGGTGAGGTAGTTTGAAACAATGGGTCAAATATTGCAGCTTGCTAAATTATTTGTAGTACAGTTGAAAAGAGTAAAGATATCAATGTCTGGGTATCACTGCTCTAGTCCTGAAAATGCTAACTGTGATTTGTGTTACAACTCTTACCTTTAAGGATCAGTGGTGTGTATAAAACTGCAAGCTGTTTCCATTATAACGTTTCAACAGAACAATATTTGTCTTTTCTCATAAGTGTCTCCTTTTTGCCTGTGAGGGGAAAAAAAGTTTAAAAGTATTTTTCCCAAAGGAATATTTTTTCATGATATGTTCATACACACTTGAAAAGCAGCACCTATCATGAAAACATCATTCCTTACCTACCAATTATGTGGAGTCACTGAGTTGAAAACCAACTGTACCCTCCTACCATGGGCAGATCAACACCGTGCATCTCTGAAGCAGTGCATTGATATGGACCTATTTAGATTTTTATCAGTTTCAGCTATGTGTAACCATTTTATTATAATTGACCTGAGTTTGTTTCTACATGTCTCCCTCATTAAAATGTATAACACCTGGGCTAATGGATTTTGCTTCTATCAAGATATAATGAGGACTGGCATATCTGCATATTCTCCGAGTGCACCAAAAGCAGAGACAAATACTCCATTTTATTACCATCTGACAGAGACATAATGATTGCTGAGAAACTCATTACCATCATATTATGCAATGATTTAACTGGAAAACCTTGCTGTGCTGCAGCCTGGCAGTGGTAGAGCTCTTGGAAATGCCTGTTTTTGTGTTTGAACAGTGTGAGCTGAGCTGATTCCCTTCACCCTGTGTGCTGCACACAGTCTATTTGCTTTGCAGATTTCTGACTGACTCTGAGTGTATTTCATTGGTGTGTAATTAAGGAATATCACTGAAAGGTGGTTAGAAAAGCACATATAATGAAAATACAGGTAGTGAAGGAAGTTGGTACAAGAGGGAGAACTAAATATGTTCCCTTCTCTCTCAGTTCTCCCTCCTTTGCACCCCCCATAACTCTGTGGTTTATAGGTGAGGCACCCTGGCTCCTCCTCTTTTGAGGCAGCTGCTGAGAGTTCCAGCAGCTCTTGGTCAACTTTTCTGCAGCTTTGCAGATACAGACAGGTACTTAGAGATAAAAGGTTTTCAGCTGCAATTTGTGTCTTTGCTCTCTGTACAACTTTCCTCACCCAAATGGTGCTGCTGAGCTGATTTCTTCAGAGCTCAGTTTAGTGCAGAAGACCGTGACAGGAAATGTCACTGAGCACAGTTTATCATTTGAACACAAAACCCCTCAGTAATGCAAAATAACACGGTTCAGCTGGCAAATGCTGGCTGCAGCCACTCTGCTTCCATGCTAGGCAGGGGAGGGGGATGGAGTGATAATTTGTCTCTGTCACCTGAGATAGGAGGTCCTTAAGTGTTCTAAATATCTGTATAATAGTCAAGAAGCCTCTAGTCAAGTTCTAACCCCTTCCAACCTGTTTGACAAATTCACCTCAAGGTTTAAGATTTCACTGTATGTGAAGGGGTGGGAGCAATGTTCCCATTTCTCCTTCCAATGT
The DNA here is from genome assembly GCA_037834095.1 of Argya squamiceps. NCBI lineage: Eukaryota > Metazoa > Chordata > Aves > Passeriformes > Leiothrichidae > Argya > Argya squamiceps. The sequence goes on from JBBMKD010000040.1 coordinate 9,800,725, forward strand.
GTAGAATTCAGAGTGTTGAAATATGTTAAAGGATTCATTGTTTCATATATGTATCTATAGAGAAATGCACAATTTTGACAGGGGGATGGTAAGAGAGTTTTGGTATTTTGTAAACTTATTCATGTTCAGAAATTGTGTTAACATTTCAAGTTTCAAACATTGAGGAGCACTAACCAAATGTCAGGCCGGACACATGCTTGTGTTTTTAGTGTCATTTTATATCACTGGACAGCTACGTCAGCAATTTGGATCCCTTTGAAAATAATTAGTTCTTTTAAGCAAGTTCAGTTACTAAAGAAACAAAACATACGGTGTGTTCACACCACACAGATGTGATTTATTTGGTAGGTGAGAGGAGGAGTGATTTAGAAATCTAGAAATCTAACTTTAGCCATTTGATTTCAGTACTATAGATTCAATGGATAGAGATTAGTCCCTGTATGCAGAAAGAAAAATGCCAGGGATGATTAATGAACCTGTTTCCATCTAAACAGCAATGAGAACTTTGCAATTCAATCCTGAGCTTGTTTACCTGTGTTTTAGTATTTAGAAAGGAGGAGAATGGGTAAGCTGCTTCTTCTGTTTATGGACATTGGTGAGCAAGTTAACAGGTTCAAATGCCTGCTGAAAAAGGTAATGTGAAATTGATAAAATAGGTCATGCATACCTAAAAAACAAATGGGAAGCTTTCTCCATATTCAGTGTTTGATCATGTAAGTAATTTAGCTGTGTTATACCATAGAATTGTGAACAGAGGATTTCACCTGGGAGAGCTGCTGTGGGTTTATAGAGCAGGTTTCCCAGTTGGAAAATGAACCATATGGTGCATATGTCAAACCCAGGGAAGGAGGTAAACCTTACACAGACCTAACAAATTCACTCTTAATTAAGATCAGATGGTGCCTACCATTAATCAGGACACCCAGGCAGTCTATTTATATTTACCTTGATCTTGGGTGTGAAGCTGTTGTGTGAGCAAATTTCTCCAATCGCCCAAAATCAGTGGAGTTTCACTGGTATGGATGGAAGTTCCACATGACCCTTTGTGTTGGGGGAATCTTTGTGAGGGGAGAAGGGAATTTTCTGGACAAGCCACATGTCTGGTCTAGGGCTGCCAGCTCAGGGGAAGACAAACACACAGAGCAGCAGGGGACTGGGAAGAGCTGTGTGTGATAGAACTTGTTTCTAGAGTGAGGAAAGTGTGAAATCTCTTAATTTCTCCACCTCCTTGCTGTTTCCATCTGGCTCCTGGCTCTTCACCATGCAGATTCCAGACTGCACAAAGTCTTTTCAGTCTGTTGGAAAAGGCTCATTTGCTCTTGAAAACTTTGAAGATCATTTTCCAAAAATGGTGATGTGTATAAACCAAAGAGATCTAAACCCCTTTGTGGTCTACAGATGCCACAGCCCTCAACTGCTAAGTTTTGTTTTATTTTCTGCACACATTTAAGTCAGCCCCAACTGGTTCCTCTTCAAAGTAGCCCAAAATCATTCAGCAATGTTGTGTCAGCCCCACAAAAGCTGGGACTCCTCTCACCCAGTGAGTACCGTCAGGCTGGGATTTCCTTATCACTGAGATAAGCTAAGAAATATTTTTTTCGTAATGCAACTTAGGAGGGAAGGTTAAAAGTACACTCCTCTGGAAGAGTCTGTAGATATTAGTTACTAGCCAGCTTTGGCACTGGGGCTGTGCAAAGATTTTCTTTTTTTCCACAGCATTTTTTCTTTGCTGTAGCTTTATCTGCACTTTGGAGAAGGCAATGACTCTCTCCATGTCTTATATCCAGGAGTATGGAGTGTGTGTAAGAAAGCGCCACAACAATCTTTGAGTACTGAGAAGGAAAACACAGTTGTACACAGAATTATTTCCAACAAATTGGAGGATTGCTGTCCCAACATACAAATTTGGAGCTCAAATGCTTCCCCACCTCTCATTAATCTTGCACACAGAATCCCATGTTGATTGTATTGACTGGATGGAAATAAGGTCACTGCACAGTGAGGCACTGAGCTTATTACTGATGTTATAAAGGATTGTTTTCCTTAGGTAAGTACAAGGATGTTGATAGCTAAAATATACCATGTGTTTGTTTTGGGTAAACGTTTTGCTGTAATTCAATTTATGAGAGGGATCTTTCTCTTAAAAGCATTGGACATGTCTGCATACTAATAGGAGATTATGTTCTTTAGCTCTACATACTGGAGAGCCTGAAAACTGGTAATTTAAGTCCAGGAGAAGTATTTTTACTGTGTAATTATGAAATAAAAAAAGACAGCACCCAAAATGACAACTAGGATGCTGATTTTAGAAACCTCCTTTCTTTGGAAACAAGGGATGTGCTCATTCTTGGGTTGGAAGACCAGTGTGTTTTAAGGTAAAACGTAAATAAATCACATGATAGAGAAAACCAGTGAAAATACCTATAGTTGTGCAAAATTCAGAAGGATAAGAGTTGTTGTTTCCCCAGGACAGCTTTGTGTCTACAATGTACCAAAAGGAGTCTGCTGATTTAGTTGTGTTTTTTGTGTTTTTTTTTTTTCCTCCCTAAACAAACCAAGAAGTTTTGTAGTGACCAATATTTGGTGTGGCAATGGGATATGGAAGAAGCCAATTTGTGGTTATCCTGTAAGAATAAATTGTGAGGGAAATCCTTTTACATCTATAAGCATTCAATCCTCATTCCAGAGTTTGGTAAGTGATTCTGTCTGCTGTTATACACAGTTTAACTGTTTAACATGAATTCTTACCTCGGAGGCTGTGTTTGCACAGCTCAGGGAAACCCTGACACCAGGCCTTTTACTCCAGATCAGTATTAGGAAAGCTTTCCTCCCTGAAAGGGTGGTCAGGCACTGAAACAGGATGCCCAGGGGAGTGATGGAATTGCCATCCCTGGAAGTGAACAAAAGCCATGTGGATGTGACACCTGGGGACATGGCTTGCTTCTCCCAAGAGGACTATTGGCTGCTCAATACTGACTCTGTAGCAGCACTGAAAATTTTGGTTTTTAGTTGTTTATTATATCCATGGCTGTTCTGTCTCTGGCTTTGGGTTTGGGAGAAGGAAGGTGGTGACAGGCCACCTCAGCTCCCTGTCTTAGCTGAGTGTGCTTTTGCTGCCCTGTGGATGCTGAAACACCATGCAGGGCTGGGATCCTGCAGCTGGAGAGGTGTGGGGTCCTGGGACAACCTGGGGGCTCTGCCCTATGAGCTGGGGCTGCAAGGGACACCTTGGTGTGTCTCCTTCTGCCTCCTGCAGGGTTCAGTCTGTGAGGGCACTGCTCATTCTCATGCAGGGCCACCTCTCCTCAGCCTCACCAGTAAAGTCACTGCAACTCAGTTTTAATTGGCCAATTTTTTAAAAGCTGCCACAGTCTTTAGGCTCCTAATGACTCCTAAAACATGAAATGAATTCCTAGTCACTGAGGCCGAAAGAAAAATAAAAAAGAGCTCAGTGCTTTCCTCTACTGTGTTTTTCTTGCCTTTTCATGGGTGAGTTATTATAAAGAAAGCTATGTATCCCTGGAGACATTCATTATTGTAATGATAACTGGAAAGGGCTTCCTGTTGAGGAAATAATAAGTGTATCCTGGTTTGAATGAACTCCAAGAGAAAAAACTCTGTCCTTCTGCCTGTCCCAGCATGGTGCCCCTCCACAGGGGCCCTGATGATTTCTGTGTGGAGCATGAGGGAGAAGCTGCTGCTCACAGCACCCATCTCTGGCTGTGTTTGGGACTCCAAATGGGAGCCTAAATGGGAGGTAATAGAGCTGGGAAATACATTTACCTCCCTCTAGGTCCCATCTGCTGTCCCCTCCTGTGCAGGAGCCCTGCCAGTGACAGAGTGGGTACAGAGCACAGCGATGGGAAGGTAAATGGGATGTTCTCAGCTTGCTTTGGGGAGACCCCTGGCTGCTGTGGGAGGAGAGTGGCTCTCAAGGGAGAACTCAGAGTTTGAGAAGCAGAAACTCTGGAACAGCAGCCACTCCAATGCTTTTCTGCATTCAGGGGCATTTTAGAGGGAAACCTTAGAAAGTTCCTCTTCCTTTTCTGTAGCCCTGGTTTTGTGGCTGAGATGTTTTAGTTTTCTGAAATTCCTTTCCCAGGGAATTTTCTGTAAACAAGAGAAGTGTTTTTGTAACTGTAACTCTGTTTACATTCTTTTGCCTAGGAGGGACTTCTTGATGTCCCTCTGCTCTGACCAATGTGAGCGAAGAGGTTTGTCTTTGTTTCCCCAATCAAATTGGTCTGTGTAAAATAGTATAAAAG
>JBBMKD010000040.1:9805089-10023117 GCA_037834095.1 Argya squamiceps
TTTGTCTTTGTTTCACCAATCAAATTGGTCTGTGTAAAATAGTATAAAAGGGAGACACATCCCAAAAACAAAGGAGTAATTTTCAACCTTCAGAAGTCGGAGTCTTTGTTGTTGTGGTGTACAACAGCTTCACTTTTCCTAAGCTCCACAGCCTGGCCCTCATTCCTCTGCACCAGCCGTAAAACCTGTAAATGGGGAGTGCTGGTGGACAAGGCAGAAAGGATAACCATGTGAAAACAGTTTGGATGAAATCATCTTCCTTTCCATGAACATCTGCTTCTGTGGACCTTGTGGACAGTTTGGGTCATTTATTGAGGACTGTTCACCCAGGGCTGTATTGGGGTATTTAGATTTTGTAAGTGAGCTGGGGAAATGTATCAGTTCCAGCAGGGAGAGCAGAGAACCATGCCGGGTGTATTGGCTGATTGGAAAAAAAAAATTAAAATAATTAAAGGAAATCACTGACCTTGGATTAAATGTTGCTGTCAGCTGCTCAGAGTATGGAGCTTTGCATAGCTGTGGGGTGATTATGCAGATCAAATGCACAACCAACCAGAAAATAGAAATTCTGATTTGTAAAAATCTAGAATTGTGCAACAGTACCACAGCAGCATCTCTGCACCCAGGGTGGCTGGGCAGGGCTCCCTCAGTCTGTATCAATAAGCTACACACACAGAGGCCAATCAAAATTCTTCTTCATTCAAAATCCTTTTATTCTAGATAAAAAATTTCATGGTTAATCATTATCATCTTGTTCCCTTGCTGGGTAATTAGTATTGCATTGTTGCTTTGTGCCTTCCTCTATGTTCCCTTCATGTTAGAGAAGTTTAATTGACATTAAAAGAAGAGGAAATTAAAGGGATTTTAATCAGTTGGTCTGTCCTATCTGTTAAAAAAAAAAAGCTGGAGCAATAGAAAAATAGGCTGGTGTCTATGTTCTCTTATCATCCATTTTGCTGCTCATTACTGAATTGATGAGAATGTCTGCTTTGCATATTTAATCATAGAACTGTTTAAAATACAACTGGGCTTTCTTCCTGTTAGTCTCTCTCTAGGCAAAACTATAGGTGTCAACAGGCTTTTGCCTAACTATTACTTCAACTTTTTTTCAGTTTTCACTCAGAAACCAATACTGTGAAGTGAAAAATGGGCACTTACTGTGTTTTTCTCAGAAGATCCTTTGATATCTAGAGTGAGATTTCATCTCATAAAGAGCTAAGTGAGAAAATATCTATAAGAACTCTTTAACAAGAGTTTGCTTGAAGCTGTTTACTTAGAGATTTTCTGAATCAGGACTTTGGTGCATTAAACTTGCAGAATCTAAAAATGCCCAATATCTGAGTTATAAAATGGCTAGTAAACTCACACTGAAGGCAGCAAGCGAGTAGTACAGTTCACAAAAAAGAATATTTTGACTATATTAAATATTCAAATCCTGAGAAATTTTGAAAACACTCTAAATAAGTGTTTTCTAGAATTTGACTCAAACAATAAAATAAGTTTAATGTTTTGTAGTGGTGTGTTCTGTATTTTCTGGATGAAAACAGAAAAAAATTGCCTCATTTTTCTTAAACAAAGGTGTTGAAGACCTGTTATTGTTTGTCAGTTTTTCCTATAGTGAAAAGCAAATATGAATTTTAAATGCAGTGTTTATTAGGCTCTCTGAAAATTGCAACAATGAGGAAAATCAGAGCAACATTCTTTAAATAGCCTTGGAGAAATTTGCCAGAAGAATAGGAGTTGTGGAATTGATGGTGTGCTGTTCAGAGGTGAACTCAAACGTGCCACTACCAGGCATTTAACACAAAGCAAATTGTCAGGGACTTGGGCTTGTACACACTGGAATAAGCAGGAGGGCTCCCACTGATTTCACTGTGCCTGGAGTCAGGCAGTGAAAATGAGATCCTGGCAGTTCTCCAGTGCAGGCTGATGGCAGAACTCCATTGCCTCATTAGGGGCAGGATTTTGTACTGGGTTTTGCTAAGACTTCATTCCCAGCTAAGTCTTATCCTCAAAATGAAGGAAAGCAGGAGAGGCATCTCCTTGGGTCCCTGTTATTGCTGTGCAGGTGAAGAGCAGTGAAAGGACATGGTTGGCTTTAACAACCTGGCTGGTGATGGGAGGTGGACTTCAGGAGCTTTATTGTTCATTTTTTTGGGGTGGAGCCTCTCCTGAGCAGGTGCTTCCAAGCTTTGCCTGTGTGGAGTTGGCAGGGTGACACCTTGGCAGGAACAGGCTGTGGAAATGATGGATGTGGGGAGGGAGGTGCCCTGGTACATCCTCTTACTGCCTCTGCTCATCCACACACATCTCCCAGCATGGAGCTGGGCAGAGGCTTTCTGGATCCCAAGGAGCAGGGGTTCTACCTCAAACTTTTTTCCTTTCTATCCCTGGTATGTGATAGCAAGTTGGACAAATTGCTTATAAGCCTCAAGACCCTCCCTAGGATTTATTGGATCCCTGAGCTAAGATTTTCTGGGTCTTGGAGGTCCATGCAACCCCAAACACCAGTGAATCTCCTGTCTGAGGTGAATGTATTAGAGAAGATTTTGGCCTCTTCCACCTAAAGTGGAAACTTCAATAGTGTCCATTCTGATTTGTTGTCCACAGACTAATTTTGGTGATCATTTGAGAACTGGCAAAAAATAAGAAGCAGGTTTTTTCTTCTGTAATTTTGAGACTTGGTGTCCAAATATGACACCTGAACTGTTCTGATTCTGCTGAAATGAGCACAGACTTCTTTGATTTGATTTTAATAAACAATGGATTGGTTCCTCTGCCTACATGTTTGTAATTATGAGAGTAATTGTGTGTGGCTGTAATTACTCCTGTGCTTAATTTTCATCCTGGTTAAAGGCAGAAGGAAGTTATCCAATAAAAAATGGAAGTGGTTTGTTCCCAGATATGGAATCATGTTCTTGCATTTAAAAAGTTGGCTGACAGACTAGATTAAATGCAGATCTCTTCTGGGAGGCCTTTAACTATTGTGTGCCTAAAAGAAAATGTATTTACAATAAAATATATGTTCCTCTCAGATTTTATTTCAGGTGTCTTTTGGAGAAGGTGTCTTTGTCCCTTTGAAAGGCATCACCTACATGAAAACCACAAACCCTTGGGAGCATGTGTGCCTTCATGCTACAAGAAAATCTGTAAATGGAAAAACTCAAGGACAGGTGAAATGTGATTCTCCTAGGTGTTGGGTGATGCTTTCCCTGTAACAGGGGTCATTTCTTCATTGAAAGAGAAAATGTATTTCTTTATTTTCTTTTCTGAAGCCCTTAATTGGCAGGTCCTTGGACTGATTTAATTTCTGGCTCTCCTTATAGACAACTGCCTGGGTGTCAGAAAGCATGGAGGTAATTTAAAAATGCCGTCTTTGTCTTATGATAACACTGCTACAGTAGTGAAGGTGTTGTCTAAGCTGCCATGAAACCAGTTTATGGATCTGGAGAAGCAGAGTGCCAGCAGTACAGGGTAGCTACAGGTTAAAAAACCCCTTTCATTTTAAATTCAATGAGGCCAGCACTAGAATACAGATGGATTCCTCAAGCTCTTTCCTTCTCCTCTGAGTGACTGCAGTCTCTGAGAGGAACACAGACACCACCATTAGAAGGGACAAAGAGAGAGCTGTGTTGCTTTTCAGCAAGTGGGGAAATAGAATAGCTTGGAAAGGAGATCTGAGGAAAAAGGAGACTCAAACCCAAGACCTTTGGTTAGTCAACCATCTCCATCCAGCAGTAGTCCCTCTAACAATTCCTGTATAGAGTTATCTCCTGGCAGTGGTGTTGGAGGCCATTACACATCCCTTCTCTTTCCCTGTCTTGTTTCTGTGCTCCATAAGCAGAAAGCTTTGCCACAAATTGACAAAAGTCCCAATGGTTTCATGGCAATCAGCAGTTTCCTGCAGGCTTTGCAGGGTGTCCTGATGTGAAGCCTGGAACGATGAGCAATTCCCTCTGCACCCATGGCTGGGTCCATGGTCACTGCCCAGTGCTCTGAGACGATCAGGAAGGTCACTTGTTGGACCTCTGGTGGGATTTCCCTGTGCAGAATCTTGCTCCCTGAAGCTCTACTCTTTTAATCTAGAGTTCTCTTTTATTTATTCTGGAAAAGGAACCTTATGATAAAGGCACTGCATGTCAAATAATTTTAATGAATTAGACCTTTAGAAAGCCATTAAGAGAGGTCTGTGCTGTGTTAAACATGGTCATTGTGTGGCAGCAGCTCCATCTGCACCTCCAGGGCACCACATCACACAGACTGTGAGCCACGGGGAACTGTGCTCTTGCAAGCACAGGTTTTTGCAGCCTGCCCAGTTTCCAGCAGTGCTGGTGTGATCAGGTGGCCTTTGGCAGGGCGTGAGGCTGAGGAGGACCAGGCTGTCCTGTGAGACACAGGGATGCTCTGTGTGCCACGAGGGGGAGGCAGATGCTGCTGCATCACCCCGGAGGATGCTGACGGCAGAGGCAGCCCCGGGGGCAGGGAGGCTGCTGGACAGGACCGGGACACACTGACGGCTCTGTGAGGAGCTGCTGGGACCTCTCTGTCCTCTGCAAGTCAGACTCACCCTGTTTTCAAACACCGGCGGTGTCACTGTGTCACCCATTTCAGGGGTGGACAACCTGCCCTCCAAAACCCCACTGTGAGCTGTCAAGGCTCACTGAGTTGGTGACAAGGCACCGGGTGCCTCTCTCTGGCCCTGTGAGGTCTTTAAGGGGCAAAGGTTCCTTCCTCATCTTGTCCTCACACTCTCTTGCTGGACAATCCCTGTATTGTTACAGTGTTGTTGCATTGTGTGCTACTCTGCTGGTCCTCAATGCCCAAAGGAAGCTTTTTGCAGTCCTGCTTCAGGTGTACAGGTAATTTTTCAGCTCCCCCCACATGGGAACATGCCCTGGGAACTTGCTCTAGCAGAAGTTTTGCTGTGCTTGCTTAGAGAGCTGTGACCTTTCTTTGGAAATGCAAGTATTGCCCTTGGTTTTCAGCAAAGAAAAGATGAGCACATATTTACAACTTCACATAATTATATTTTATGATAACCTGATGCTAATGTGAACACCAAATTGAACATAAGAATCTAATTGTGTACTTCCTGTTGAATAATGCAAGACAGCAGCAGTCATTAGCCTTGTACTGTCTGAGAATAGAAGGCTCTTCCCTTTCTGGAAAGCACACAAACAGAAGACAAAGAAACAAAATCTTCTCACAAGGTTGCCATTGTTCCTTTCTCTCAAATCAGCAGCAGTGTCTCAATGAATCAGATTCCCAGCACTGAGCACTCCCTGGTGTCTGGATGCTTAAAGAGAGGGTGTAAAACATGCTGTACCAGCTACCAAACCATACTGGCTTCTTTTAAACCAGTGGTTGCACTAAATGTCCACCTGGTTTTGAAATGCTGACCTTGATCTGACACTCTGCACACCCTGGTGGGCTCAGCCAGTCCCCCAGGGCTCTGCTAATGGGGCAAAGTGCAAGGACAGGAAAAAACTGAAAAATTTCATGTTGTGTCTGAAGGACAGAAGGAATGAAAAGCAGCAAATGGACCAGCACTCTTGGAACACCACCTGTTTCCAGGTAACCACTTCTGTAGCATTCTGCAAAGTGCCAGGGGTCAGATATCTCCAAGTTCACTCCCAGATTCAAGTTCAGGATTTGGTGTGAAGTCTTGATTTCCAAACTTCTTTTCAGTAAGGAACCTTCCTTGTAGAGAGGGTAGGAAGAAAAAGAAGAATTTTGTTTGAAGCAGAGTACAAAAGCAAAAGAACCTGCAGACCTAGCTCATTAATGAAATTTGGAAGTGGGCTGCAATGTTTTGACAAGGCTGTCAAAATTATTGTTTTCAAATAACTGACCCAAGTTGTGGCCAATGAGTGTTTCTGCAAATCCAGGCTTTACTGTGGAACTGTTCACCAATTAAGGAACTGAAATGTAACTGTAAAACAAGAGGAACATACAAACTGGAGTGAAATAACAGATCAAAGGTTTCTTGATTTGTATCTTAACCTTCCTTTCTGTCCTGCTGGTGTTCAGTGGGTGAGGGAAGGAAGCAGAGGGGATCTTCCCCTTAATATAAACTCCCAGCAAGAGAGAATTTTCCTCTTCAGCAGGCAGAAGCCTGTGAGAGGGATTAAAAGAGGCCTGAAGGTTTCCTTATCCCCAGTGGATCATGTATTTAGTGCTGGCCCTGGGAAGAGTAGCAGGATTTAATTCATGGCTTGTTTCCTTTGTCTGTCCTGTGGCAGTCACATCCCACTTACAAATAGTTCTTACACTGTTATATTCACCCTGGTGGGATTCAGACTGGCCCTGTGGTGGATCCAGGTTGCATCATGTACCTGGATATCCTTCCTGTGTTACAGCAGAGCCTGGTGGTGCATGGGTGTCACCAGCCAGCAATGCACAGCCCTGGGTAGGTAAAAGCCACGGAGGGGGAAGGAGTGACTGTCACACACAGCTAAAAGTTCAGAGAGTATCTTTATGTCTTCTGATTTGCACTGGGAGCACCAGCTGCCAATGCACAGCAGAGGCAGCTCTGACTCACTATTGTTCCTGTTCCTGGCAATCTCAGTATTTGCAATCACCATTGGGCTAATTGTTATGAGAAGTGCCACTCGGCTTCACACATCTGATGCATGTTGATTGTAGCTGTATAACAGAACAGTTTGTAACATTCTGCTTCTTGTCTCTGTGAAAGGGATGTTTCTTTTCACTCTTGTGACAATTGAGAAATTAAAAGCTGCCTCAGCTGGGGCTGTGCATGATCTAAGTCTCGTGCCTGCCTTCTTCTGTCATAGAGCTCCCTTTATTCCTTTGGAAAAGTATGCTGGTAAGGCTTTGCTTATGTGAACAAGCACGGGCTATTGTGCCTTCAGGTTGCAAGGGGGAATTTCTAAGAATTCAGAATGTATGTATAGCTTTTCCAGCCTCTGAAAGTGCAAACCATTGCTCCTGAAGTCAGCTCAGTGTGATTTGAGGTGCATGTGGGCACAGCAGGAGTGTCAGTGCCTCGACAGGATCAGCTGGTCAGTCTGGCCTCTGTTGGAAGCACAGCAATAATCACCAGTGCTGTGCTGAGGTCAAGCTGTCCTTCTGTGGCCCAGCCTTAGAGGACAAGAAAGATGTTCCTGGCTAATTTACAAACTTGGTCTTGTAAATGTGTCTCAGTGATGTGGACACAGGAAAGTAGCATAAGTTTGGTTTCTTTTTCCTTGAGCTGAAAGTTGATGATTTGCCATTCTTTCTTAAATAGGGTATGAGTGGTCTGGGAGGGTTCATTACACTTTCCTTTTCCCTCAGATTCCTTCTAGACCTGCATAAATCCTGAACTCAAGTCTGTTTGGCACCACTAAGTCCATTTCTTAGATGTAAGTCCAGGTGGGCTATGCTTGGGACTCTGGCATTGCTGACAGAACTACTGCTTTTCTCTCCTGTGAGTTACTGCCTGGCTCTGCTGGGTTTTTCTTCCTGATTTTGGTCAAATGCTTATATCTCATAAAGTTTGTGAGCATTATGAAGATAATCAGCATTATGAGCTCTCCTTATGTCTGTAGACTGTCTAAAACATGGTCAATAAGATTTTTGTTAATGGCAAAAACAGGTACCCCAATGTTTCCAGAGCTGTATTTCTGTCTGTACTATGTGCAGGGTGCAAGGTGAGGGAGGGTTTTCCTCTGGGGCTGTTTCACACTGTGCTTACCTTTCCTGCTCTCTGGTATACATGTTTTTTTGGATAGATTTGTATCTCCTCAGAGAAGCTAACTCCCTCTTTTGTCAATTTATCTCTCCTTCTTTGGTGTTTCTTTTATTTTTTTTCTTTTCTCCTAACTTGTGCAAGAACAATTTTGCCTTGCTCAGTGTCAGATGCTTGAAGAGGAGCATTTTAACTATGGTTATTTGAGGGTTTTAAAGCAGCAGTTCTGAGGTATATTTAAAAAGAATATTATTTTCCTACCAAGAGAAGGAAGCTATGTCCGTATTTTTTTTTTGTCAGATTGCTGAACTCTCTGCCTTCCCAGGCTGAGTCTGCTTGTCCCCTTGTCTCATTTTTGTTATTGCAAAGGTACAAGATTTATTTAGTCAGTGTCCCACAACTGCAATGATTGCCCAGCCATTAATTATCCCTGGAAGGGAAGCTGTGCCATGTCATTGCTGGGGGTGGTCCCCACAGCTGGTGTGACACTCTGCATGTGCTGGTGGCCTCAGCCAGCACCTGGCACCAGGCTCTGAGTGTTTCTCTCTGGTGAGCACCTTGCTCAGTACCTGTACTTGGACTGTATCCACCAGAAATCACTCCTGCAGCTGAGTAGGGGCAATTTTCTTAGAAGGAAAATTATTCTGGCTGGATACTTCACCTCACCCTAGCACAGCTGTGCCTGACACCAGGGTGATTCCCACTCCTGGAGGGAATTGCCTCAAGGATGTACAGGGCATGAACAACAAGAAATGCCCAAATGGCCACTGAACTTCAAATAGGAGGCAAGGTGCTTTTAATAACTCTAGCATGTACTTAAATACTTCTGTAAATGTAGATTTTAACTGTTTAAGACCACGTCTCCTTGAATGACCCTGGGGCTTGGCTTATTTGCTGAGGCTTTCAAGGGAGATAAGGCCAATGCTCTGATGCCTGTGAAAGTTGTTCCAGTCTACCCTCTCAACAAAGTGTAACCTACAGAGGACAAATGGAATGCGTGTTTCAAAACAAAACAACAAAAATAGTGCTGCCAAAAAGCACACTAGGAGATTTAGCAGTTGTATGAAAGGAAAAAATTGTGGAGGAGAATGGACCTGATGGACAACATCATGACCTGTTTTCTGGGAAATGGCTCGGAATGGCATGCAACAACATTTTCTCATCTTTCAAGAGCAGGGAAAAGGCTTTCAGCGCACTGCTTGTAGCATTATGTGTTGTGGCTTGGCTTTGTACAGAAATACCAATAATTTAATGTTTAGCTGAGAGTAAATGTCTTTGGAAGCAAGAGGGTGAGAGTGGCAGGCTGCAGTCTGGAAGGGCCAGTGGTTTAGGCCCAATTTTTGTTTGATTTCTGAATATAATGAAAATGGCCTTGATATGTCAATAACCCATAACTTCTCTGAGCTTCTTAAATAAAAAAGAAGAGTGGGTGTACTGCAGAGTGACATCTTGTGCATACATGGTTTTTCTTTGGGGGGTTTTGCCCTTTGTCATTCCCATCTCACATGGTTACTGGAGCGCTGTCATTGTTTTGGAATATGAAGAATTTTTTCTTTCCAAATTATTCCTGCTAATGCTACTTAATTTTTTCAAACAGATCAGTGTATTGACTTACTAGCTCTAGTCATGAGAAAGCAGGACCAGTGCTGTGAACACCAGAGGATAAATCTGTCAGGCAGAGAAGCAGGGATTTGTGCTACAGAGAAGTCAATATGAGACTGTTGTCCTGAAGTCCATAATCCATTTAAGCTCTTGTCTCAACACACATTAGTATGTACATTTTCCTGTAGAGTAATCAGCCTTTACCCTGAGACATGTCCCTGCCTTGAAAAGTAGGGACAGCTGGGCAGTGCATATTTCCAATATGACAAACATAGGAAGTATCCATTAATTATTTCACAAAATGTATACATTGACTCTTTTGTTTTCATAATCTCAAGGTATTGAAGAAATTCTATCTACATTCCAAACCCCTGTGAACAAAGAGACTATTCCTTTATGGAAATACAGCCTGCAGTGGGCAAATTTTCTTGAAAGGATTTAATTTTGTAAGTCCTATAAGGGAACTTCAAACCTACCAGACTCTTAGTATATCATCTAGGGGGAGGGATTGTTTCTTTCTCTTGGTTTTGTTTGTTTGTTTCTTTTCCTGTATCACAACTTTGCACCAGTAGCTTTTGATATATTGTCCTCATGAACTAGTGTTATATTCCCATTCCTCCCGTTCTGTTCACCAAAAATGGAGACTCTAGTTAAAAATCCACTCACTTCTCCCAAAATGTTTCCAGCTGAGACACAAATCAGGCCTGTATCATTTTTATTTGGTAGCTGTCAATGTCATTTTTCTCTGAGGTACTTTTTGTAGCTGTGGCCATGATTGTTTCATAGCTATTGCTTTCAGACATGCCTTGCACTTCATCTGTCAGAGGCAGGAAATATGCCTTAGCCTAATTATGGTGCTTGTGAGGAACAAACTGATCAACTGAGCTGAGTTTATTTCCAAAGATAGGTCTGAATTGATATATGTACATAATGTGGTGGCTTTTTGTGTGGTCAGGGGAGATGACAGTGAAACCTGGGAGGAAGGAAGTGGCCTGTGGATGTTACAGCTCTCACTGCTGGTTTGTATCCGGTGCTGACCAAAGGAAATGGGTGAAGGATATTGGCTCTTTTGCCCCTCTTTACTTAACCAGGGGTGTTTTGACCTGTGGTTTTAATCAGATGATTAAACTGCAGCACTTATAGGCAGTTCCCTGCACAGGCACAGTCCTTATTGTTGACGTAGTATAGGCACAAATGCTGACCAAGGTTTGTTTTTTTCTTTCTTACAAGCACATTTCCTTCTGGAGGTTGATTTCCTGTTTTCTCTTTAGAAACTGCCTCCTCATATGTCAGACTGTTCTATGCTCTATGTGCTGCACAGAGATTAATTTTACATGTGAAATAGATAGCACTACTCAGAACCTTATTGTTTGTTTTGTGTGACAGTGGAAGGGTAAGAATAGTGATTGGTCACGTGTTTTATAAGGAAAGCTCCTACTCTGGGATTTGGCATTGCATTCCCTGGTATTGCACAGCCTCCTTTTCTCCTCCTTATGTTTTGAGGATGAAGTGGAGGGTCTTGCTTGGATGACCTTTTCCCCTGCAGGAAAGAGTAAATAAAATCCATGAGAGTTTTATCAGAGTCCATCTGCTAAGGAGGACTTTACAACATTGAGGAGTCAGCTGGATTAAAGGATCAAGATAGCTTTCTGAAATTTCAGGGCTGAGAGTTCTTTTCTGACTGTAAATAACCTCTTGCAGGCTTAGCACAAAGGAATACACCACATAATGGATGGTAGTGAAAATCCAGCCATCAAATTATTAACTAAATAAATAATCTCCAGAAAAAACCCAACCTGATACGTGCTTTTAATGGATTATAACTAATAGGACATGCTTCATCATTTAAATTGGTCTTTCAGTGTGTTCTTTAATGAAATTACCTTTCTGTGGGACTGATGGAATGTATGGATTTATATACAGTGGAAATTTATTGAGGTAGAGTCAGGGTCTTTTCTGGAAATGTTGACACCAGAGTGAATCAACTTCCCAGAAAAACACCAACGACCTACATAGCTCTGAGTTGTGTATTTGCAGTGGGCACCTTAAAGGCAAGACTGGCATATTTATATACAAGTGAAACCTTATTCTCAGTGTCTGTTCTTACAGTATTGGCATTTCTAGTCTGTTCCATGCCCCAGGATGGGTGAGAACTCTTTGCAGAATTCTGCAGCCCATATTTGTGTTGTGAAGTTTAATGAGCACTTTTTCACAAGGCTGTGCTAATGGAGTGAGCTCAGGGTTCTCACTGTGTCAGGGAGAAGTCCTGAGGGTGGCTGTGAAATGCTCTACCCCTGATGTCAGGAATGGTCTTTGGAAAAGGAGAACAAACACAATAATTGTGCCATTTCCCTTACCCAAGGAAAAATGAAGCCAGCCTATTCAGAAGAAAGAGCTTCTTTTTTACTGGAACCTCTGTTTCAGAACAAAATTCCAGTCTGAAATAAAAAGCAGAAATATCAATGCTTCCTGCAGTTTGAAAATGAAAAAAGTATCAGAATTCTACTGCTTGTTACTAGGACAATATCAGAATGATTATTCAAATGAAATAGTTTTAATTGAAGTACTGATTTAAACTCACTTTGAACTTGTGATTTTGGTTGTGGTATTTAACTTTTATGCTTAAATATTAATTTCTGAATCTATAGTGACACATACTGCAATGAATCACATTTTCAGCATTGGAGATGCTCTGATAGCCTTGCACAACCAAAGGAAAGTAAAAAATGAATAGTTTTGATTTTGTATTCAACTCTTAGCCTGTATCTTGGACAAAGCTAACTTCACAAGCTCCTTTCTTTATAAATAGAATATGAGAACTGTAAAAAGCTTCATTCTAAACCAGTGTCCTTGAATCCAGATGAGATGGATTGCTTGACCCTGAGGTCATTAAGGTGTCACGTGTGTAGAAGTGGTTCTTTCTTTTCAGCCTTTGGGAAGTGTCTCTTACCTGACTGGGGTGTGACCCTTTGGATCCAGTCTGTGCAGAGCACAATTCCTGTAAGGGGAGAAAAGCAGCACCTGAGCTCTCTGACACCTCAGCTCTGCGTGACTGTGGGGTGATGTCACTGACCACACAAGAAACCACTCTTGTATTTAATGTGCCACTCAAGCTGTGGACAGCTTTTAAGAAATCAGTGATTTTACGTTGCTAAATTCTAGTGGTCTTAAGTGGAAAACTAGATGTTCAAGTGAGAATGGCTCTCATGTTTCCTTGCCTAGATATTTTTATTTCCTTTTCTTTCTGATTCTTTCACCAAATACTTTCCACTGGCTCATCTTGACCTTTCAAGGACTTGGTATTACAGCTTCCTTTCCTCCTGAAAAAAAATCTTCCTGTGGTTTTGAACAATGGGATAGAAGTGGCAGCCAAGACAGCTTGGACTATTAGAGTGATCACCTGGTGTCTTTTATCACTGGTAATTTTTCTCCAGCCAAGCTGCCTATTGTTATTTGTGTCTTTCTTGTTCCCAGAGCTACAAATATAATCAGTGAATTGGAAAGTTTTCAGGGGTGGTGGCTGCAATGAGTGGGAACATCCTGCTTGCTTCAGGTCCAAATTTAGGCTACGTGGAGCATCTTCCTGGTTTTGGCAGGCTTAGACTCATTTTGTGAATGCAAGGGGATTAAGAGTAAATGGAGTCGTCATATTTAAAGCTTTTCTGCTGTTTCTCTTCAGAAATCATACCTGCAAGCCACAGCTTCACTGTGTCATCTCTGGGATCCTGATTAACCCAAATTTAATTTTCTTTTTTGACTTCAGACGTGTTAGGACACAGAGAGGTGGTTCCTGTGTATAGATTGTTACTGCACTCTGATGTATTGCTTTAGGGATTGTATTTAATGGCATTACTAAAATCCCCTTTCCCCCCAGTCATCCTCCTAAGACAAACCTGTGTGAATTCAGACTATTCATAAGACACCTCATGTCTCACCTGTAACTGACAGACTTTGCAATTTTTTTTACCATGGGTGATAGTTGGTATTTAGAGCCCCAGTTCTGTTGTGGATTTTCTTTAGGAATCTCCATATTCCACCTGCCAAATTGCAATTCAAGTTGAAGTGTAACACTTTAAACATCCAATTTCCACCACAGCTTACCCTAATGACCTTGAGGGATTGTTCATATGCTGCAAAGTCCTAGAAAACAGCATGAGGCAAAACAGATAGAGAATGATATGCATGGTGGCTGATTGCAATCCAATCATGTCCTCCTTTTAATTTTATTTCTTAAAGACAATAATACCCTAAGCAGGAAACATACAGTGAATCTTCTTTGCCTACAGAACCTGCTCTTCCAAGTCTATGAGCATAACCCAGCAATTATCAGTGGCAGTTTCTTGAGAAGTGCAGGGCCTGGGGCATGTGTACAAAATTACAAGCCTGAAGCAAACAAACCTCAGGGTGGTTCCCAGAGACCCAGGGAGGCTTCTCTCACACTGAGATTACTGCCAGGCACTAGTCTGTCCACATCACTGTGTTCAGTCTTGTTATTCTCATTGTTTACTCTGTGGTGCTTAAAAAAAATCCAAGCCCAAAAACTCAACTGACTTTTTTTTGTCTGTAAGAATGTTTTTGACCAATGCAGTAATTCCAAGGATGTGGCATCTGGGGTGGTTATGACCTCAAGGAGGAAGAACACATCAGTTTGGACCTGTGCCTCCACACATGTGCATTTCAGGAGAATTAAATATGTGTTTCAGGCAGAAGGAAAAGCAGTAACTTCCCAGCCAGCTAAATGCTTGTTTGGCCCATTCCCCACCTTCATTATAGCTGCACTTGCAGCCTGACTCTAGTCCATGGCAGCTGCCTGCCAGCACTTGGCATCAAATCCTTGAAAACAACCTGTTTCATAAATAGTTGCTGTTTGGTACAGTTGAACCAAAAAGTTTCCCTTTGTGGTTTTCCTCCATCTCCTTGTTCTCTTTCTTTTTAATCTGAGGAGCCTTGACTCATGTTCTTACTTGGCTGTTCTGCTTCCAGCTCAGATGGGATAGGTTACTGCTTGGCAGTGGGCATTTACTGAATAAGTTTCAAGTAGTTCCACCCTAGGAACCAGGGGAATGTCTGCAGAGAGTGATGGTGTAATTAAAAGATATACAGTGGGGTTGCACAGCAGCAGTGCAAAATTCTGCAATATTAAGAGTGAGCTGAGAGTGAGTTCTGGGATTAAGGGGTTCTGAGCGGGTTCTTGAGTTAAGCACCTAAATTAGTGACCTGCCTTTCAAAACAAGTGAGCTCCTGACAGATTTCATTGCCTATAATTCTCCTTTCTCTCCGTTTGCCTGTCACATGCATGGGATGATTTAGCTCAGTGCTGGGATAGGGCAGGGCTTGATTTGTTTGTGTTTTTTAACAGTGAAATGATAGTCTAAGGTAAAAACACTGACGTGAAACTGAGGAGACTTGGATTCCATTTCTGAATATATCACAGAGTACCTGTGACCCTGGGCAGCTCATTTAATCTGTCTGTGCCAGGGTTTTCGTAGTAAAATAGGGCAAATCCCATCTTTCACACAGCTTTTCTCCTTCTAGCTCTAGTTTGGATCATTAGACCTCTCCAAGTCACAGGACAATTTCTCACTCTGGGTATGTTCTGTCCAAGAGTATGGGACCTAAATATAATTCTGCTGCTGCCAGGATGAAGAGCAAACCATTCCACAGAATCTCAGTGACTTGGGGCTCACTTTGCTGCTGTTTCAGTTTAGAGAAGTTTTTTCTGTATTTCCTGAAATCCTCTCTAACAGCTCACTCAGGCTTTTTCCAGTGCCCTATTAGAATGAGTTTGAGGCAGAAAAGATGAGCATGCTCCAGTTCTGGGTACTGAATTAAAGTCCTCTGCACCTCCATTTCCCCCCATTAGACAGAGATTTCCATAGCTACTCTAAAATGTCTGTACTTTTTTTTGGCTATTATTTCCTTTTTCAGGATTTTCTTAAGTTTGGAGCATTTCATTTAATAAAATAAGACTTGCCTGCTCACAGATGACCTTGTTAAGTATTTTTAATTAAAAAGACCAGCTTTTCTTTTTTCCCCCGCTAGGGGATGATTTTGTGACTTATTTCCAACTGAGTGTTCTTATTTTCCTAGGCAATATTTTATTTACAGGCACCACATAAGTGATTTGCTTTGCTTTGACATTCTCCAGCTAGCTAAAAGAAAGCCACCTTTTGCTATTTTTTCAGTGGGGGCCTTGCTATCAGGGGACTCCTTTCTCTGCCTGTTTGTGGTTTATAGTGATTCTTTGTTTAGTCAGAATATTTTTTCCAAGTCAGGAAAAATAATCACTTATTGACCTGACTTTTATTGCTGCTCTGAGCCAAACATCACCATAAATTGAGCATCCTCTTTTATCTGAATGAAATGCTGTAAATTCTATTAAACATTTTACCATTTCTCTGTCTTGCAAGAATGTTGGAGTGTCATCCAACCCAGAGGAATAGTTTCATTTTTGTTATTAAATAATCTGGTCCTGTTCTTTATCAATCTCTATTTTAAATGAGTTTGGCTAAATTAAATGACTCTTTATTGTGGCTGACAAGACAGAATGGTTTAGTGCTGTGGCCTTTTATCTCTGGAGACCTGAAGGCCATGCTTTTGGTCCAGATAAGGCTGCTTTGCACCTCTGAAGCAGTATAAAGTGACATTCAGCAGCCTCAGAGGACTGTTAGCAGAATCCTTTATAGTTTGAGAGCCCTTCACAGAGACTTTTAGGAAAGTTCCTTTCCAACCATTGCATTGTGCTACTATAGTGCAAAAAGATGGTTGGAAAACTCTTATGCTCAAGAGCAAAATCTTGTGCTGGTTTCCTGCTGCAGGTCCCAGCCAAACAATTTGTTTGGATTTATCTGAGTCTGGTGGGTCTGGCCGTGTCCCAGGGCTATGCTGCAGTTTGCTCTGTCTGACCTGCTGCTGCCCAGCTCCAGGGGTGACCAGACCTGCAGTCCTGGGCAATGGTTGTAAGTCCTTCCTGGTAGAACTGTCCTGGGTTTTTATTACTTTGCCCAACTCTAAATCCCCAGGAACCCATTTCACCTAGGGGGTCATACATTTATTTATACACCTTGGTCCCAGTTCAGCATCCTCTGGTGGTGCTGAGGGTTTTGCACATCAGCACATGCCAGAGCAGAGGTGGGTTTTGTAGTCTATGGGAAGAGCATTTGGTTCTGTTGGAACATTGCAGCAGGAGTGTTGTACTCAGCTTTGCCCAAATGCTTGTAAAACTAGAGGGGTTGTGAGAAGAACTGCATTGCTCAGCCCCACAGGGTCTGTGTGCTGCTACCTTGTATAAAAACTTTGGATTTTAGCAATTATTTTAACAGTCTCCTGTGGTTTCATGAAAAGGCAGTGGCTTTCAGGGTTTTTACTTCTGTGAGTTCCAATGAGGAAGATATTTTGGTAATGAAGAAATAGAAAAGCTTTAAGGAGTAGTTGTAGAATGAAAGAGAATTGCTGGCAAGAAAAATAAACCTTCAGGAATCTAAGGGAGATCTATATGTAGTTGGCAGAGATGCATAAAGTGAACTTGGCTGCTTTTGTACTCAGGTAAGTGGATCTGCATTTGGCTGCAGACAGACAGGTATTGATCTGGTTCTGAGAACCCTTTCCAACCCATAACTTTGGCTGCTGCCTTGGGGATCTGGCTTTACTGTAATGTTCATGCGAGCCTTGTAGAAGTTCAGGAGCCTGGGAATTGGATTTTACCAGCCTCGGTGTTACTCACGAAAAACTTCTATAATTTTCCTGTCCCTCCAGTAACCCCTGCAGGAGTCACACAGGAGGAGCAGAACTACCTTAGCTGACATTGCAGTAGCTGAACAGTGGCTGTAAAAGGGCTGTGTGAGGAAGCAATTGGATTTACACCATGCTGATACAGCAGCATGTGACAGGGACTGGAGGAACCCCCAGCTTTGCAAACCTGGACTTTTAGAGAGGCTCAGATCTTTTGACTTCTTTCCTTTAACTTGCTGCTGGTGCACTTCTCTCTGCTGGACTCTGCTGAACTCAGCTGAGCTAATCTGAGGTGGCACTGTGTGCTTCTCTTCTCAGCTAGAGAACCAAAGCTTTAGTGGCCAACCTCTGATTTGATTAAAAAAACCAGAAAAGAAATAAAAAACTTAAAAAGAAAAGGAAAACAGAAGAACTTGCTGTTACAGAATAGTCTCAATGAACTTTCTAGCTGTCATCATAATAACTTCTATTGTATTACTTTTGAAATTTCATTATACCCTACTCTGGCACTGATTCACCTAGACAGTGAGAGAGTATTAAGACCAGCTTATCAAATAGTTGCAGTAATAAAATATTTCCTGCCTTTCTGTGAAGAGCTTTATAGAATTAGGGAAGAGGAAGAAGTGCAGCTGACGAGGGCTTCATGATGCCTCACAGCCCAAGTGCTTTTTGTGTGTTTTTCTATTTCACACTTTGTATTGGATTTCACAGATAAAAGACTAATCTTGTTGCTTTTTTGGCGTAATTTGTTTTGGCTGCTTCATGCAACTAGGTGATTTAAATGGTCCACAAGTGAGAGATACCTTGGGGAAAAAAACTTAGTTTTCTGCTTCATATTATTCAGACTCTAAAGCTCAAAGTAATTGAATCTCTACTCAGAAATGAAGATTGAGTATTTTTGTTTTAAATTTAAGTGTCTATATAAACATGATGCCTCAGGGCTTTGCTGATTTATAATGTATGTGATTTGAAGGGTGCCTTAGTGGCTTCAGCAGAACCCTTTTCATTATATTAGTCTTTGGGAACAAAATATGCAGCACATAATTCTTTTCCTTCCTGCACTATAATGCAGCTAAGGCTCTTTTCTGTCATGATCCTGTATAATGCTATTAACAAAGCAGCTGTTCTGTACCTCAGACACACCAAAAAACACCTCCCAATATTGGTTCCTCCATGCACTAATGATAATCTCCAGGCAGTTCTTTCCCTCTTTTTGTGTTTTTCTCCTTTCCCCTGCTGCCTCTCAGCCAGGTGGCTTCAGCCTGATGGCCACAACAACAGATGAGCTGGTGATTGCAGAGCTGGCTGCTGTCACTGCTCCTTGGGAGCCTCCCTGGTGTCACTGTCCCCATTCTGGAGCTGTTCCCTTGGGAAAAGGCACAACCTGAGGGGCTCTGTGGTGTCTCACTGCCCTCTGTGGGTCTGCAGAGGGACACATCACCATCCCATTTTGTATTTTTGCTGCTCTTGCCTGGGTGCAAGTTCAGGGGAGTGATTTCTCCCATCCTTTCCTGTGATAGAGCCCCAGGTAACAGTGCTCAGGTGATGTCTCCCATGGGAGAAGTGGCTGAGGCAGCAGCAGGGTTTGATATTTCCAGCCAGCTGTGTTATGGCTTAATCTGTGCCAGATGTTTCCAGGCACAATCAGTATAAAATATATTCCTTTAAAAGTTAAAAACCAGGACAGGTGGGAGAGACTCACAGCTGGAGTGACCAGTGAAATTCCTGGTGGCACCAAAGTGAATTCTGCCTCCTGAATGAACTGTTAGTTCAGTTTTCATTTGACACCCAAAATAAAGCTTCAAAGTTGCAGAACTGGCAATTTTAATATGAGAGCCATCTCAGTGTGACTCTGAACAGTTTTCATGTATTTTTCTATATTTTCCTGTGAGAACCTCTTGCCTCTCACTTCATGGGCAGCCAGTGGTCAGTCCTTTGCAAGGCAGTCCAGGGCCGAAATTTGGAACGACCACAATCTCATAAATGCAGCACTTTATGTACTGTAATCTGAAGGTGAGACCATGGTGATGCTTGGAGAACTTTGTTTTCCTCAGGGAGAAACAGTAAATGTGTTTAGTTTGGCTTTTTGGTGACAGTGTGTTCTGTTGATGTGCAGTGAATTGAGGAGTTAGACTGAGATAAGTGCTCTTGGTATTGGTTTGTATCTGGGAGTTTATTCGTGTCAGTCAGGCAAGGACAGTAGAGAGAATTATCTACAGCTTGATATAAATCCCTCACCTTCAGCAGAAATGCTGCCTGTATGAATTGAGTTGGTTCTTCCACATTTTATTTAATTTTTAAGTTTTTGACTTGCTTAATGGCCATTGATATATGAGCTGGCCTCCTTTTGTGTGCAGGAGGCAACAGTCCTTTTGCACAGTAAAAGCTTCATATGTTTTAAAAACCTGTAGGCTCTGTAGAAGGATGTTCATTCTGTGCAGAACTGACAGGAAAATTGCCTTTAAAATTGTTCAAATTATTTGAGAGTGGTGTTTTCCTTGCTTGTACTTAGATACCAGTATAATAGGTCCCTTAGAAAAACCTAAGAGAGTGAGACATGGCTTTGGACAAGGTGGTACTAACACTTCCACTGGCATTTTTTAGCCTGGACTGAAAATGTTTATGCTTAAAGGAATTACAAGTTTGTGTGTGTGCTGGTAAACCGTTAGCCAGACCTCTCTTCATGCTCTGTGTGAGAGTGCACAGAGATGCACACAGAAAGAAACAGGTATTTTTGTCTTTTTTTGCTGGAACAAAGTAACTGCACTCGACAGCCTGTTGTGTGTGATGTGAGTCTGTTCTGCACCAAAGGAAGGTGCTGGCACCTGTAAATTCTGATGGTGCAAGGTCCGATCCTGCTTTTTCCTGTTGATGTTCTCCTGTGTGGGGCAGTGCATATACACAGCTTTTCCTGGCCAACAGGGAATGCTGGCATTGGAAAGATGAATCCTGTAAATCACTTTTTTAAGCTGAACTCTTTGTCCATGTCCCACACATCCCTCAGGCCACTGGCTATGAATTATCCCACGCTGTTCAGCCTATTCTTATCCCTGGGATTTCCTCATCTCCATATTTATATAATTGCACATTACCTAAATACACTGTACACGTCAGGAAGAGTGTTTATTTTTTTTATTTTGACTACTGTTTCATTTCCTAGTGTACTGCTGGTTTCCTCAAGAGCCATAGAGTAACAGCTGGAGCACAACACCTACTACCAACAGACCAATAGGGGTATATGTGCCTTTAGTTCCTAAGAAAACAAACATTTTGTTTATCTTTTCCTAGAGCAGCCTCTTTTCCACTGAGAAGAAACATAATTTGTCAAACTAGGAATATTCTTCTCGTGCCCAACTAAACAAAACAAATTAATTTGTAGTATTTCTTGCTCTGAATACTTCTGGGAGGCATTTGGACACTCACCCAGGAATATTCCCGCTTCTGCCAACTTCATAGGTGAAAAGAAAAAGAAAGGAAATTCCGTCAATTAAAGGAAGAAAATATTGTGACTTAAGTATGTGAGGTCAATGAATAAATTTAAAAATTCACTTTTACTTTAGTTATTGTGGTTTTTTATTTTGTTTTTAGTTCCAGTCCCAGTTTTGAGTTTCAGGAAGATTCACCCCCCCATCTGACCCTAGCCCTGCTTTCAAGCAGCACAGCTATTATAGAAAGGGGAAATTGGTTACCAAAATTAGGGCACAAATGCTGAACTTTTCCATTTTGATGTAGTGATCTGTGGAGCAGACTCACAGAAGGACAGAGGGTATTTCCTACTGAATCCTGGATATGGGTAACCTCCCTACTCTTCCTTCCCCAAGAATTTTGGTTTCTTTCTGGTGGAAGACAGATTGTGTGGCAGAAAGAATGAGTGATATCCCCAGAATGCCAAAGCTGGTGAATTGATGTGATTTTCCCAGTCATTGAAGGCATCTATGGCAGAGCAGGGGTTTCCTCTGCATCCTGTGAGTTCCAAAATTTGGTGGCCTTTTCTGAAGATATCACTTTTTAAACTTCTTTTTCTCCCTGTTCTTTTCTTGTTATTCTTTCTTGACCAATTTTCTTTGGCAGTTTGGCAGCATCCCAGATATATTCTGATAGACATCAGAGAACTGAATAAAAATTAAATTAATACAATGACAAAACCAGTCAACCATTTCAGTGACAATCAGAAAAGGTGTGGGGGGGAAAACCAACCAAATGAAACCCCTCAAACTGCTTCTAGAATAAAAGCATCCCTATTCATGAGCCATTACTGAACTCTTCATTCTCATACCTGATTTATTTATTTTTAATAGCTTTGAAGAAGGAAGAAAATAGGATCAGAGCTGCAATGCAAAATGACAAGTGTTTCGTTTGTTATTGGTTCCATCTAATAAATGTGAATATTCCTGTGAGTCTCTTTCAAACTGTGGGCATAACAACTGAAGTTTCATTCAAGCTAAATGAGGGAGTAGCTAAAAACATCTTTATTTAGTGAGGGGTGAAAGAACAGAGGCTGCCTGCAGAAGCATAGAATGGTAAAACACAGAGAAATGGTTAGTCTGGTTGGATTCAAGCTCTTTCTTGGATTAGCAGAGCACACAGAGAGATTGAAGTGCTGGATATGAGGAGCATATTTTTAAGAGAAGAAAGCAGGACCAGAAAAACTGAGATGATCAGAACAAGCCTTACTACCACTGGGAAAATCTCTTTGTTCTTTTTCTATCTATCTCAAGATGATAGATATTCTTCTTGCAAGAAAATAGGGTGTCATTGCTTCCTTATTTAAAAGAAAAAAAAAATAAGAGGAAGAATAAAAAGCAAATAAATATTGCATGGAAAAAATATAGGTCTTATCTCCATCTTATCTCCATCACCTGTTTCCTTTTTGGGTGTGGGTGACAGCTAAGGTTTGGCTCAGTGTTCAGGTGAAAAGGGAGGTAATGAGGTCCATCTTTTGGGCTGAGTCTCAGCTAATACAAGTGAGCACAACTGTCTACTCTTGACCCTTTGTGAGGACAAGATGTGCAGAAGCAAGTGGGAAAGGTGATTGAGTTCTCTTCTCAGTTTAGGGCAAATTAGATGTCATTTGACACAGGATGGTTTCCAATTCTGACATATTTTACTGTCAAAAAGTGATGCAAGGATGAAAATAGAACTGCTGGAAAGAACCAACGTTCATCCCTCTTCTGACCAAACTGCAGAAAACAGGATAATTATAGGTGTGTGGGGGATGAGGAACCTTCTGAACTTTGCCATTTTCCCTGTAAACACTGAGCCCACTGAGACTCATCCAAATTCTGTCAAGTAAACAGTGGGAGTCCATTGCTGTGGCATAATGAGAGAGGATGGTGGTCATGTGGGGTTTGTTTGTTTGTTTGTTTATTTGTGGGTTTTTTGGTGGTTTTATTTTAATTAAAATCTTTTTCCTTCTGGATTCTATGTCAGTGTGTATTAAAATACATGTATTAAAATGGCACCTGTGTATCAAAAATTTCCTCCTGTCATGTCAGTCTCACAGCTAACCACATCTCACCTCTAGGAAGGGTTTGGGTTTCCTCGTCTTTGCTTTTTTAGCCTAAAGAGAGCAACCACTCTGCTTTTGCAAAGCTTTATGTATAATAAATATGACATGCTGATTATAAATGTATAGTGCCACCACAGTAAATTTCACTCAGACATGGTAAATAAAACAATAGGAAATTACCTAGGCAGGGATTTGCTGACAGATTTTCATTTGGTGGTTGCTGTTTCAGTGACTATAAATTCCAGACCCACAGTAACTTTCTACCATTATCATCCCGCATTCTGCAGTGATTTTGCATGTTTTATGGTGCCGGTGTTGTTTCCTGCTCAACTGCATACCAGCTAATTTAACTTAGATAAACGAGCTGAAATCGAAACATAGTGTGACTGTGGCCCTAATGGATTTCTTTTTATTAAAAAAGGGGGAGAACACAAAGCTCTAAACCCATGAAGCCTATTTGCAGGATATGCAATTAACTCCAGGCTGCAGAGACACCCTTGAAGAAGGTGCTGTGCAGGTTATCCATCGCCTTTGTCACTTCTCACTCAGTGTGAGCCATATGGGAACACTCAGCAGAGATTTGTGTGGAGGTAAACATCATCTTTCTGCAGCAGCTCACCCATGGAGCAGGGTTTGACAGGCAGCACTGCTTAGATTTGCCTCTAGAGTTGTACTTTAGTCTGAAACCCTTCCTGCCTACTCAGCCTCTTGCCCTTCACATTTTGCTTTGCTTTGTATTTTAGGTGTTTTTTTTTGGAGTGGGGAGATGAAGTGATCTCCGTGCTGAGCTGCCTTTACCTGTTATAAAGTCAGATCTCCCAGGTTACATTTTGTTAACTTTCCCTGCTCACAGCCTGAGCTGTGATTTGGCTGAGGCATGCCCATATCACCAGCTCTTGCAAACATCCCAGATTTCCTGAAATCTTCAACACACCTCAGAGGAATAATAAAGTCTGGAAGATGTATCTAGAATGAATATGAATAAGATGAATATTTGTTCTCCCTGTGTTTATCTCGATGAACCTCAAGCAGCAGCTTCCACCCTACATGGGAAAAATTTGCTTGCATGGCATCAGGCTGATGTTGGGATGACAAGGAATTGCTGGGGCACATACAGGGAACAAAAGTGTGCTAAACCAGCATTGCTGCCAAAGAAATGACACAAAATATTCTACTCTGATTTATGATAAGCAAACATTCAGGGCATTCATAAAACCACCCTGATTTAGATTCATCTGCCTTTTTGAGCAGTTCTTGGATAGCCCTGATGAGTCTATAGTGCACAAACTCTTGCAAAAGATGCCCAGCTCCTGTTTCATGTGTTATCCATGCTTTGTGTCTGAAGTGTTCCCCTCAAATCTCATTGAATCACAGTCTATGTGCCAACATTCTTCTCAATTTTCTGACCTTTTCAAGCAAGTTAAAAAGGCACTCATAGGCATCTCTTTAGCCACATTTTTCTGTTGATAAGAATTTTGAGTGCTCATCTAACATTTTTCAACTTCAAAGCTCTTCAGAAGTGAGGGCCCTGATCCAAAGTCCATTGAAATAAATGAACAGTCTTTCTGCGAGCTTCACAGGGACTCAAGCAGTAAATTGTGCTCCCAGTCCTGTCATTTTCCCCCATCTATTCCCTGAATCCTTGATATCTTTTGCACCTACTTCAGTTTTAGGCTCTGAGTAATCTCTCTCCTGTTGTGCTCCTGTTTGCCAGTGGCATAATGAGACCATTTCTGAGAGATGCTCAAATTTGGGGTATGTATAAACCCTTTGTAACTGAAATATATCTTTATATGTGAGCTTCCAGCCTGCCATTCACAGTGATTTCTTCAGATGAGATAGCAGTGAGGTCTCTATTTTGGTAACAAAACCAGCTCTTTGATTTTCCTGGTGGTTCCATGATTCTTTCTAAGCCCTTCTCAGTGTTAGAGAACTCCATTTCTCCTGTCAACAATCTGGATGGGTAATTCCACTTCTTTGAGGACTACAGCAGGTTTTATCCTTGTGAAACTATCTGAAGGGTCCTAAAACCCTTTGCTGCTCACAGCTTGGTCAGTGAGGGTCCTACACCCTCTGTGCAAGGTATAGGTGGAGATTGTTCATTTAACAGCTCTGCTTTGGCTTTAGCAGTTCCTCCACATTAGTATCCTTTGTAACTCCTGGTTTTCTTGCTTTTGCATCTTTCTGGCAGATTTTGCTTTCTCTGTGCTGCAGAATGCTCCTGCATTAGTTCTTCCCCTGTTCATGTTTTCTCTTCCATGTTTGTTGCATGCATTTTTCCCCTCCCTGTTTCATCCCTTCTGTTTATTTATTCATTCCCATTATTTTTCCTCTTCTCTCTACAGGGCACTCTGTTTCTGCAGAGGCCAGGGAACATTGTCAGCTGAGTGTGTGGGCAGGTGGTCAGTAGGGATAACTGATATCAAAAATAGTCCTCCCTCAGCCTATTAACCATTGCTGTTGCTGTTTTCATTGCTGCTTTTTCTGCAAGTCAGCAGGAGCCACTGGAGACCTTTGTGTGACAGTCAGTGAGTTTGACTCACAGATCCAGGGGCTCCTTGGGCACCAGGATTCTGATTTACCTCATTGCTTTTGGTGTCTTTGAGCACCGTCAAACCCACATTTAACAGAGTACACAGGAAGTGCTTTACATGCCTTTGTAACCTTCTGTTCTTATCATTGCCAGGCATTTCATTACCTCCAATTATCTGTCTTTTCATTAGGTTTGGGCTTGCATTAAATTAGCACTTGATTCTTCTTATTCCTGCACTTGAATTCCTGGACCCTGCTCAATTCACATTTTTCTTCCTCCTTGAGCAGCACGACCACTTAGATCTGCTGCAACACAAGCTGGAAAACTGTCCTCACCTTGCTGCTGCAATGAGATAATTCAGCAGCTGAATCACCTCAAATTCTCTGCTTTTCTGTAAGTACAGTAGATTCTGCCAAAGCAGCCAGACTGCCTTTGGCCTGTTTGCTTTCCTCACAAGTATCTTGGCACTGTCTCCCGTGTCCCTTTCTTTGGGCTGGTGTGGAGTCCAGATTTATTACAAACAAGGTGCAGGTTTTATTTAGTAGTCAGTGATTAACCATTAGAATATACTGCTGTAGAAGGTGATGGGAATCCTCAGCCTGGAAAGTGAATGTGGATCTGGGGGTTTAACAGTGCCTTCTCTGGGTGAAATCCAGTGTAGGTTGT
The DNA here is from genome assembly GCA_037834095.1 of Argya squamiceps. NCBI lineage: Eukaryota > Metazoa > Chordata > Aves > Passeriformes > Leiothrichidae > Argya > Argya squamiceps. The sequence goes on from JBBMKD010000040.1 coordinate 9,830,821, forward strand.
TCTATAAAACACCAGTGTTAGCCCCTCCTGAATCTTTGGAACCTTTTATTCTGTGTCCAGTGGAAGTGATGATGTGAGATGTGGGGCTCCTAACTCTGTCAGAGCCAGGGATTGATGGGCTCCATGAGCTCTGTGGGTTTCCTCAACACACAGTTTAATGATCACCATCTTCCACGTGTAACAAAATCTTCTAGGAAAAAAAAATACTTCAAGGAAATTATAAACTGTGAAGATCATATGTTTGACTTTATAGACGCCAGTCAAAACCAGCACAGACTATGAAGTGCTTGACTCTAGGGTTGAAAAAGCTAAGTATTTCGCTCCACATTCTTGTTTTCAGCAATTCTTGCTCATTTGTTAAATGAGGACTGTTCTGTGGGCTGCTAATGTGTTTGAAAATAATTTAATATTGTATTTTGCTTGTAATTCATGTTTCTTGCAGCTGCCAGCAGTTTTAGACCTCTGTGTAGAGAACTAGATATGATACATCAGTTCTTTTGGGGCCAAGTTTGGCAGAGAAAGAATCTACATAAAAATAGTGAAGATGGCAGTTACTGGTGAAATTATTGGGTAAGAAGTAGGATAGACTGTGGAGGTATTTTACAGCCTTCAGTTTTTCTCTCACTCATCCTAACGACCAATCTCAAAAGCTGTACGTCTCTTTCTTCCACCACCCCTCTCCTTGATACTCTAGTAAAGAAATAGGATTTTTCTAAAGGCAATTTTCTCCCAAGAAACAGCACAGACCATTTCCTTTTGGACTTCACTGCTCATGGAAAATTTTCACCTAGGTAATTTCTAGAGCAAATTGAAGAGTTTATAGCAGAAAAAAATGAAAGCAATTAGTTTTCTGATTAAATTCACCTTGGTATTGAGAAGCAGGTAAGCATTTTCTGTTTCCATGTGCATTCAGATGGAACAGACCTGGTAGAACAATGGGAAAGGCCTCAGTACAGAAAATAATAAAAAGGTAATTGGCTCTTCTGTGTTTTCAATAACTGTCCTGCATGCCTGCGTCCTTTGGGGAAACAAACACATCTGTCCAACACACATGTCATTGTTATCACAGGGCTCATATATGATTAATTTGTTTTTGCTTACTTTGATTTGAGAACTAGCACTGCATTTACAAGCACCCCACAGCTGAAGCTGTTGCTGACATTGGTGCTGGAGGGCACTGGGGGTGTGACGTGCTTTATCTGCACACCTGAGCAAGAATCATCTGTGCCATTCTGAAGGTAAATAGTGCTGGAGTGAACTGTGGGTTAAATCATACCTTGAGCAAGAGGAAACATTGTCTACTCCTTGAGGAGTGGCTCCTTGGGCTCTAAGGGGCTCCTTTTACTGGCAATTATTTGCTCTCCTTTCTCTCCAGGAGAAGGAGCAGGATGATGAATGTCCTGTCACAGCCCCAAATGTGGATGTGCTCCCTCACATCCAGTGAAAGGATATAGATATAATCCAGGGTCTGCATTTCCCCTGCCCCTGTCAACCTCTCCTCCTCAGCTGCTGACCCGTGGAAAGGATGTGAGGGAGGGAATTCAGGCTCTCAGTGCCTGTGCAAGTCTATTATTCATGGTAAAAATCTGGTCTTAAAATGTGGTACCTTAAAGATGGGAAGCAGAACAAAATTCCAAGAGGTGTGACCCTGTAACAGGTAACTGCTGGCAGGTTGGAGCTTCATCTTGGCAACATCACCATGGTTAGAGTGGAGGATGACAGTGTACTGTAGTGGCTGAGTGAGGAGCGCTGATTTCTGCTTCACTCCTTGCTCCTTCAGTTTTCTGAGGTTGAATTTGCTTTTCTCAGGTGTTAGGTGTGTGCTTGTGTTCCCTTAGATGAAAACACAGTTTTGTCCAACTAAAATAGTTTGTTGTTTCCACTTGCACAGAGATAATTAGTTGCTGGTTCACAGAATCAGAAGTGGATGTTGCCCTTGTGTACTGAAATGGAGAGTGATGATTATTTTCAGCACAATAATTTAATTTGCATGGCTTTGGTAGTTAGAGCAGCCCAGGTGTTTGTTGTCAGGCTATTGCCTGAAGGGGAGCCCACAATTTCTTGTTTAGTGCTTTAGACTTAAGGATTTTGTGTGCCTCTGGACTTTACTGGCTCAATCTAAAGGGTGCTTTGGAAGGCCTAAAAGGGAGTAAAATTTGGACAGAGGTCTGAATCATTGGCAAAGGCTTGTAGCCTGAAACTTGTGTGCTTTCTGCAAACTCTATTTGTCTAATGAAAATGGACCACATTCCTACCAACTTTGTCCTGTTCCTATTGCAGAATTCCTCTTTAGTGTAAGGGGAGCAGCCATGGGCTGCTCTAGATCTACAGCCACCATCTACAGAGATTTAGGAATGTTTAGACAAAACATTCTTTGGTTTGAGATTGTCAAGTCAAACTGAGGAAGGAGGGCAGGCATTTTCTGTTTTGATGACTCTCCTGATTGCTCCTGTTATTTTGTATCATTTTTTTTTACCGTTTATCGAAACAGTGTCATGTTTGTCTGAGGTGTGATAGAGGTATCTCATCCTGTCACGTATTTCTTACTTTGGGGAAGATGGCCCTTCACTCTAATCCTGGCTTTACCTGGGGCACACTGCTTCCTGAGAAATGGTCTTATCCATCATCTGACATGTGATTTTGCAGGGTCAGATGCAAAATGACCCCGCAAAATGCATCACCTGACCTGTTTTGATGTGGTGTGACATAAGGCATAAAAATTGCTGCTTTTTCTGCTGTGGGTAGAGTAATTTTAAGGGTATTTTACCTGCATTACCTGTGAAGCAGCAGTTTAGCCTGTTTGCTGACAATACACATTACTTTTGGGATTTTAAGCGTATCTCTGGTTTCCACTCTACTTTAGGAAGTCTGAAGCATTCTTAGAGATGTATTTGCAGTATGATTTCTAGGGATCTGTTGCACACCTATTTCTGTCAAGGGAAGTTATTTTGTTGTCAGCGTGTTCATCTTGTGAAAGATGAGCCAATATTCACCAGAAAATGTTGTATGTTGAAGTTTGGCTTCAGACTCCTTAAAAGTCATAAAGGAGAAAAGCAAAAGGGGGGATAAAAATCTCCTAACCTTCACCACTTTATTTGCAAAATTAATTAATTAATTTTACATATGTTCATTTTTTAAAAACTCCTTTTGCATTGGGTAAATCATAGGAACGTCTAGCAAAGATTTTAAGGAGAAAAGAACAAAGAACACCAAGATACCTGCTTACCCTGGATGTTTTCCATTGCCAGTTAAAAAAACCCAAACACCCTCATATTTAAAACCTTTATCTGTGTTGAACACAGATTTGCAGCAGCAGTTTCTGACCTAATGGAGTTTTTTCCTGCTTGTTCACCATCACTTATTCTAAAAGATACCCTGTTCTTATCAAGTTTAAATTCAAGATTATATGAGACAGGGACTCACACTGATGCCGTTGCAGAGCCTAAAAAGTTAGAATCTTGATCTGTGATCTCTTATGTGACACTGCAGTAAGGATTAAAAAAAAATTACTTAGCAGGAAAATATGAAAAATAGTCATGGCAAGGAATTCACCCTGATGTTACCAGCAATATCCCCCTTTCAGGATATAGAGCTCTGTAGTTGTTACCATGATGTGCACATCCACTTATCAAGTAATTTCACTCTCATCTTTGAATAGTTCAACCCATACTAATTTAAGTTTCACCAAAATTTAGACACAAACTCACACTGCCAGCTCAGAGTCCTGTGATAAGTGGGTCCAAACATTTCCGAATACTTTGGGCTCTCAGTGAAACTTGTCTGGGTTATTCCACTTCTCAGTTAACTGCTCGAACAACTGACTGACATTCATTTGTCTTTGGAAGATTTAGGAGGCCTTTAATTTTAAGTGGGATTTTGGAGACCTCTGAAGCTGCAAGGCTAAAGCCAAGCCAGCTCTTAATACCACTGGACTGAAGTTGGCCCCACAGAGTTTTGCCTGAGGTCACTTTAATTACTTCAGCAACATTAATCCTAAATTAGCAAGGCTTATGTATGGCAAATGACTTATCTCTATTAAAGAGGGCATACATTTTCACCCAGCAAAATTATGATGTTTGAAAGTGATATGCTGTCAATAGAAAGGACAGAGAAAGAAAAGATCTTATTATACATTTCCTGCAAATGGACATTTGAAAGTCATCCTTACTGCTACAAATATATAACACGTTGCAGTATTTTCTTCTAAGCTCTAGCTTGTTTCTTGGCTCTTTGGGCTTTTTTCATGCCATTGGTACCTCCAAATTCTGTACCCTAGACCCAGTTAAACATAGTTATAGATAAATACAGACAATCTCAAGCTGGAGGGAGGAGAGCATATCCTGTAAAGGGATTTTGCTCTCTCTACTCCCTTCCTGGGGTGGGTGCTGAGTGCGAACAGGCAAGGACAGCCCCGAGCAATGGATTTCAGGAGCAAGGACACAGCTCCCTTGATTTTGTTTTGGGAAGAAGTGAGTGGAGACCTGGGGTTGGTCACTCTCCCACTCTGTCCATAGGCTGCTGAGAGGTTTTTAACCTGCTTCAGTAGGAGCTTAACTCCAGAATTAGGTTATAATGATTTAATGGAGGATGGCTTAGGGCTCCAAGCAGAGATCCTCACTGGAGGCTGAACATGTAACTCAGAGGAGAGCTTGGCCTCTTTCACTTATTAAAATACAGGCCTGGAGGAGCTGTGATTTGTTTCTAAGTGAAGCACATGAGCACTAGAGAAGAAGACCTTGCTGGCCCAAGAGTGAAGGGTGAGAGTTGTCCAAGAGTGCATTTGGGGTTGTAATTAGAAGAGTTTTTTCTCAGACCAGTGGAGCAGTGGACTTCCACAACAGCCTGCCAGGAGAAACAGTCAGGGTGAAAATCTAAGCTTTTAAGTTCCATTAAAGCTGACAAGAGGTAAGAGCAGTTTCCCACTGTAGAGGAGAACTTACACATGTGCTTTAATAAGTAATTGAAACACTCCTTAGCCAGAACATTAGAAATGCAGGGCATCACTTGTAAATTGTTGTCATGGTTATTAGTTATTACTGTTGTAGCTGAATAAGGTCAGTACCTTTTTGGTGAGATATGCTGAAAAGTGAAGAGCACTCCTGTTTCACGTGCCTTTAATTAGGAAAGACAGACCACAGGTAGCAGGGGAAATTGCAGCAAGGAGAAGCAAAGAAGTGAAGTGACTTGCCCAAGGTCACTTGGCATTTCTCATTTCTGTCTCCCAGTGCACACGTTTTCCTTTCCTGGAATAAAATGGGTGAATCCTGCAAGGCACATCTCATTTGTTATGAGTAGTCAGGTGAGAATTCTTATCTTGAAGTTTCAGGAGGTGCTGGTATTGCTGCCACTTCAGTGAAAGGAACATTTTCCTTAACACATAACAAGAGCTGTAAAATAAAAGGTGAAGTGAAAAATGGTTAAGATACTGTAACTTTCACATTTAGAATCCAGCAGTGAACAACAGCAAGTGGAGAACTTGCTGAAAATAGGGAAATTCCCCTTTGGTTCTTTTGAAACTGAAGTTGGTCCTACTATTGCAAAATAATTAACACAGACCGAAAAGTAAAGAAAGAGTAGTTAAGGTAATGTCTCTAATTTTAGCTGAGAGAAATCCCAATCCATGTTTTACCATGAAGAAATTGGCTTCTCTTTTCTCTTCCCATTTTCAGTGTCCTAAACTGACAAGACAGTCGTCTTCTCAGTTCTGGACCCTCCCACACGTGAAGAAAACCCTATAGTCTTTCAAAAATCTTATTTTAATTAACTGAAATTATATAAGATTCCTAATGTACAAACTTTTTCAAAGTTTATTCCCCTACATGAATAATTTCTGCCACAGTTGTTGAAATGAGATGTAACACCTGCTGGATAATCAAGTATTCAAAATCCCTTTTTTTCTGTGCCCACAAACAAGGTTCTCTTCTGTGCCTGTTCTCTTCCTGCCATATCCTTGAGCTCTGTCAAGCTCCTGAACTTGCCCAGAGTAAAATTAAATGTCAGTGTTATGTTCCCAAATAATGTTACAGCAGGTGATCTTCCCCTTTGGATTCAGTGTCAATCTGTGTTACTGGAATCAGTAAATGGGGCAGGCAGAATGATAAAAGCTGACAGGGTTTCCTGATTGTCAGTTCTGGTCTCATGATGGCTGAGTTTCCTTCCCCTTGCTGCACAAGCAATGAATTGATCATAGGTGCTGACATATAATTTATCATCGTTGGACACCTTGCTGAGTTAAACAGGACAGCTTGTCAGGGAGTCATATTCCAGATGTGCTCTTGACATCTCTGAATTGTTGCACTCTGCTTTTGTTTATCATCTTTGAAATGCCAAAAGGTAGAAATTCGCTTTTTAAAAATAATAATAAAAAAATTAAACTTTGAAGAGCTTGGAGACCAGCTAAAAGAATTGGCCAGTTGGGCTCATTCATTTTAATACCAAAGACAGACTTTGTAGAATCAAGGTCAGAAGTTCCCTTTTTATCTCTGTATTGTTTTATACATCTGGGCTCCTCTCATGTTCTCTTTGGTGGGTTTGCAGTTCAGAATCTATTTGAGAATCAGTGCTCTGATGTGCAACTTACTGAAATCAAACACTTTGAATTTGGCAATGGGTATTTCAAGCCTTTCTTGGCTTGGATAATGCATTAATATTGGCCACTCTTTTTCTTTGATTGATACTTACTATAATGTATATTAGAATTAATCAGCAAATAGAGGAAAGTGCCTAGCTTTCCTCTTTTATTGCATCGTGACCTTTTGTCCCACATTTCATTTGGAGGAAAAGTAATGCTTGAGAGCCAAATTGTGGTTAAATTTTTGGTGGCTGGGTTTTGGGGAGCACTGGGGTTCCTTCCTTGGTTTTTCCTTGCTGTTACATTGGACCTTAAGCTAGAAGACCCATGAGCAAAGCCCCACCAAATTAAAAAGAGACTGTTCTTTTATGAATAAGCCACTCTGTGCAAGTGTGTAACTCTCATCTGTGTGTAGGGGAGAGCCTCTCAGCAATCTGCTTATTGTGCACAAGTTCCTCTTGATTTAACAAGATGAATCAATTAGAAAGGCAGCCAGAAGTACCTCTCTGTGTCATATTAATTTAAACATTGTTTTCTGCAGTTGAAAACTTTATATTCAGTAACTTGTTAGATTTATCCCCCTCCTCCATTCTCTCAGTCTCTGATGCACAAAATTATTAAACTTAATTGGGTTTCACTGGACAATACTCATTTCTCAAAATTTATTGCAATTATACAATGCCCATAGCTCATTTATTTTTTTGTTTCCTAGTGATTAAAACTTAAGACACTGAAAAATGTTGTGTGTTTTCTTTTTCATCACTAATGCTTTTCTGTCCTCTACATTCAAGACACATTCTGTAGTCATGAATCATTAAAGTAGCAAAATTCACAGGCAGACTTAGTTTATAGCTAAGTATAATAAAACCAGAATGTAGGTCAGAAATCCTGAAACGTTTTTTGTAAGATATTTTTGTTTTGTTTCAGAGGATGTTTTTCTTAGCAGTGGAAACATTCCTGTATTTCTTATCCCTTATTGAAGTAAAAATTAGGTTTTCTAAGTTGATGGCTATTAGCAAAAATTTCTTTTTTTGAGCTGTAGTTATTAAACAAAGATATTGTGTGAGCAACACTGAGTGATGCTGTTACACCCAGGCAAGGCAGAGGGAGATGAAAGGAGAGGAGGTAAAAGTGTCTGGGAGTCTTTGGCATTCATGAGCTGGTGCTGGTCCTCATCATTCCCACAGTTTCTGTGGAGGGCTGGTTCTGTGTGTCCTCAGCCAGGAAGGGGAGCCTCTGCTTCTCCCAAGGCTCATCCAAATATGGAAAATTTCAAATATGTCAGAGTTACTACTGCCTGTGCCTGCTGTGGGAGCACCCCAGGGATTGTGCTGTGCTCTGGGGCAGGGAGCACTCACAGCCATCTCAGTGTGTTGGGGAGGGTCCCAATCCTGCAGCAGTGAATTTCCCAACCCAGTCACCTCCATCTCCAGCCTTGGTTCCAGGAGATGCCTGAACTCAGCTGCCTGTTCTGCTGGGAGTGCTCTCCTGGCTGGTGTTCCTGAGGGCTGTCACCTTTCCCCCACTGACTGGGCAGGGAACTGAGTTAAATAGACTTTTGGTGTGATCCATGCTAGTCGTTCTGATTTTTCTATGCCAGGAGGTGTTTGTTTGGAGGACCTCCACAGATCCCATTTTGCAGAGGCAAAATGTGTCCCACGCTGGGACCCTGCTTTGTCATGCTGGTGGGTGAATGATGGAAGTGAAGAGGGAGTAATTAATACCATTATAACAACTAGGAGTGTTTTTAGCACTAACTAAAGTAGGAGGCACAAATATTTCTTCAGGCAGAAGCCCTCTCTGGATAATGCAGCAGAACGATGCATGTACCAGGGCAGTCTGTTCAGGATAATGCAGAGTATGTTAATTTGATAGAAACACAAATCATGTAGGGTCTCTCCCAGCTGAAACAGCAGCAAAGTTATTCAAAGCAAATATATGCAGTGGCTGAACTTCCTCTAGCACTTTGTGAATGGAGTTCAAGTGATGAGAGTTTGGCCTGTTTCCAGAGAGCCAGGCTTCTGTTTCCAGGGCTGGCAGAATAATGTTTGGGAAATAAGCTTGCATCTGAAATGTAAACATGTCCTTTAGTTCACCAGACTTTTGAAATCAGCTAAAGGAAGTTGAAACAATTAAAAACCATGGGGTGGAAATATGGTGGTTGGAGATACTGCAGAGAGAAGTGATTTGAAGTGTTCATTTCTTTGGAGCTGAGGAGCTTCTTTGTAGGCAGAGATGGGCTTGCAGAGTGTTGTCTTTTCAGGGTGCCCACAAAACTCACTCCATAAAATTACCAGTGGTTCTTGCTCTCAGTGTTAACAGAGGGCACTAAGTTAGTATGCAAACATTTACGTTTGGACAGGTTCATCATCTTCTTCCTCTTCTTTTCTTCATGGTGAGAGATGGGTGAAAGGCAAGGCAAATAGCAGCCATCTATTTGTAAGATTTTTTTAGGAACCTCGTTTGTGAGGATTTGTTATGGAAATTGTTGTCCAAATCTTGCTCACATGGCAGCCAGAGGAAAACTCTTTTGACCTGAATGGGAAACAAGTCAGGCTTATTTTTTACTTTATAAAAAATATTGTCTTTCCTCTTAGATACTTCTTTGAGCGAGTGAGAAAAATAAAAAAGGGTTTAGTTTCTGTTATGATTTCCAGCTGAAGTCCTCTAAGTGCTTTAGACCTAGTGTGGTTTTGGCCTCACAACATCCCTTTAATTCTGGTAGGACTCATTTCAGCATTATGGATGGAGAGCTGAGAGAAGCTGCTCGAGGTTCCCAGGCCAGAGCTGTACGAGCACCAATCTCCTCTTCTGGCACTGTTCCCACAATGCTGTTTTTTTCTCCTTGGCTATAACATGTCTCTACCAGCAAGATGGATTTTTTTTCTTCCAGTATGAACTCTTGAAACAGCTGAATAAAGCATCTCAAAATCGTAACTAGGCCTGAGCTGCACAGACTTCAGCACTACATGACCTTTAAGTGCTGTCAAGGAGTCTTGCAGAGGAATCTGATCTGTTTACCTGAGAGGCCAGTTTGCAGCAGGAAATAAAACAGGTGCATTTGGGTGATTATTGGACATGCCACACTCTCCCCAAATTCTAAGGAGCACCCTACTGATTGTCCACACCTTGGACTCCATCCCCTCTGAGATGGAGTTTGCAATGTTGAGTTTTCATCCAATGTTAAAATACCAAACAAGTTCTGTGAAGTGACTTGATCTGCTCCCTGAGTATTGCCGAGCAAACTTTCACTGAAGCAACACATGGGATCTGCAGTTTGGAAGAGAAGAACTGAGATCACAGGGCAGAAAAAAAATGACTTTACAAAAGGACCAGTTTTATTAGAAAGCAAATGGCATAGGAAATGCATGATCATGGGCACTATAGCATTTAATTTCCTGAAAGGAGCTAGAATTTGATAACATATAATTGATTACAGCTTGTAAAAGTCTGCTGGAATTTATACTGGCTTTTTATTTTCTTTGTGAAGCTGGTGGCTAACTTGTTAATCAATCATTTCATTGTAATTTAGCCTGTGTATTCCACAGTTGCAGGATTCTTGTAGAAAAACATTTTGGGTGCCTTTCATCCAGACATTCCACTTGTGTTTAGGTCATTAATGCACTTTATGCACCATAATATACAGAAGAAGTGGTGTTTCAGAGGGAATGAGAAACACCATTGTCAGGTTCTGGGAAAAATGCTGGCATCCTGGAAAAGGTGTTTTCTGTAAACAGGATAAAACCCCCGCAGGATAAAACCTGGAGGCTTTGTTGTTTGTTCCTATACTGAAAATAGTGATGAAGAAATTGCTTCTGGTTAACTGAATGTTTTGTTTCCATTTCACGATTGTATTGTTAAGTCTTGAGTTGTTTGGGGTTTTTTTTTTTTTGCTATAATTGACGATTTTCTAAATACATTTCATATCAAAAGAAGGAAAGGAACACAAACTTTCAAATATGTCAGAGTTACTGCTGTCATGTACTGAGCCTCTGGCAGCATGAGCCACCTTGAGCTGAAGTTTCTTCAGCTGGAAATGGGCACATCTGTAAACAAGCAAACACTGGAGCTGCATGAAAAGGGTTAATTAGGAGGGAAAGAGAAGGAAATTTTGACTTGGCTCATGCTTACGTAGTAGTAAAGCCCTGTGAAAAGTTAAAGTCGTTCAGCACAGACCTTTAAAGTCATACAATCAAATTGATTTCCATGCAGGGAGAGCTGCCTTTTGCATGGAGGGGATGAGCACATGCTTCATAGCACAGAAGGAAGTGGGAGGGTGACTGGCAAATTTAATTCTACTCTGATCCTGCTGTGACACAGTGGGGGTGCCCTGTCCCTTGTTCTCCTGCTGAACAATGTGAACTCACACGGATTATGGGAGCAGAATGTCTGGAGCAGTGGATGGTGTAATCACCTGTGCAAACCCCTCGTGGTTTAACCCAGCAAACAGCTGAACTCAGAGCCTCTCACCCACTCCCCCTGCCCCAGTGGGATGGGAAAAAAACCCTTAAAATTCATGGCTTGGGATACAGATAGGACCAAACCAAGAAGGGAAATAATGACAGAAATGATGAAATAATTAAAACATACAAAACAAGTGATGCTTAACTCAGCTGCTGACCCATCCCAGCCAGCTTTCCCCATGTCTGGATGTTGGCCACAATGCTGTGTGACATCCATGGGGTCCCTTCCAACCCAAACCATCCTATGGTTCCATGGGTCTGTGCTGGCCCTCCCTGGGGCCACCAGGACCTCCCAGCACGTGGAACCAGCCCTTCTGTGACATCAGCCCAGCCAGGGCTCCGTGGGTTCTGTGCTGGAGGTGACAAATGCTGGCTCCTGGCAGTGACAGCTGACACTGGCAGTGGTGACTCTGCTGTGCCTCCTCCTCTATGGGACACCTGTGGGTGAGTGGGAGCTCTGGGAGCTCCTCATTGCTGGGGTGAGGAGAAAAGGCCTTCAGTGCTGCTCAGCAACAATTAAAACATCAATGTTCTGGTTTCTCATCCGAAATACAAAACGCAGCACTGTGCCTGATATGAGTGAGAAAAGTCACTCTCTTCCAGCTGAAACTAGGGCAAAATGTCAGGCAAAATTTGAAAACAGAAAAGGAGGAGATATTGATTTGGTGCTGTGCATCTACAGTTGGCTGTAGAATTTTTCCATAAAAAATATAACACAGTCACAGCCTGTGGCTGCTCTGTTTTGCTGCCACAGGTGAGGCAGCGGGGCAAGGCAGAGAGATGGCTTTATGTTTGTTTTTCCTTCTGTTAAAATGAGATTTATCCTTAAGGAAATACTCCAATACTAGATTAAAAGAGCATCTTGAAAATGATGAAAGTGAAGCAACTTGTGAGATGATACTCAGCTCGTTCTCTCACTGGTGTTGCCACTGCAGCTGAATTCAGTCCCTGGGGAAGTTGTGTCCTTGTAGCAGCGTGTTTTAACAACAGATTGCTCTGGGTTAGTAATGAAAATGTTTCCAGTACTGCTGTGTTTGGGAAGAACTCTTTCAACAGTGCTACAGAAAATCCTCAGCAGTTCTCCATGGTCTCCAGTGGCTGAGGTACACAGGTGTTGTACGTGCAATGTTCGTCTAAGTTTGGTCTTTGGTGTGTCCTTAAGGAAATGGGAAATGAGATTACAGCCACACTCAGTGTGTGTGACAGCCCAACACCTTGCCTCATAGGTTTTGGACCTAGGGTTTGCTTTAAGCCATATTTGATGGAAAGTGGACATGTCCAAAGTATTTAAGTTGATCCATCATTCTTCAGGAGAGTAGATGGTGACGGGAGGGCAAGACCTTAGAAATACCTTTTGGATGCTCCCCAACCATAGGAAATGGTTTACTTGCAGGTTATTAAACATGCTTAAATCCCCACAGAAGAAGGGGACCTACATCACCTCCAGCCATATATATCTTTACATGTGATCTGCTAAGAAAAAAAGAAAAAAAAAAGTTTAGCTGTGATTTAAATATCTTATTCCATAGAGCTGGGTGAAAGATCCTGAGGATGTTATTCAGAAACATGAAAACAATTTATCTGGTCATTTTTCTTTGAAATTCAAAATGATAATAGGATATTGCAAACCAGCCAGTTGTCGTTATTGAAGTGATTAATTCAACTTTCTTGGCCAAGTTAAATCAAATCCTTTTCCCTTTATGAATCCGTTTTTTGATTCTCCAGATTCATTGCTTGAAGATGATCTCATGCCATTTTATGAATAAGACGCACATTTATGTGATCCCTGCCTCACCCTTTTCTCTGACTATTGATTTCTCCAGGTATTTTATTTCTGTATCAGGTAATAAGATAGTGATCTGATTAGGGAGTGATGAGAAAGTGAAATACTTTGATATACAATACATTCAAAAAAACCTGATTGAGAAGTAGAAGGAAAGTATAGAAGTGAGCTCTTCTCAACATTGACATATAAAGAGAAAAATACAGAAAATCTTTTAAATCCCTCAAATCTTGTTAGCTAACAGAGGTCAGATTAGTCACTTTAGATGTAAGGTTGTACCCATTTGACTTTTTTTCCCATTGCACTTTGAAGTTGTTAAAGGGCCTGTTGGTAAGTGAAAGCAGTTGATTCACTGTTCTTTTTTACTGTATTGGGCATTTCTGAAGGAATTTTCTTTAAAAATTACAATACCTTTTAAGTCTTGGTCTAAATATCTTTTAGAAAGCTACAGAATTTGTGCCTTCATAAAAATGATGCTGAAGTGACAAGCAGGGTCACTCTTCCATGTGTTCAGGCTTCCCTAAACCTACTGGCGTCAGAAAGGTGCTGGTAAATAGCTCTGTCTTTAAAGCTTTAAATAATTGAATTCCTTGGGCTAGCAAATAACCTGCTTAAAACTTGGCAGCGCTTGAACCTTTTAGCAAGCTTGATATGAAAAGGATATGATCTAAACAGCTAAATCTGAACTTCTCATGGCTTGATGGGCAGTTCTGGTTTAAAAAAAAATATGTCAAGCCAAAATATTTTCTCTGTTGTCAAGTGCTTGAAGTTTTTGGATGTGCAATGCCATTGCCAAGAAATAAAGCACAAAAATAACCCCGAATCTTTGGGAAATGCTTAGAAAAACAAATCAGTTGCACTCCCTGTTCACACTAACAAATGTATTGCTGCTAAATCCTTGAGAGAGCAGAGCCCACTGAACGAGTCAAGGCACTGGGAAACAAATGCTTGTCCATGTGATATAAAGAAGTGTTTGAGGGAATGTGAGGAAGTGTTTGAAGGAACACAATAGTGCCATGAAACTGAGGGCAATGCCCCAAGTCACTGAGAACCTGCTTAGATTTCTTTAGCAAACAAGTAGGCAGTGAGTCTTCTAAGCAGTGAGATGCTCCTGGTTAGCTTTGCAGGAATAGCACATTTTCCTGTCTTTAATTATTTAAAGGAAGCTGTATAATGGGTCTTTGGAATTGTGTGACCCTCTAATCAATCCATCCACTTTTGCATAATGCATGTGGCATCGATGTTGTTCCATTTCAAGATCACTTAGGAGGAGCTTTGCCAGTCTGCTCATTGCTCCTTTGCAGTGCAAACACCAACACAGAGCTTGCAGTGCCATTTGCCTGCTGTGCTTGTTTAGAAGCAGCTGTGAATGTTCCCAACAATTAGAATTTAGAGAAGCAAGAAGCCAGAAGTCTGTAAATTCCTATGCTTGAGTGGTATCACTCAAGGTACCTGACCTTTGGGCCTGGGGGAGGTCCCTTCCCAGCCCCAAGGAACATCCTTGGTGTGGGATCCTAAATGTGAGGGAGTGCTTGTGAGCCTTGCTCTGCAGGGTGGCCCTGCTGTCCAGCTGGGGTTTGTCTCCCAAAACCTCTTCTTCATTATATGTCTGAAAAAACCCACTTTTGGGCACCTGGGCTGCACCTACTGAAGTAACTCTTGCCTTTCAAATCCCACACTGTAATTTTAAGGAAGGTGCTGCCCATAACAGCCTAGCAGAGCTCAAACCCTCTCCTTTCACCCTTAGGGAAGCACCTCATTGTACCTCCGGAAGGAGGAGGAAGCTTGGATTTGGGAGGCATGCACAGGATCCTGGACATGATGGTGCTTTCCATAAACTCCAGAAAATTGTGTAGGGACTGAGAGGAGGAGATGGAAAATATTAATTACAGTAATATCTTGATTAGATGCCTTTTAGTTCTTTAGCCTATTTTTGTTTCTCTTATCTTGATTTTATTGTATGTAAGGGAAGGAGGATGTTGCCTCAGTCCATGACAGTCCTGCCAGAGAAAAAGGGCTGTAAATATCCACTTCTAGGAGTATATGATTATTAAACATCATGTGGCCCAGCAAAGAGGGAGTCAAAAAAGCTGTTTGTCCTATGGCTACTCTGGAACTGCCTTCATGAGCCCCAGTATTGTCCCCTGAAAATGAAAGAAAATTATTCTCTCCAGCTAGAGCAATTTATAAGTGGCTGATAAAAAGTACTATTTTTTAGCCAGACCTACTTTCCACAGAAGTGTGTCTAGGATAATTCAAATAATCAATATAACATGATCTTTTACCTATGATTGCTGGTTCCTAAGCTTGGACCGGACAGATTGAGGCAGCCTGTCCTGTGCTGTGGAGAGGAACACAAGGATGGCAAGAAGGTTTGTCATGCCAAGATGCCTCTGCTGTGTCATGGGTACTCTCACATCTGTTGGTCCCTTTTACAGCTGCAGTCACAATGATTATTAATGAGCTGCATGTCTTCAGAGTTTGAAGTGTTTGGATGTTTAATTTAAGATTATCTGTACTGAGTAGGTTTTTTGGGTAAAACCTTGGTCCTCACTGAAGAAGAAGTGGGGTTTTGTCATTGGCATTGCAAGGACTGAGACTTTACCCATTATTATCTACTGGTAATGATAGGTAGGTGAGCATGAGCTTTTTCACAAAAAATGCCCTGCAGTGCTTCTGAAATGCACAACACACAGAGAAATATATTGTAGATTTAATGATTTATTCAGTGAATGTAAAAGCTGGTTGCATAAAGGAGATTTAAGTGATTATTACCATCTGTCACTAGGTTTCACTGTGCTGCAATAAAAGTGTGTTTCAGATTATCAGCAGTTCAGTGATATAAAAACCAAACCCAACAAGTTTCTTGTGATGGCATTCCCCAGCTCTGCCCTTAGAATTGCCTCTCCAGATGTTGGGTATGTGAGGACAGAAAGGCACCAAACATGGATGAAGCTCAGCACTTTCTTTCATATCTACTTTCTTCCTCTGATTTAGAATCTGAAATACAGTACTTGAAATTAATATAACACTACAGAAGGGGAAAGGAAATAGTTAATAATTTTGGGTTTTCTTGGTTTTTCTGTCTCAGATCAAAATTAGCAATACAGAAGGTTAGTATTTTGCTATAAGCAAGGGATGAGGACATCAATCATGTTCTCAGTTTGTGCCCTGGAAAAACCAGAGGAGGAGAGTCTGATTCTGCATCTTACTAAAGATTATTAATGAGTAACAAGCCAGAGAAACATGAAAAAAAGAAAACAAAAAAATGCTATTACTGTTATATAGTTTTTATGTGACTTCTACTGAATCCTGTGCTTGGTACTTTTTGCCAATTTCCTAGAACTGGGCATTTGGTATTTTCTCATTTTGCTAATGCCTAATTATTGCTTTGTTTCAATGGCTGTTGCATTCCATGGATTTCTGTCTCTACTGATTGTGAGGGACTTAAGGATTTTAGAGGATGAAAGGACCAATATAATACATATAAATAATATTTACTATTTTTATTGCTCAGACAGAGATTTTTCAGCCAGAACATGGGCTGATTCTTTGGTGAGGCATTGTGCTTTACGTGTGCCTATCCCAGTCAATATCTTTTCCCTGTGGGGTGTTTCATTGAGCCACTTTGTTTCCTTGTGTTTGTGCTTTGCTCCTCTCATCGTCCCCACTCGTCCCCCACTGTCCTTCCTGAAGACAAAGATGTAGGAGAGATACACACATCATCTCTTCATCTGTCTACATAAATGGAAGTGCTGAATAACTCTCTGACAGTCTGAAAAAGACCCAGTTTTGATTCTGTTGTGAAAGCCTGGAACCCTGAGCAAAGCTGTCAGTCAGTCTCTAACAAAGACCTGATTATCTCTGGTTTGGGATCAGCTCTCTGTGGTTTGCACAGTGAATGTTGTCACTGAATATCCTTCCTATGGCTGTGAGTGCTGGGCTTGGGCTGTTGTCACTCACTTCCTTTGATCAGTGCTGCAAGGACCAAACAGCTCCCACCCACATGGTTTGATGGTCTGATTGGGAAGGTCTTGATCCCACAAGGCTCTGGGAACAGCTTTTTTGCTAAAGAAAATTTTTTCAGCTGTAGGATTGAAATGCTTCATGCTTTCTGAGGCTGCAGAAAGATGGTGTTTGCCTGCATTTAATGTCCAGGCTCTCTCCCAAAAAGCTGCAGCAAATTATTGACAGCAGAATTGAATGCAAGCCTTCACATTTCTGAAATAAATTTTCACCTGTCTTTTTAGAAGTATCAGCACAATGATGGTACTATTTCCTTGAATCAAAGGGATGAGGTCAGAAATTTTGAGAAGGGGATGGGATATTTCTCACTAACAGTGGTGCTGGATAGTTCTGCATTTGTCTTCATGAGGATGTACTGGAAATGTGGTCATGAATGGATTTATCCAAATGTACACTGCTTGATGCTTGTGTAGTACTGTACAAATTTTTCTGTACCTTCTAGTTAGTTTTAAATGGCCAAAATCAAATCTAGAGTCTCTGAAATACAGAACAGCTTCCTCAAGCCTAATTTCCTTGACTTGGAAATCTTTTTTGAAAGGATCTTAATATCTTACAAACTCATGTTTCTGTGGGTAGCTGTGTCCCTGCTGTACCCCAGAGGGTGCTTAGGAACACTCTGAACCCCAGGCAGCTCCTCAGACCAGATATCTCAGCCCATTCTCACCACTTCTTGCAGCCTGGGGTAGGAGTGAGTTGGCAACAAGCCCCCTGAGACTTCTGTTCCTGTGAGTGCCTCATCACATAGTGAGTATTTAAAGCATCTCACAAATTCAGAGGTAGACAGGACTTTGTTGTTTTGGATGAGCCTTTGTGGGGATGGCCTGCTTCTGTAAGGAAGGACTGTGTTTTGTCATTGAAACCTTTTTGGTCCAAGTTAATGTACCTGCACAGTATAAATATGTTTATTCTCCCATGATCTATTTAGACCTCAGGTGCCTGAAATATATATTAACTAAACAATATATGTTTTAAATGTATGCTAAAAGCCTGTTACTATCAAAATTTGCTCTGGTGGACCTATCTTAGTAATAGCTCCATTTATCAGACTGCATTATTTTTTAATTGCTTAAGCAAATATGTGCTCAAGAATGGAAGGAAAAGGTGAAGAGGTGTGGAAACCAGAATCATCACCAGTAGGTGAGTGCATGTGTGTGAGAATTTTACATGGGACCTTGAATATGCTATGGCAGGAAATCCTTTGGTGAAGTGATGGGCTTAAACAATGTTCTAGCAGAGACACAGCTGGACCTGGTGTGCTTAGAAGTGATCATAAAGATATTCTACTTCAAATTTTACAGTCTTTTCTGCAAGGCCTAAATCAACCTGCAGTCAGGCAAAAAAAGGAACTGAAGAATTACTGTTTCCCTATTGATATTCCATTAATGTATAATATTTTGTATACCTTTGTTCATGGAGAAGTTAGGCAACAGTCCAAAAATACACAGCAGGGGAAATGTTGAGCTGCATTTTTTTGTATTTGTCACAACATTTGTGCTGTAGTTTAATAACTTTTCTATTGTGCTGCAAAATTCCCTCATTGGTGAGAGAGCACAAACTGCAAAAGCAGATTGTTAGGAATATGCTTTGCTTATCCCCTACATGAACAGTGTTATTCTTCCAGATATAAGCTTGAAATGGTCTCTCATTTTGGAATGTATATTTAGGATTGGGCCACAGATAGTTTTCTGTCAGCTCTATGAAATTAATACCTCTTTATGACAGTGTTTTACTGCTTGCTGTATGTAATAGTTTCTTTCATTGGCACTTCTGTCCTTTGCAGGGAAAGAAATTTGCCTCTGACAGTACAGTTTGAGTGTCTTTGGCTTTCATATTGTCTATTAAAAAAGGAAATTGTGAGGAGCAGATCAGACCTCAATAAGTCCTTCTGAACTGAGCCCATTTCAAGGGGGGGAAGCCAGAGCTGTCCAGACTTTGACTTCCCAATTCCTGAAGAGATGTTAATTTGCTTGGCTGCCTGATCTACAGGGAGCAGAAATGAAACTCCACTTGCACGACCTTTGGTGTCAATCATTATGGGAGGCATCTGCATTTATATTGTCAATGCACAAACTTTCCTGACTTCCTGAAGCATGAAATCACCTTTCAGATGAAGAAAGAAATATAACCCTGCATTCTTGGGAGATGTAGCAGTTCCATCTAAGGCTTCTGTTGCACAGAGAAATGTTAAAACACAACATTCTGACTTCAACGTCAACCAGTCTCTTGGAAGCTATCATTTTTTCAAGTGAAAGTTACACTATATTTTTAAAGAGATCTATTATTACTTCATATTATTTTAGGACTTCTAATGCTCCATCTCTAAGTCGACAGGAGGTTTATCATTAACTTTGATACAGCCAGCAAAACTTGGCCCAGAGTGTCTCACATTGAGTTCTCAGCTAAGCCTGTGTTCCTCTGGCACAGGAAAAAAGGAGGAAGTATATATTTTAATGAAATTTTACAAACTGAAATAACAGGGATATTTGGTAACCTGCAGCAGCAGGATACAGCCTGTGCCTGTGATATGAATTCCTTTAATGCATTGAATTCACTGGGGTATTTTATGGTGCTTGGTACCAGGTCTTTGTGATCTCTGCTGACATTCATTTAATTGAAGGATTCACACAGAGATTTTTGGGGTATCCCATTGAATTTTTTCCCTACAAAGTCAGGAAAATGAGACATACTGGTACATTTAATTACAGTGCTTGGGCAGAGATCATCAATTGGTTGCTAGGGCTTGTTTCATGCTGCATTTGCTAATGCTCATGACAAAGTTCTTGTCCATCACCTGAATGACTCAGAGACTTCCTATTTGCCCTGAGTTTACTTGCAGCTCAAACGTTCTGACCCTAAAGAAAACAGTATTTTTCAATAAAATTCTGAGAAGGCTAATTTTTAATTCCAGAGTTGAGATCACCAAACAGACATGTCACCTTTCTCATTCTTTGAAGTACAGAACAATTTTCTTCACTCTAAATGTGCCAATTGCAACTTAGTTTGTGTTGGTACAGCTTATCTTAAGTACCTCTGCAGGACTGTGGCTGCACAGCCCTCTAGGTGTAGTTTCAGTCATAAGGTGTGCTTCAAACTGTGTCAGCCCTCTAAAGGCTGTCCTCATTTAGAAGGGAATGGGAGAGAAATTTGCTTCATTTTTCTATTTTTTTTCTTGGTAAGCTGTGACATATTTCAGTGTTCTTTTGTTACCTGAATCATGGGATAGAAAGGCTTAGCATCAAATGAGGTAAAATAACCCTCAGGGGTCACTGGAGATGCAGGCAGCAAGTTTGGGCCAGTGCCTGCAGCAGAAGTTGTAGCTCAGTAAAAGGAAGGAGAGGGGGAAACTTAGCAAGACCTTCACTGCACAAATGTCTCAGAACTTTCCTCTCAGAAGGGCAGGAGTGCTGCAGAACAAGATTGGGCTGAGTTGTTTCCAGTCACACACCTCTCTTGAGCCTGTTTAATATAGCTGCCATCTAGATCAGTGGCAGAGCTTTCAGGGCAGGCTTGGAATGTGAGGAAATGTATAAACTTTAAAATGAACCTGTGATTTCTGTCAGACCTCACAGGTGAGCTTGCTGTGCTTGTTAAAACGTGGCTATGGGAAGACAAATTACTTTAAAATGGAACCTCCTTTACCCAACAGAAATGACACTTTGGGAATCAGTCAGGATTGTTTTAATGCTCAGACCATACTCCTCCTGATCTTGGTGCTTTGCTGCCATTGGAGTCTGTAACACTCTTGTTCCTTCTTTCCTGCTCCTCTATTGCCAGATTTCCTATGGGAAACTCACAGGCTTTTCATGAAAGATGACAATTGATAAAGTAGAGAAGTCATGTTTCCGTGACAGCAACAGTATAGCAGAGAGCATACAGCAAAATCTGTACCCAACTGGGATGGTTCCTTGTCATCTCCAGCAGCCACAGTGCCTGTGTCCAAAGAAAAGGATCCTGTGGGTATTCCTGCAGAGCAGTCTCCAGGGAAGAGCCCAGCGTGGATGGCAGCCTGGCCTGAAGGGCTTTGGGCAAGTGTTGGAAGGGAATGCCTCGGGATTCCCTGCCTGGATCATCCATGGATTCCATGGATTGTGTCTCTGCATCCTGACAAATCCTTCACATGTCAAGGCTGGCAATTAAACAGGAAAAAATAAAATAAAATAAAAAACAGTGCAGAAGAGATTTTTGGAAGTAGGGAGAGTCAGCTCTCCTTACTCTCTTCTAGGTCATGATGCACAGGGATCATGAGTCAGCCAGGAGCTGTGAGGATGATGGGATTTGAAAGCAGGTTGTTTTGTCTCTGTCAGCAGGCTGCAAGTTTGTTTATGAAAGGTACAAGTTGAACTGAAGATTAAATCTGCCTGATTTTTTTTGATCTCCATCTGTTGATAAGGACTGGGATGAGCCCAGTAGCATTATGGCATGAAGCTCTTTACAAGCCCAACATCTCAAAGAAGCCTGAATTTCTCTATCTATCCCTATAAACTCTCCATCTATTAGAACATAGAAAGAATAGGTATGTATTTTTAGAAGTTGAAACCTTAAAAAAGACTTGTTCCTTATTCTTCAAACCAGTTGGCAATGACCTACTTTCCTATTTCTGATATCAATAGGATATGAACGTAGGTAGGCATGATCCTTTGTTTGCAAAGATAGCATGGCAAAGTACAAGAGAAAAAAGATTCTACATTGCAGGATTAACTTATTTTCTCCCCTATCAACATAATTTCTTTCTGTGCCAGTTTTGTAGAGTATTTTTCATATTGCATTGTAGTTCAAGGACCAATTTCATACCTGGTGTAGGATGTCCTGCATCTCACATGACACATATTTTGGCAGCTCTTGCCACGTTTCTGTATTACAAGCACAACATCTGTTGTCTCCTTGGCATGATGAAGATGCACTCTACCCAACAGTCCTTAGGTAATTCTGTATCTTAGCCTAATATCTGTCAAGTTTAGTATGACTCCATGTTATACATCTTTTTACACAAGACCTATTGTTCCTAGTCAAACAGTCTGGGTTCTATGCTTATTAGCACATTAAATAACCTGCTTAAAATGTCACCTGAAGCAGTGCAGAAAATCATCAATACCAACTGTGAATTCAGCCCAGATGCTTTGAACTTGTATCTGATATGCCTCATGTCTAATATGTTCCACAGAAAAATTCAGGGAAACATCAAAGTAGTGCTTTCCCATGAGCCCTCACATCCTGCAGAGCCAAGGCAATGGAAAGCAGCCAAGTAAGTTCACACTGAAAGCTGTAACTCACTTTTCATTGAGTGATGAGTCCGTCACCTCTCACAACTCGCAGTTTTAAGAAGCAGAATCCTTCAACCAGACCCCAGGAGTGCAAGCTAGTGACCCTGTTAATCTCTTCTCTACTTCAGTGGCATCTGTCCTTTTTTTTTTTCTCTCTCTCATTTTTTTTTTTAACCCATCTGTACATCCTGGCCAGCAGGAAATCAGAAGAGCAAAAGTAACCTGTCTTCTCAGTAAGTAGGGCACTTTCCATAATGTGAAACAAAGCAGGTTTTTTTTAGAATTAGTGCCTGAACTGGAAACTTGAACATTTTGTGAAGAGCCTTTATCTGTGGAAAGCTCTGCACAGCCTTTCTGATCACCCTAAATGTTCACCAAACTGAGAAAAGCTACCCCTCATGGTGGGGCTTATTCTGCTGGAGGAGCTGGGGTAGAGGAGGGATGGAGGTGCACCTTCTGAGTTAGAAAAACCTAGAAATACATGTGCATAAATGAATATATCCCTGTAGCTTGCAGTTGTATGCCTCCTCTTTTGTCTCCACACTGGGAAATATGGGTCTGGCCCTCCAAAATTCCTCTTCTGTCTGATTGCTGGAAGACAAAGAAAACTTCAAGCCACCTTTGAGATGGTTTTGAGTGCTCCCAGATCTGTTTCTGCTGCATCTCTCTTTTGTAGTGCTGCTGCATCTAGGAGAGGGAACAAAGGCATCTCTGAGTCCACACCATGTTCAGTTCACTGTGATTTGTTCTTTGTAAAGCTGGCCCCTGGCTTGGGAGAGAAACACTGCTCTGTAATATGTCCCAGTGTGATTACTACCCAGAGGAGTAACTCTGTGAGCACACACCATGTGAGATGTACATCCTTTAGAAGGATCTGGACATACAGAGAGTCCAAGCAGTGAGAAAATCTCAAGTGCTTTCAGTAGCACTGTGAATTTTTGAATGTAAAAAGAATAGATGGTCCCTTTTGTACCATGGTTCTTTGCCTTCTGTTGAGTTTAGGGAGTCTTTTGACGTTTGGAAGGGAGAGCAAACCAAAGCCAGCTTTTAAAATTAGTGACTTTTAAACCCTGTATTTTCTGTAATAATCTCCAATATCAGTATAGAATGCAGATTTTTGTAAATCTCAGATTGAATTCTTGTGCATCTATTATCTTTCTATGCTGGAGAATCTGCTGATTAAAGACAGACTAAATATGAATTTCTTGTTCAGGTCATGGCTGAGCCAGTGACTGCTTTGAGACAAGGAAAAATGGTTGCTCTAGCCCAGGCTGTTTTAAAAATGCTTCAGCTGAAAAACCACAGAACTTTTGAGGCTCTTGGAGGCACATATATTGTAGAGGAGAGTTGGAAACTGAATGGAAAGTAAATATTAAAGGTTTTTTTTGCTAAGGAAGGAAACATTTGTCTAGGGAAGGTATGATAAGAAGCTTGTCTGGAAGAGCATGAAAGGTACTCATAAGCTTAGCATCAGCCAGAAGAGCAAAGATACTGGCCTGATTCTTTGTGTACATTTTTATGAAGATGATTGCTCATACTGAAAGCTCTAAATGCAACACACAAAGCATGTTTATGCAGGATTATGTAGTTCTTAACAGTCTATTCCTGATCAGAA
The DNA here is from genome assembly GCA_037834095.1 of Argya squamiceps. Lineage (NCBI taxonomy): Eukaryota > Metazoa > Chordata > Aves > Passeriformes > Leiothrichidae > Argya > Argya squamiceps. The sequence goes on from JBBMKD010000040.1 coordinate 9,854,540, forward strand.
GTTAAACATAAAAGTTCAGCATTATCAGTAAAAACAGAAGCAAAATTTCCCGCTCAGGTAAAAGAAAATTGTGCCATTTTTCTTCCTTTCTAAATGAAAATGGAAAATAATTTGAGATTTTAAATTTTTTAAAAATTTTTTTTACTCTTCAGCAACTTTCTCTCTGGGTATCCTTTATGCAGAGAACAACAAACTTCTTTTGTGCTTGCATTATTTAGCAATCACAGGGATTGAGAATCTCAGAATGACGTCAGAATTTCCAGTTGATTTTCTGTGGTTTTTGGTTTTCATTATGCCATGCAGAAGGTTCCTGAAACTGGCAATAAAACAAGACCAGAGCAAGGACTGAATTCGCACTTAATGCTTATTGGTTTGGACTTGTTCTTTATACTGGATGTGAATAAGGGAAATCCAAGTCCCTGTGGTCAGTCTCCTGCAGCCCCAGAGGTTTCAAGATGTGATTATGGAGATCAAAATTATAAAAGTTAGAGCGTGTATGGGAAATAATCCCTGGAGAGAGGGAGAAAGCTTAGTTGTAGCTTTTTTAATTAGCAGCCTATATTATCTGTTCATAACAAAGTCTTACTGACAAAGCTAGAAACATTTCTTGTGCTCCAGATGGCTGCTTTTCTTTATGACTTGCTGTAGGGTACAGACTTTGATTTTATATATTTTGATAATCTATCCTGATTATTCAACTAATACTCATTGTTCTCCCTGTGCTGCAACAATACCCTTTGAGAGACTGCAGCATATGGCTTGGTGAGGGAAATCTCAAGGTTAAGAAAATCTTCTTTATCTATGTTTCTCATCGTTTTGTTTCCTTTTTCTTAGAGCTGGGGCCTGTAACTCTGATAATATCTCTTTAAATGTTTCCTAGAGACAATTTTCTCATTCTGGGAGGTTTCTTTCAATGGATGGGGAGAGGTCTCAAAATATTTGCTCATCTTCAGAAGTCTATTCTAAGGGCACCCAATATGTGAGACAAAGTCCCAGTCCAAACCAAGCTAAGAGCAGCAATAACAACAACAGATTCTGATTTTCATAGATCAGTATTTGCCTGAGCTTTGTGTGTCCCAAACATGAATGCAGTTTTCCTATTTCAAAATACAGCTGCTTCCCAATAAAACTCTTTCTTTCTGCAGTAGATTACAATGTTCAAACTCTCTCATGATTAAAAGCACTGATCTAACCCTTAAAAAATTGGGAAAATCAAAATCTGTGGACAAGGATTCAGGAGAGAGCACCCAGTATAAATTTTTCATTGTTTTTTTTTTGAAAAATGAAATTGAGCCAAAACAAATGTGCAAAATATTTCTTTTCCTTAAACCCTTACATGTTGCTGTCAAGTTTGCTGTCAAAGCAATCCAAAAATAATGATTATCATTAGCTGATGAAATGGGTCTGTGATTTATGTGCCATATAAATATTTTGGCATTAGTTCTTTATTCGTACCAGGGAATAAACTTGCTGAACCTCTAACACTAGCATAAAAGTGAAAGGCAACATAAGGAAAGTTTTACATGGATTTTTTTTTTTCCTTAGGGAAAAGTACTGCATTTATATATTTATTTTCATAGTTTCTACAGGGGGCCTGGATAGATACAAATGCCACTCCCTCCCAATTTAAAATACAGCATAAAGGAAAAAGGACAACTGCTTAATAAAAATATTTAACTTCACTACACTCAAGGTGTTGTCTTGGCCATGAGAAATCAATTGAGTTATTTACCATGGAGAGAGACATTTTTTGTTGTATGGGGCTTTACAAAGTTATTCTGCATTGCTCAGCTACCATTTAACTGTGCAAACTTTTGCCAGCTGTCTGCAAATAAGAGAATTCGATTGTAGAAGATGTGAATGTCAGTGATCTGAGTACAATTTGACACGAAGAAACACTCAAGGTTAAATATTTGGGAAGCAATCTTGTCCAAGAGAAGATGGATAAATGACAGGGCAAGCAAAGTTCAATGGGGTAGGTACCATGTATTTATTAAGAATATCTGTGTTGCTCACAAGTGGGCCAAAATGAGCCGTAGGACCCTTGAATATTTTGACACTTGGGAAGATGTTAAATCCCAGTGCAGGAGCTGAATTCTCTATGTTGCTTTGTCCTCAAGGGGCTTGGCACTGCAATGGTACCTTTAGAAGAGACAAAAATCTCTCTGCCATCCGTAACATTCATTGAGGGAACACAAAAGTGAATTTGATCACTCTTAAGAAGTTCTGATTAGTTCTTGAGTATTTTCTGCTGCACCCTGCAGTTGTGCCAGCTGTGAGAAAGCTGAACCCATATATGCAGACTATGACTAAAATTGTCTTTTCACGTTGACCCTTGCTGGTGTTGCTCTTTATTTACATTCCTGTGGGTGAAAGGACAAACTGTGTGTGATTCACAAATTGGGAACACTGAATGTGGACTGACTTATCCCAAATGGCTTTTTCAGAGACATCCATGTAGTTGTGACTTCAGGAAAGAACTTATAAACAAAGTATAAATGAGCATGCAGTTTACTTGACTGATCTATGTGTACAGCTTAATGCTGAGGGTTTTCAGTTAGTATTCACTTCACAAATGAGAGATGTAAAATGTTTAAATTAAATGAAGCAGAAAAAAAATTGATTCTCTCCTTTCCCTCCATCTTTCTTACTAAAAGTTTTTGGCTCTTTCACATTAGTGGCTGTGCTATATATTGGCATTTACACTAATGAAGAGCCCATCATGTTTCCTAAATGTTCCACTACAAGGACCTCGTTAATAGCTTCCATTTATCCAGCAAAATAAAAGCTCCTTGCAATCTCCAGCCCATTGTGCAATAAGCCAAGGACATAGAAGGGGCATGAGACTGGAGTCTGTCCTTAGCTGTGCCATCCTTTACTCCAGTGTGGGCAGGTGCTTTGTTCAGGGAGCCAAAATTTGGGACTGCAGGTTAAAAAAAGCTTCCCCAGGGCTCTGTGTTTGTTCCTCTCCAGTGACACAGAGAAAAAAATTGGAATCTCAGTGTGGCCCTGGGCTGGTCTCACATTGGTTCCTGGGAATCTGGCTGGTCCAGGTGGTGCTGATGATTTCCCTGATACAAGGTTGGGACTCTGATATTGGGAATTGCTTCCTTGCCTTGCCAATCTTCTTCATTCCAGAAACTGTGATCCACAGAATCCGGGGCTAATCCTGGAGGTTTTGATCCAGGTGATCCAGGGTAAATCCAGTAAGGTGACAGCAGCATTGCCAAGGATATTTTACCCATGGTTCATCTCCCAGCCTGTGCTCTAATAGCTGTTAAACTGAAAAGATTCTTTACACACTCTAAATGTGATATTTAGTCACAAAGAACAAGAGCAATTATTTTATCTATCTTTTAACAATTAGTCTTGACACATCATAATGGGTTCTGTAGTCTTCATCTAATCAGCAAGTTTAAAATGATCATTTAAAGACTGTGTGTGATAAAGATTAAAAATTACAAATACTAATAACTTCCTATGATTAAAAAAAATCAATTGGATAGAAAAATAGTTTCATCTCAGTGGAACTGCATTGTATATGAGAAGTCATAAAGATATACAAATGCAATCAGTGCCAAAATTTTAAACATCTTAAGGGGACATTAATATTATTTGCATACATTTTGACTAATTTGCCTTTATTATGCTGCAGAATGCAGTCTTTTAAGATCCTCCAAATAATTTTAAGGTTTTCACTGAGGCTGCTGTTTTATAAATATTTGTGTTTATTCTTTGAAAGTAGAAATACTTCAGAATTTGTGTTCTTCTTGGTTACGTGTTAGCACTATTTTCCTAAGAACAGGGAAAAATAATTAAACACTCTCTAGGATGATTTTTTTTCATTTTCTCTTCTGAACAAAGTTCAGAATAGAGGTTCATTTTTGGAGAGTGTTTTTTGCTTGTCGTTTATTTCTCTCAGCTTTATTAAAATATTAAGACAAACCTCTGTGAGGTCAAATTAGTCCTTCATAAAAAATGAAACTCTCAGATATTCCACTGTGACTTCCACATCCTCTCTGGTTTTGTTGGGCATCACTGTAAGGTGTGAAAGCACAGCAAGAATGCACAACTTCATAGTTTTAAACTGACCTGAGACAACCCTCTGGCTCTTTTTTATTCATCCACAGAAAATTCCACTTCCCTCTGTTTTGAAATTAAATGGAAGCCATGGAGTTCCCTGTAGACAGGGTTGGACTTTCCTATCAGAAAGGAGACAACTTTGGGATTGAAGAAGGGATTGCAATGTATAAAAAAGTTTATTCATAATGTAGTAGCAATTAGCACAGAACTCTTTTACAATGAATCAGTGATGGAAATAAATCCTACAGTGCACTTAACAGGAGAAAGTTAGAAAACTGCTGTATCATAGTTTAGAAAGAGCAGGATCAATTTCTGGAAGCACTTCCAGATATCCCCAGAGGTTTCAGCTACCTTTGCTACATGCAGGAGGCACTGATTTGGAAATGGAACTGATGCTTCCTGCACTCCAACTCTCACTTTTGCAGAACTGTATAAAGGTTCCTGGTTTGCCAAGTATCAAACATAACATAGCTCTGTTGAGGCTGTGACACTGTTTTCTCAAATCTACAGTCAGTGCTTCAGATAATTTAAATTAATATGAGCTGGATGTTTGAACAGAGAATTCTCTGAAAGCAAACAGAACCCAAACAAAATGAAAGACAACACGTCCTTGGATGTTTTCAGTGTCTGATAATTTGCTTTTCTTTGGGCAAAATTCTTGAAGAGCCAAAACCACAATGACTTGCAGGGACAACATCTTCATTTTCTACCTGCAGGAGCTCTTTAACATCAGATTTGCTGGATTAGTCATTCCAGAATGTTGCTGAAACAACCTGCTGTTGTAACAAATAAACAGATAAAAAGAAAAAACTATGACAACAAAAAAAAGACATTGACACTGACTCAGCTGAATGCTTTCACACCCTCCTTCAGCATCATCTTGGTCTCTTGGTGGAAGCAAAACTCCATAACCACTGTTGTCTGTGAACACGTTCCAGACTTGTGCTGTGTTAGGGAATTCACTCTGGAATATTGGATTTTTTGTTCCCAAAGGCCTAAGTGCCACTAATTATCTAAAATTTGCCTTGTGGTCCAAGGAGCGGCTTCCAGTGCTATGTCTGTACAAGTGTGAGGAAACACTGTCCCTGCAGAGATGTTTCCACACTTGAGCTTCTCTAAGTGAATTAAAGCAAAATAAGCTGAAAGTAAACTTCAGCTGGCAGTAAATGAGCTGACGCCATTTGTGACCAAGTTAAATCTAAACTAATCCCACATAAGCCCCAATTAGGCCAGGTCCTGCTCATCTCTTGTGGCCAAGTCCCATGTGTATTTTCACCTGTTGATTCTGGAGTTGCTGTTCCTGTTGGTTTGGTGACCAGGGTCCAGTGCTCATGATGTTTTTTAGCAACTGCAGAGCCCAGAGTGAGCAGGGGCATGTTGTGGCTAATCACACCCTGATTCTCTCAAATGTCCCATTGCTGAGCTGATGGGCAAGTTTTGTTATCATTTTAGTTGATTTTCCTGCAAACTTATGCTGCTTCTCAGACAGCCTTGAACCACAGCTCTCTGGAAGGAGCAGATGATTTATTTTTGCTGCAGGTAGCTGCTGAAGTTGCTCATTAACTGTTATTGATACTAGAACACTTTTTGCTATAACAAACTTTCTTTTGATTATTAGATCTCTAGGAGTTTCAGGATTATTTGGGTTCTGAAGAGCTTGCTCATTTTTTTTCGGTGTCTCTAACATTTGGGATTTTTTAAAAATAATTTGTCCCATTTTTCTTTATTTACTAAAACGTCTGTTGGAATCAGAAGAACTTCTATCTCATTTTATCCTTCTGGGAAAGATATTTTCAGAAGTTCCAGTGACTTTTTAATAACTAGATATATGAGGTTCTGTGTGTGGTCTGCTTCTAGGATGACTACTTGAAATTCTCAAAATGCTTGAGAGTTATCATATATACTGTCCTCAAGTAAACCATGTGCAAATAATGTGTGGGGATGAACCAAACCTATTGTGATAGATAAAACTGACTTGGAAAACCAGGTTTTTACTCCAAATCCTGGGATCTAAACCAAACTAATTTTAAAATGAAAACAGGCATTCAGCTCAGCAGCTTTTCTCCACCAAGCACTAAGCTCATCAGTAATAATTTTTATGTTATTTTTATTTGTGTTTTATCTGACTTCTGATTTTAAAAGAAGTGTTTAGAATTTTTTTCAATTCATTTAAATAGGAACAGGATTGGACTAATAGCAAGAGTTTCAAGAGTTTTTAAAAATAAGCTTGCATGCCACTAATCTAGAAGGAGCTGTTAGTACTACAAGTTATTCCAGTTGTTTGGTTTGTCTTGTTATTGCAAAATTCATAATGAAATGTTTTCAACTTTTTTGGTTAGAGAGTTGTTCTTCATAATTCTTAAAACGCTTTTTTATAGTAAGATGCTTCTCTTTGTCACTGTACAAAGCAATGCAAAGCATGCCATTCTCTCCCCAGGTTTCCTGGGATTTGTGCTCTTTCTCTCCATTGTACGTGCAGTGTATCAGGTGGGTTTTTTCTGTTGCTTCAAGCTTCTTGCAAGAGGTTTTTATCTTCTGTTATTTAAAGAAGAGCAAAATACACTTGAATTGGCTCTTTCCAGTCGTAAAACTGCCCAAAGTTTACTTGGCAAAAATAGGAGTGAAGAACTGACATGCCAGGAAGGAATATTTCTCTCTACATCCACCTAGATTTACCTCCTCACTCATTTTACGAATCTGTCTTTGCCCTTCAGTTCACATAAAAAAGCAGGCATCAGATTTTGTATCAGTAACAGAGAAATCTGATTAAATAAATCACATTGAGCAGTTTTTATGGTTGGTCTATCCAAATTCAAAGCACACCCTGAGACTGTAGCAAAATCCAAGAGGATACCCAAGCACAAGCATGAGCAGGTTAAAGCTGGTGTTCATGTGGCCATCAGCAACTTGAGCACCCAGTATTGCTGTCTTAAAACTTGTTATTGTATTTTCTCCTTTTATATTTAATTATGGATACATATCTGTGCAAGTTATTCCAAACTTCTATCTTTGTAGCAGATGAGATAAGAATATATTCTTGGGGGGATGAATGTCTGTACTACTGGCTGGGACACTTGACACTGAATTTTCCCAGGCTACAAAAGAGAAGCTTTTGTTCAAAGCGGCAATATGGTGATGGCAATCTGTCTATTTATACACACACACTTAATGTGTACCTGTCCCTTGGGATAAGATTAATGGTCCCATATTTTTAGAAACTCTTTGACAGTGAACTTGGCTCTCCTTTGGTTTTTTACCTGGTGAAACACAACTGATTTAATCCAGAAAAGTGCTGATGTGTAGGTGTGTTTGTAGTAGAGCCTGACTGTGGGTGATGGTTGGTAAGGGATTGCCAAGGTTCCATAATCTTTGGGGGTTTTTTTGGCATGATCCTCACAGTAATGTGTAGTGGAGACATGGAGGGACATGTAGCAGTGCATTGTTTTTACCACCTGGCAGATGTCTGAGCCAGGTTTCCATTTGTACCCTTCCAGTGGATTGAACCAAGATTGTTTTAAGGTGTATTTACAACTACTCCAACCTTATCCTAGGGGGAAAAGTTTGGTTTCCAGCCAGTGGGACAATGAGAAGACATAAAGATGGCTTAAAAATACCTTCTTACTCTGTGCTCTGTGACTGGAGGTGAAAACTCAGTGCTTTTAATTCTATCAGACAAGAAACCCTGTTTTATTAATCAGACATAGGTTTTCTATCAGACCATGGTGATGGTCTGGGATGAATATTTGAAGTCCTAATAAGACTGAATGAGTTCAATATTATTGTTCAGTATTTGAACAAGATATAATTTTTTCCCCCAGTGAAACATTAAAAACTCTGTAAGGAATCCAGTGAACCTTTACTAGTCTGAGGTCCCCTTGGACAATATTTCCCTTGCAATATTCCCACTACTTAGTTTTGATTTTTTTTCTGTAAAAAGATTTTTATCTTTCTTTTGAACAAAAGATTTTCTAAGTGGAATTAGTCCATTACAAGAGCAGAGGGAAAGTAGTTTTTGTTTTTAAAGACTCTTAGAAGTTTCAATCTACCCCTTAAATCACTCAGGTTGATAATGGGATGTTTTTCCCAATCCATAGTGCTTTTTGCTTAAGCATTTGTAGAGAACTACTCAAATAGGGTCTAAACCAGGTGCCTTTTCTTATCAGTCTAAACATTATCTAAACATAGCTCTTCTTTAGGATTTAGGGTTTCTTTAGCAGCAGTGATGCAGACAGAAATGCAAAACCTGAAGGAGTGATGTATCTGTCTGGACTCTTTGAAAATTACACCTTTAATGACAGGACAAGGCATGTCAGATGCAACTTTTGAGACAAGACTGGCTGTTTATTTAATGAAAAACCTCTTTTTAATATTTCCATTCATTTCTGCCACCAGGGAAAGCTACTGATCCTAAGCTATTGTGCAGTTGGTTTGACTTTCTGAGAACCGAACTTGGTTTGTGTGTCAAGATTGTGACATATTTCTCTGAAATTTTTAGTGGGAATGACTTGCTGGCTGACAACAAGTAGGTCTATTGCAGGGAGAAGATTAGAACAGAATTGTTCTGCCTCGTGGCCCGGGCTTTTAACTACCTCAGAAAGCAGCAATCTTCCTCATTCTGTAAAGCTGTTATAAAAAATCATGGTGTTTTTTATTTTTTGTTCCACAGCTGTCAAAATGGCACTTAGTATGTTTATTCAACAGACTGTGAACTGGAGGTGTACTCACTGAGCTGATCCTGTTTCAATCATTGACCTTAAGTGGAAAGAAGGGAAAGATCAAACAAATATTTTTTTTCTGATCTCTGAAAAGCTGCCAAAACTAACGAAGTTGAATTCATTTGGGACAAACGAGATGCTTTTGTTTTTCTACTTCTTTCAGCTTAGTTGTGTTTTGGATGGTGCTCAGCTGTTGCAGTTGGAATACAAAACAACTGCATCAAACCCCTCTGGAAGCCAAGTCTGGTGTAATTGCAGTGCCACCCAGGAAACACTTGTTTGTGTATCTTCAGTGTGCATTATTCTTATTTTCTTGATAAATAGTCCAAATTCACATAGTGAGCTTGTTTTTGTTTTGTTTTGTTTTTTTACATATGGGAAAGAATTGGAGAAATAATTTCTCTTTCCTGCACTTCTTTAGCTTTCCCACAAGAGATCAACCTAAATCAAGGGCTGACCCAAATACCTCTACTTTTAAAAATGACAGAGGTAAATTTTTAAGTAGGAATATCTTCTTTTGTTTTGTATCAGACGGACTGCTGATATGGAACTGTTAGTTATGTCCTCATGCTCAATGCTCTGAGGTACACACACGTGTTCCCAGTTTAGCAACCTCTTACCCACCCACATGGCACAGCCTGACCAATATTTACGTGTTCTCCAGGTTCCATGTGCTGGGAATAAACCTTAAAGCAGAGCCATGTTTCTTAAAAGGTCGTTAAAGCTTTCCAGAGGCAAAATTGTTCAGTGAGGTTCATGTAGAGAGTGAAGTGGTGCCATGTTGATGATGAATGTAAATCAAATAATGTGGGCTGATCTTTTATGGCCCTAGACAAATCCCATCCCATGTTGTCTGCTGTTGGTTCTGGCTCTCCTGGAGCCAAGATGATTATTATGGAGTTCATTGCTAAGATTGGAGGTGGATAGTTCATTATTGGAGAGGTCATTAACATATTGTTTGTGCATGAGTCAGTGTGGCCCAGAATATTTTATTCACTGAATTACAGCTGAAACAAACCTACAAGAACAAAAACAAATTCAGCCTCACCAGCCTTGTTTTCTTAGGCGCATTACTTGGTATTCTGGCCCTGTGACAGAACAATTTGCTTTCCCAGAAGCATTTATAGGTTTAAATAAATAAAATCATCATTAACACTAATACATGTAAAGAATTTTACTCCCTGAAAGTTTCATGGGTGTTAAACCAAGTCATCCTGCAGAGAACTTGGACTCTGGAAAGTTAATTCTATTATGGAAAGTTTGTAGCAGGCCTTTTCTTCCATTGAACCTCAGTACTGTGTTGAAGAATAAGATTAACACAGTTCTGAAATCACTTACTTTCATCTTGAAATGTGAGGGTGTTCACCAGCAGGAAACAATTTTCACTCACCAAGGACAGAACTAATACACAGAAAAGAAAAATTTGAAAAGATAATACTTCAGAAATCTGATAAAATGTGTATTTTCAACTGGAATTTAGGAAGCTGTAAAGTGCTTACAAAATTTTTCTGTTGTGTAAGTTTTGCAAACACAAAGGATTTTTTTTTTCTCTCTTTTGACCCCCTTCATTTTTATTTTTATCTCTCTGTATTGCACTTGAAGTCCAGAACAGGCCATTGTCTGTTTTAGGTTTTTTGAGAATTCAAGGACCTTTCAGTTGTATTGAAACCAACACGCCTGTTCCTTTCAGTCATATTTTATCATTTTTTCATAAAAAAAAGCAGCTTGGGGGAAAACAAAAAATATATCAAAATGGTTTTGGCTGAGTTGCATGGGCAAGAACATTTTTTTTATGCTTTAAGGCTTTTCATTAGAAAGCAGCACTTCAGTTTTGTGAAGCTATAAACATTTTATTGAAACATGGCTATGAGTTCCAGTATTTTTTGAAACAAAGGTCTAATTTTTACACACAGTTCTGAAGTCAAATTGTTTTCCTCTGATTGCCGATATTGCTTATTCTAGATACTCTAATTTTCAGCCTAAATGTTGCAATGGTTTGTTCTTATAATTTCCCTCCCTCTACCCAGCATTAATTCATCATTTCAGTTAGAACCAAAAAAATAAGTTGGAATGCCACAGACTTGAGTAGAAAGTTCTTTGTAAATACCTTGGCTTGTGTGAACTTGGCCAAGACTTTGCATTTCCCTTTAAATAATGACCAACCTCTGTCTTGTCTCGTGTGCCCCCAAGCACAGGAGATGCTGTGACCCTGTGCAGCATCAATCCACTCCTGTCTGTCAAACAGAGACAAAGATCTTGAGATCTGGGACAAGACAGAAAGGCTTCAGTTGCAGTGGATGTCAGTGTTCACTGCAAGGTTGTATTCCTTTGAAAACCCAAGCCATGGTCATCATCCTAATTTGTGCTGAACACCAAAATGGAACAGTGGGGTCAGATCAAGGGCTTCACAGCAACTGAGAAAATTGTTTAGGAAAAGGTTCTAAGAAACTTTAGCTTCCAATGTAGCCCTGGCTCTTTCATTTCCATTTCTTTGATAACAAGTCCAAGATCCTTCGAGTCTGAATTTCAGCTCAGTCTTGTCCCTCTATGGACCTATGGCAGATGTGCAACCTTTCACCATGTTAAGTCTGCTAAGTCTTGTGATTTTAATATGAACTTCATCAGAATGAGCAGAAAATGATAGTCATTCATTAATGAGGATTTATGATGTGTAAGTCCTCTGTGCAGGATTTTAGGTTAGAGATTCATTGCATTTTCAAATTGAGATTTAGTATGACTTGTATGTGCTTTCCTGAAGGTTTATCCTAAAATATTTTAGTGTACAGCCATATCCCAAACTCTGTGCTATGAGAAGGCAGAGCACTGTGGGCTGTTTCTCAGACCAGGTATCCTTTTGCTCCATGTGGAATTTCAACTTCCAGGGCTTTGTAGCAATGAAATGGTTCCACACAGCAGCTAAACCTAACCCCAGATAAATAAGTGCTTTTGTGTTTCAAATTGACAAATGAGGGGTTATTTTTTTCCATATCACAGTAGAAAATGAATGGTGGGAAAGGGATGCAATGTTCTTACGGCATCGTGGAAGCACCACTTTGGTCTTAATAAGAGCTGTGAAATGTTTACCTCATTGCTATTGCCCCATCACTGTGAGAGGTCATTCAATACTACAGGAAAATGAAGATTGATTTCTGAGGAATGCAGGGAAAATTTTCAGTGTTTCTAGATGCTAAATTTTGAAAAATAAGTACTGAAAACAGTATGTGTTGTGCTTTCCCCCTTATTTTCCCTTTAAAATGTTAGAATTCTATTGCAGTTTTGGGGGTTTTTTTTCCTGCTCTTTTCTGCAACTAGTTAATATGCAGGATATCTTCACAGTACTTTGTTGGTCAAAGTCTCTGTGTTCAAAGTTTATTTCATGTTGCAGATTCCTCTGTTTGTACTGGTGGGTGGTGTTTTTGACACTCTTCCCTTTTAATTATGGGGATTTTAGGACAAATAACCACGTCACAAGAAACTTATTCCATATGAGTGCTGCTTTTTTGGCATAAATTTCACTACCTTATAAGAGTCAAAGGATGGAAGTTGCCTTTGGATGTATATGTGTGTGTGCTCCAAAGGAATTGGGTTTAAAAGAGGATTAATTTAAGTTTGGGTAGAAATTCTCTTAGGGCAGTAGGAAAACTTCTCTTGGTTTCAGTAAATTGACTCAATCCAACAGGTAATTAACTCAGAAACCAGACCCAAGTTTTATGGTATTTACTAAATGATCATATTTGTAGTTTACTTGCTGTGGATTGAGGGACACTGTTGGTTTTACCCTTCACTGAGTTTCCTTTCCTCAGGTCTATCTGGTTTGCTTTTCAAAGCTGAAGGGTGAACATGAAGATCAGGAGCTTTATCATGAAAGCTGCACAATGTAAAAGAACTGACACCTAGAAAAACAAGCAGAGTTAAACTGGATTTGACAGGTTGCAGAAAAGAGAGAGTGAACAGGATGGGAACAATGAGCAGCAACTAATTATTATTTCACTGGTCACCACAACACATTAAAAACTTCCAAAGGCTATGAAATTAATTGCATGCAGAACAGCACTCAAGGTGCTTAATATTTAGTCTCTCTGGGACAATTTGCTAGAGACATCGTTTGAACTACAAATACAAAGCAGGGAAGAAGGGCCTCTCTCTGGCTGTGTCATTCTTCATTTTAATGAGGAAAAAATGTCACACAGAGCAGTGTGAATTTGAAATATTATAATATGCTTCAGTTTTATGTCAGAGTAAGTATGTTTCTTAAAAGAGCCCTAATGATTCTAAATTCTAGACCTTGTTGACAAGACATCTGCTTACTTGGCCTGTGGTTTGTGTCTCATCTAGAAGCTCATTAACATATATATTAAAAGAAACCTATTAAAATATTTGCATTTTAAAATGAATCATAACCCCCCACTTTCCCTTCCCCCCTATCTTTTAGAAACTGGTTTTGGTCTTGCAAAACATTCCACTAGGGAGACAGAAATATTTCAGTTATTTTCAATCCATTTAACATTCGGGTAATTCTTATAATTACTTTTCTCTTTAATTGTTAAAGCTGGAAGGCTTATATAATATTACTTTCAAAATTCATAGTTCAATGTAAATAATCTTTTCTGTACCCACAGACCTCTCAGCTGGTTGCTGACTTGAACCCTAAGGGTGCTCATTCTTTCTTTTTTATTATTTATTATTTTCTTCTCTCCTCATCAGTTCTCTATTATTCTCTTTCCTGCCTCTTCATCTGTCTAGAGGCACATGTATTGGGTGAAATGGCACTTGAAGCCATGCTGCTTGTTTGTTTAAACAAATCATATTGAGAGGAAAAGAGCAGATGATTGCAGAGACATAACAAATCTGATCGAGGAGCTCATCAGGCTCTCGAGGGTCTTGTCATTCCAAGGGAATCTCCCACCTGGACTTGTGGCTCAGAGATTTTTCATGTCAGCGCTCCTGGTCTAGCACAGTGTGCAGGAAGTTCCTTTTGTGTTTTCTGTCTGGGTTTGGTGCTCTGAGTCTCCTGCTGTGGTAGGGCTGGAAAATGTGAGAAAAGCAGAATGCAGCCACCAGCCAAGGGGCTGCCTGCTGTCCAGGCTGGATCCTGTTTGTTAGGAAATTTCTGCACAGAGGATGCTACAAGTGCAACAGGGAAATCACAGCTGGGAAGATTCAGCTGTTTTCTGGAACCTTCACAGCACAAAACATCTTCAGAACAAGATGTTTTTCCCAGCAAGCTCAGCTAGCAGAAACTGAATAAACAGAAATATTTGCTTCACCTGCAAAACCAGAAAGGTGATCTCCTCTGCTGGAAGGGATGCAGGCTTGGATGGCATTGGTGTGTTAATGTGCTCACTGTGAGTGGCACCCACTATCACTAAGCTGACATTTTATTTCAGGAAACAGATTCCCTAGAAGGCAAATCTGTAGCAAAGATGAGATAAATCCACTTTGGGGTACCACAGGTTACCCCAGGAAGAGTATTTCTTGGTGGCAAGACTAGCAAAGGACAGTTTTGGGTAGCTGGGGTTCTCATACCTGACAAGGAGATATTTTTATTGCCAGATACTCCTCTTCCAGCTTCCTCTTAAAAATCTTTTACTATATCAGTTTCTTAAAAGATTCTTAGTGCCTTCTCAGGCTTTTAAAACCTTTCCTTGCATATTGAAGGCAGCTGTATGGGGAAAGGAAAGCTCCTGCTGCTTCTCAAAAGCAGTATGTGTAACATCACAGTGGGAAATAGCATGTTTCATATATATATAAATCCTCCTTCCTCACTGCATGGCCTGCACAGGCTTTTTTTGAGGGCCTCATCCTGCCTGGTCCTGAACAAAGTGCAGAGGAAGGATTTAATTAAAAGCAAATATTTATTTTTGGGAACTGTTAACTCCTACACATACTCTGCTGCCTAGCAGGGGGAAGCACTAAATAAAATCACAGGAAACAGTAAAAATATTTCCTACCTACTGGAATTATTAAGTATTTGCAGTACCTAATTCATTATTTCAAAATCACAGTTATAACCCATGCAAAGCTGTGCAAGATAATTCCTCATTTTAGACAGCATGGTGTGTTCATTCTGTTTCATAAGAACTAGTGGAGGACAACCTTCCATGGCTTCCATTTTGGGATTTTTTTTCCTCTTAGACAATGCATTTTGATGCCAGTTTTAATGGCTGCCAACCTCTTTTTTTTTACTTTTTTTTTTTTTCTTTTTTTTTCAAATGGGCAGCTGCTCGATCCCTGTTCTTGGATTACCTGAGTCCCTTGCAGTTCATAGCTTGATTTTGTCTTCAGTTTTTTTGTTGGTAATTTTCACAGATAACCGAGGCAGAGAAAAAATATCATAATGTATGTGAGAATGTAAAATTAATAAAATCTGTGGGAGTTAAATGCTTTCAACTGAGTGAGTCAATTTCTGTCATGCAGGACTAGAAGTAAATAATCCCCAGATGTGGCAATGTTCCTACCTCCTGGCCCAGGCTGCAATTTCAGTCCTGCTGCTACTGCTGGTTATCTTTGGATGTGACGTACCCCACTGACTATTAAAAGCCAGGGAAGCTGTTTGCTGTTTCTCACCTTAGAAAATCTGGTTGTTGATTTAGATCTCTGAGCATCCAGTCCTGCAATGGGTGTTAAATACTGAGTTACCATACCCTGAGTGTGTCTCTGTCCTGGTTTGTGCAGCCTGTGCACTGTCACTGTGTTTGTGGAGGCAGCAGCACTCAGGCCATGATCAGAAGCCCATCATGGTTGTGACAGTTCAAACCCAAAGAAAAAGGTGTCCCTGTCCTGGAGTTTGAAATCTCATAGATATTAAAGGAGGGAGAAGTTTTGTTTGAGCCTTGGAGAGCTGAAAGATGCTTGATAAATGTTTCCCAGGGGCAGTTTGTGGTGGGGCTGGGAAATGCTTCTCTCTGCAGTCTTAGTCCTGTGTCTGAACAGCAAAACTCCTGCCAGGCCTGTGTACAAACCTTACAGATTTATAGCCCAGTGACAGGCACTGATTAAACTAAAAAGCTGTTATGCTTTATGAAGTGTTGGAGTATTTTATCTCTTTGTGTCTGTTGTGGTGTCCTTCCCTCAGCATGGGAGAGAAAGGGAGCAAGATCACCCAGATAACACTGTCCTTATTAGTGAGAAGCACAGCCAAGTGTGTGCTGGTTTTCTGTCACTGTGCTGTGGTTATCTGCAGAACAGGAATAGAAAAGGAGTATCTAATCTTTAAAAAGGGCTTTGGGAGATTACTTCAACCTTTACCCTGCCCCAGCTGAGCTCCCCTGAAATCCTAAAGGGATCTAAATATCTTGTGTTTCCTAGATTGACATTAGTGTACCATGCTGGATCCATCCAAAGCAGCAAGTGGGAACTAGCTGGTGAGAGAGATTTTCACATTTAAGTAGAACTGGAGAGCATTGCCTTTTCAACTTTCTTCTTTTTTGTTTGTTTCTTTTCCCTAACAAAGCAGAGTGGAACTGTGCATGTTGGAACAAACGAGTGGGAATGAGTGAAGGTCAGATGAGGAGGATTTTTCCTTGAATGTTAACCAGAAATGCTAACTCCCAATTCAGTGTGGGCTGAATTCTTTTCCTATGTCATTGTGACATCATGGACTCCCAAACAATTATTTGGATCTTGATTTTCAGTGAAACTTTTGAGAAATTAAAAGTAAATAAACTTGTAGTATCTGTGGGGATTCTGCCTAGATTAGCATCAGCCTTAATTAGCCTTGCTGCTGGAACATGTTCAGTTCTGGTCTCCTAAGACAACCTTGTTCCTTCAAGAGTGTCCTGACAATACAACCTGACTTTAGGGCTGATGAGGATGAGTTTGTATCACCTTGTGGCACTGGCACACATTTTCTGGCCCTGCATTTAAAGCATGGAAGTTGCTGTATGGGAGGGAGAAGATGTAAAAGGCCACATTTCAGAAGAGAGTGACTGCTTTCCTCTGCCACTGTGGGAGGAGAGTAGGCTAAGCTTATGCAGTTGGAAGTTTGTTCTTTAACCTCAACGTCTGTTAGAAATGTTTGATTTATGACCATAGTTATTAGATTTAAATTCAATATTAATTTCCCTATATTTTCCTTCAGTCTGGACTGTGCTGTCACACAGAGCAGCTCCACCTTCAAGAACTCACTCTCTGAACAATCTTGGACTGGACTGTGCAGCACTGGCCAATTGTAACATTTCAGGATATTTCAGTGAGATTTATCTCTAGTGAACACAAAGTGCCTCTGGCAGCTCCACTCCATGAGGTCTCTCCCCACAGTCTGGGAGCTATTCTGAATGGCTCAGGCTTGATGGAACTGTAACAGAGACTTGATTGGCTTTCATGTCTGTACTTTTGGATTCAGAGCACTGTCTTTCCTCTTCCCCAAACAAAGGCAGAGCAATGAAAATAACTGCAAGTTAGCAGGTGTACAGTGGAGATTGGGAACAGCTTCAGCAGCTCTCCCATCCCACCCCTGCCCTTGGGACACAGGGGCTGGGGAGTGCCTGCCATCACTCACAGAGCCTGAACGCTCCAGAGCACCAGAGGAGTCAAAGGCACTTAATTCTTTACAGGAGGTGTTTATGGCATCAGTCTCCAGGGCAGTGTGTGAATTAGAAAAAGGATCATGTGTGTACCTGTCCTTGCTGTTAATTACCTCGCCATTGAATAAAACAGAGCAACGTAAAATGGCCTTAGGAAATATTTAGACTGGCTGGAACATAAGGTTTAAAGGTTTCTAATCTGCTTTATGATGGATGGTCCCAGTAGTGCTGAAGGGTGGGAAGCAGTTCTGTCTCTTTTTGGTTATAATATGGGTCGAAAGTTTTCAGGGAGCAAACTTCCAGCCCCTCCCATCTGCAGTGCAGCTCCAGTCCCTCTCCCTGATGTTTGCACAGCATTGCAGCAGTCTCTTGCTGCTGGAAGAGCAGGAGTAAGAATTCCATGGGAAGCAGGACCACATATTGTCCCTGTGTATGTTTTCCTGAGAAGTATAACTGGCAGCTGCTTTTTTTTCTTTATCCATCCATAAAGTTTAGCTATTCACAACCAATTTCACTCTGTGGAGTTCTCATGTATGTTTCAAAAATAGAATTTCTTTAAATGAAAGTGAAATCTCATTTTTAATTTATACAAAGGTTAGTGCTGCTGCTCCTAAGAGTTGTCTTTGAATTGCTGTGAGAAGGTTACCTTGTTCCTTCTAATATGAGCCTACATCTGACAGCTGGTCACCCTCAAAGAAATTTTCCAACTCAGTAATTTCAGTATATAAATGATATGCTATGAAAATATTGTGTTTTTAAAAGACCTTTAAAAAAAAGATCTTGGGTATTTTCTTTATGTGAAGAAATTTCTGTATGTATAGACAAGAACTTCAGTACTGGAATAATATTCCCCATCACATTTAACTTCTCCAGAGTTCTTGTAGATCATAAAAATATAATTCCAAATTCTAAAATAGATTAAACATAACTATGCAAAGAACCAGAGCTCTGATTTTGAAAAAATCCAAGGTCGGAGGGGAAGAGTTTTCTGAGTAATACAAGGCAGCATTTTGCTGCTCAGAACTGCTTGAACATTCATAGTGCAGAATGTCAGTCGATCCCTTTCCCCCCTCCACTCTTCCCTCTTCATCAGCAGCTTTTAACTAATAATCTTCAGAGCTCAGTGATTAAAAAGTCTTTTTTGTGAGCAGCATGAAGACACCACCATCCTTCATGTTAGGTTGTGAACATCAACAGCGATCATCTCTATAAAAATGTGCACATTCTGTTAAATGCTGTCATTTATTTCAATGCATTTATTGCCATAAAACTTCAATGACAGTTTAATTAAGAGCTTAAATATTTTATACTACAAAGTAGAAATATTTATGAAGGACCTTGTCAGAGGCAAAATACTAAAAGAAAACAGGTGCTTTTGCAGAAACACAAATAAAATGTCTAACAGTAAACATTAAAAAAATCAATTATTAATCGTGGTTCTTTTCATTACTATTGAATTGCCTTATGAAGATTTTGTGTCTGGCACAGCCTGTGGACGTGCAATATTGTCTGACCTGACCACTTGGTCTCCCTGTTTGTATCCTGTGGTGTGGCTGGATGGATTATTTCCTTCAGGAAAACATCTTGGGACCAAACTAAGGTGAAGGTTGTAAATTAATGTTGTGCAGGGAGGAACTGAGAACCAGAGAGAGCCAACCAGGCTTTTGCAGGCACGTGTAAGAAGCTCTGAGAAGGCACCTGAGTTTTTGTTGCTGTAGGTGGATCTGTGGATTTGGCAAGAGGCCGTGAACTGCCATAAGACCTGGTTCAACTAAAAAAATTCTTCCTGAATAGGGAAGCCCTGCAAAGAGAAAGGGGATGAGGGCTGATGGTTTGGTATTTTGGGGACTGAGGTTGAACAATGGAGAAAGGGAACTTTGCTCACACCTTGATATGTGCTTGTGGAACGGTGCTTCCCTTGAAGATGATCCCTGACTTTATCTGGAGTTGTTTTTTTGCCTTCTGCCCTTTGTCTAAAGCTAAAAACACAGAGAAGGAATGCTTATCTAAAGGCTTTACTCCCACAGTTAAACTCCGATTTTTCCTGCCAAATGTTTTCTGAAACAGTGAGACTATGAAGGTAATCTAACCTTTACTGTACCTTCACACTGATGGCAGAGCTATTTTTCCAAAAAATCCTGTGCCAGGTAAATGTTCTCTGTTTCACTGATGTATCATCCTGTTCCACTGTAACCAACTGCCAAGAGACTTTGTTTTCTCACTCCAAACTCCTAATGGAGCCATTAACATTTTTTCCAACAACCATTGTTGGGCTCAGTGGGTGCACTCGGCTGGCAGAAATCCCGTTGGCTGCACTGGAGGTCACATTCCACCTATTGCTGTTTCTCTGTTAATTAGCGGATTTATGGTTTTTTCCCCCTTTCCAGTCTTCACAAACAATTGAAGGAGATGCAGTGGGTGCTTCTCATGCTGTCTGCTGCTTAAGAGAGTGAGAGAAGGAATTAAACTGTTTAAAACACATTTATTCTTTGTGATGTAAATTCAATGACTTAATTCTAGGTACAAAACAGCCAGGGAGTTGGTCTGCCAGCCTTGCCAATGTCTCAGTACATGAAATAATGAGCGCCTGAAATACAGAGGGTTCCGGTAAATGAAACAGGGGAAACAAATTAAGTGTAGCTCATGACTAGAGGCTCAAAACTCTGTATCCAGTGCTGGCTGTAATATCAATCCTGTCTTAATGGGAAATTAACAAAGAAATTGGGCTATTGGTTGAGAATCTTGCTGTCTTGAGAATCAGAGCATATTCTCCTCTTAATTCTTGTGTCCAGGGAAGTTTTACACTAGTGTTGTAGATTTTTTTCCTTTTTGCTAAGCAGTGCTTAACTTTCAAAATACAAAAATACTAATCTTTCTCCTGCTTTAGCATCCAAAATCTTTACTGCTGGAAGCCACAGAGAGTAAGTGGTCTGACTCAAAACAAAGGACAAAGCTGTGGCTTCACTGGTGGGGAAAGGAGGAGAAAAATAGCTCTTGTCAGAACAGCCACTGGTTGGTTAGAAAGAGAATGCTGCATAGTCTCACCTGAAGAGTTCCTTCTTACAACTATTTATTTTAGTCATCTACTCTAAGACAGCCAGTAAAATAAGGTGGGAGAGTCATGTGCCAGTTGAGAATCATTTATCCTATGGATAATGTGCTCAAAACTCCCTCAGGATGGCATTAACCTTTGTATGATTCAATCAAAGAGCCTCACATGATTCCCAAGCTGCTGAGTGCTCCAGGTGTGAAGGGAGTACAGTTGAATATTATTAATGTGGTGGCTGTGTAATTAATTAGGCAATGTTTTAGTTAAGAGTAGTATAGTGAAGATGCTCACTCTTAGGTTGTAGTTTTATAATTACAGTAAATCAGATTTTTCTTTTATCTTGCCTCTACCTTTCAAGCTCAGAAGCCATTAAATTTTAATTTCTGGCTCCCCTCCTCAATCACCTGCTGATTCAAATTGTGGCTGTACTTTTAATTACCCGTCAGTGCTTGCTTGACCAGCCTGAAAACTGTTCTTTCTTGTGTTGGTATGTTTTGGGTCATACCTTCCTAAACAACCAAAGAAAGGAAAATCTGTTTTGCCAGGAAAAACATTGAAATCATTCTGCTGAACTCCAGCAGCTGTTGTCAGTAGAATGTGTTCATCATACTTGGTGGGTTTTTTTTAATGAGGACTTTTAAAAGAAAAAAAAAACCCAAACTACCCTTACTATTGTGTGTGATTTACGGTGTCAGAGGAGCTAATTAAAAATAATAGGGAGGAAACTGCCCAGAAGAATATAATTGGAATTGAATCCAAATGGAAATCTGTTTTGGCCTCTCTTGTACTTTCTCCTGAATTTTGGAGCTCTTATTTGAGTGTTATGGAATGAAATTTATTTTATAATATACCTAAAGTGGAACAAAGACTCCAAAGTCATCTGAGTGTAGAATGAGTATGGAGCTTTTGTGGCTTTTGTATCTGCATCATTGCAAACTTTTCAATGTGTTTTTTTAATTCTTCAAATACTTTTTTGAAATTGCATACTTAAAGAATACAGTTTTACAGTAGTTTATCTATTTTATAAGAACAGTTTGGATGCTACCTTAGGAAAACTTTCTATTCCTATCTCATTAGCTCAAGCTGCTCTTGACATTCCTTGTTGCAATTTCTGTGTAATTTCACTGTTTGTTTTCATTGTAAACCTCTTGTGTTCCTCCACACAAAGAGCAAACCAGCGCCTTGTGGGCTGGAAAGATGACAAAGTTCTACCCTCTTTACTTGTATTTCTGAGAATCTATTTTAGATGTTTTATGAACAGAGAAAACTATATTTAACAATGCCAGTAAAACAAACTGAAAAGCTCCCAGGCACGTAGACATTGTGCCACAGGTTATAAATATCTGCTTAAGACTTATTTCAGAAGAGGGAAACAGTGTGGACTCCCTTGCAGTTAAGCAAGAAAATTCTTGTGGCCAGTGGTAATTGATCCAGCTGGCATTTGGATTTGCTCTAGATGAGAAACTTGCATTCAAGTTTTTTATTGTCATTATACAAGCTGTCCAAGTGTTTATGCCACGTCCTCATGGAAAACAAAAGATTATATATGTGCAATTTGGTTCTGGTGTTTTTTGCTGCTACAGTGAATGCACATGCTGGCTTAAAATGAGAAAAAAAAATCAAACAGTTAGGGCTTAAAAATGTTACCTAATAGAAATAACTTATTTTTATCAGTGACTGATTTCATCAGGCTTTATCAGGATAGCACAAGGTGATAGAGGGTTTTACAGTCTGTGTGCAGGGTTGTGACAGCCCAGAGCTAATCCCCCAAAAGGGGAAGATGTTGAGTCCAGCTTGGGGCATGGCTGGGCACACAGAGGGAGCTCCCTCAGGCCTGCAGGAGATGACAGGGATGTGTTGTTAGAAACCACAGGGCAGAATTCTTACTCTGCTCAATTAAAGGGCTTTTGGGCATAAATATCATAGACTGGCCCACGTCCATGAGTCTGAGAGATTCTGGAAAACCACTGCAGGTTCTGTTTCTCTGAGCAGTTGGCTTTGAGGGACTTGCAGGTTTTCTGCTGAGCTGTTGGGTAGGGCACAGAGTGTGAGGCTGCTGTGCATAACCACTGAGCTGAATCAACCTCAACAGCATTAGGAAATTGTTCCCTTTGACTTGGTGTGTGGATGGCTCATGGGGAACCCTCTCCTGTGCTGGAAGATGAGGAAGAGGGTTCAATTCTTAGCCTGTCACAAGATGGTTCTGCATCAAGTGATGCTGTACAGTCTGTAGATAGGTGCCAGGACAGGATCAATTGTCTGCTCTAACCCCACTTTCACATCAGTGGGTGACTATCTTGTGCCAGTCACAACTGTTACACTTCTTTCCCCAAATATATGGAAACAGGAGGTTAAACACTGCCCTGAAATAGTTTTTTATGTTTTTCAGAACTGTGTATGAGCTGGTATATAATTTTTTTTTTTTTTTTTTAATTTTAATAGCTCCAAAGTCTCCAGCAGTGTGTTCAGAATGCAAATTAATCAAGGGTCCTGTGGATAAAATATTGTGTGATCATGTAATTAGAACCATTCATATATACAGTGGGGCCAAATTGAAGTTGCATGGGCAGTTCTAATTCTGGCAATTCTTAATGTTGGAGTGCTTGGCTTAGCAATAAAATGCTGTTTCATTGAAGTTCTTGGATGTAATTGAAAATATACTGGGAGATGAACAAGTGAAGTAGGAAACAACACTGAAGATAATTACAAGCGGATCTTCATTTCAAGCAGAGAAGTTAATCTTCCTTTGGGCTCTTGGGTCTGTTTTAACAGGGTAATTAGCCATGGACCCTGTGGCTTCTGACTCCCAGTCCCAGCTCAAGCCTCTGTGTCCTAATGAATGAGGACACACAGTTCTGTGACTGGGAGAAGCTGTCAGAGGCACATGTATTATGCATGTTTGGGCCATAGGAAGAGCAGTGGGAGTTAGCTGGACTCTGCTTGCTTCAGCAAGGACGTGTGTCCAACTGGTTTCAATGAAGCAAAGAATCACTGGAGCAGTTTAATTCATGTGCATGGATGAATTATTTTAGCCCTCTTTCTTGTCCTTTGCATTGTTGTTTATTTTTAAAAGTATAGTTATGGCTGAATTCAGCCTGGCAGAGCTGTAAACCAAATTAATTTGGTTTCTACTTTAACTTTTCCATGCTTTGGTTTTCAGTTCTCATATTCAACTTGTTTCCTTCACTTAGATAGGCATTGCCAGAGGTGAGTCACACCTCAACATCCTTCTGTTATGAGTCTGGTGCAAATGATTTTTTTCTGTCTCCCTGTTGTTCAAAAGCAGCTCCTGTCTTCTAGATCAGGCCCTTCCTGTTTTTTCACCTGATCATTTCCTTTGCCTTTTCAGCCTCAAAGGCCCTTCCATTAGTGTTTCCTTCAGAAGATGTTTGGGGGGAGATGGGCTCTGACCACCATTGCTGCTCTGGAAAGGAAGTTTATGGATTTGCAGTAGGAGGAATGAGTCCTTGTCTCTGACTTGCTGGCCCATTTCAGATCAAATCTGGCCCTTTTAAAACCAAATGGGCCTAATACTGGGGGGAAATTTGGGTACAGTGCTCCTCAGTTGAATTGTATCATTAGTGGGCTTGATAGCTGCAGTCTGTGCTGACAAACCCAGCCAAATCATTCTGCAAAATATATCAACCCCAGAGTCCTGGCTTTGGTTTTTTTTCCTTTTTCTTTTCAATAATACTCACAATAGGAATGGGTAAAAATGGGGGGAAGAAAGAAGGTGAGGATAATTTGTGACATGTGTTTCTCCCAGGCAACTGGAAAGGAAGGCTTTGGCTGAGCCAGAAAGATAAACAGTGAATACAAATTCTGAAAGTTGAAAGGGCAACCTAATAGGGTAGAAAAAACAAATATTACTCTCCGCTTCCTATGAATGTTAACATTTCTCTCAGGTTTACACAGTGATCTGTATTTAACACTGGCTGATCCTTATTTTAAAACTATTGACATGAGCAAGCAGTGTGGGGCTTACCATGAACGTCAGTGGGAACAGGCTCAAACAGCTCTCACTGCTCCAGCTTTGCACTGCTTCCTGGAGGGGGGAAGAAGTCAATGTTAAAAGCCTCCCAATGGGGCTATTGAAGTGAAGACCAAAAGAGCTGCCAGTTCTATGGGAAGATTATTCCCTGTGGCAAAATGTGCGTGTGGAATCATCCACAACCCAGCCTCGTTCTGCCTCCAGTTTTCTAACACATTTGCAGAGAACTCACTGAGCTTTAAAGCTTTCCCTTTTCCCCTTCATTTTGAGGGATGCTGCTGTCAGTCCTGCAGCTAAACCAATGTGATATCAAAAGGTGATCAGCAGAAACTGGGAAGCCAGTGCATCACCTGTCCTGCTCTCTCTCTCTCTGAGGAATTTCTTACCCTTCTGTTTCTTAGACGTGTCAAACGTTCTGTTCTGTGGGTAGCAAACTTCAGCACCTCCTTTTCCTAAGGAAGCTCTGTTGCACAGCTCTGTGTTTGCTCTTTAAGGCTGCAGCAATGCCAACTAATAGACACAGTTTGCAGCTAAAGAAATGTTAAGCTGCTTGGTTTTTCTTGTCTGCGTGCGTCTGTGTGCTATAAATGGAGGAGGAAGGATTCAAACTTTACACAGTCTGGGGGTAGCTAAATCTACTAAATATTATATGACTGTCTTTGCCATCAATAATTCAAAGAACTTGAGTCCAAAATGACGAAAATCTCCCTTGGACAGCTGTAGCTGCAGGCACAACAGAAAGGGTTTGAGCCAATTGTGGGCTTGGTGCTTTGTTGGCTATAAAGGTTCAAGAGCACCTGATGTCCCTGCAGTCATTAAAGGAAGAGAGAAGGGTAAAGCAGAATATTGCTGCACAAAAGGCAAAGTACACTTTGGCATTTGCTGCAATTGTACTGATAGATGTGAGCGTGCTGAATATCTGCTGCAGCACAAGGAATGTTACCCTGAAAGGCTGGATTAATTTAGGAATGTACTGAGCCCAATTATATCCTTTTTGTGCAGTGAGACCACCTAGCTCTCCTTTAATCACTGGGCTGGATGCAGAGACAGGAAGGCAGAACACGGATTTGTGTCACCTGTAGGATGTAGGTGCTGATCCATGTGCACACAGAGCCAGCAGGAGGATGGAAGGAGCTGTGATGTTATCCCAGCCCTGCAGGACTGGCTCAGGGTGTGCACAGAGATTTTGGGCTGTGCTCTCCTCCCCAGCCTTTGCTAGGGGATGGAATGTTATAAAAGGACTGTTCCAACACCTCTGGACCTCAGCCTTGATGGCAAGGGTCTGTTGCATGTGTTATCAGAGATGCACCACTTGTTTGTGTACCCCATTTTACTGAGTAAAACTACAGCTGAGAGCTAGGAAAAACACCAGGGGGAATGGAATGAATTCTAGGAAGTGGAAGAAATTGTTAACTAGCTAGGAAACATGGTGTTTTTCTGTTAAGAGCCTGATCAGGCTTCAGTCCTCCTTGGCTCCAAGATTATTTAACTGAGAACTAATTCCGTGTTCTGAAACTTGGTTATTGACAGATGCAAATTTAGCTTCCATCTGGAATAGGTTGATGAGTTGGCCCTAAAAAATCCTGAGGTGATAAATCCAAGAATATCTTTCTTTTAATTCCTTCTATTTCTAGAATTTCAAATGAACCTTGTGCCCAGAAGAGCAGAATATTGAGTTCACAGATCTAGTCTTCATCATCAGAAATTGTTCTTGCAATATTTCTGGCTAAAGTGAGCAGACCATAAAAGCCTCTTCTCATGAAATTTTCAGCCCAATTTTATGTTACTGCACAGCCTGGAGCAAAAAATTTTCTTTTCTAAAGTTCTTATCTGAACTTCATTGATAAAAGTTTGGATTTTTTTTTTTTTTTTACTGACTACTAACTCGCAAACCTCCAATGTACATGTGAGCAATTCCATTAAATTTAAACATCAATGAAATTACTCAAGTGAATAACTTGAAAAGATCACTCCCTATAAAGTGTGTAGATAAAATTCTGATCATTTCACAGAGCTCTGTTTGAACTCAATGACACTCCTGAGAGCAGAGAATGAAATCTTGGTTCAACATGATTGACATTTTGATGCCATGTATTGTCTGACTTCCTCCAGTAGCTCCATAAAAAGCCCATGGAAACAATGGGGTCAGCTCTTAAGTGAGTGGAGCAGGTTCTGTCTCCAGGGTGAGAGTGGGTTCAGATTGTTCTCCTTCTTTCAGGTCCTGGAGCAAGTGCTGTGAAGTCCTTTGGACTTTAAGAAGGACGTATTGTCTGTGTAAATCACAGAACACCGTGAGCTGGAAGGGGACCCATGAGGATTTTAAAGTCCAACACCAGGCCCTGCACAGGCACCCCAACAATCCCTGTCCCTGAGAGCTCTGTGGGGCTGCTGCTGTGACCACGGCCCTGGGGAGCCTGCTCCAGTGCCCAAACACCCTCTGTGGGAAGGACTTTCCCCTGATCTCCAGCCTGACCCTCCCCTGGCACAGCTCCAGCCATTCCCTGGGGTTTTGTCAGGGGAGTAGAGATTGGAGCTGCAGCCCCAGGAGAGGTGTGACCTCAGTCTGCTCCAGGCTGGACAGACCGAGTGTCCTCAGCTGCCCCTTGTATGACTGCCCCACGAGGGAAGGGTTTTGCCAGGATGTCATCCAATGTACCCTGAAGCCAGGGACTGACTTTGGAACAGGGCCTTGAAAAGCAATATGTTTAAAACTCAAATTGTCAAACCTTCCCCTTTAATATTCTTTAGATTAAGGCCTTTACTCCTGTTGGCATATTGCTGGCTTTTAAGTAAATCTGTGTTACGTGAGTAGCTGATGCAAAGAGCCAGTTTAATATGAAGTATTTTTCTCTAAGCAACATGGCTAAGGATATAAGCAATATATTTCCTTTAATGTAGCTGCATTATATATTTCACTTACATTTTAATATAATTATAGGTACAAATTGTTCACATTTGGTTTTATGAAGCCCTGAAAAGTTATGTCTTATGAGTCAACATGTAATTTCCTTCTGCACAAATTGCAGAATTATGCATTGAAGCTAAGTACACTGAATAATGGTAATTTACAATTAAATTCCTATGGATTTACATATTACAATCACATTAATGCTAAAGGAATCTGCAATATTGTCAAATAGGTTAATAATGGTTACTGTTAGCACTGAGAATACCAGTGGAATTAATAATGATTAACCACTTACCTTAAATGTATGCAAAATTATGCAGCTACCTTGAAATTACAAAATGGCAAAAACGTCATGGAAAGTAAAGGCTGGAAAAAGTGAGTTAAATGTGTGATAATGAAGGGTTACTCAAACACAACTCTGGGCTTTCCTGGGGAGTTCTCTTCATATCTGAAAGCTACTAAAATTTTGATTTACTTGAAACTGTAGAATTTTTCCCTTTTCCAATGCATTGCTTGTCATTTAGAGTTGCAGTTCTGCTGTCTGCTCCACTCATGCCTTTCTTGCAACACACAGTGCCAGACCGCCAGAATTATACTACTTATCCATGTGTACCATCCTAAAAATCCCTTTGCACCATTTCTTCACTGCTCAAACTACGAAGTCCAGTGAGAGACTCCCAGTGACTTTGAACTGGTGCATAAATAACCCATCTCTCTTCATTCTAATCTTTCCCAAAACAGTCTGTGCACTGGAAGCTTTGGAGAAAAGCAACCAAAAAGAGATGTTGAGAAATTGGTGCTCCTTGGAGATTGAGCCTTAAATCTGGACACAATACCCTTTGGTACTTTTCGCACAAAGTATAAATACCAAATACAATACCCTGTGGCGTCAGGAACCCTGTGCTGGGGAATTCTCTGTGCTTTGGAGCTTTCTGTTCAGGCTTCTTTCAGACATTGATAGAAATAGACTTTTCTCCTGTGGACTGTGGGATGAGGCTACAAAAATCTCCAAGCAGAGGTGGTGGAGCCTCATTTCCACCATTAAACACTTTTTATCCAGCTGGTGCACGGATGTGCTCAGCCCTGAGCCTGTCTCAGGGGGCAGTGAGGATCTCTCCTCTGGGAGCTGTGCCCAGACAGAGTCTGAGCAAGGAACAGGGGCTCCCACACCAGGGAAACAAACACTGATGTACAAATCTGCAGGTGTGTGCAGACTCCTGTCACACAGCTCTGCTGCAGTGCTGGCACTCAGCCCCTTGTGCCTGAGTGTTCACTTGTGTGTCAATGGACAGATGTGAAAAACTGGGCTGTGGGGAACTATTTTATGAGTTGGGGTGGAAAGCCATAGGTATACTCTAAGAAGAAAATGCAAATACATTCAGGAGAGCATGGAAGAGGGAAATAAATGGCACTCCAAATGAGTGAGGTCTGTTATTTGTACAGGCATTAATATTTAACTGTCCTTTTTCACAGTCTATTACCACTTGAATTTGTAGGATGTCAAAGTTTTCCTGCTCTGGATGAAACATAGATTTGATCCTGGCAGGCTTTGAAAGGTGCTCAGATTTTATTTCTTCGATCACAGTGCATCCAGTGCATTTGAGATGTGTTTAAAGCTGCAAAGCATCCAGCCCTGGGCCTTGGCAGCCTCAGCTCTGCATTTCATCCCGTTTGATTAGCTGGGGAAAACAGCCTCCTTCAAAAGATGGGGAGGATTTTGGTGTGCTTTTGTTTTACCCTCCTGCTAGGAATGAGTCCATGGTATGTGAGGAGTATCCATTAATGCTTCAGTCAAAGCAGGAAGTGATTTTTGCTAATTGTTTCAGCCCTTTTGAAGTGGATGACCGAATCCATAAAACAAGGGGCTTGAACAAAACCTTGAGAATTTTTCCCTGCTTTTAGAAAGAGACGGGGAAAGGATGAAATAGGAAATGTTTGTTTCTTCCCCCATCATTTGGAGTGAATGATTGCTGGGGGATATTGAGAATCCCTTACTGCCAAAAGCTGGTCTTAAAAAAATAAGGGAAAATTATGATTTTGTGTAAAAGAATTAATCCATGACACCACCTGGTCTCTGTATAAGCAAGTGGCTAATAAGCCACTTCCAGAAAGCAGTTGGTTTTGCTTTCTTTAGCAGAAAAACAAAAACATACTTAAGCTTGGATTTAGGACAACCTTTTGGTGAACAGGAACATTATAAGGAAAAATATTCTTCTAGTCAATTTGCACATTTTATGTGGATCTGTCTAGAAGGTGGCTGTTACAGGAAGATAACGATTCTAATTTTGTAATTGAGTGCACTCTGAAAAGACAATTAGGAGCTAACGTGATAAGTAATTGTAAATTATAACAGCAGAAGAAACCTGATTCACAGTTCTCTGTGGAAACTGTATTTGTGTATTCAAATGATGCATCTGTACTTTTATTTTCCCTGCATGTACATTTGATTTAATAAAGCCAGGAAAAGATTTCTTTATGGTTTGGTTTTAAAAAACAGGAATTAAAAAAATGCAGATGCATCTCACTCAGCCTCATGCTAATCTCAGAGCAGTGCTGGAACTGTGCTAGGTAGGCTTTGGCAGCTCTGCCAGTTATGAAGAATTATATGGGTTTGGTGCCTGCTCTCCGAGGTCTTATGGGTTTTACCGGGTTTTGATCTATGTCTCTTTGTCTGGGATAAACGCCCAAGTCAGTGGAGGGCAGAAGAAATTTTAGTGCCTTTGTTATGGCAAGAGAACCACGCTGGGGTGTGTCTGTGTAAATCCTGCTGGTGCAGGCTGCAGGAACAGCTCCAGCTCCGTGGGGCTGAGGCTGCAGGCTAAGGGGAGATGATTCTCTAATTGTGGTGCTGCATTATTGCCTGGCACCAACATGCAGCTCTGGGCTTTTGCCTTGCAGTCAGCTTTCCACATGGTGCTGCTTCTATTTCTGCTCGTTAAAGTGCTGACAATAACTTCATTTCAGCAGGGAAATGTGGTGGTTTTTAAGGAGATAAGGACTCGGTGCCAATGGGCAAGGTGTCCCAGCTGCTCTAGAGCTGTTCTGCTCTCCCCGGGTCTGCACTGGCACCCTGCAGATGGTTCTGCTGTAAAAAGGTGTTGGTAACACCTACCTCTTGCTGCTCCAGGCTGACTCAAAAACTTCCAGGACCCTCTGTCAAACACAGGTGGAGCAGACACTATTTGAGATAACGTTTGGGAGATCTTTTCTGCACTCTGGATATATTTTTTTCCTATTCTTCTTGATTCTGTTAATGAACTACTTGAGCATCTTCTCTCAAGAGCTTTAGCATAAAGTAGTAAAATGTTTTCAAGGAGCTGAAAGTTTGTTACTAAGAAAAGCAAGGGTCCTGCTTTCTTACCCTCTTGAGCCTTCTCATGAGTCTGCCCCAAAGATGCTGTGCTCAATAACCCACTGAGGAATGATCTGGGAATGTTTGGGTGGGAGTGGGGAGGCAGTGTAAGACCCAGCTGAAGCAGAGAGCCCCCACGGGGATAACCCTGCTGGGTACACTTAGAACTCCTCCCTGCTAAAGTAGCTGTATGCCAGTTCTTAAAGTGTTTTTTAACCTTTTTTAGGGCCCTTTTTCTAGGGGTAATTCCTGGATTTTTGTTTATGGTGCTGCTAGCCTCATTTAAGGGGAATTCAGCTTTTAAAAGGGATATTTCAATGTTTTATCATGCTGATTTAATCAGTTCAATGTGGGTCCATTTTGAGATCATATCATTATTTGTGACTTTTTTTTATTTTTCTTGGAATTTATTCTAACTGAAGTGTTGATCTGATTTTCATGAAGTTAGGCTCTTGGATTTTTTTAAAGTTTAGAAATAACAAATATTTTGAATTCTTGGTCTACATGGACATTTTTGAAAACTTATACCCTGTTTCCCACATGTCTTTGTAACTGCAGTTGATGGAGCTTTTGTATGCAATCACAAAATCTCTAAAAGTAGCTGGTTATATGCAGTTTGTTGAAATACCTTTTACTTTATCCTTCTGATAAAAACAGTTCTCTAAGAATCCAGTGGCAGCAATAATTATTAAATTCATGAAAGTGTAACTTTTTCTCTTGTCTTTGTAAATGTCATGGCCTTTTTCAGGGCATATTAATAAAAATACTTTTTGAAGTGTCTGATTTATGAAACTGTCAAAATAATTCATAAATTTACTGAGAGAGAAAAACCATGTAAACAAAATTAAATACTTGCATGAATGACCTGATGTTAGGTTTAGGAAAGGACCTTAAGAAATGATGCTTGACTGTTGAAGAGAGACAAAGAGTAAAATTGCTCTGGAGTTTTCACATTTGCAGCCAAGCTAAAGCCTGAAAGTCATTTTAGAAAACAAAACCATTCTTGGGTAGGGAAGAGGGAAACTATGATCAGTTCATCACTGCTGAAATCAGCCTAGTGCTTAAATCAATCAAACCTGTCATATTACTACTCTCAATTTCCCCAGTCTATAGACTCAGCTCAGCTTCAGATGCAGCAGTGCCAATTTAGCAGGTGCTAAACCTACAGTAATTTTGTGTATCAGCACTTTTCTCACTTGATAATAAAACTTCCACACTAGTGGAAGCTGCTGGTACATGGAGACTTTAGTGCCACCATAAAACCAGAATTGTAGGAAAACTGCCTTAAGGTGAGAATGGATCAGTAGTTTCAGAGTTGTTATACAGTACCTCTAAAGAGAGCCAGGATGGGAGCTCTGAACAGAATCCCAAATGTTATCCTCCTCTCAGTTCTGTTGATATAGTGTGAAGGACCATGGTGTGATTTAGTTGAGAATATGCTGCTGTGTTGCCATTTGTCACATAAAGCCCAATTCTCTGTGTATTGCATAGAGTTCTCAGTTCAAAGCTCACTAAACTGGTATTTACTGGCAGTGACTGTCCTCATACCAGGCAGTGCCCTCCAAGCTTGCATGATTTATCCCCACAGAGCCTATGGGATCTCTTCTGGTGAATATTCACTAGAAGGAAAATAAGGAAAAGCAAGACCAGAGAGCTGCTTTTGCTAAAATGAATTAAGAGTTATAGGCAGACTTGGCTACAAGAAATTGATGCTTAGGAAGGCTTCAGAAATCCCAAAGTGATTTACCAAGCTGGGGACTGTTAACCCTGATTTTGGTTATTTCTTGAGCTGACCTCAAAATATTTCAAAGGTGACTAGCTTATATTGTATTCTTGTTCCTGTAACTATTGATGGACTCTATCCACACAGATAAGAATTCAGTAGGAGCACTTGTAGAGGCTTTGCAGCCTGTCCTGGGTGTCTGGAGAGGAATAAATACATGTATTCCAAATGTGCAATTAGCAGGATAGATATATGCAAAGCAGATAAAAAGCAATTGTCATCTTTCAAAGAGGAGCGATATTAAACAACATAAATGCTGTGTTGCTCTGGAAATCAGGTTTATATTTAGGTTATGGAAATTGGAGTCTACTATTTCTGTTCAAATACTCAGATTTTTCTGTTGAATGTCACTGATTCCATCAAATATAAATCCCGACCTCAAACAACATCCAAATCAGGCACCAAGTGGAGATGTGTTAACATATATGAATCCACAGCAGCATTAAGGTTTTGCATATCTCCTTTAAAAACTGGGGACAGATTTGTGCCTGCTAAATGATTCCTATCGAGTTAGTGTAATGAAAATTACATGAGTCTTTTGGTGACTATTACTGAGTATCAAAGTACAAGTCAGTAAGGCTCTTCTGCAGCTGAAGTCAGAGTAAAAGAGGTTGCAAAGGTGCTGTTCATAAATACGTGCAGTAATGTTAATCAGAAGGATTTTAAAATATATATCAGTCTCATTTGACCTAGACAGACAAAATAAATCCCAACAAAACCCAAAATGTATCAGAATGCTTTTCATGAATATTATCCAAACTCCTGCTGATGAGGAAATTGCCATGTGTACCCAGGAGCTGGGGCCATTGCTTTTCTCACCTGCTTTTCAGTAACACAACTTCATGAAACTCATCAAGGAGTACTTTGCTATTAAACCCGTGTTGATTGTAGAGTGATTTAATTACATTCAATTAAGTATCTCTTGCTTAAAAAGAAAAAAAATTCATTCATGAGAAGAATTGCAAATCTCATCTAAAAATTATGCTGAATCCAATTCCTCTGGGACATTCAGTTCATTCAGAGGAGCTATCTGGGGTACAGATAATATTGTTTATTAAACAATAATAGCTCTATTAGTTCTTTTTCAAGCAGGTAAAAGCCTTCTGGCAGTTTTACACTGCTGAAATTCCTGTCACGTTCAGAACCTCTCACAGGAAACTAAAATGTCAGTATGAAATTAAGCATTAAAATTTAAAAGGTTTGTCAAGATACTGCACACTCAGATTCTTGTGAAAAAATATATATCATCACACATGCACTCACATAAATATATGCATTCCAAAGGAATGCCTAAATTCTCTTGTGAAGAGATATAAATATAAATGTATACACAGATAATAAAATAATCATGATAAGGAGTTCATTGATTTTTTTTTTTTAATACTCAAATTCATAAACCTGGCTGCCTAATTACTATGAAACTTCCATTCTTTTTCACAAAAAAATAATTGCTGTAAACTTGCACTAAGGATATGAAGCAGCACAAATTATCTTGAGCCTTTGATGTAGCATTTGTTTGGAGCTGGTGCTCACTAGAGGGATGTGGTGCTGTGGGTAAGGCACAGATGAATTCCCCTCTGCAGAGCAGCTACCAGCTGCCTCACTTACAACTTTAAAAAACAATCACTCACTGCCAAGCCAAGAAAACTCATTAGTATGTTCATTACCCAAACCAGGAGCTAATAAAGAAGGGGATTGACTTCTGGCTGTATAAAATTTCAACACACTACCAGCCTCCCCCTGAAAAAAAATACCCCAAACCCAAAAAGACCAACACCGTCCAAACAATAAACAACAAACAACCCAGAACCCAGACAAGCATTTTCCCCTTAGAATTCAAAGTAGAAGTTTATGTTCCTAATAGCTTTAATTAAAAAGTTTCTCTCTGTGTGTAACCGGTTCTGTCAATCTCCCACCCAGTAATTAGCTGTCTGCTATGCCTCAGACAGGACTTTTTCTCACTCTTCACCTGTTCTTATTGTCACTGCAACTGAAACCAAAAGCCCATTACACCCAGCCAGGAGTCACCTCTGATTTTTAACCATGGGGGGCTCCTCTGCTGCCTGTCAGTGGTCACCAGAGAAGAGCACCAAGCTGCTGCTGAGGATGTGGAATTGGGGCTGCTGAGTTGG
This sequence comes from Argya squamiceps, assembly GCA_037834095.1. Classification (NCBI taxonomy): domain Eukaryota; kingdom Metazoa; phylum Chordata; class Aves; order Passeriformes; family Leiothrichidae; genus Argya; species Argya squamiceps. Next base: position 9,889,078 of record JBBMKD010000040.1, read on the forward strand.
GTGTGTGTGGTGCTTTGTCCTGGCTAAAAATATAAATTTGTGCATGTGTCATGATCCTGCTGAGAGAATAGGAAGTATATGTGATTAAAAAAGTCCTTGCCAGTTTCATTTTATGAAAATCAATAATAGACATTTTGGATGGATCTTTGGGAATTAATCTCTTATGTCTATCTTTTGTTTTATACTTTAAATTTCACTTGGAGAAAGCATCTCTGGCTTTTAATGGATGTCCTTAAAGAGAAGTTTATTAAACTAGTTACATTTCCTTTCAAATGACCTACTAGTCTTTTTAAAAAAAACCAACATTGCATGCTAAGACACTGTAGATGCTCATTTTGTAGTTGAGTATGCTGTTGCTTTGATACATAGGTAAGCTCCTGATGCTGTAGGCCTCTATTTTATACCTGGAAACATATGAATCCCATGAATAGAACCCATTATCATAATTGTGATTCCCTTAAAGAGGGAATTATGGACCCAGTCACTGCTGCCCTTGATTTCTCTAAGCACAGAGCTCATCCTGGGAGTTGAAATAGCTTGAAAGGAGTGAAAAAGAAGTTTCCCTAAACTACAAAAGACAAAGTGGCAAGATTTTTTTTCTGTTAATTTGTTTTTCAATAAAGCGGAAGAAACAAAATTTGTCAGGAAACTATCACAGAAATGCTGAGGGTGGTGAGTGATGTAGGTAAGAGTTAAATAATGAGATTGGGGCTGGTAGCACTTCATGCCCTGGGTATGGGCTGGGAGCAGGGTGTGACAGGAAAGCTCTGCAGCCTCTCACTTTTTGGGCCACACAGATAAAGTTTCACAGAAAAATATTTTCAGTGCTGTGTGAATTTCAGTGTGGTGTCACTCCTGTGACCACTCTCAGGGTTTCTGTGTAACTTGGCTCGAGCTGCTGTTTGACATGTTGAGCAAGGAGAGTCACCAGGGGTCAGAATGGGATGGGGACGTGGCAGGCGTGTCCCAGTGCCACCCTGTCACTCACTGAGGAGTACGTGGATATTTGCAGGCAGAGATTTTTTCCCCAGCAATCACTTGGGTGGTAAAGGTCAGACTGTGTCACTGGAAGTATGTCTGGGTAATGAATGGGTGGAACTGGTTGTATTAGAAAAGAAGAAAAAATCACTTCTAGGGGCACCAGCAACATGACAAGATTTTCCCAAACAGTGACTCTATTTGCTGCCTGAATTTTCAGACCAGAGTGAAGTGGAAGAGGAGCAGTGTTCTAGGTGACAACTGGTTATTCCCTGCTAACAACAGGTTTATGTTAACATATTTTAGTTTAATAGGGTTTTTAAATGCCAGCAAATTACTCCTTGGTATTATTAGTGTTTTAGCACTCCAAACATAAATTAGGGTTTATTAAAATTTGAAGCTCTTGTATGGCTATGCAGGATATTTGTTCAGGGTTTCACGAGCATCAATTTGGTTCACACATCTAATTATAATCATCATATCAAGAGTGTATGGGATGTTCCAGCACATGAATCTCTAATATTGAGTAATTCCTTATAAAAATGAGGCAGCCCATATGGGTGAACAGATGAAAGGCTGATAAACACTGTGAAATAGAGCAGATGCATGAGATATACCAAAGGTTCCTCACTCCTAATATTTACTGTCCGTGAGGAGGGAGAATTAATTTATCTCACCCATCTTAAATTCTCTGCACTAAATACAGCAGTGGCATTACAAACCAGAAATACCCAAGGTATTTCTACAGATGGTGATATTGTTTGAAGGGGTTTTTTTTTGTGGGTGATGATGTAATGTTGATTGGAACAATAATGAAGGGAGTGTTGGATTGCCATCCTGGTGAATGTCATCTAAATAACGGAGCAGAATGTTACTTGGACAGTGCTCTCTGTAATGACTTCGTTTCTACTGTTCAGAATAATTGATGTAAATTGAACAATTTTGTGTAATGTGTATTGCAGCTGGAGAAAACCAGTTGCTTATTACAGCCTAAGCATTTGCATTTTGGTGTTTATGAATGACTTTATTCATTTGTAATGACTTGCTTAAGGCAAATATAGTGGATGGGTACATATCTCTCTCAGCTTGTGTGTAAAGAATAAAAGGTCCAAGTGTTTGAAATGTTTGTAAAACTTAGGTTTTGCATGATTTGGTTTTGTGATAAGGCCCAATACCTTGCAAGATGACACAAAATTTTAAGAGATTTTTGGTGGCAGCAGCATCATGATGTAGGAGCAGCTGTTGCTCCCTCTTCCCTGGCCCCTGACTTTGTTGGGCTTTGGGCTCTGTCCTGCTGAGTGAATATTTCTGTTCACTTGCAGTTGCTGCCTGTGCAGCCAGGGCTGAGATGGACTTTAGGGCAAAACAGAGCTGCATTTTTATTCTTTGCTACAGTGAGAAATTGCTGAATTAGTGAAGCCCAGCACCTTGGTTTGGACTTCAATTGTCACACACACCTTTGTCCATAGGTAATTGCATATTGGTTTAAGGCTAGATTAAGCTTCCATATATTTCCTTTTAACAACAATACTGTAATGTCTTATGGTTTGACACATGCAGGTGTTGAAACTACAGTAACAGAGATGGAATCTGTGGCTAATTCTGCTCTTTTAGAGTCAGAGGAAACTCAGGCTGCCTCCCAGCAGCCAGGCACAGACTTCTTAATGCAATAATCTGATTGACTGAATTCGATATTGTTCATGAAGGCTTCTTTGCCACAAAATTGGAAAGGGTGTTTTGGGATGTAGATATTAGAAGTGTCTCACAACACACCCAGATAGTGTTTCTATGAGCGTTAGAGTCAGCAAGATTTATTTCAAAGATACAGCTTATTGGAGAGAGCCAGCCTATTAAATGTCTGTTACCAGTGATGGCATTCTGGAAATGGAATTGGTTTTGCTCAGCAAAGAAATGAAACCCAGATTGTTATATACAGGCTGCAATAGGCACTGGTTTCTTAGCATAAAGACTGCTTGGTTGCTCAGGATTTATTACTGTTTAGTTAAAATATGTTGAGTGAAAAGGTTGATCTGTCCAAATGATTTGCAAGGGAAAGAGATGAAAGTGTGTTTTATCGAAGTTCATGAAAAGCAATGGGGAGATAACTTGTGAATAATTTATTCATGAAACTTCATTTTTGTTCATAAATTTCTGGCAAACAGGTGGCAATAGTCTGATGCATTTGAATTTCTTTTTATAACTTATTTGACTAATTCTTTATCGGGGGCTCACTGCCAAGTTGGATGAATTTTGTATAATTTGAGCAGTGTTGATTGGCTCACCTGAGTCACTGCAGCTCCTGCTCCCTGAGGAGAGCCATGAAATTCCTGGTGCAGAGCTCTCCATTCAAACCCTGCCTCATTCCCTGTGGTATTTCCCAACTTACTGTACAGAGATGATGCTTCTATCTGGGGGCCAGGTAGGAATCAGCAGAGCAAAATTAATTAAATGATGTGCAGAAGAGGGGTTTTCTGCATTTCCAGTCTTTACAGCTTCCTCTCAAGGTGAAAGCAGGTGAGTGGCACCTGTATTTCCTGCCTGTCCTGCTGCTGGAGTGGGGAAGCACCAAGGACCACGTCCTCAGCACAGGAGAGATGGGGAGAGGGCCATGGAAAGGCTAGTGCCCCAGAAATTTGCCAGATTGCAGGGTCTCAATCTGCAAAAGCTGCTCCTGGTACAGAGGTATCAGCCTCTCATGGGGTGAATCATGGAGAGGTCAGAAATTTACAGGTTTTTCCTCCCACTCTGAATAGCAGAGAGGCTCCCAGAGCTGGGCTGGGAGAGGCAGCTCTCAGTACCTCTGTCCTACCCAATTCTGAAGGCAATGAGACCTGGAAATTGCTGCCTCACACAGAATGAAGGGCTGTACACAAAACCACTGCAACACTTCGACTTTTTTAAAATAAACATTTCCCGATGCCTGCTGGTTTTCTGCTTAATGTACACCCTGCAAAATGAAACCATAATCTGGCCCATCTTCCTGGGAACATTGGTGCTCCTTGTGCCAGTCAGTGGAAGGGGGAGAGAGACAGCAAAGTGCCTTTTCTAACTTCCTCAGGTGTGACAGCACCGTGCTCCATCACTGAGTCCTGGCAGTGTGTTGGCCACGTGCTGGAATGTGGGTTTAAATGCTTTCTAAGATCAATGAGGCCAATTTTTTCATTAAGGAAGAAAAAAAAAAGAGCAGATGATGTCAGAATACTCCTTCAATTGTTGGGTTTTTTTCCCCCTCCAGTAATGTGTACACAATCTTTTACGTAGAGCACACTCTGTCATATTAGGTTGTTTACAGCTACTTCCATATAATATTTAATAATAACTCTGTCAATATTGCTGGAGAAGTGTATGTTTTGTTTTCCTGGAGACATTTAGGAAGTGTTCAGGAGTAAGTAATATTTCCATAATCTAAATTCATGCTCTACCCAAGAGGGCCGTGTCTCAGGTACACAGAATTATGTCTCACAAAATATGTTTATTGCTATAAAGATATTGCTATATCTTTTTTTATAGTTCAGTTGTTAAGCTAAGTAATGATGTATAGCTGCTTACACCAACATAATAACAACTCTTTCACATCCTTCATTCTTGCAATCTCTTCCTCTCCCGTTTAAATATACTCATTGAGGGTTCTGTAAGATGAATTCTCAGTGACATATTGGTAACAGTTTCTCTTTTGAAACAAACAAAATCAAACCAAGAAAACAACAACTCTCTAGTTACTGTAACTGTTGCCAAAGGAGATGAGACAGCATAAAACAAAAGCCTCCCCTGAAAGGATTTTTCTTTTAAAATTCAGACCTTTAGAAAACAATACTGACATAGGAAGAAATGGTTTGGACCCCTCCCCCCAAAAAAACGAATTAATTTCTACAAAAAACATCACCTTTGAAATGGGACTACAGCAGAAATTGCTCAGTAATATTTCACTTTTTATTTTAGTGACAAATGTAAAACCTTGAGACCAGATCTTCAGCTATCATAAAAGGGAACAGCCAGTACTTGACTTGTGCTTGTAGAGCTCTTCTGGATCATCCTGAGTGTAATATTTACTAAGTTTCAGAAGTCACGTGGGGAAAATCTTTCCCTTTTAATCAAGGAAAGAAAAGTGAACGGTCAAAAGAAAAAGACTGTCTATAATTAAAAAAAGAGTGCCTTCCTTGTCTGGGTCAGTATCTTTCAGTTGAGCTAAACCAATTTTTAGATTTTTTTCCCCTTTGATGAAGTCATTGGAAATGGCACAGATGAAGCAGCCTTGGTCATGGTGGCCTAAGGGGTTGGTAACTTTTTGATGCAATTGGGATCTCATGAGGTGTTTGTGTGAATTTCCCTGTGTGTCTCAGCAGGAGGGGATGGCTGCTTGGGGATAGCTGAATTTAGATGCATATTTCCACCTTTGGCATAATTTCCTGCTGAAGATTTATTCAGCATAAATATTACCTTAATCTCTGCTACAGCTGTTGTGTGGCTGTGTGCTGGCTGGTGAGAAGCAGATCTGAGCACCCTACCATAGGCATCCCAAGGCATTATGCATATTTTTGTGGCTTATTCTCACAGAAAGGGTTGGATGTGGATTTTGAAGTCCTCGTGTGATACTCTGTGGGAAATAAAAATTAGATTTTACTAGATTTTGAAGGTTTTTATAAACATTTATAAACATTTTTAGGTATTTTGGACATTTTGTGTTTTATTATATGTTTTTTGTGGCTTACTTGATGTTGAACAACAGGCAAATATTGTCAGATTTTTGTTTTAATTGAACTAGGGATGAGGGTGGGAATTTAACTTCTCTTTTTTGGAAGAGTTATAGTTTCAGGATTGTGGTTTTTTAAACAGCATTTTAAACAACACTTTTTTAAAAATTACTTTGGGTTTTTTTTGACAAGTCAGACAAATTAGCTGAGTTATTTGCCTCACATAGGGGCACCAATTTGGCCAGATTATACTTTTTTCTGACCCAGAGATGGGGCAACTGAGAGATGTTTTAAAAACTTTCATTCCATTTTGAGTCTCATGGGAAGGATGAGACAATACAGATGTTATAATTCACGCCATCACAATCAGAAGCCAAACTATTTCCTAATTACAATCGATTATAAGTGTTTCTTGGCCTATCAGCTTTTGCCGCACAATGCCATTGATGCCATAAAGCCAATCATCTAAAATTACCCCTCATGGATCCTACTACAATGCACCTTTCATAGTTCTATCTCTCCAAAGTATCCAATCTTATTTGCAAGGCCATAATTTGAAACTTGTTTCTAGTTCCATTTCCCTCTCAACAATGTCTGTCCTATTCCATGGCGTTTTTAAGTCAGCATTTTCTGTCCTGATGTTTGCATGCAGATGTGTGCTATGTGAGCCTTCTGTCAGGCTTTGAGAATTCTCAACAAATCCATTTCCCACAGTGCTCCTGTGTGCACTGGAGCCCAGAGCACAAACCACCCCTGCCTCAGCACCAGGGCAGCTGCTGGTGCCTTCTCACACTGCTCCTCACCAGCAAATCCCCACCAGAGCTGTGATTTCCCCTTATTTCAGTGCTGCTGATGCTCCTTTGGCTGCTGTGGTGAGGGGTGACCTCGTGGTCCTTCAGGTGTCCCCAAGTGAGTGGCAGCTGCCAGGAGATGAGTTCTTTCAGAGCAGGGTGTGTGACAACAGCCATAAATACTCTGCTCTCACTCCTGAGGCAGCTCCTGGAAATGGAAGAGCTTTAACTGACAGTGTTTTCAGTAGCACGAGCCCCAGGGAGTGTCAGACAAAGGAAATATTCCATGAGACTTTAGGAAACAGAGTCCTACTCAATTATTCATATTTTCGCTCGGTTTTCATTTCTTGAGAATTGCATAAATTGTTTGACACAGGCTGGGTTTGGTTTTGAGGATTTCTGTATGATTTCTTTTGTTTAAAGAGTGTTGGAAACATTGTTTGAAATGGTAACTTTGCTGTGAATTTCAAAGGGGTTGGGGACTGCTTGGAAGTCAGACGGAGTGGGAATTCAAACCCTCAGGCAAACTCTTAGTTCTCACGTCCATCATTAAAATTGACCTGTAAATAGCTTAAGGGCAAACAGAAGGCAATATTTTTCCCCCTTATTTGCTGGAATATGCACATATAATTCAAGAGAGTGATACAAAGGCTGAAAAGAAGAAGCCAGGTATTACAGGATACCAAATCTTTCAGGGAAAAAGGAGTGAGGGGAGATGATGCTGTTATCAAACCACAGTGCTCTGGTACAGGTGCAAAGCACCCAGAGTATTGCATCACCATCTATTTGGTTTGTAACTCTCTTAGTGGCTCTGACAAAACCACCAGTTTCATCCTGTTAAAAATGACATTTTCTTGGCTTTCTGGTGCTTGATGTCTGTGTTCAAAAAGCATCATCTGTACCATACAGCCAGCATGCTTTTCTGTTTGGTGTTCCCATTGTCAGAAGAAGAAAGTTTTGGGGTTGACACTTTTTAGTGTAGGCATGAGGAACAGAAATGGTTCTGGTAGAAGTGTGGTGATGGTGGAGCAAAGATAAGGACTACCTTGTTGGACAAGGTAATGATCCTTTTCTGTAGGAACATGTGAGTTTACTTAAAGGGGGTTTCTTGACAGACAGGATGGGGAAAAAAGAGGAGTGTTTGAGATGGAAAGTGCTTGTTGTAGAACCAAGAGAGGCCTCAAGATTTCAGACTGACCTCCCCTTGAATTTATTCCACATGTTTGGTTAAGGAAGAGGAAACCCTGAGCAGTCACAGATGTGAAAGGGGTCAATCCCGCTCCTGTGGGAGACAGTTAAGAGGATTTTCTTGCCCAGCACAAGGGAGTCCTGGAGGGAGATGTCCTAGATGTGCACACACTTCCTTGGGTTGCTTGGAAAATTAAGGCTGCCTTGGCTATCCCCAGGAGACAGCAATCTCCTAGTAAGAGACATATGTTAACACTGTCTATTTTAATATTGTCTTTCTGTTACGTCTTGTTCCTACTGGGAGAATAAACTATTTTGAGTAAGAGCAGACTCTTTGTTTATGGCACGCAGCAGGAGGAGCAGCCTGTATCCAGCAGACATGGAATACACAGGGAGCTTGTAGGACATGGTGTGGGGTGGTGCAAGGATCAGATGTTGGCACAGCACAATGGGAAGGGAGAGATAAGCACAGAGAAGAGCAAATCACTTTGAAAACAACAATTGCAACCCAAACTTGTTTGCATGTCCCAGTTCCGAGGCCCCACAGGGCACTCACCAGGTGAGATGGATTTTTTATCCATGGAGGCAGCCTGGAAATATGGGTCCCCTCTGCTCCCAGCAGTCATGCAGTTTTTGTCTTGTTGATTTTGAAACTGAGTTTCTCTATTTTATGAAGGATAAGTTTTAAAACAGAATGGGGCAAATATATTTGTTATTGTGGAACAAATGCAAATATCATGCCTTAAAATGCTGCTGCTTGTTTATGTGTTATGATCTAATTATTTAAGAAACTGCATCTAACTGTTATTGCAGTGTGTTGAGGCTTCCTAGTGGAAGCCATAAACATTCTTATGATCCCCCCTACATTTTCCTACATTTTTCTAACACAGCAATGTCTATTCCTGAGGTAATTTGGAAGTTATTAGTAATTTCTGTAGTTTTTTACTTTGTTTTCTGGTGGATGGTAGAGCTGTGCAAGAATCACCAGAGCTTGCCTTGCCTTTTTTGTTCTGGTAAATTAGAATCATGGTATTCAAGCCATATAATGATAAAACGTTTTGGGATGGTTTAGGAAGTATTTTCACAACAATATCTCTGTAAACAATTTAATCTGTAAACTGGTTATTGTGCAAAAGGCATCTTCCCATCCTCTTTGGGCAAGAGCTATGTAGGTTAGGCTTGGTTTAGTTCCTGTGGTCTGAGTGCAGGGTAAACCAGAAGACTCTTGGGTGTTGCAAACTGCACATCCAGACTTGCACAATGTAAATTTTTCCTGGATGATTTGGATGTTTTTCACAGGCCAGTACAGGAGGCATCTCCCACTAACCACGTTGTGAGAGAAGGGGAATGAATAGAAATGAAAGAGGAGTTCCTGTAAGTCATATAAAAACATTTGAGAAGAAAACCATCTTGGATTTTGGCTGAAATATTTGTGACTCCTCACAATTTAAAGATAATTCTTTTTTGGTATAAAATGCAAAATTTTCAGAAGATGTATGCCAGGAAAGTTGCATTTGTACTCAAATAGGATCTGACTGCTGTGGAAATGATGGAAACAGGATATATGGCACTTTAAATTGTTCTTTTTTGTGATCTTGACACCAGAGAGAGATTAGCAAATTAAACAGGAAATTCTGTGCAAAGCAATGTGTAGATTTATTGTATTTCCAAGTTAGGGTGGTCTCAGGAGTGAGAAATCAGCTTACAGCAGCACAGAACATCCTTAATGAAATTGCAAGAGTCAACTTCAACACACTGATTTCTAATGTCTGAACTCTTGTTAAAAGATTAGAGCAGGAAAAGAGAGAGGAAATCCAAAGGAGAGACTACAAGGTAGAAGAGAATGGGGAAAAAGAGAAGGATGAGGAAAAATAGAAAAGGTTTAGTAATAGTATTAAAAATTTTCTAGGTGAACATCATAAGACGTTGCTGAAAAAATAGTTAATAATTTATTGTGAAGTGTGTTCCTGAGAAGAATGGAAGCTGAAGCTGTATGGTGTCCTGAATTAATGCTTGAGCATAGAGATCATAATTAAATGTGAAATCTGGCCCTCATCCAAACGAGTTTGGTACCTGTGCCCTAAGCACCAACATCTGTGGAACTGATCCAGTGCAATGCCATTGTCATACTGCTCGTGCCAGGCAGTGGTGAGAAATTATGCATTGTTTTTGCCTGAGGTACGTGGTACTTGTGTGGCTGGTACTTACTTTTTACATACAGGCAGCATCATAATCAACTTCCATTAAGAGTAATGCTGACTGTTGATTTACTACAAAGAGTATTTCGATTAAGTTTAGCATTTTGGATAGGACATGATAATTATCTGGTGTTGACATTCAATTTTGTAGGCCTGAAGTTTACAAACAAATCCCACATCTTTGTTAGGCATATTAGCAATTGAAATACCCTCCTAAATCACTGTCTGTATAAATGGTAAATCTCTGCAATCAATCCTTTTTTTCTTTGAAAATAATTTTTGGGGGAATTTGCATAATTGGCCGTGCTTGATAAAAGTCTGATGTATAATGTTGTCTTTTAAATGCACTGCTACCTGAAATCATGATGAAGTATCAACATGCAGGAAGTAAATATAAAACAAGCATTTAGTAAAGGATGCAGATGATCTTATGAGGTGAGAAATGGCATCTAATGGTGTTATAATTTGAAGTGTCTTGATGTAGGTATTTTGCTATGAAGGATGTGAGAGAAAAGGACAGAACTCAATCACATCAGGCAGCTTTGATTTGCACTGAACTTTGAAGTGAAATTCATGCTGAAAAGTGCTTTTAAAATACAGTGAGGGTGATGCAAACGAATGGCCTCACTTCTGCTGCAAATGAAGAGCTCACTGTGCAGAATCTGGGATAAAGCCTGGGCTAAGGCCTGGGTTTCTCTGGAGCTTGGTGGTGTCCCAGCTGCTGCCCTGCCCTGAAACCTGCCCCAGCTGAGCCAGGCAGCAGGATTGCACCTGCATGTCCTGGGGTGGGTTGTGGTGGAGCCACATCCTATTGCTATTTCCATCCTGTGTGGTGTGGCCAGCATTGTCCCCTTCTCCAGCACGAGCCCTGCAGCTGTCACTGAGCTCACCCACACCACTGTGGCCAGTGCTGTGCTCCTCACCACGACAGGCTTGACACCAAAGCTTTTGTGAGGCACCAAGGGCTGAGTGTCCCAGGGCTGCTCCTGCCATCTGGCACGGTGTGTGTCACACCCACCAACACCCCACCCTGTCAGTGGGGAAGGACATCCTGGGGGTGCTGAGAGGCTGTGCCAGGGAACTGACCCAGAACTGCAGCAGGACAGATGGATGTGCCTGCTGCTTGCCCCTCCTTTCCCTGGGGGCTTGGAAATAAATGTAATGAGGGATATCTGCTCTCCAGTATCTTCTGTGCACTGTGTGATGGATGTCCTATGATCTCATCCCTGTGGGTGCTATGATGTGGTTATTATAACGTGCCTTGGGCTTTTACTGTAAAAAAAATGGAAAATTTAGGAATATGTGTTTACCCTTTAAATAGTGACATCTGCTGCACTGAATGCTGCTGTTATTCCAACAGTTTCTTTTGAGAAGTTAGCATCAGTATCTTCTAGCACCCTGGCCATTTGTGAAGACATGACTCCTGGGTCAGAACTGACTAATGGAATGTGAGCAATGATATGTAATGCTCTCAACTGGGAATTGTTAAGTAAAGGAGCCCAAATAACACTGCAAGTGTGATTAGAGGTTTGATAATGCTGACAGTGAATTGTGTACTGCATGTGGTATCAGTGTGGGGATCTTAAATTACAGAAGTAGCACCAACCACTTAATTTCCATTCTTCTGCACTTGCCAGGGAATCTGTGACTTCTTGTGAATGGTGTTCACACTGTGGACAGGCACTTCTCTACTACACTATAAAAAATTGCCTGCTGGAATCCAGGAACTATCATACAGCATTATACACAGACAGGGTTGGGATTTCTTGTTGTTCTTTTGCGTTTGAACCATTATAGTATCATTAAGGAGAAAATCCATCTTTTTTTTTTTTTATTTGAAAGAATCAGCCATGCCTGTTTTATATTCTAATTCCAGTTCTTTGTTTTCCATATGCTGGGGGTTGGATGTGCACAGCACATCAAAGCATTGAGCTGCTGGGATTTCTGTCACTTTTCTAACATAATGCATTGCAAGACAAAAACTGTTTCTGCATTGTTTACAATATTTTGTAAAACATCATTGTCATCCTGCCACAGTAAATGCTGACATATTGTTGTCACAGCATTGCACAGGAGTGTATAAACTCTACAGGATGCACTGGTGTTTTGGGGAGGAAAGACAGAAATTGTGGTGTGTAGGCAGATGGGGGACAAAGCCCCCCAGAGCAGCAGCTGCTATCTTTGGGGTGGTTTTCCACAGCCCACTCATGTGTGTGCACAGATGAATCAGGAAGGCTTGTGAGCCTTTGGGGATTCTCTAGAGCCTTAGCTAAGGATTTTTCCTAGCCCTTTCATTCTGTTCCCATGAGAACAAGATGATCCACAAGAAGCATACTAATTTTTAAAATATAATAGGTGATTTTTTGTTTGTTTGTTTCTGTTGAGACCATGGGGAAAAAAATTCTTGACTTGAATGCAGACAGCTGATTTTCCTTTTATTTTTTCTCTTAAAATCAGTAGTTGAGCAGATTGGTAATGCCAACAAGCTTAGCTGTGAGAGAAGTGGAGGTCAGCAGCACTGCTCTGCACAGTTTTGTGCTCTCAGGTTCATTTTGCAGCTCTGTCACTTTTCCACCTGGGTGAGTAGGACCAGAGTACAGAGGAGGGATGGGAGTTGGGGGGGCAGACGTTGTACACTCTTATTGATCAGCAATTTCATTAGTTCTGCAGATAGAAGCACTGATGGCTTCTCTAAGAATTCATTTCACTTTCTGTGGCTGCTAACATAATGGATTTGGGGGAAAGACTTATGGAAATGAAAAGTAATTGGTGGTATTGACAGAGATGCCAACTTTCTCTATTTTTTTAACTCTCCTATTGACTCTGACTGGCTGTCCAGGCTGACCTCCCAATTAATGCTTTGCTTTTTCTGACTATTTTCTTATTTCTGTAGGCAGGCTACAGGAATCTTCCCTCTCCTCTGGTGAAGGCAGGGTGTGTAAAGGAAGGCACATGAATATCTCTGAAGCACTAATTGTGCTCTTCATGTTTTAAATGTGTGGGTTGGGTTATGTGATTTCATGCCAGAAATATATTTTCTGTCATCATGTGTGCAGTCAAAGCTGCAGAGGGAATCCATTATCTCCTCACGAGTAAAGTGGTGCTGAAAATTCCATAGGCTGTTGTCTCTTTTATCCCTTGTTTACTTGGGAGCTTGAAATTTGTACAGGCAGAGACATGTGCAAATAAGGAGATGTTTTTCCCCCTTTGTATTTATTTATTTTGATAACACAGCTGTTTTTTTATCAGGGTTGGGGATAAACTGGACCAATAGAATCATGGAGTCCTTTAGGTTTGAAAAGACCTCTAAGTCCAACTGTTCAGCGCTGCCAAGTCAGTCACCAAACCATGTCCCCAAGTGCCACAAATACACATTTTTTAAATACCTTCAGGGACGGTGAGTGCTTGACAACCCTCCCAGTGAAGAAACACTTCCTGTTATCCAAGAATCTCTTTGGGATAAACTGGCATTTCCTTGGCTGCACTCAAACTTCTCTGACGCTTCTGAGCAGAAATCCAAAATTGTCCTTGAGCCCTTTTGTGGATTTTGTGGAGTCTGAGTGGGGAAAGCAACTATTGGTGTGTGTTAATTTGCTGTGCTAAGACATGCCTTTCAGGCAAATATTCTCTTGAAAGAGAGGAATTTTATTTCTTTTATTTTATAAGATAATTAAAACAAGGCAGTACAATATGTGATGACCTGTGCTCCCAAGGCAGAGCTGGGCTGGGTGGTCCTTGTGCAAGTGATGATAACATTTTCTAAAGAAAAGCAAGAACTGGGAACCCCAGAGTTTTCTCTGACTAATTCTAGGGTCTAAAGGGTGTAAAAAAGGAACATAATCTCCATTGCTGTGCTTTGCTTGATGAACTGGAGTAGATTAGTGTATAATATTCCTTCTTTCGTAATTACAGTCAAACAGAAATACTTCAACAGGCCTGTAAGTAAGAGACACACAAGAGGCAAACCACCTTCTTAATGACCTCTGTGCAGTGTAAGATCAATGTACAGCAGAGCTGAGTGTCAGAATGTCACTGCATTGATTCTGGATTACAGCTAAACTGTAAACACTCTAATTTGGCTGCTCACTCTTCTTTGGTATTGTGAGCAAACAGCTTTTTAAGGAGATGTTTGCTGAACCTTTGAACTTTCCACACAAAGTTTTTTTTTTTTTCCCTTTACCCATCCATTTATATGAGTGTGTGGAAAGAGTTCCTTTTTTTGTTAGTTGCAATGTACATACACTATGAACACACCTACTTTTCAGAGAGTTTTATTTAAGTTTTTCTGTTTCCTGGTATCTCTGGGATTGAGTACTTTTTTGTTATTATTATGAATGTACCCGCAAGTATGTGTGCTGACTCCCACTGACTTCAAAGGAATTTAACCAGAACAGAGGAAACTTTCTGGACCAATCCCTTCTTAAGCTCAGTGATCCTTGCAACAGGGCAAAACAAGATGAAGTGAAGCACATACTTTTGGGTGAATGACTTGGCATTTTTGGTCTCTTTAGAACCTGTACTAAATTCTGAGTTGAAGCAGCTAAAACCAGTGTTCAAACCGTATTTTGTGCAGAAAAATAATAACCAATGTGTGCTGGGGTTAAAAAGTGGGAATGATTACTTAAATTGCTATTAATTTTTAATATTCTTCATGAATCATAATATCCTTGACTCAATCTCCTGACAGATTGTTTATGCCTCAGACTGCTCAGGTCCTGGCAGGACAAGATGACTTCTTTGTACACCACGTTGTGTTCAAAGAATTTAATCCCGTGGCTATGAAGTGAAAACTTTAAAACCAAATTAAGCTTTTCACAGCCAGAGACAGAACACTTACTTTTTAATAATTTTCAAAATTGACTGAAGATGGATATTAATGTTTAGGTTTTCTTTGCCCTTTGTGTTTGCATGAAAAACTCTTTCTGCGGTGCTTAACCTCAATCAACAGTGGATTGACGATGTGCAGGCCAATCCCTTTCCAGTGTGGTCTGCCTAGGAATGAGCAGGGATGGGCAGAAATTTTGGCCATGGAATTATCTATTTAAGCTGGATAAATCTTTACATGTTCCTCTTCAGAAACATCTAATGGGTGTGGGAGGGATTTTTTAAATGAGATCTGTCTGCCAGATTGCTTCTTGCTCTCAGGACAGGGCCTAATGACTGCAGTGTGGTGGCCATTGCCTTGCTCAAGTTGTTTTCCTGTATTATCTTATATATACATTATATATTATATATTATATATTATATATTATATATTATATATTATATATTATATACTATATACTATATACTATATATTTTATCTATTATATTATATATATGATATTATATATATTGTCTTGTGCCTTCATACTGAGCACACCACTTCTTCTACTTAAACCCTTTGGGTTACTTTGAAATGATTTAAATTGAGAAGGCTGAATTCACCCAGAATGCCAGGTGGGATGTTGGGAGAATAGGTAGTTCTGGCTCTGTTAGTGTGGAGCTGGATTGCAGCTTGAGGTGTCAAAGTGGAATATCAGTGTGACGTGTAAAGGCTGAATTAGAGCAGCCACACAAACCATCAGTCTCCTGTTTGCTTTGCCTCCAGGAGCCCTCCCTGCTCCTCCTGGCCGTTTACTGTGGTGAGAACTGGGGGAAATGAGAGAGAGCTGTGGCTCAGTCCTGTGGTGACTCCCCAAAACTGACTGTGAAGAGCAGTGCAGAGACCTGATTGGACTCACAGGAGGTGTTTCATCTTAATGATCAATTTTACTGAACTCCAACAGATGCTCAGCTTCAACCTTTTGTAAGGCAGCTACAGGCTGAAGAAACAACCTTGTTTTGCTGCTAACAGCTGGTTCAACACCCTGCAGTGGGGTTTTGCAGTGCTCAGGGCTGTGGAGCAGAGAGCAGTCAGGGTGTGCTGCAGCCAGGCCTGTCTGGGTGCTGCACTGGAGGGTGGCTGATGTGCTGCACCAGTGCAGCAGCAGCTGCCACAGCATGGCACAGTGAGCTCTGGGGGGCTCCTCAAGGGGGCTGGGAGGCTTTGGGGTCCTGTGGGACACCCAGCAGTGATGTCCATCTTCATCAGCACCAGGATTAGTAAACTGTTCACTGGAGTGGTAGTGCTGACTGTGTGACAGAGCTGTAAAAGGGTAATAATTCACCTGGGTGCAGTTTGGGGGAAGTAAGAGGGGCCTCCAAGACTGGGGCGCTGCCTCAAACACAGTAATGAGCTCTTGCTGTAGTCAAAATGACCTTAATTGCAAGCAGTGACATTTAATGCCAACCAACTGATCCTTCTTCAAGGGGATTCAGAAGCAGGGAAGAAAATGTCACCAAGTATTTTTCTAGGAACAAAGGGCACACTTTCAGCTCTGCTCTCAGTGGCCACACCTAATGATTGCCCTGAGGAAGCCTCGTCTGTCAAAAACATGCCACTCATCACTGATCTCATTTAGGCTTTAATAAAGCATATGACCCAAAGTCTTTCAATCCAGCTATGCAGATATGATGCCCTGTGCATTTAATTAGGGAGCTTAAAAGCCTCTAGTGTTTAATTCTCTAACCTAGCTTGTCCCCTCTCTCATCTCCCATCCCTCCTTTTAAAGATGGAACTGTAGTTGCATTGTGGGGAAAGCAGAAGGGCTGAGATGGGTGGTCCAATGTATATGTCTATTTTTATATTTTTATATATATATATATATATATATATGGGTTTTATTAAATGCAGCAGAGGAGGCTGAGCTAAGAAGGTCCAACCTAATGTGTAAGTGAGACATGGAAGGTGTCTGGAAGTGGCACAGGAGAGTTGGGCAATGCTTGAAGACTGAAATCATTGAGAGGAACTTTAGTGGAGAATTCTGTGTTGGTTTCTTTGCAGGTCCAGGATCCCACCTTTTTGACTGTCTAAGAAATGATTATTTTAAGTTAAAGTACAGAAGTACTATTTGGTTAAACTGGAAAGTGTCAGGGTGTTGGAGAGAATCAGTAACCAACAAGTAGTCAAAGTGACTGAGGTTAGAAACAACAGTTTTTTCACAAGACATGGAAAATCATCTTTTTCACAAGATTATGGGTAACAAAAAATTTCAGGAGCCACCGTCTTGTGTTTCCCAACCAAGTAGAGTTTTGAACTGTATTTTCTCCTTATCTCTTGGGAAGATAAAATTATATGCATTTAAAGTGCTATAACAATCCTTTTCTTTTTTCTTTTTTGACCATTGGAAAATTGCTCCCTGCGGTTTTTTCTCTAATGCTTTTTCTCCAGTCCACATTTAAATGATGCAATTGATAGGCTTCCAAGACTGATTCAATGCCTGAACTGCAGGTACTAAATCTCCTTGAACTTCTGGCTGAGCAGCAGAATTGAGTCACGATTCTCATATATTAAAAATTAAAGGCCAGATTTCCTTTACATTTTGCACCTCTGGAATTCCTATTGAATTTATTATGCCTTCTTTTTTTCATTTCCACTTTTTCAGTATGAGACTGAGATTATTAATGGGTTTTGTATCAGGCTAATTATATTTTTATCAAAAACTTTGTCTAAATCTTAAAGCCCAACACCCTAATTCTGACAGAACTTGTGGTGGGCAAGAGGAATGTGAAGCAGCTGCTGGCAGCAGCAAGGTGGCAAAGAGGAAGTCACTGATTGTCAGTCCTCATGTTCTGAACTGCTCATGGAATTTTTAGGAATTTTTATCTTGAATAAAAATGCTGCTTTGCTGTTTTTTCGGTTTTCAGTGTTTTTTTTTTTAATTATTTTTTTATTTTTTATTTTTTTTTTAAAAATTATTTGTTTTTCTTGTTTGTTTTTCTACAAAACTTCTCCTTTTAGTGGAGTTAGAGATTTCTGAGTGAGTTGCATGCAAGTGCAGCTTCAGAATCAGTCTTTTGGCTTTTGCTGAGGTGCTGGGAAAAACTTTCCTGTTTAACTCCGGTTCTCCCTGGAAAGCAGATTATGAAGCTGTGCTACATGAGAGGGAAAATGTCTGTATAACTCAGGGAGTGTTGAAAAGGGCAAACACTCTCAAGATAAGCAAATAAGCTAGTTCCAGCCATGTCAAATATAAAACCCCTTCTGTTTTCCTTTTTTAAAACAACAGAGGCTACATTCTACTGAAAAATATTAGTGCTGTCTCTCAGGAGATAGAGTTGCCACAGCTAAAAGGAGCACAATTTCCTTCCCATGATGTGACTGGCACTTCTGAGGTGCAGTTCCTCTGCCACTGCATGATCAAAATATGATAAAGTTACACGGTCAAAGTCAGTGAATCTTGCTGCCTTTTATCCATGTGATGATCCTTGCTAGTAGAAATGAAAAAGGGAGAAGGCAGGAGGTGTTCCACACTGTGCCTGAAGTGCTCAAAGACTTTTTGCCTCCTGGGAGAGTCTCATCTCCTGCAGCTGCTGTGTTCTTGTGCTGACTTTCATAGTGGGCTTTGGAACTGATCCAAAATTTATTCCCATTTTGGGAGGCTTTCTGTCAACTCAAGATCACTGCCTGTCGCCAGCCACTGCAACAAAATGAGTGATAGTTCACAGGTGTGGAAAACCCACTGTATTCTTGGAGTTTTCATTTGATTACCTAATTGGATGGTTTTAGTCTTGCACACCAGAACTATCACTTGCAACCTTGAATTTTAGAAAGTAACATAGGAGCTGAACATTAGGACTTTGATTTTTTTAATATTTTTCATTATGAGATCTTTTTCCTGTATTTAAAATACTTTTGCTTCACTATCCTATGCATATTTAATGTAAGGATTGCTATTTCCTCAAGTATTGTTTGAGATGGGTCCATTTAAATATAAACTGGAAAGTGAATGGGATGAAATTTTTATTTTAAAAGTTGGAATGACATTTTTTAAAGCAATATAGTTATCAGAGGTGTTATTTTCACTTGCAGTAATAAGATGGTGGCATTTTGGATCATAAAGATATGAGAAATAAGTTGCTTGTAAGCTACAGAGTGCAGTGTGGTCATGAAATATAATGGAGTAACTGCAAAATTACCTTTACATCCATTCCCAGCATTGAGAGAACAGAGAACTGGCACAAATCCACCTCTTGTGAACAGCAATGCATCCTGAGAGCTGATTGTTGGGAACCCCTTTGAGATTCTCTGTTCACAAAGGAAAAGACCATATTAAGTCTTTGTTTGGGGGAGAGCAGAGAAATTTGCCTGGGATTAAATAGATATGAACTTCAGAGAACTGCAAAAGCAGTCATTTACGGGGGTTGGGGGAGGAAAAGTAGCATGAATATTTTAGTCAAAGAAATGTTCTTTGTCCAGGAGGATCAGAGGGACTTGCAAAATTCAGGGCACGTGAAGATGAGAGCTCTGGCCTGGAGGTCATTGTGTGTACCAGGACAAAGGATGGACAGAGGCCACAGGAATGCTTAATTAGTCTGAAGATGCCATGAAACACACAGAAAAGACAAGGGAAAACCAAGGGTATAACCACAACTTTCCAGGTAGTATCAGGAACTTAATAAAGAGTCAGGTACCAGGATGAAATTTCACCCCAGGTATCAATCACTATTTCTCTCAATTTCTGGGCCTCCCAGTATTTCCAGGGACTGTACAGACTTAATTTTAATTGACTGGAGAATTGCTTTGGTTAATTATCTATTCTGGAGCACTTAAGAAGTAATTTGCAGACCCCAGTGACCTGCAGTCTGACAGGTCCACCCTCCCCAGAATCTGGGTCCTGCTGGGAGCTCTGGGGTAGATGAACTGTCAGAGCTGGAGAAAATGTTGACTGAAGTGCAAGAAGCTGGAGGTACCTGACCTCTTCAAAGTACAGCAGAGCTGTGAAGTCCTCCTTTCCCCTCAAGGACAGAAAATACGATCCTTTGGAAAATGGATGCTCTTTTACAGCTGCTGCACCTGGTTAGTCTCTGCTGCACAAAGGCCAGAGCAATAACAGTGAGCAAAAGGCCAGGGATCAAATAGCTTGTTATATTTTTCTCCTCCATCTCTCATCAATCAATGTACCAGGGGTGTAAATTTATGACTTTTCTCTATGTGCAAACCTTCCCAAAGTTCAGGGTTGGTTGGATGGGGCAGAGAGGACAAAGTACTGATCTCTGGCTCTCGTGAAGCAATTCTGTCAAGGGAATTTATCTCCCTGCAGGACCAGACTGCTGCTGCCTCAGGTGCTCTGGAAATAATCACCCTGTGCTGGCCAGTTACTGGTGTGTAGGGTCAGGGTATCCAAAATCAGCCCCTGGCCATGACACATTAATGAAGGAGGTCAGAACTGGGGCTGTGTGTTTGGAATTGCACTGGTATTTTATGCTTTATGGATAATCTGTACCCATTAGCCTATCAAAGTAAATAAGATGTGTGCTGCATTTTTGCTTTGAAAACAGTCTAAACAGAAGAAAATATTCCAGGAGCAAACAGAAAAAGCTCATGCTGCATTATGCTGAGTTTTTCCCTGACTTTATTGCCTTTATTCTGCTGCTGCTGCTACAGAAAACTCATTTAAACTATGAAACTTCTTTGGCATAGATTCTTTTTATTGATGAAACAGAGCTGACTTTCTCTGGAGAGCCAGAATGTTATTAAAGCACTTAACCTAGCACTGCTGTGGCTATCAATTATGCCCTTCATTTACACTATACAAGGCTGATGGCTTATTTGAAGTTCAAGAGGTTTTTTTAATGAGATGTTAATTGAGTACACCTGCAGTTGGCTAAAATTTTCATGGACAATTAAGTGTGATCTTTTGCCTTCTTAAATTCTTTGTTTTTCCTAGGTTTCAATACTGCATTTCAGCAAGTGTGTTCGGTGTAGAAGTATGGACTTTTAACATACAACCACTACAACAATGATCAATGTTTGTGATTTATGATTAACCCTTTAAGCTTCTTGCCTAAGTCACTGTGTGTCATGGGTTGACCCTGGCTGGACATGAGGTGCCCACCAAAGGTGCTCTCTCAGTCCTCTCTTCAGCTGGACAGGGAGAGAAAGTATAAATCAAGGTTTTTGGGTCAGGATAAGGACAGGGAAAGATCACTCACCCACTGCCATCACAGGCAAAACAGACTCAGCTTGGGAGAAATTAATTGAATTTATTTCCAACAAAATCAGAGTAGGATAACGGGAAATAAAATCAAACCTTACATCTTCCCCCAAATCCTTCTCTTCAGTTTGTGAGAAATATTTCCTTCTGGACTTCCTCTGTAGTTCTGCAGCTCAGCATATCTGACCTAGTTTGTGCTAAATAAAAGGGTGAATTTAGGACAGACTGTCTCCTGATAGGAGGAATTTTGGAGACAAGAAAGTTGATATACCAGACCAAAACAAAATCCAAAGCACCATTTTTTAGAAGACCAGCTTCAAACAGATGCTTTCTTGCTAAACAGTAACAAAAGTTTGTAAGTATTTCAGTGTCGCATGAAGGAACTTCTAAGAATGCTTAAGCCTGCAAGGATATATGCACCTGCAAACTCCTCATGTCCACTTTCATTATCAACTCAGATGGAAAAAGTTTAGAAACATCACTGGATTTGCCATTATTGCCTCACAGATCCAGTTTCCTAGGTCCTAGTGTTAAGTGACCATTTGCAGTGCAAAGGATTATTAGAAATGGACCCATCAGCTTCCAATTAAGAACATGTCCATAATGAACTGCAGAATGAGGGAGGTTTGAAGAGACCTGCAGAGGTCATTGGGTCCAGCAGGGTTCAAGCTCTCTGGTTCAAGCAGGGCCATATGATGCAGCACTTGACCGCAGTGACATTGTGCTTTTGGAACCTGAGGGCTAAACTGCTTTCAGATATGTTATGGAGATAACTGTGTGGTTATAACAATCACATTGTCTGAGAGCTCATGGGACCAAGGGCTAAAACGTTTCTGGTTTGGCTGATGGGTTCTGGATGATCCCTCTGCAGTGTCTTACTGCTCATCAAGGCCGTGGGGGTTGCTTATAAATAAGGTTTTGGTGTCAGCCACTGTTGAGCTGCAGATAAACCAAAGCTGCAGGCCACACTCTCCCTCTTCTTGTCTCTAAAATGTTATCAGTTTCTGCATTAGGATATCATATTTCAGAAATGCATATGCTCATTGTTAGGGAGTAGCATGAAATAGCAAGTAATTTAGAAAGGCCACAAGCAGATCAAAATATGGGGAGGACATGACAGGACTAGAACCAGGACCTCAACGTAATAAAGACTAAGTGAAATTAAAGGCATTCAAATAATGAAGGTGTAGAAAGGGTGTGTGAAGCACTAGATCACAAACCCATGGTGAATGATTTTTAATCCCTAAAAATCTTTAAATAGAGGATGGATATTTTTTTGGCCAGGTGATGAGTGAGGAGAAATATGTTTTAGTCAGTGCCTTTTTACCCTGAAAAGTATTCAGTGGACATCTCAGTTTAAAAAATAAAGAAATAAGCATATGCATTAAGTATGTCTATAATTACATCTGATTTTGGCTTCAAAGCATTGTCATGATCAGCGTTATTTTCCTGAATTGAGTTATGTTTGTAGGTCAAACAAGTTGTCCCTGAAGTATTCCAGCATGGGATTTTAGTAGTTGTCATAAAAAGGGTCAGGCAGGGTTGTTGGTCATAGCAATTCCTGCTAAGCTCAAATTATAGTAATTGACACAGAATTTCTGGCACTTTGTAGTAATTAATCTGTAGCAGGGGAATAGCATTTGTTAAAGCAAAAATCAAGTGATCTAGAAAGGGAAAAGGAGTCTTTAAATTAATGAGCTTGTTTCACATTCATTTGCCACTTTTTACTGAGGATTCTGAGACCACTTTGGTAAATGTGATCCTTAAAACACAAACGTAGTGGGGAATAACAGGTTGGTAATAGCATCGAGGGAGCTGCATGAGAGAGAACTGGAAATAAATCTGAACACTTATTTTTGGGCAACATCACTGGACCTTTTTGACTTGAAGTTGCAAATATTAAGAGGAGAAAGATGGGAAAACAATAAACATTTTAGACACTAAACATTGTGTCAGCTCAGAGAAGGCCAAACCTGTGTAATTTCCCTCTGGAGACCTTGGCCATCCCACGGAGCAGTGGTAAAGTGAGGGGAAGGGATGGATTTGGGCACAGTTCTTTTGCCAGTGACAATATTCTCTTCTATATAAAACAATTGGGCATTGACTGACTAAAAAGCACAGGGCAGTGAGTTTCTAATTAGCCATTTAGGCTGTGTAGCTGGGCTGCAGTTGTGATGAATCCTCACCTCTCTGGTGCCAGGCTCCAGGTGGTCTTGGCAAAATGTGAATATCCATTCCTGGGTTAATGTTTTGGCTCCTGAGAACTGGTAACACAGGGAGGGCACTGCTGGTTATGCTTTGCCAGACTTTCATTTAGATTAAGGTGTCATTTCAGTAAGAAAATTTATTTGAGCCATACGAACCTGAATTTTTTTTAATCTTTTGTCTGGATGCCAACTGAAATCTGAGTAATTTGTGGAATCCTGTTTCCTGTATCCTTCACTCTGGTGAGTGTGAACACTTGAGTGTGGTAAAAGGGAGAAAAAGTAATAAATTATCTGAGAGGAGAAATTTTTATCTTTTGCTTTATGCAAGTAATTTTTGATCTGTGGTCCCGTGGACCTTCTGAGGTTTCTCTGTTGCTTTGAAGAGCCTCAGGAAAAGCAAATTTTCTCATTCCACAGAAGGTGAACCTCCTGTGCTTTCACTGGAACATTTTTTGGGGTCCATAAATCAAAAGACTGAAAAATCCTTTCTCCAAACACACTAAGTATGCAGTAATTTTCCACAAGAGGAGATCAGATTGCTTTGCTGCAATGCAAGCTAATTTCAGCACTGAATTCCCTGGTGTGTTTCCTGCGGGCTCCTCACGCCCCGGGAACCGCGCGGAGCAGAACCGCGCGCGGGGCTCCGGAGCAGAGTTTGCTCATTTTTACATCCACAGCCTGGAAAAACCAGAAAATAATATCTACTCTGGAAAAAGCAGAGTGCAGAACCTGCCTGGGCTCCAGGCAGAGCTGCACCTCGCTGGTGTGCAGGCCAGCAAGCTCAGAGCCTGCCAGGAGGGAGCATTTCAAGCTCTGGCAGGAATTACCCGATAATAAATTGAAGGGAGGCTTTGAAAAGTCTCCACAGAGGCAGGTGTTCAAACCAAAGCCTTTGCTCTGCTCTCACCTGAGTGATTGCTCACCCTGAAATCTGATCTGCAGAGGAACACGGGGCTGGGTTCTGTGCTGGTACAAAAACGTGTCTCCACTGCAGTGATGCCCATGTCTGAGGAGACACCAAGATCAAACACAGACAACGATTTCATCTTTATTTTTCTTTCTGCCTCTAAAAGAGAACAATTGCCTGTCTCTTGATAAGAAAACTCCATTTAAAATTAATTAATATTTAACTAATTCCACAAAGTGGCATGAAAACTGAGCAATCTACTGAATATATTAGACAGGATTTTTTGGAGAAGGGGGACATAAATGAAAAAAACCAAACAAACCAAAATAGTCACAACACAAAAATACCCTTAAAAAACAACCCAACCAAACAAAAATCAAATCAAACCAAAACACCATGTATGTGTAAAATATGTTTATTTTGCGATTTTTGAAGGCATACTACTACAGCCACTATGATTAAGTGCAAGAGAAATGATATTTTGACATCCTTTTCAGCTGTCTGCAGAACAGGGGAGGGTAAATGCAAGCTCACTTTGAGGGCTGAGCTGAAGTGTGCAGAGGTAATTGGGAAGGTTTCCCTTAGTACAATGACCTTTAGATTGTGATTTTTAAGGTCAGTGGTTCTGTAATTTGGGAGGTATTCTCAGTGTTCACTTGGCCAAAGCCATGGGCAGTGTCTTCTGCCTCTATTTTTTGCCAGTAACAAGATTTTAGGATTTTAACTAAGCTATTATTATATTCTTTGTGCATAGTGAATTACTTATTAATATTTATAGCAATCTCTGACAATTAGTAGGTGGCATTTTTGTTGTCTGTTGGCTTTAAACAATTTTCAGGTTTTTTTTCTTTAAAGTACACTGTTGCCTAGATCTTACTGCGTGTACTCTATTTTTCCTGCTCTATTGAGGGTCAATATTGTTTTCCACCCTGCAGTCAGGGAATTCTGTCACATCAAAAGGAGGCTAACTACTGGAACCAGTCAAAATTATTGTTGATTCACATTTCACGTGAAAGAATGACTCTCCTGACAAACACCTTTTGTTTCCTGGGCTTATAACAACCTCGAGGATATTCAGATTGCTACATTTCCTTTCTTTCACTCCATTTCTAGATATGAATGTGACAGAAAAAGTCATCACAAGGATGCTTTGCTCTTGTCCCTGCCATTCTTGTAGTTTTACTAAAATTCAGACATTGGAAGAGTAAAAAGAAAGAAAATTGAAATCAGAACTCTGCAAAAATTTCACCAAGCAGCACAACTTAATAACTCAGCGTGGGTTCAGTGGAGAATGTTTGTGCCCTTTAATTGCAGAAACATAGTTATCTTAATGCAGCCATTCTTCTAAATTAACTTTAAATTGCATTTGTATTAATGATGATCATTATGTATTAATGAGAAATCATTTGTTCCTTCAATATTTTCTAATTGTATCATGACTTCCGTAGCTGCCAAAATGTTATTGGTGACTACCAATTTGAAAAAACAAATAATCCTTTTTGATAAGAATGGATCACTTATTCAATATGACGGGAAGGATAAAAGAAGGAATAGATCTTGCTCATTTGCTTGGTTGTAATTAGAATCATTGCACATTGAGGTCTAAATGACTTGTGCCATGCCAGTCTTTATTTCACAAGACAGAGTCTGTTTCATGTTGTCTTGATCCATCACCCTCACACTGAGGGCCACGGCAGGAAAACAGCAGCAGAGACACGAGCCTCTGCTGTGGTGCTGTTAACTGCTTCTGAACAAAACTTTTATGGCACTGAAGACAAAAACATGCCAAGATGACTTAGCCTCAGAGCTATCTGGCTTCAACTCCAGACAAGCCTTTGCTGGTGTCATAAAAAACCTGGAGGAGGATTTGCAATGTGTCCAGGCTTTTCCTAAGTGATGCCACCTGAGCTGGAAATCTGGAGAATGGATGTTCAAAGCCAGCCAGTGTGGATGTGACCCAAAGGAAGCTAACCTTAAAACAAAGCTCCTGCTAGCTCCATTCAGCTTTGACTAAGATCCAGGAGGAGATTATGGAAGCTTCATTTTCAATTTCTTCTGAATGCAAAATCAGATCTGCTGGTCAAAATTTGGATTGGATTAGGAGAACAGAGGTGCTCCTCACTTACTGGTTAATTCTGTGACCTTTTACATTGCTGATCTTGAGATCATAATCTGAAATTATTTATTAAATGGTAGGAATATGTCCATGAAATTCTTGAAGGTAGTTGCTTTCAGAAGTCAGAAGGGTTATGAATTTATTTTTCCTTGCAGAGAAAAGCCCCTAGAAGGCTTGAGTGTATGATAAGTACATTGTGTGGGGTGGGGTCAGATCCTTGTCATTGGCCACAGCCTTGGATGGGACAGCAATTTAGCACTTACAGATAACATACAGTAACAAAATATCAGTAGGGGGGCTTGTACTTTTCTAAACAGCTTCATTTCCCAGATGCTTCAAACCTCTGCTGGAGTCCTCTGGAGACTAAATTTTGCAGGCAGGGCTTCAGCTCTTCTTTTCTCCTGGGAACAATTTCATCTTGCAAAAATGGGTTGCTTCAAGGGTTTTTTTTTCCGTTTTTCCAGATATATTAATTTTTTTTTTTTTTTTTTGTATCACTATTGAGCTTCTAAGACAGTTAGCTATGGTTGAGGTTTAAAACACGTTAGCTTTAAACATGTCCATTAACTGTACCTTGTGGTCTTGCACATCTCAGCCATTCACTGTGCTAAATAATATTGCCTATATCCAAACAACCCAAAATCCTGTTTTCTGGATGGGCATTGCCCTGCAGGCATCAGGAAAGCTTCACAATCCCTACCAGGTGTGCTCTGATTAAAATTGTTCCTTGAGGAGTTTTCTGGACTCTGTGCCCAAGCTATAATCAGATTGACTCCTGAAAGGGAAACAGGTGACTCCACTGATCCTGCTCCAGACCTATTTCTGATTTTCCCAGCATTGCCCAGGTCAGTCTGAGTGCTCTGGCACATACAGGAATCCAGATGGTCTCTGCAGACCCCCAGGTGTTGGATCAGGGGCTGCCCTGGACTGTCCCACTGTGCTTTATCTTCCATCCCACTGAGTGAAAGGTCAAGTGTTTTGATATGTAAAGAAATGGGGCAAACAAACTCAGCAAGGTCAGCAAAGTAAAAATTCAATGTATTTGTGGAAGAAGGACAACTCTCGTGCCTACTGGGAGAACCTGCTGCAAGCAGTCCTCTTGCCAGCCATGCTCAGTTTCTATCATAATTGTTATAAAAGGCTTGTGCCCCTCCCCACTGGTGAAAAGTGTTTTAACTTGACTCAAGGCTTTAACCCTCTTTTTTTACCTTTTTCTTTTGAAATTTTCTGAGCCCGTATGGCAGTTGCTTTTTCTGGTCTCAGCTATTAAAAATGTATCATTTTTATTGGTTGCGTGGCAACATATAATCCCTTTGTTCTGTTTTGTTTAAACAGATGCTGAGAACTCAGCCTGTCATAATAAGTAAAAGCACTACCCTCAGGCTTCCTTTAAAACTGAAAAAGAGGGGAGAGCACGGGGCTTGAATTAATGTTCCTTCCAAAAGTAAAACTTTGGGTCGTAGCAAGGAACAGACCTAAAATTCACTTTAAATATTTATGTTTCAAATGTGCCCTGGTGCCATAACCCAATTGACTTTGGCGGGTTAACTCATCCAGACCAGGCTGGGGACTGCCAAGTCAAAGGCCACGGCTCCTCTGACCAGAGCAGGGGAATTGTTCTGCAGAGAAGCAGTGAATTGAGACCAAAAATCTGTTGGAAAATTGAAGCACTTTTTCATTGACTTTAACAGGCTGTAAACTCACTGATGTTTAGTGAGCCTGTTGGAGAGCAAAAAAAAAAAAACCCTGTAAGTGGCACGAGAAGGCCACAGTTCTGATTTGATTTCTCTTGGATTGATATGGTTCTGTGGATGCTTGGGAAGTTTCCCCTGCATTCCTCCAGCTGCAGTTGAATAAGAAGCAGGCTGTAGGAGTTTCACAACATGAATGCTTCAGTGGCCAATATTACCTGCTGTAAAAGGATGAGAGTGTCACTCATTGTATCAGAGATTTTCCTGAAAAATGGGAGTGGAGTGCAGCCCTCAAGAAAAAAGTAGGAGACTTGCAGTGTATCTGTCTCAGAAGAGCTGTTACAAACATTTAAGAAGTTTATTTTGCTGCCTTTAAATGTTACCAGAGACAATAAACCCCAGCACTTTCTAAAAATAAAATGAACACTGACATGGTACAGCCAGGTGTCCAGGTTTTCTAAAAGAAGGTAAATGAACCTGTAGAAACTTATTTGAACTTTACTGCTGCCCTATATGATATGTAGACTTGAAAGCCTGTGAGGTGACTGTAATGTGTGTGTGTTAGTCACAGACCCAAATTAGACTAACCACCCTCCCAAGGGTTATTTTTAGGAGGACTGGATTGCTGGGATGTTAAATAAAATGTCTTCAATAAAAATTCCCCCCAGCAACTTCTATGGGACCACAGGATTTCACTGCTGGATTTGAGCTGGACCCTCAAAGAGGGAGGCTCTTTTCTAGTTTATTTAGAGAGCAACATTGTTAAGAAGTTTTGGTGAATGAGAAAAATCTCACCTCCTCCTCTGGGTTTACTCTCCACTCCAGAGATTTCTATGGCAAATGGAAGAAATAAACGGGTCATGAGAAGGCTGGCTCAGGTCAGGGACTCATTGGCAGGCATGACACAGCATGGCTGATTTTTTGGTTTTTTATCTAGTAAACAGCTCTTTAGGGAGGAGTGAGGTGTTCTGAGCAGTCTCTGCTCCTGAGAGACATGAAGGGAGAAGATAAGGATGGTTCTGGGTGTATTTTTGAAGCTGCACAGAGATCTGTGAACTCAGGCTTATTGGATAGACATCTGTACATTCCCTGGCTTAGATCTTGAGCCTTTTCAATGTGACATGAAAATATGGATGAGATGAGACAAGGGCTTCAAAAATGTGATATTTGTTTTTCAAATGCAGCTTTTACCAGTGAGCTGTTCAGACAAAGTCCGTGCAGTTCTAATACTTCTTAATGCTGGATCTAGTCTTAAACTTGTCTTTTTGCTTCTGTGTACTTGATCTATCATTGAGAAATGATGAAATCATGTCCATTTTCTTGTGAATAATAAGAAATCCCACTGTGACTATTTGTTAATACTGTTTGGATTGTGCCAGAGGAATAAAGCTTTCCTTTGTAACAGCCACTACCTGGGTGTTTTACTGGTACCCAGGTTTTGTTCTGTCAGACCCTGAGATGCTCTGCAATTAGCTGCCTTTTGATTATCTATTCTGTTGTCTAGAGCCACTGGTTAAGCTGCATTTTGAAATGAAATGTGAGTAGCAAATTTCACAGTGACTGTCCCAGCTGGTGTCAACACTGTGTGTGGAGAGAGGGAAAAGGCTCTGCCTTGAGGTGCTGCCCTTTCTGCTGGGGGAAGGTAACACAGCCCAGGAGTGGAGCTGGCATCCAGGAGTACAAATCTGGAATGATTTTGAGTAATTTTGAGTTTGCAGGGGCATAGGTGAGATCATTGTCTGACTAAAGTCAGATTTCACAGAGGGAAATCTGCTGTTCCCCTTCTGGTGGGAACAGAGAGGAGGACAGAAATGTGGTTTCTTTTTTTGCTCTGCTTTTCACCTCAGGCATCCTTAGCTGTTGTAAGTGGAAGTTCTGCTGGAGGGAAGCTCTATCAAATTCTTCAATGTGTAACTTTAAAAGAATACATTTATTGTCCATTCAATGTGCAACAGTTTGCCATAAGGAGATGGTTTATACATTGTCTTGACTCTTTGTATGCCCCCAATGTTATTACATTATCTAATTTACCAGGTTTTATTTTCTTTCTCTGTGCTGTGGCACTTCTAGTAAGTTGCTTTCTAATCCCTTTGTTACATAAGCCACATCTCTAAAGCTTCCCTAAACTCAGACTGGCTCAAACATCATCTGCATCTCCATTCCTCTGCCCACCAGCAGGGATTTGGGGGTCTCACTCTCTAACTGAATCCACCCTTGCACCTACCTGATGCTCTGGAAGAAATAATAAAGGAGCCCCCCCATGTCACAGTCATGAAATTGTCTGAAGAGATCAGGTAAATAAAAAAAAAAAAAGTTGATTTATTCTGATGTGGAGGCATTGTTCATTAAGTCACACATGGTAATGAACACTAAGCAAAGAATGCAGCCTGACATCAGCAATTATTTTATTGATGCCTCCGCACCTCAATCAAATGCAGCTCTGACAGGTGGTGTTTAGCAATGATGGGAAAATGGTAGCTTTGGGAGGAGGGGAAGTGGGGGTCTCCAGTGAATGATGGATTAATTCCATGAGAATCAGATTTTCTGGGTATGGTTTTAGTCACAAAACTGAGTTAACTCCACCTGGGTAGCTGCACGAGTTTATTGCAGAGGATGAGTTCTGAGCTGATGCAATCCCAGGTATTGATCAGATCCTCAGTGGGTCCCCTGCTCTATCATCATCACAGCAGCAGCTGCTCAGGCCACCAGGTTCTCCAGAACTCTTCAGCAGGAAAAGTGCTTATTTCAAAAACCACTCTTTGATGAGCAGACAGGAAAAGCTCAAATCCTCTATTCATGCATTTCTCCATCTTCAGCATGAAAGAATTCCCAAAAATCTCACTGGTAACTCAAGAAGGAAGCTGAGAAAGGCTAATAACTTTCTGACCTGGTCCCAGCTATTGACTGCTCACTCATCCTGGAAGTTCTCACAGCACTGGTTCATAAAGGCTTTTATTAGAGGGAGGAGTAGAAAGAGAGGGAGATGCTGTTCAAGGTATCCCACAAAACTGAGAACAGAAGGATGTTCTTTTGTGTGTTAGCCTGGTGCTTCCTCATGTGTCTCTGTTTATTTTTGAAAGCAGCAAGAGGCAACCCTTGCCAATCAGGCAGCTGGGTGCACCAGAAATATGTAAGTACTTTGTATCCAGCTGAATTAGAGAGGAAATATAAACTCTGTTTAGATGATGTGAAAACTATTTTGGTTTCATAACATATCTCTGATGGAGAATCAACAAAGGCCAAGAGCAAGGAGATGCAGATTTACATTTCTTTAAGGATGTCTAGAAAGTCTTTCCTGTGTAATGTAACAAAGAAACCATTTTCCAACAATTACCAAAACCTCTCAGGATGTTATTGCTGCTGTAACTGTGAACACTCACTCATTGATATCACTGTATTTTCTTCACACACAGGCAATATGTTTACTGGAAATATTTTCCTTTTCTGTGTTACTTTTGACCATTTGATACTTCAGTCTTTGGAGGGAGAGGATCACTTTACAGTTCCATTTTTTTCCTATTATAGCTAAATATTTCCTTCCATTGTCTTTCTTTTCTCTTTTTCTTTTTAACCCAGATGATAAAAGGAGAAATCTATGATCTTTCTGTACATTTTTGGCATTTCCTCTATGCTGACTTGCATTGCAACTAAGAACTTTGCCTTTTATGCATTTGTAATATATATGGTTTGTACCTGCTTCTTCTTCCCCATAAGCCAGCTTGGTTTTTTAGTAGTTACAGATTTCTTTGATTCAGACTGTGGTTTTTCTGGACATCCAGAAAAATGTTCTTAAGCTGTTCCCAATTATTGTAACATTTTTCTTATAAAATTCCTTCTCCCAACTGGTTTGGCTCTTCTGTTCCCTTTTCTCCTCTCCTAGCTTCATGAAATTGATCCTTTTAAAGCAGCCAGCCTGTATATTAGTAGTCTTGGCAAAAGTAAAAAGTTTTTTGTTTGCACTTGAAAAATGCAATCAAGTAAGGATCACTTCTTCTTTGGATAATACCTTTTTTGTGATCAATTTACTCCTTATCCCACAGATGAGCTCTAATACAGAACTATCTGTGTTGGATGCATCTTTTCTAGGTTAGAGATTTTGTCATCCATAGATTCTTAGCAAGGGCAATTTAACTCTGGCAGCACGAGTTCTCTCCTCATAAATCACAAATTCGAGCCATATTTTTCTCCTTTTTTCTTTATATATATTCTCATATTGATTTGTTCTGTGATTTGCTCTCTTTTTTGGGAAGAGCATCTTTCTAGTAATTGTAAAGGGGTTGACCTGACATGTTTTTACAATAAGTTCGTTTTTACTTTTAGCCCTGACTTCAAAACATAGACTTTACTACATTTGCATGAGGTTGTGCTAAACCATGCCCTGGCTTCTGTAGCCCTTGGGTCTTTCCCAAAACACCCCCCACTCCCTCCACCACCCCCAAACCAGGTATTGTTGACCTCCTGACTGCTGATACTCCCCAGAAATCAGACAAACCCACCCTGCAAAGGCATCTCTTCTATATGGGGGGATTTGGCCATCCCTGATGAATTCCTGTGCTGATCCTGAAACAATGAGCCTCTTGTTCTTTAGATACTTGCAGATTTTTAATTAAGTTGCTCTGAGAATGGAGAAATCTAACTCTGCCCAGGCTGAGTGTTTTCCCTGCTGGAGCAGTAGTCCTGCCTATCTGGAAGAAGCTGCTCACATCTGTGAGCACCTCTGGCCAACCCTTCATGATCAGATGCAGACTGGATCCTTCAGGATTCCTGCCTGGATCAAGATGCCTCACTAATCCGTGTCTATTCTCAAACACATTCCCCCACCCCCTCAATAATTTGTTTTCTCTGCTCTTTAAAACATATTTCTTGGCAGTTATTGACATCAACATACATAGAAACGTGAAGATTTGCAGCTGAAAAGAGAAACTTGAGGTCAAATCCTAGACTAGTATTATTGCTATGGTTATTTTTTAGTGTGTGTGTTAAAGTCATTCTTGCAATCACCCAGGAGACACACAATGCACTCCATGCATATCCCTGCCTTGGAGAATACAGAACCCACTTCAGAATTAAAATGCTTATTAAAAAAAGGGTAGTTTGCATTAAATTTCTAAAGGGATTTATGAGAAGCTGTAACAAACTGTCTAAAGAATATGGA
This sequence comes from Argya squamiceps, assembly GCA_037834095.1. Lineage (NCBI taxonomy): Eukaryota > Metazoa > Chordata > Aves > Passeriformes > Leiothrichidae > Argya > Argya squamiceps. Next base: position 9,922,018 of record JBBMKD010000040.1, read on the forward strand.
TTTGGCTGTGAAAGAAGGAAGACCTAGAATTGACATGAAGGCTTTTATTCTTAGAAATGGTCTTATGTAATGGAGATCTGTGGTATTAGCACACTTTTTTTTCTTTCCTCAGGAAATAATTAAGCACTCCCTTCTGATCATTTTATGGAATCAATACTCTTTCAGCAGCGTTAGCATTATTTGTCTTTGGGAAGTGCACTGTTATGGATGGTAATAATTTTTAAATAGCTGACATTAACTCTTTTCCCTTGGCAGAGAATGGCATGAATGAAGGGTGTGAGTTCCTGAGCACAGGCTGCCTCAGCTGGGTGTGAGAGGGACAGAGGTCCAGGTCCCTGCTCTTTGATTTTGATTCAGGCAGGCACTTGTTCTGATTCTTCCTCCAGAAGAGCAGGAGAGGTCAACCCTCAGGGTCTCCCAAGAGTAATTTTTAACCTGTACAGTCTGAGCTTGGGATCTGAAATGTTTTGGGAGCATTGGGTGGAACCTGAACAAAACTGGGCATGAATGTGGAGTGGAATGAACTGCTGGGAGCAAATACAAGTACATGGTGGATTGCAGCAGAGGAAACAGTGAGTTGGATCTCTGGAAACACGGGCAGGAATGGAGGAACAGAACAGTTCTTCCCTTGTCCTTTTCCTCCTCCAAATTCCACAGGCAGATACACAAGGGACAAATTAGTTTCTTCCCACAGCTGTTTGCTCAGCCAGCTTTCCTCAGGATGTACAGAAATCAGGTGGGGAGGGCTGGAGAAAGATGGGATGACTGTGGTGCCTGTGGGGGGAGATTTCTTTGAACCCCACCATTGCTCAGGAACAAAACCTGCTGCTGGATGTGCATGCAGATAACTGATGTGATCTGCTGAACAGTTACCATTTTGTTCTCCAGAACTAAGCCTTCTCTCTTCCTTATGGTGGTGAGCCAGAGCACTTTCAGGCTGCAGCTTGTCCACTTTCCACATATCCATCTCTTTTCACATATTCATCTCTAGGTGCAGAACCCACCACAGCAGTGGCTTCTGCCTCCCTCTGCTGCACCTGCAAGCAGTGAGATAAGGGCAGAGTTTTGTTGCCATTTCTACTGTCCTTAGCCTTTTGTGGGGTTTCATTCTCTTCAGAGCTTATTTAAAAAGACCCCCTAAAAGGGTAACACACATACACTGATAATTATCTCTGTGTTTTGTAATACTTGTAAATGAAACTTAAGCACCAGCCAGTTGTTGGAATGAATTCACTTGAGATGCAAGTTTCTTTGAATTTAAAGTTGGAATTGTAATAAAAATAAGTCTGAGTGCTTCCCTCTCAGCCATGTCTCCCATGCCCAGCACAAAGCCACTATGTCACTGGGATCTCAGATATTTTACCAAACTCTTTGAAAGATCAGAAAGTGTACTGGAAACCTGTGTTGTTCTGGCTTGTTTCCCTCCTCTGCACAGAGACTTCTTTTAGAGTCTGCTGAGAGCAGAAGGTCTTTAGCTCCCACGGTGTTGGAGTTCCCATTAATGATGAAATCTTTTTTGTGAAGCTCTCCATTGTGTGCGGGACATCCAAAGCTTCTCCTTGGGACATTGACTCTGTGTTGTGCCTGATGGGCTCCTGCTCACCTGTGCCAGGGCAGCTGCTGCAGCAGGGATCTGGGGAGGTGGATGGAGTGAGAAGCAATGAATTCCTCTCACTTTCACGTTTATGGGAGCTGAGCTGGGCAAGCAGACTGTGGCTATTTTCTGCTCTCATTATATGACATAAACCACACTTTTTGTGTGTCTGTGTGCATGTGACTGTGGAGAACAGCAGGACTTTTAGAGCTTGGCTTTGAACAAGAAGGAAATAGTAAGGTATGGAAAGGTATTTAAGTGCAGTAATAGAGACAAACCCAAGAAGGGAGAAATTCTGCCAGGAATACAACACTGAGCATGTTTAAGAGCTGGTGTGAAGGGGAGGGAAGCTGAGCTTCATGATGATATTTAAGCTGCTCACCTTTAGCTGTGTTGGAGATGTAGCAGGGATTCTGAGGCGATACTTAGACCAGCTGAAGGAGGAGTAGAATGGAAGGTTTTATGTCCATGAGAGACATATAAACTAGTGAGGCAGTTTGAGAAAAGGTTCTGCCTCTGTGTTTTGGGCTGTGCTGTTAGCCTGGCACTGGCTGCATGCCTCAGAGCCCCTGTGTGTGCTCAGCTACCCCAGGAGCAGCCCACGTGGGGATTTATGTGTCCGTGGAAGCTGCAGGGCTGAGCATGGCTGACTCTGTCTCCCACTGACCTGCTTCTTTTAGGATATATTGCTCTGCAAGTTCCCCAGACTGTGCCTCTGTGGCTTTTCCACACAGTGTGGACCAACCCTGGGTTTCTGGGCGTGCATTTGTTCCCTTCCAGTGAGCTGAAACATTCCCTCAGGCTCAGCACAAATACAATATTCTCACTTGCCAGAAATAAAGTGCTGGGGGATGTGATTTCCCTAATCCCCTCAAATGGCAATAAAATAAAATATTAGCAGTTCCTACCATCTCAGGAACCCTTTCTCAGTCAGAACAATCTCCACAGCAAGAAACAATTCCTCTGCTGGCTGCCACTGGATGCATTGCAGTGCTACAGGGTGCCCTGCCCACAGCAGCAATCCCTCCAGAGAGGAGATTTGTGCATTTTTGGTAACACACACAATGGAAGTGGTACTGCTCTTAGTGTGTTTAGATAGCAGGTTTTTGATTATCAATGAAACCTAAATGGCCTCCAAGCTAGCTCTGTAATTCCTCTGAGTCCCCTCAACAGACCTGGCTCTTAAGATGTGGCATGACTTGAAGGGAAGATCTGTGGTGCTTGTCAAGAAATTTATCAAATAGTTATTTATTATTATGACTCAGTATTATGAATACACAGTCACATAATCTTTCCATTAGCAAGACACTACAAATTTACCTCCCTGCTGAAAAAAAAACGCCTTCCAACTCAGAAACTGTGTTGGCAGAAAGAGAGAAAAAGGCTGTTAAGTGAATTAATGGCTTAATGATGATTGTTTATTATCTGCATTACACTAGTGTTTAAATTGAGACTGGATCTTTTATGTGTTCAGTGTTACACAAAGGCTGATTGCACAAGTGGCTTCCCCAAAGAGCTAAATGGAGAACAGATAAAAGACAGAAGAAAAATGGCTTTTCCTGGATCTGAGGAGTAGAGAAAGGAGCTGCCTTGCCTGGGGTTATGTAGCTACTCTGTGGCAGAGCTTGGATGTGAACCCAGATATATCAGTACGACTCTTTTCACACAAATTGATGTGGCATCTTGATTTTTGTCTAGTATTGCATTAACTACTTAGTGTCACCCTGGTGAAAGTGTCTGTGCTTCTCTGCCTAAAAAAGTAAAGGTTTTGTCTGTGTGTACACAGGTACAGAAAACTAATATTCATGTCTGAAAACATCTTTACTCTCTTATTCTTTGCATGTTTGCTAAGAAAACACGAGCAAATGTGAATCTGGTTAGCAATGCTTGTTAGATGTAAAACTACCCTGAGTCTTGAGCACTGGCCTGGAATTCAGGTATCCATGTGCCAGCCTGGCTCCTGCCAGATAGGCTTTGCTCTGGTGTTGTGCTGCAAGGTGGTTTTTGGTTTATTTTTTCCCTTTTTATCACATCTTTCAGCCTCACAGTGCTTATCAGCACCACCACCATCTCCCACAGTCAAACTAGGTCACCAAAATCCTTCAGTCTTGACCTCAGCCGAGCTGCAAAGAGCCTGGATATCTCCTATCTCGCTTGGTTCCTTGGAAACCACTTAACAGGGAGCCAGAAGGGCACGACAACACCCTGCTGTGATGGAGGGTGCCCCAAGCAGGCTCTGAGCTTGCTGCTAAAGCTGTGCTGGTAGCCCAGGGTCCTGCTGGGGGCACGCCTTGAGGCAGGCACAGGGGGGATGTGGGATAAAACTGAGGCAGGGTTTGGCCCCGAGGCAGCCCCTGGCAGTTTTGACACTTTCCTGGCAGGGAGTGAGGAGATGAGGCATTTGCACAAGGCTGGGTTTGCCCCAGTTTCCAGCACCCAGAAAAGAGCAACCTTCCCCCCACTGCTGCCTCCCCAGAGCCTCTGCTCCAACCACCTGCCAAAGACCAAAAAGTGAACAATTTCTTTGTTTTTTATTGTTGTTTCATTCATGGTGTCTGAGGCTTTCAGTTGGGTTGGGCAGTGAGAGGGAATGAAGAGATCCTTTCATTAAGTGTTTCCTGGTGTTTGCTGCCACTTTGGCTCTGCACAGTTGGCACAGCAGTGATATCTGCTCCACGGTGCTCTCAGGCTCCCTGGCTGGAACAGGCATTTCTCTGACACTCTAGGGCTTGTGTTTTTGTGTTTTTTTAAAAAGAACTGGCTCATTTCCCAAGGCAGAAGTTGCTTTTAAGAAGGAGCTTCCTGCCGTGTACAGTATTTATTTTTTAATTAGTTGAGCTAATGTGCAATTAATGTTTATAATGCAAACCTGTCTGGGGCCATCTATTCACTTAATCAGGATGCTTTTAATAGTTTAATTTTCTTTAGGATTTTTTCTTTGAGAACAAACCACTGTGGCTGTATAGCAGCATTTTTCCAAACCTTGCTGTATGCTTGGCTGTCCCTACAGCATCTTGTCCTCCAGAGACCAGCCTTGATGAACTTTTTGTTCTTTGCTGTCGAACAGGTTTGTAGTTCTTTCCCAGAAGAAAATGAACCAGCAACAAAGCATCTCACACTGACAGGAAAATTTTTAATCTGTTTGATGCTTGTTTTTATTCCCAGCCTAAAGGTAAAATTCTGTGGTAAATTTTAAACCTTGCTTCAGATTCTAACTGGTTGGAAATAGGATTTCCTGTGGTAAATATATTTGCACAGATACATAAAGGGTTTTTCTGTGCTTTTAGTCATGTGTTGCCTGCCCTGTGTCACCCCAGTATTTTGCAATATGTTGATGCAACAGTCTTAGACTAGAGACAATTGCACAAGCTTGGACAAAAACATATGAAACTGTTTTATCCTAGATACTGTTCAAGTGTAGACATTTAGAAATGCTAATGTCACATTCACTTTGTGTGACAGATGATCAGGGGCTGGAAAAACAGCAAAGAATTTGGAATGGCTGCTCCATCTTTTCTGTGTATGTGCAGTTGTACACACAGATCTGATTAAGGATGTGTTGAAATGACCAAAAATATGTTTTTCTGCAACAGATGCACCACGTGTGCATGTGGCAAGTGCAGCTGGAAAATGGAATCAAAGTGTGACGCTGACAAATTCAGAGGGGCTCAACTCCCAGGGGTCACTTTATGTTTGCCCTGACTGGCCAAGGTAACTCCTGTTTCAGCAGCACTGAGGGTGGAAAAGCAGCAGCTCCTTTCCTTGGTAGCAAATTGCTGACCTGGCAACACAGTACTAAACTGATCCATTGCCTTTTCCCAACCCACTGCTCAAAGCCAGGGCTGCTGGCAAAGCTTGGCAGGGGTTTGAGTCCATCAGTAACCCCAGGCAGGGCAGAAATGACCTTAAAAACTGTGCAGGTTTGTTTGTTCCTGTTTGTTGGGTTTTTTGAAGTAGCATCTGTCACCTACAGGTGGGAAAGGAAGTTGCTGCTGCCAGATGTGTGCAGGGCCTCAGCTGTGGCAGAGGCTGTGTGACCTGCCCTGGGATGCTGGTCTCCCTCAGCTCTCTCAGCTGCAAAGAGGGGAACTTGAAGGTGCAATTTTAGCTCAGACTCTTCCTTTGAGTCATCCTCTGAAGGGTCTGGCTTTTCTCTGAGTGTCTGGGGCACTGCTGGAGTACAGAGACTGTACTGATGCCTAAAGCTGTCTGCTGTGAACTGCAGGATTTCTACCTGAGCACAGTTATCCCTGCTTTAAAGATCAGGGAGACAGAAGTTGCATGGTGAAGGCAGACTCAGAATTCATGCTTTGTGACTCCAAGCTCAGTGTCCTGAAAATACTGAGGTGGGCCCTATCTGTTACAGAGGGCCTTTTTTATGTGCTTCTAATTAAAAACAGGCAGCAGCACCTCCCAGACATGGCACCTGTTGTTCTGTCCAGCTCTGTGCAGTGTCCAGGTGTGCTGGAGGAGTGTCTGCTTGTGGGAACAATACCAGGATCCTTCTGTCCCCAGCACACTGAAGTAAAATTAACAATGTGTGTTTAACTGCACATTCCTGGCAGCTGCCCTGAGCCATCCACCCCTGCAGCAGGATGGCTCCAGTAAACACTGCAATTACCTTGTGCTGCAAAGGTCCCTCTGCTGCCTTCATATCACCCTTCCAGCATTCTGCTCTCCACTGCTCCAAATTAGGCTTGGCAGGGGGATTAGAGGGAACCTGGTGTCGGGGATTTATATTATTTAAAATATAAATATTGTGCAAGAATGGGATTTGTAATGGAAGTTGGAGTTTTAATGTGTTTATACAGATAACACAATTTAAAATAATTAGTTCGTGAAGAGTGAGGTAACAAAAATTTAGGAGAATTAACATGTTTTATTTCTTAGTACTGCAGCCAAAAAGGGTGAACTTGTGTCTGCCAGTCTGTAGGAGTTGGGATGGTTAATATGGGATAGCAGTGTGACAGCAGTGTGCCTCACTCTGCTCTGGCTGCACAGGTCATGCTGTTTGTTTTCAGCAGGTCAGAGCTTTTAGAAGCACAAATAGTTGGGGAAAGCAGCATCTCCCACTGTGACTTGATGTGATGGCTCTCCTGTCTGGGTGTTGCCCTGGATTAGGTGGCCTGAGTTGTGGACTGAAAGTGGTGAGTGGGTAAAACCTTATTTAAAACCTGTTCTGTGAAGTAATTAAAGACCATCAAACTAATCTTAGTTCTTGAGAGTCCATCAGGAAAACTTGGTATTGTTACAACTGTTCTGGGACCTCCTACAAGTGCTACAGGGAGTGCACCCCTGGGCTGCTCATTTCCCAGGTGATTTGTAGCTCTTACCTTCTATTTTTGCTCACCTTCACATCCCTCTGATCTCTTCAGTGGCATTGGAATGTTTTTTTGACTACAATATCTTTTCTTGGCCAAAAGTCTGTTAATATTGGGGTTTAACTTGTATGAACTCGGTGTCCTCAGAAAAACCCATCAAATGAAGGGAAAACCCCCACAATATGCAGGATATTCACTCCCCTTCAGTGCAGGGAGTGAGCTAAATGGTTATTTGTCCCTTGATGCTCCCAGTTCTGTGATTCTAAACAAGCCTTTGAAAGCAGTGGCAGACACACATTGCACTGAGTGGGGAAACAGTGGAGGTGTTTGAGGATATAATCATAAAAAGGACAGAAAATCAGAAGAATACAGAGTAGCTGTAGCAGTCAGATGACAGATATTAGGGATTTGAAACTTCCAAGATGTATCATTTGGTAATATCCCTTTCTGTTTCAGACTTAATCCTGTTCAGTGCTGGGGTCCAGTGCTGTGTGAGTGAAAGGCAGGGAATCCTACTGTGCATTAATAAAACTCTTGTGTGGGGACCAAATTCCTCTTCACAAGCCCCCTCTTCTAGAGCTTTCTTAATGTATTGTAATCACATCCCCTCTGTCCTGTTCTTACTGGTGAGGAAATGAGAGAATAGGAAACCTTGCTGTGGTTGTGTGGGTCTGGGTGCACATAGCAGCACCTGAAGCATCGAGGAGCCTCCACCTGAGATTTTGGAGCTCTGGAGCATCACTGCTGGTTCACCTCTCTGTATGAAGGAGGTTATGGCTCATCATGAGATTGTGGTGCTGCCAAGAAGTGAGGGCAGGTGGATAAAATAGAGATCTGATTGTGCAGCAGTGAATCACGTCCATACTATCAGTTTCTGGGCTGTTAATTACAGTGAAGGGTTTCATGGTAGGAACTAAAGTAAAATCCATTATGATGTTGATCAGCATGGCAGTAATTACATCCTTCTCATTTGGTCTGTGGTGAAAAAAAGGGCTCAGTAAAAGCTGTGATTCTTTTCCTTCCGAAATAAGAACATTGCAAAATATTTACAACTATCATTGTCAACTCCTTAATGGAGGAGAATCAAGAAAGAGACAAAGACAACTGGATGGGTCAATTTGTAGGGCATTGAAATCAATACCCAATTATCAGACAGTGCTTTAAAAACACTGATAAAAAAAATTCAGAAGCAGTGACCTTAATGTGAAGTTAATTTACTCTTATTAATTTGAGGAACTTTTCTTCTGAATGCACACATTGAAACTCAGTTTTGGGCATTTATTTCAGGCATGACTTTGGGCTTTGTGAGTTTGCAGGGAAGGAAAAACCATTCATGTTGTGTTGCAAGACATGACAGCCCTTGGTGCAGAATTTATGTGCAATTCAGTGATAGACTGGACTTGTGCATTGGAGAGATATTGCAATAGATGGCTCCTCAAAATGATACAACCAGAGACAAGTCAAGTTCTATTTTGAGGAAAGACCAGAAAAAGTGTAGATGTGCAGGGCTCCTTTCAATATCTTTCTCTCCTGGTGTACATTCTTTCAGGAATGGCATCCAAAATGACTTAAAAGAACCTGCTGTGCCTCAGAAAGAAGTGGAAAAACCAAAGTATGACATATCCCAGTGAAGGCTGCAGAACACCAGAGAGGTGTTGCCAAGGCAGGGCAGGGAGGATGGAATGGCGAGAGACCAGCAGGGTCTGAAACATCATCAACAGCTCCATGGTGGGGAAAACACTTTGTGTTTCCTTCAAACAGTGCCTGTGGGATTGATGCACAAAGGTGCTGAAAATGGAGCAGTGTCTGACACCTGTGGCAGCTGCTCTGGTCACCTGGAATGCTGTGATGGGTTTGTAAAACTCCTGCACTGTGAGCGTCCAGGGATATCCCTGTGCAGAAGGTTTCCTGTGGATACTCCAGGGATGTGTCACATCTCTTTGAGGTGAAAGATGTGACCACAAATGCTCTTGTTTCCCAGCATTTCTAGGAATCTGTCAGTCAATCACTGTTTCATCCTTCCCAGCAGGAGTATCTGGGAATCTTTATGGGCTTTGATGTATCAAATGAATGGAGTAAAGTGAACTTCCAATGTGTGTTCTGTGGGGGATGCCAGGAAACAAAGGGAGGAAGGGAGAACAGTAATACAAAATAGGAGAATAAAATCTGTTCCATATGCCAAAGCAACAAGGAAAGAGCACAAACATTGCTGCCTGTGGGCACAGAGCAGAGTGTGCTGTGAGAGCCACCGTGAGCTGTGTGATACATCTGTGTCACAGCCACTCAGCTTGTGGTTTGTGCTCTCAGCACAAATGCACATTTCATTTCTGTTTGGGCTTTCTTCTAGTGCTGTTTCCTGATTTTCCAGGGAACAACTGTAGCGGGGGAAATACAGTGATAGCTCCCAGATTATCACTGCTTTAAAATTATCTCCAGATATCTGTCAGTTCCAAGTGATATATCTGAAATCAGTGTGGGCTGAAGGGCTGGGTACAAATCAGGGCCAAATCCTGAGCTGCTGTGGGGTGGAACAGCTGCCCTGAGATCAGAAATCTTCTGTTTCCTTATCTTGGGTTGTGACAGGAGTAGATACTTTGTACTGGTCAAATTTAGAAGCTATACAAATAAATTTTTTTTCTTTAAAAAATCTAATTAGCTTTTGACTAAATGCTTTAGGTTTTTTTGCACAATTTTACTTGCTCCAAAATTCCTTTTAGTGCTCAAATGAGTAATTTTTTTTGCAGGCTTTCGATGGTGTTTAATTAAAAAGACAAGGTTTGGAGCTTGAACTTGCTGATTAAATTAAATGTCGCTGTTTTAAACAGGTGTCATAATCACAATAAAAGCCAAAAATCATTAACCACTGAAACAAAGCTTATGTAAAAATACTTGGATTAAACAATGATGACTAGGGCCCTGTCTAACTTTAATGCCAGGAACATGTTTTCAAAGCAATCATGCTTTCCCACGGCATTACTGATGAGGAAGGATTAATCCTACAAAATATTACACCTTGTTTAGATTTCCATAGAGGCAAAATGCTTGTTTGCTGTGAGAGTTACTCATTTTTTGCTGGTAGCAGTGACACTAAATCACAGCTGTCAGACTGGAAAGGAACTCCCAGTTCTGACCTCTTGCTTTGACTCCTTTCTTCCAAATCGTGGCTCCAAATCTGTTGGGGACAGGGACAAGATTAACAGGGCACTGCAGCTCATCTCCCAGTAAAGAGTGGTGTTTGTGGCCCAGTTTTGGAGTAGAAAACCTGCAGACAAAACCATGGCAGTGCTCCATACTCGAGAGAGCTCTTTAGCTTGTTGGCATCCAGTGTGAGGAGCCAGAACTGTGAGGCTGATGGGACTGTTACCCTTTACCTGGGAGCAAACTGGAAATACAAACCAGGAGGGAGCCTTGCCAGCTTTTCACTGCCATTCCACTAAAGTTAAAGCAATTCGAGTTTGCAGCTCAGTTCGGGAGAAAGTCCCTCGTGCTGGGTGCTCACAACTTCAGCTGGCAGCACCTCTGAGGGGTGGCAGATCAGTAATTCTGTGTCGTGCAGGTGAATCAATGGAGCCCTTGCAGCATCTAATTAATTTGCAGTTGTTAGTGAAGAATCTACAAATGATCATTATTGGTAATGAAGGTATTGATCCAAAGTGTACAAACTATGCAAAAGAAAAAAAAAAAGAGTAAGATGTGAAGGCTCCACATCAGATCCTCCAGCAGCCACCTCCAGCACTTTAATGACCTCGGTGGGGCTTTGTTGAGTAACATCAGCTGAGAACACGGCGCATAAAATTTAATGTTCCTTGAACTGTTTTAGGATTCAGTAATAATGTAGCTTATGTACACACCTACGCTGAAATTTTCAAAGCTACCCAGGGGAACTAAATGCTAATTCTAATGGAAATGGGCACTCAAAGCCCTTAAATGGCCTTCCAGATCTCAGTGTGCAGCCATTCCTTGAACAGACCCATTGCCCAGCTCCTCGCTGCTTTTTATGTGTCTGTGGGATTTGCTTTCAACCAGAAATCAGCACCTTTTTCCTTCTTCTTTTAGAGAGTCTGAATTGTAATCCTCATGATACAAATTTTGGATGCTTAGCTGGCAAACCTGTAGATTGCGATGAGAGGGCAGTGTAATATAAATTTTCCAGTGTTCAGTTTTAACGTGACTCTGTAATTTAAAAGATAATTCAGGAAAGACACTTTGGGAAACTCGTTGCTGTTTGTGGTCCCACTGCTCTTTTTGACTGTTCAGAGTACATTCACCATGTGAGAAAGAGAATGATATAATTTAGTTTTTGCCATAAATTAATCTATAGCACAATTCCATTAAAACTAATGGAATTATATCAGGATTAGTTTTGGCTCACTTAAACATTTTAGACACTGGGAAAAACACATTATGTTTGTCATGAGGTAAAACAAGTCTGACACTACGTTCTCTGAATTCGTGCTTCATCCTTTATTAATGTTAGAGGGTAATGATGTGCTGTATTACTTTTCTAGCAGCTAAAATATTATTCTGTTTTAAGTGATTTTATTCAGCCCTTCAGGGACATTTGCTGCTGCCTGCAGTAAAATTGGATGAGATGTGCATATATAAGCATGTGCTTGCATATGTGTAAGCACACATTTGTAGTTGTGTGTGAACACACAAAACTCCAGGAAAGCTCTGCATATGGAGGGTTTTTTAATTGCTTTGAAGGTAGATGTAAGCTTTGGTGGTTTTCAAGCTGGTTCTATTTATTAAATAAGTCTTACAATTAAGAGCCAAATAATATCTAAACAAGTTAAATCTTACAATTCATCAAGAAAGATGAATTCTTAATGTTTAGGCACTTAGCTGTGCTGCTACTTTTTTGGATCTTGAGAGAATATTTATTAAAATGCAAATAGTGTAGCTTCAACACTGTTCCCTGATTAAATGGAAAAAGCATCACTTAGTACTCATTGAAGTCAAATGTAATCAAGATGGAATTGATTTTATATTCTGTTCGTGTAAACACTGCTTATTCTAGCTCTTAAAAATCCATAAAATAACAAAAATGCCAGGTTTATTTTTCAAATGGATACAAGGTAAAGAGAGAACTGCTTATATGCATTATGCATTTATAATGGAAATGATGCTAGCCTAAGGTAAGAGCAAGAGTGATACTCCTCCTCTACTACTATAAACTTATATTGAAACTATGGTTATATGATGAAATTTTCACAGCCTGAGTACAGTTCAGACTTTTCAGCATATTTACAGCTTGAATTGAGTTCTCCACCCATGTATTTCTTACCTGGGATTAGCTCTTCTTACTGGGAGGGTCCAGCTATCTTGAATTACCTTGCAGGTATTGTGTGGTGGGGACACAAACATTGATTGCAGCTTGAGCATCCCCTGTTGGCTTAGCCTTGTGTTCTGTACCCAGTTATGACTTGCAAATAACAGCACAGACCCAGAAAATACCTGGCTGCAGGTGTAACTCTGGCTGAGCTGTCACACTGCTCCATCCAGACATTGTCAGCTGTTATTGGGCACTGGAGTTCTGTGAGGAAACAAAGCCATTTGGAAAGTGCAGTTAAGTTTAGAGAGTTTTAGGCTCAGTAAAATGAGTTTGGGTTGTGCTCATGGAGAAGTGCAGCTCTAGGTTGGTCAGAGGTGCTGCCTTATAAATGATGAACCCTGGGCACCCATCAAAACCTCCCCAGTGTGACACCTGAACTGCCCTGCAGTCTGCAACCCACTGCTCAGGGAACTGGGGTGTGTAATTATGGGGACTTGCTCTTCCACATACCCTCTCAATGGCATGGGAAGATAAATCCTAGCTGGCCTTTCTGTCTGAGAAAGTGGGGGCTTTTTTGTTAGTGTGGGGGGTTTTTGGTTTTTTTTGGTATGTTCTTTGGTTTTTTGTTTGTTGGTTTGGTTTGGGTTTTTTTTGTGTTTCTCTGTGTAGGCACAGTGGTGCAAGTCCAAAGGAAATCTTACATTGTGCACCAAAACCTCAGTCACTAGACATTTCTGTCTCTGCATCTCCAGCTTAGGCTTTTAGGAGTCACTTTGTTTGAAGAAAAAACAGTATTGTGCTTGCTAAGCAATGTGGGTGTTTTGCTTACGAAGATGTAACTGCTGAAATCTCCCTTAAGTCATAATATCTGATGAGCATGTGAATGGAAGATAAAAGCTCCTATTGACATTGTGTTAATGCAAATCCAGGGGAATGTTTCTGAAGTTCTGAGCTCTCTGAAGTGTGAGCTGGGGCTTGTGAAGTTTGCTGTGTCATGAGCAATATTTCCACTCCCTTAAGTGCTGAGGAGGAAGGGTGGTGGGAGAACACAGGTGATGGTTTGTGTGTTCCCAGCTGACTATTCCATCACTATTCCATCCACCCATGTGGACACTGCAGAGGGTGAGAACAGATGGGAAAATCTCCTCAGCTGCTGTAGGTGGCTGCCCTGAAGCCCATCTTTTGAGAGAATCACCTCCCAATAGCTCAATTTGTGGGCAGAACATGCAATGAGCTGTACCTCCCTCCCTGCTTTTTTTCCTCCTAAATTTCACACTTTTTTCATATTGATCTAAGGACAGCAATTGAGCTTTTCAAGTTGCTGCCTGGGGTTTTTCTAAGCTACAGTTTAGGTCATGTAAAATACCAACATTAGTATTAATGCTATGATGGTCTTTTAGTAGCTAAAATTAGATTATCCAGGAAGAAAATCATATTTTGAATTACTGTGAATTCTTGTGGGTTTATGTATTTAGTGTTTTTCCCTAGACGACAGCTCCTAATAACAACCATTATGCACATTTTGCAGACATTACACTGAATGATTTCGACTTTAGGAAATTTCTTTTTTAGAAGCCAGTCTTTAAAAAGAGAGTTAGAGTGTTGGACCATTTTTAGCATAAATGGTAAAGTGCAAATGAAAATTAATTCAGTTTGCAAAATGTGTTTCAGAATGTGTTTGAGCAAGCAAAAATCAACAAATCAAAGGTCAGTCTTGGAAAGTGCAGAAATGGGGAGTGAGTGCCTTGGAGCACATCTAATTAAATCCCTGTGGAGGAAATCATGGTGAATTTAAAGACCAGAGTCATTGCATCTAGGCCAGGCCTGCACATCCATTATCAAGATGACTTTGATGGTCTTATTGAAAAAGACTATAGCAAAAGGTAAGGTAGCATATTTGGCAGTAGCAAGATGTAATAAATTCATAATATCTAATATTAATAACCTGTTTCGCTCCACATTATGTACACTTCCATTTAACATGGCATCCTATTTCCAAAGATAATGCTTCTGCATCGTAAGTGTTGTAAAAAAAATGTCATTATAAAAGAAGTGTCATTAGAAAGGAAGGTGGGATCTCAGAGAATCTAATTAATTTCAGTTTTTACATGTCTGCTATTTCCTAAGGGAGCATTTGGACCATGAACAGGTCTTCTGAAACCTCTTCTCCTCTAAGGAGGTCACCAAGTTAATTGTTCTCAAATATTTCTGAAATGATGCCCCTTTTTTTCAGGCTGGAAACCTCCATCTTAATCCTTGTTTGGATTAGTCAGTATTTGACTTGTGCTGTCTCCTTATCTGAACAGGTTAAACATTGTATAAATTTTTAAAATACAACCCCCTTAAAAAAAAAAAAGAAAGAGTAAACCAAGAAAACAATCTTTTTTTTTGTTCATCCTTGAATTTTGAGCTTGAAACCTTGGGGAATGAAAAAAGTCCAGATGGTTTTGATAATTTGGGTTAGGGTTTCTTTTGTTTTAAATCTCTGACAAGAACCTGTCACCACCTTGTGTTTTTGGTGCTCTTTTTGTAAACAGTAGCACAGGTAACCTAAAATCCATGAAAAGACTGAAAACAGAAGAACATTAGTTGTTTCACAGACTGAACAGAGAAAGATATGATGCAATCATTCCAGAGGCAGAGAGGAAATGTGATTTTCATGCCATTTTATGATTTATATTTTCTGAGCTGTGCTACAAAGGGCAGCAAAGAAAAGAAAGTGAAATATCCTTTGGTGATACCTCAGTAAAAGCACAGATTATGGAGGAGTTGTAGCTGAAGACTGCAAAGCCCTTCTGAGCCTGGGTGTGCAAAGGAGGAGCTGATGCTCCCTCCAGCCCGGCTCTGACCAAGGCTCTGTGCTGCAGTCAGGTCTGTGCATGCTGGGGGACACCTCTGTCCTGGAGAGAATTTCAAGGTTCAGGAACATGACTGTGGTGAACTGGAAGCCCTCAGGGGTTCACCTGTATTTCTGTATTTATTGTCTGCTGGCCCAGGCAGACTGAACACTGTGCATTGGAGTTCAGCATGAAAAGGGTTTTAGTGAGACTTGTGATTCCTTAGAAACACTTTGTGCATGTGTTGGACCAGTGAACTTATTCTGGGACTTGAAAAAACTTCAAGGCTGAAAAAACCCACAAGATTTCAGACTCCTTTGACTTGGTCCTGTGTTTCTTCTTCTTGCACTTGTAAATTTTTGCACTCCTCCTCCTCCTCCTAACTCAAGTCAACGAGGTATCTTTGATTTTGCTGTATATTGTAAGTTGTTGAATGCAGCTGTAAAATTTAGCAAGCAGAACTCTGCCATTTCTTGTAGCTGCAGTGCAATATGATTGAAGAAATCTATTTAAAAGGTGCCACATTCAATTTTGTTGGGCTTTTAGAATAAGTGTTTGTACCACAACTTCTGTGGACTCCACAAATGTTTTGTTCAAATGAACTTTTCCAAAATTATGGAAGTTTTGCTTGTAGAATTAATTTCAGTAGAGGGTGTCTAAGTCCATTCAGTCTTATGGAACTTGTGACTAGTTTAATGAGAGTTAAATGTAAGCTGAATTGGAGCATTAAGGCTATTTCTGCAGTGATGTGTCTAAGATCAGAAGTTTGAAGGAAGAGAAACATGTTTTTAGTGGAACTTTGGAAGTCTCATGTTCACAAATTTAACAGGATTTTCTATTGTTGCCTGTTTCGCATAGGATATTCCTCAGATCTGGGCAAGGAGCTTTAAAATGTGAATTCCCTGATCCACTGAGGTAGATGCCAAGAGGGAATTTTTACTGTCCAGACTGACTTCACCAGCAAAATTCAGATCTACAGGGATAAAATCCTCATATATGTTTTCAATAATTTTGATTTTCACTCTTAGTATACTCAGGGTCACTGACAGACAGAATCAAGATTAAACTCTTACTCAAGTCATATTTTCCATGATCTTCCAACTGTATTTTTTTTTTAGACTTAGCAGTTTTTAATTCTGAAAAGTTTTGCCTCAGGCAGGGGGCAAAATTTCCACCCTCACATTGATCCTGACTGTTCTGTGCTGGCATCCTTCCAGGCTGCTCTGCATCTCTGCCAAGGTGTGATGCTGCAAGCTGGACACAGGACTGTCCCTGAAGCTGTGTGGAGTGAGTGACTTCATGTCTCACAAGCCCTGCTCAAATGTCTCCTTATGATGCTCACTGAGAGCTGCAGAAATTTTATTCCACCTAATCCCTTGAACACAGCCTAACCAACACATTAAAAACCAAACTCATTCCCTAACTTGGTTGCTCAACCTTTTTCATTGAAAAGCTATCAGATATTTTTTCCCTTCTTTCTGCTCTTGGAGGAAAAAAACAATTTGAACCATCCCAGCTCTCTGTTGTTGTTGTAAGTGGAGGTCTCACATTTGTTTTGTTGCTAGGGAGTGTGTGCAGCTTTTGTTGCTTTTAAATTATAGCTGCTAGCACTTATCTTCTCCTCCAGCAAAACGTTTTTATAGCAAGTTCTTTGAAAGCAGTGCAGTCATTTGTACTTAAGACAGAATTATGGCAGCAGCAAACAGTTATAGGGAGGAATACAGCCTGATGCTGCTTCTACACGCGGGCAACTCTGCTTACATTGGTTATTCAGTTTTATAAGAATAGTTTTCTTAACTTTCTGGAGGAGTGGAAGAATAGGTTTTTGCTAGTGCTGGTGAAACCAGAGAATTTCTCTTTGCCAAATACACTTTCTTTTAAATGTTGAAGTGTTTTTTAAAGACAGTTACCTCAATAATCCACTGAGGTGAGGATGTAAGGAGTTAAAGAAATTTTGGGGAAATTGTTTTACTGCCGTCTTGATCTGGGATGAGAAAGAGGCTTGAATTTTCCATATTCCTTCATAACACCTGAAACATTGTTGGATCCTCTTTCCAAATGGAAAGGCATCTTTATTCAGAAAGTGGACATTTTGCCCCCTTTTTTTTGTTTGTTTTGTTGGTTTTTGTTTGTTTGTTTGTTTACTATTTTTTGTGGCAATATTTTAATATGGATTCATTTTTGCTCCCATGCTAAGTAGAAAACATTTGGAAAGTATTCTCCACTTTTTGTTGTGGTTACATTGAAAGTTCTTACAAAATGGAATTGTTGTCGTCTGGTTAACTGTAATTTGCTGGAATTCAGAAATTACACCAGGCAATTGCACATCCCTGTTTCTGTTTCATGCAGATCTTGTTTCATATTCTAGCAACATGTGTTTTATTCTTGTTTGTAATCAAGACAAGAATGGGTTGAATGGGAAGAGAGATTTTTGTTCAAAATTCCAAATGTCTGGTTATTCACCAGGTAGAGAAGTTGGTGCTAAAAATTTCCCTAGTGAGGAATAGACTCATTCTCAACTCTTCCTCCCTGTTAATGCCTAAAGATTCTGAGGACACAGTGAATATACCCAGCCTCACCCTGACGAAGAAGAGTTTTGTGACAAAACAGCCCATGCGTGTGTGTAAAATGAAAGGTTTATTTTGTGGGATTTATATTATTTTCAGCCTTTTTTTAAATTCTGAAATGCCAGTCACTGACTTTGTCAAAGCTGAAGAACTTAATGTTCTTTTCGTAGAACCATTCCATCAGTGTTTGCTTCAAATATTTAACCCATGTGGTGTAAATCAAGAGACAATGTAGGATTCTTTCTGTTCTCTCTCCAAATTATAACAAAACCAAGATAGCCTCTCCTCCTATTTAGCCTTAAAGATAGACTGATGTAAAAATAGACTGATGTCTGTATGTGTTTTGGGCTTGGTTTTTTGTTGGACTTTTTCTTTTTCCCCGAACCATCATGACTTTATGAAGGGACTTTAGAAAAACAGTCTCCCTCTATTGACCTGGTCCACTTGGATGTGCATTGCAGAGGCATATATCTCTATTCAAATTTACCTCATTCAGATCTAAATAGTGATGGTCATGATGTAATTTTGGAACTGGCACCTTAAGGGGGTGAAGGTGAGTATTCTCTATGTGTTTCTACGTTTTGAAAGGACTTAAAAAGAAAACAGAGCAAAGAAATCCCTCTGAAGTGGAGGTGTGGGAGGTGGGCTGGGTTTTCTGGAAGAAGGAGCAGTTCTGTGGCCAGTGGAATTATCTGTAACAGAGTAAAAACAGACTGCAGGTAGTCCATGTATCTGCTATGCATTTTTCTTCTTTACTTACATCCTTAGGGACATGTAGAAAGTTCTTCATATAAATTAACTCACATGCCAGAGGACAAAAAAAAGCAGGGAGGACTTGGGCAGTCTGACATGTGATCAGGAAAATTAATCACATCATCATCTTTCTGCTTTAATGGCTGCTGATGGCACTGACATGGCACTGGAAGGAATTGCTCCATCCCCCTAAATCCAGAGCTAAAAATTCCCTTGTGCTGCTCTGTCCCCCAGCCAGGCCATGGGTGCACCCACCCAGAGCTGCTGCAGCATCTGCTCTCATTGCAGGGAATTGGCTTTGCTGCAGCTCTGCCCCTTCCCACCAGGCCAGGACCTCTGGTGATAAAAACAGCCTGAGACTGCAGCCAGTAAATTCAGGGATTGCTGTGGGGAAATGTTTCCAGAGTTACACTTCATTGTGAAAAGTGCAATTCTGGCTCCAGCAGATCACATGGATAAAACTTTTTGTCATTTTATGTGTAGCTCCTGCTGTAATATGAGATTGGAAAATGAAACCAGCTTGAAGCCAGTGTGCAGTTCTCCGAATATTCAGGAAGTAAAATAAGCTTTCTAATTAAAGGTGTTTGTAGCTGCAGAAACTTTGGATATCAGTTCTTCTCTTTGAAATAAACTTTTCACTATTAAGTGTAGTTTATTCTGAATATCTCTGGCTGTGTTTTTCCTCTGTGCTGCTTAGAATTTACAGTAAGTCAGGTCAGATCATCTGGATTCTCCACAGCACATTCGTAGTTGATCCCCATTACCTCCACAGCATTCCTATATCAGTTGCAAGTCTTCCTCTATATTTTTTTCCTCATTTCCAGAGCTGCAAGATGCTCTGGAGGAGAATGTGAACTTCCAGAGAAACTTGAGTTCTCCAGAACAGCAATGCTGAAAAAATATTTTAATTTTCATGCTGAAATGCTTATTTTTAGCCTCTACTTGGTAAAAATATATTTGGGGGTATCTTAGTTCTAGAGATACTGAAATACCAGTTTTTATCTATTTTTAAGGATCTTTGAAATCTCTGTAGGGCATTCAGCACATGCAGTGTGTTACCTACAGCCATTGCTTTTCCCAGGGCTTCTCCATGCAGCACAGTGACTGCTTGGCTGATGTTTCTACTTATTGCTTCAATTCTGTTCCATATTATACAATATTTGCGGGTCCCTGTGTTAAACTAGAGCTGCTGTTACATGTTCTGAACATATTTTCTTTTTTGTGGCACTCACTGTGTTCCTCTGCCTGAGAACGCAGGAGGAGCTTTTGCAACAAGAAGTGACCCTGGGAGAGAAAACTGCTAATGTGAGGATTAAACTCTCATGTAAGTGGAAGTAAATATTTGGCTAGACAAAGGAGCACAAAGCATTCCTCATCTCACCTGATTTTCAGGTGTATGGAGGCTGCTAAAGGTGGGGATCAGGAAGAGTGGACTTGAAGTCTCTAAAGCAGATGTCTCCTCAGATGTTTCCAGGTGGGGAAGAGGGAGGAAAATGCTTCAAATGCTTTGCTTTTCTCCCTTTGGTGTGGGAATGGATTTAAGGGAATGTGCAGAGCCTTTACTCCTCTCTGTCTGTGAACAGTATGGGTGTCCCAGCCTGCAGAGGGAACCAGTGGATGAGCCAGCAGAGCTCCCACCACAACAGTAAATACAGGGTCAGGGGAGGGTGAAATTTGGCATTTGGCCCTTTGCTGCCTCCAGGACAGTTCCTGGGGCACCTTAAGGCAGCAAAAGGAGTTCAGGTGAAGTCACACACTAATCCCTGAGCTGTCTCACCCTCTGGAACAGGTAGCAGAGGACTTTGCCTGTGGCTGAGGTGTGAGCCTGCAGCATCACTCATCGATGGGGACGTGCAGGCTGGTTGAAGTGGACTGATATTGTCATCTTATGTCATCATCATCACACCTTCTGGCATCTCAATTACTGCTCTAAAATAATGAAAGGAGTTGTCAGGTCAGGTTGGTTGGATGAATTACCCAGCTCACTTACTCCTATCTAAAATAATCTGTATCACTTACTGAGCATCAGCACGTTGCTTACTTGAAAAATTGCACCTTAACACTAGTTTCTCTGAGACATAAACAGCCATTAAAGAATTCTTTGGGGGTATAGGCACATACCAGAAAAAATGTCAAACTATTCCTTTAGAAAATATTTTAACATTGGAAAAATATTTAGGAAAAAGCAGAGATTTAAAAAAACCTACTATGAAGAAAATAAACCTGCTCACAAAATAAGAATTTTAATATGAGTAAGCATTCTGATTTCTAAATTTGCCTTTATTAATAAAAGTGATTGACTATGCAGTTCCAAAAACATGCAGTAAAGGTTCTGCACCAGGGAATCCCATAGCAGTAATACCATTATAGTTCATTTTCACACTTTATTGTGTCAGTAACTATTTAAACCTCTCACAATAATGCTAAGCTTTATATGGACAGGTAAGAAGACAGGTCTGCCAAGCAGATATTCAGAATAGTGCAAGAACTGTTCACATAAGGTCATTTGTAAGGTGAGGAACTAGGAGAAAAAATAAAAAAAGTAAATTGAGGAATTAAAAAAAAGACAGAACAGGTGGAGAAATAACAGATGATAATTTACTATATTACGTGGATGTTTAATTTACATTTACATTTACAATTTCATTTTTAGGTATGCAAATGAGTAGGAGCACCACTTTGGATTGGTGCTATACCAATCATATCCCTCAGTGTTATACTGATATAACACCTATAGAACTCTTTTCACCTCCAGCTGCAGCAAGAGTTGCCTGCAGATTGGTGCTGCAGAGAGATGTGTGAAGTTAAATATTAGAGTTAGATGGAATTTTTTTATTCATAATGGAGAAAGCAAAGAAAACTGATTTTTTTTCTTCAAAACCCATATTTTAGAAAGAAAACCTACAGAGATATTTAGATTAAAAAGTATTTCCATCTGGATTACTGCTGAACTCTTAATTAAAAATAGTATAATATTAAAGTATTTCTTTATAAACAAAAAATGTTTCTGAAAGGAAAAAATCATTTTTTCAAAGACTTCTCACTAAATAAGAATTTCACCATAATTTATACTTTCCTAATAATGATGCTGATGATAATGTGAGATGTAACAATGGGCTGACATTTATTGATAAAGAAATGCTCCCCTAGAAGCTGGCTGTTCTTCTGTGGTCCAGGGCATTTTTATTTTTCCCTGCTTCAGAGATAACAGAGTTCAAACTGCACAAGCAGTGTGTGAGGGCTGGAGGATGGATTTAATCCCAACTTCCTCTCTAATAGGATGGAAGATGGATGTGTGGAAACCAGCAGCCCCTTCCCTGCTGAGCCATGTGGTTTCTGTGCTAGAGCAGAGTGTTGGTTCAGTGACCCCACCTTCTCTTTTCCCTCACTTGGAGCTCTAATGTAATTTAAAAAATCAAACCAAACTTCTTTTAATTTTTTTTTATTTTTGCCCATATATTGTAATCAATTACTTGAATTTCCCCACTGCCTCTGGCAAGCTGGCCTGCCTTGTGTATTCACATTTTTGCTTCCATATGATGCCCCATCTGAAAAATTCCTGGGATGATTTTCCACTGCATCCACCTTGTTGCTGTTTGGAAAAATAATAGTTGTTTAATTCAAATCTTGGCTGGCTGCACTGACACAAGAGGCACAAACCCTGCCTGGGGATGATGTGGTTTATCTTAGTTACCAACTCACACAAACTCAACAGCTGCTGATTATGGCTTTTCTGTTTGGGATTTGTGCTGTCATTGCTGAGGATCAAATATGCCCAGGTTCTAGTCAGGGGTATATAATCCAACACACAGAATAACTCAGCTTGGCTTTGGGGAGAGAGGAATTCTTAATGCAATCTAACAATGTAGGACTTTTCTATTTCCAATTAGTGTTTTTCTACAATAAAATTATCCTTGTCTGCAGTCATAGTTAGGAGGAACTCAAATTAGAAGGGATGAATCCTGAATATCAATAATGTTCTGAACTCTGTGGGATGCCTAGAAAATGAAAACCAGAGTAGATTATTATTGGTCAAAGCGTGGATGAGAGAGAAGCAATAACTTCCAAGAGCAAATGTAACCAGATAAAATCATACTTAAAATGAATCAAGGTCAGTTGTTGACTGAAACATTTTAGCATAGATAAATGAAGAATAATTGTGACTTTATGTGACTTTATTGCATGAGTCCTTAGACCATTTAAATAACTGAAGTAAAAGGGGCTAAGAGTCAACAAGGCAAGTTGGCATTTCATAATCTTAAGTGATATAAAATAGAAAATAGAAACCCAGAAGGTAGGTTTTTATCTCCAGAATAATGAGAATGTTTTTTGTTCGCAGAGATTACCTCTTTGCTGGCCTTTGTGAAATACAAAAATGTAAAATGTCAAAAGGTAACTAATTTGACAAAGCAGAAGGAAAACTCGTGTGTCAGGGACATCTCATGTGAGGGAGATGAGCAGGAATGTGTGAAATGAGGAAAGCTGCTTGAAACATGATTTTACATACAGACACTCAAGAAACCAGTGTCAGTAACTACCCCAGCCTTGTTTCCATTTTCAGACCTGGATGCTGATTCTTTGTGACACAGTTGTCCTCAGTAAAATTCAAAGCAGGGAGAAAGGGGCTTGCCCCAAGGACACCCACAAGCCATGCCAAAAGCAGAATTCAGCCCCTCCAAGCCTGTTTCTGGACACCCCCACCAGCACGAAGGGGCTGTTTAAAGCACTGCTGAGGGAGAGGTTTGCTCACACACTGAGGCTTCAGGGTGGTTTTTCTGAGTAGCAGCAATAAAGAGCTGCAGGGATTGTGGACCTTGGAGATGCTTGTGGGCATTTCACTGCTAATGGGGTGGCACAAGCACAACAAGCTTAGGAAAGCTCTGCTCATCCTGGGCTGGGTCTGAGGAGGGGAATCAGGGTGATTCCTCCCTGAACTGCAAGGCCACAAAACAAGGACGATCAGTGTCCTGCTGTTCCCACTCTGATTGGCAGCATTATCCAGTGAAACATGAAAACATCCAGTAATAGTCCCAGTTTTTCCTCTCTGGCTGGGTGCAATGACAATTGTATGCTAGATTGTGGGGAAAAAAGTATAGATTAGTGCTTCAAAATGAGCATAACGTTTGGCTGCACTGGTTGACAACCTTCCAAAGTGTTTTACCAATATTTCTTACTCAGTGTCAACACAGGCATGAGACAAAGATGCTCAGTGTGTACATTTCACAGCGGGATGCACACAGACTTGAGAGGGATGGCTCTGGTAGCTGCCTCTGGTAGATTCACACTGAGGTTTGCTTTGTTGTATATTCATGACTGTTCCAATTATTGGTCTGATCGAGGTATATCTAAATATATATCTAAATATATATATATAAAATACATTATATATAAAAATATAGAAAATATATCTAAATATATATTTATACAAATATATATAAAATATCTAATACATATATTTATACACATAAACGTATATAAATATATAATATATAAAAGATATATAATATATATAAATATATACTATATAAAAATATAAAAAATATAAAATATCTATCTATATATTTATATATATTTTTAAAAAATCTAAAATAAATAACTAAATAAATAAATAAATAGATATATTTAGACACAAACAAAGCCTACCTCCCATTAGCACACGGCCAAGGCTGTTTTGTGTAAATCCAGCTGATCTGTGAATGAAGCCAAGGCACAGCAATATGCCCTGACATGGCAGAGCACTGGCTGCACACTTTCCCTGGGCATCTCTAGTGTGAGAGGAGAGAAAACCTTGTGTAGGGAATTAAGAACATGTCTGGAGACAAGAGGTGGCTCACTGGGAGCACAGCTGAAGTTGTGGCCTGATCTTGCCTGTCAGCACCTATAGGATGAGTCTGGGAAAAGTGTCAGCAAAATTAATTTGGGCAGCCATATGTGTCCTGTCCCATAGTAGCAGGATGCCTCCAACCCTGGAATCCATGCTGAACATTTCAGCTGGTGCAGGAGGCAGCTCTCTGCTGCAGTTAAATTGATAGAAGTGCTGCTTTCAGACATTTTCTGGGGAAAACCTGATTTCTCAAGCAGTAGCTCGATCCAAAAAACTTTGTCAATTAGCCTCATAATCTTATTTTTATCTCCAAATATGAAGAGCACACACGTGTGTCTGGCTGCCTGACAGCTGCAGACCACTAGGGAAAATCAGAAGACAAAAAACAGAGCTGGGGTTTTTGTTTGTCTGAGAAGATGAGAATAATTTATATGTACAAGCTATTTATAGAAAGTTTGTAGCAAGCTAATTAATTGTTTATAGGGAGAAATTTAAGGCGCATAACCTGAGATATGACATTCCATGTGATAATTATAATTAGAGATGAGCTGGATTCAAAAATCAGGATGTGAACAGAGATACATTTTGGGAAAGTTTTGAATCTGATCCAGATCTCAACTGTGCAGTTTTCTGTAGCCATTAGGGGAGGCCAGAATGAAACCCTGGGTTGGAATTTGGCCTTTTGTGTTTTGGTAAAGTGCAAAGCTGGATCCCGTTTGTGTGATGAGGACCAGCTCCTAATTAGCATCTGGCATACATGGGGAACAGAATTAAATGGGGTGGCTGTGCCTTTATTGGTACATATTTGTTTGGCCATTTTGGGGGCATTTATTTTAATTTTTTGGCTTTTGTTAAAGTAACTTAGAAGAGCCCACTGAGTTACACATTAGGATCTTGGAAAGCTGTCATGGACCTGTTTTCCCACAAATGTGGGGTTGTTTTCAGCTTGCTGTGGGTGTATTTCCAGAGAAACCACCCTACCTTTGCTGGGGTAGTCCCTGAGCTGCATAATCTCCTCCAGGAGATACAGCCTCAGAAAAGACCTCCCCTCGTAAGGAATCTGCTCCGTCCACATTCAGCACCAAAAACTGATAGTTTGGACTAAAATACGTTGTTTTCCCTCATGCTTGACACATTTTGTGTCTTGGGGCAGCTTCTCCAACATACAAACATGTTTCTATGCAAACATTCTTCCACCACAGTGACTTAAAAGGGTGGTAGGGTGGTAGCTGCTTTTTTGAGGATGTGAACCACATCTCTGCAGAGCACTGCTGCTGTTCAAGGAACAATCCACCAGTGAACTTACCAGTCTGTCTGATAAGGACCCCACACATGGTATTTATTTATGTAATATTGTATTTGTCAATGGGAGGTGAGACTTTGACCTTACTGTACAAACTTCAGTATTCCCAAGACATGTCGAGATCTGGTTTCCTCTTGCAGCTCAGCCCTTCCAAACCCTTTTGCATTTTCATTGCACTTTTCATTCTGTGGCTAATTAAGCCATGCTCATATATAAACACCATTATGCAGTTTAACAGCTAATGAAAAGTTCTCTGATATATATATCTGTATACACACTGATATATAGTGTATGCAGCATGGGAGTTTTTTCCTCAAGTAGGTCACAGTAGGTTCAAATCAAAATGACATTTTACTAATGGCATTGTAGGAAGACAGATTAATACAGTTATAACTGTGAGATCTCTTCTCTCTCTAGTAACAAAATGAGAATAAATTAAAGCACACAGTATATTTGCCCTTTCTTGATGCCTTATGTGCCTAAATCAAAATTTCAGAAAATACAAACCCACCAAAATTGAATTTACATATAGAATTGCAGGTATTGGCTTTAGCTATGGAAGTCAAACCATGAACAGCATCTCATCCACACACACATCAGCCCTGTGTCATCCCAGCCTTGGGATGACATCATAAAGTCTTGTTGTCCCTGTTCTGTGCCCTTTGCAGAACATTTAAAGGCAGGGAGGAAATCTGTACCCAGGGTGACTTGACGTGCAAACCTCATCTTCCAGTTAAATCTGGGCTGTTGTTTGCATCTGCTCCATCCTGGGTCACATCACAACAGCCTTCTCTTGTCTTTCCTGTGAATTTTTAATTCAGAGATTTAAATTAATCTGACTTGACTCGTCAGGCAAGAGTCCAAACCCTGCAAACAGAAAACCAGAATTTGGTTTATGAACACCCTGTGAGCTGAAGCATGCAAGGTTTGTCTGGCTTTAGTTACCTGTTTCCAGGGATACTTGAATCTGCTGAAGTAAACCTCCATGTTTCTAATTTTCACTCTTCTTATCAAGAGAATTGTGCACATTAGGTTTCTTCTGCTGGCTACAAATACTGCCTGGGGGGTGGATGACACTGAAGTTCAGCTTCTGTTAGAGAATATGCCTTGGTAAAGTGTGTTTTGCATGTTTAATTGACTCCAAGCCATTTACCTAACCATGAGGGTACAAGGTAGAAGACACACATAGCTAAATGCATCATTCCAAGGCCAAAACATGCAGAACAGGCTGTTGGATTTGATGTGCTGTAAATAAAGGTCACTGGATTTATCCGTTATGGTAAGAATAACAATATATGTAATTCCCAGTATAGAAATGCTTCCTTAGGATATTGTGTTAAACCATGGGATATTTACTCACATGCACAGAGTACAAGTGACAGACTGCAGGGCTGGGACACGTGCTGCTGTGTGTTCTTACTCTGGCTGTGGAGGAGAATAATTCTCTCTCATCACTACATTCTCGTGGGTATTAATAAAACAAGCCCACTAATTTAACAATATTCTACAACTTTGCCTCAAGTACATTTCTTGTTCTGCCATGTAAAGAAAACAAATAAAACACACAGAACAATTTCTCATCACCACTGGGACTATATGCCAAGATGATTTGTCAGAACTCCTACAGCTTCAGTGCCTTTCCACCTGTTTCTTACAATTTTCCCCCTTTCTTTTATTTTTTCCTTTCAATTTATTGTTTTCAAATTCAATGAGATAACACGCCTACCTCAGGGGAGGATTTTTGGACCATTCCAAAGTAAAAATAGAATTCTTAAAGTTATGCTGTTAAGCAGCACATGTACAAAATCAGTGTAATAAAAGCCTTTAACCAGACTGAAGTTTCTAAACAGCCATGGAGCAAAGTCCTGGCTCCAGCCTCTGCCATGTCCCTAACTCCCAAATGTATTTCATTAGGAAATAAAGGGTCACACTGTAATGGTTTTGCTTTAGACAGAAGTACCAGGAAGCTGTGAGAGACCTTAATACCTGATTCTGAGTTTTACTTTCCTACATCTGTAGAAGGTTGTCTCAGTCTCTGCTAAAGCTTTTAGCATGGGAACCAACTTTGGTAAATTATGTTTTCACATAGGTGGATGGTTTCTGTAGAAGATGTGTGAAGAGCTAAAGAAGAAATTAAAGTTGTACTGAGAATTTATTTCTGGCAATTGTTCATAAATATGGAGAATTTAGCATTTCAGGAAAAATGGCAGGATTATGCTTGTTATCCTTCCTTCCAAAATCAGATGAGATAATACTTGGGTCAATGGATTTCAGTACAGTTTTTTGTTTCAGAGTGTAACCAGGACTGGAGAACCAAGAGAGATTGTCTTCATTGTGGAAGAATGCAGTAAGGTATTCTCCACTAGGGAGGGTAAAAAACAGACCAAAAGCTGAGGTTCCTTTGAGATATTTACAACAAGAACAAAGAAAAAAACCAATTGTCAGTATTTGGTTATATTTGGTTATTTTTAGATTTTGAGGGTAAATGCCTTGAGTGAAATACCAATATTTTATAGAAAAACTCAGTGGTTAGGGCAATGGTTGCAGCAGAAATTCCTGATTTTTTTTTTGTTTCGTTTTTTCTATAGTTTGTGGGGGTTTTTTGGGGTTTTTTTTGGTAGTGATCACATTTAGAAATACTGTTTGGGCTGAAGCTTCATACAGCTGATCTCTATCAGAAGAAACCGAGTGTTTTTAGGTTTGCTATAATTTGATTATTTGTACAAAATTCCTTCAAGCCCTTATAAATTGTGTGAATAGGGAAAACAAACATAAGCTCTTTGTTATAATCCTAATTGAGTTGTAATACTCTCCCAGTGGGTACTCCTCTGTCCCTGTAGGAAATTAAATCCTTTAAAAAAATCTAACCCCTAATCCACTTAATTTTCTTTTGAAAATCAAATTAAGCAACCAAGTTGTACTTTTTTTTGGAGACCTAAGTACCTTTGTAATCCAAACCCAGGTCATGTTCTGAAGTGAAGCTGCAATTGTGAGTCCTGCTTAGCCCAGCTCTGAGCTGCTTCCTGCTTTGGGGCTCCCTCCCTCCCTTGAGGCTCCCTGTTTCCTCTGCTGGTCAGAGCTACTGCAGGAAGAAAACAGAGTTATTCTCTTTGGTGAATGATCCAACCCAGATCCCTGCTTTTCTTGTGATGTCACAACAATAATAGGGCTTTGGGGACAATGATGGGCTAAGAGATGGAGAAAAATTAAGTTTTTGTAGGTGTTGGTATCATCTTTTATGAAAGCAAGTGCCTTAGCTGGACTCTGTCATGTGTTTGCAAACTTGCCTGCTTTTGGTTATCAAGCTGCTGAAAGTTATTGCCTCTCCATGTTAACCTGGTCCTGCCTCCCTCAGAGCCAAGTCAGGTGGGACAGTGGCACTTGGAGCTGATGTTTGAGCTCAGTTCCTTCCATTTGGGGATGTCCTTCTTTCCCCACAGAGCAGCCAACCCCCTGAGCTGCAGTAGATGGGCAGAAACTCACTAAGTCCCTGTTTTAGATGGAGGAATTAAAGATTCAGGATTGGGAAATAGGGAGGAAAATTGTCTGGGGATGGGGTGACCCTGGCTGCCAGCCTGCAGGAGAGTCCTTGGAGTGAATCCAGTGCTGAATGCTTTTGGATCTTTCTCTTTAGCTTTTACCATTTTACATCTCTAATTAGGCATGGAACTAAATCCTGAAGAAATTTGGAAGGCTGCAGTGGGAGAGAGTCATGCTGCAGTGGGAATTGGGTGGTGTTCAGCCTCGGTGGCTTTTGTTCTGCCACATCTCTATCAGAGACACCCTCCCCAAACCCGAGTTCAAGTGGAGAGAGAAAAGCTTCCTTCCACTCAGGTGTGATGCTCTCTTGTTGTGGAACAGCAGCCAGGCTTTCTCCAGCCAGGACTGCATGGCTGGGTAGCTCTGTGGGCTGCTGAGATGTCACTGCAAAGATCAGTGATGTGAAAACAAATGAACAAAACATTTCTCTTGGAGTTCTTGGATTGGTGCAAAACGTGTATGGAGCAATTGCTAACTGCTCTGCAGCTGAAGGCAATGTCAGGGTTTGAATCTGCCTGGGCTCTCCTAGCGAGAGCAGACCTTGTCTGACAGAAAGGTCAGAGCTGTAATTCCTTGTAAGAGTTCAAATCCCCCAGTGAAAGAGGCAAAGGAACATCTGTATTTGAGCAGAGGAGGTCTGGTACTGGTTCTGGCACACATCCAGATAGAGGGGCTGTGCCACTGAGCATTCCAGTCCTTTTCCAACTTACTGGGCTGTGCTGATAACCTGACTGCAGATCAAGGCTGAGCAAGCCCCTTTGTGACAAACAGCAGATGAGAAGTTCAGCATTCACTGCTGCAAACATCTCCCTTCATCACAAACATCTGCCCTGCCATCTCTGCCCACATCTCCCCTCTATCACAAACCCCTGCCCTGCCATCTCTGCCCGTGGCCTCCTGATGTTTATTTGTCATTGCACTGGTGTGCTGAGGCTTGTGGCTGGGATTTGCCTGCAGCTCTCTGACACATCAAGTTGTTTGGGTGAAATGTTTGCTGTAAGAAGTGCTCTTCCAGAAAATCACCCAAACAAACCCTTCTGTCTGAAGGCAGAGGGGACAGTCACCTTTTGGAAGTTCTTGTCTCTCAGTATGGACTGGAGGAGTTTGTGCATTAAGATTGGACAAATGCCTCACCCCTGCTGTCTCAGGCCCTCTTGGGAAGCACAGCAGGCATGAAAGGAACTTTAAAAAATGGTTTTGTGTTGAATTCTCAATGCCCCAAATGAAGCACACGGGAGAACAAGGAATTGTGGTGTTCTGTGTAGGAAGAACTGCTGAGCAGCCTGCACCCCACTCTGCCTGCAGTTCACTTTGGCTTTTAACACACTTGAATTATTTCAATATTGGGACACTGCCTTAGTGAACCTTATTTCTTTTCTTTACCTCTTAAGTCTTTATAGTGGGACAGAAAAAATCATAAAGTATGGAGGTATACTCGTGCAGTAACGAGGCCATTTGTGTCCCATCAAAGTGCTGTTTTCATCTCTGTGTTGAAAAGATGTTTATTCTATTACTGGTTGTGGTCTTATAGGCTTCTGTTTCTCTAACCACATGTTTAACATAAATTACCAACCTCAGAGGGGATATGATGGCCTGTTTCCAACTGCATTAAGCACTGTTTCATGTTTAATGGAAAAAATGTGAATTTTGGCAGATTTAAACGATAAAAGGACTTTAAAAATTTGCATTTCAACACAAAAGTACTCTTATTGGTTCTGAGTCATTCTGGTGTTTACATATGCATTTGCAGCTCTAAGAGCAGTGGTTCCAGTCCTGACAGAGGTAGTTAGCACTTGCTTAAAGAATTATGATTTAGCTGAGACACCTCTAGCAGTTAGAATATCAGTGGTCAAAACTCAGACTTGAGCCCAGGATTTCACCCACACAGGAATTCAAGGTTTAGGGAGTACCCTGTGTGGTTTAGGTTCATGTTTTCTTAATCTGCTGAGATTATTACAATTATATGGAGATTCTTTATCTCCTCTGAAAATAAATAGGGTTCTCTTTGATGATCAGGTTTAGGGAGTACTGTGGAAATTGTCATGCCATTGGTGGGAGTTCACTCCAGATGGACGATGAGCAATTCCTCCTCATTCACCAACCTCGTGGCACATCCTGGTTTTGTGTCACCTGCAGGATCCTTGCTTTGGAGAAACCAGCCCAAAAACAATGGGATAATATTTCTGCAGAGTTTTTCTGCCCCTGGGCTGTTTCCCTTCAACCCCAGTGATGTTTCCATCACACTCTGCATGGGACAGCTCTGCTGATAAAGTACTAGGGAACTTGGGCCATGTACTCGTGCAAGCTTTCATCACTTTCTCCTAATTATGACTGTAACTAATTTTTTTTTAATCTGATGAGATTATTCCAATTGTATGGAGATTCTTTATCTCCTCTGAAAATAAATAAGGTTCTCTACCTATCCTTTGATGATCTATGTATAGTATGAGTTACCTCTCCTCTAATTACATTTGCCTGATTCTTCAGCAAATCTTTTAAGGCAATATTAATCAAGTGAATTTGGAACAGAGAGCACCTGAGGTGTCTCATGCAAACCCTCAGACTGAATTTAAATTGTGCTCTTAGAAATGAAAGGCAATATCCAAAGGATTTTTTAAAATTTAACTTCAAAGACTCCCAAGTATATTTTATTTCGGTAGATCTCAAAAAAAAAAAAAAGAGAACAAAGAAAAAAAAGAACCTTTTTTATTGCCAATATATTCTGCTCTTAGATATATTCAGTTTACACCAGTAAGGCAGAAAAGAATCACTACTCCATCAAACAACATTTAAGGAGTTTTTCAGCAGCCACTTGGGAACAATAAATAAGCTTCAAGCTTGTTGCAAGAGCATGTATTTTATATATCCATAAAGCAAAGATCTTTCCTGGCTAAAGGGCTGTGTGTTTCAGTACATATTGCTGATCTGGTTTTTTGTTTTGGTGGGGTTTATGCACCAATTTAGGCGCTTTTCTTGCAAAACCCAGGTTATTTTACACTGGGAAAGAGGCAGCATAGAGATTCACTTTACAGTTTGACAGCTGTTTCTCAGTAACTTTGCAACAAAAGCCTCATGGGAGAATTCATTGCAAATTCCAAACCCAGTAGAAAATTGCAGTCAGGTATTTCTGAACCATCAGAAAATTCAAGAGAAGGTGCACTTTAAGTGTAATGTCAAATCTGGCATATATCTTAGGGTTTTTTGTTTTACTTCTTAAAAAGGCTGGGTTCATGACTCTTCTACATTAGGCTCACATAAACTGTATTAGTGAACAATTAATTCTCCTGCACTTCCATCATTTGTGTGCCAATGGATCTAGAAACAAGTGGCAGAGGAAACCATGTAAATCTGCCTGACACAGCTTTTCCCCCCCCTCTTCTTTCTCTATTTTCTTTGGTTTATTTTCTTCACTCAAGAATGCATTAGAGCTCTCAAAATAAATAAACCCAAACACTTTCTGTAATGACTTCCTGGGCTTTGGTGTTTGCTTTTCACTATATACATTTCTGAGGAGTGCTCACCCCATGCTTTCAGCACCCTTGGTAGTCTTTTGAAAGTGTAGCAGTAAAATTGCAGTTTCGGGGCTGTGTGGGCTGTGTCTGCTCCAGTGACTTCATCCACTAAGTGATATGGAAAAAGAGGATGTTGGGGAGCTGAGCTGGGACCCAGGCTCAGGGAGTGTGCACCCAAAGATTAGGAGAATTGTGCCCTGGGTATTAGAAATGTATTGACGTTTTCAGAAATAATTCATAGTGCCATTTGTGCTATTTAATGGTCCATGAAGCCAATGGATATGTTAGAGCTGGCACAGCTTCTGTGTGCTTCAATAGCTTTAGATTAGAGCATGTTCTATTTGGTTTTGGAAAAATAGAGATTTTCACTTTTTGATAGCACTATTACAATAATTTGTATTTCTTATGCCTTTAGTGCTTTGCCTCAAGATGATTGTGCTGAAAACATGGCATGGGTGAGCTGTGCTAAACGATGAAGTCTTAAACTGAAACTGCAGCTTCTTGTTAGACACCACATGAAGGGGTAAAAACTGTTCTCAGCATCCTCTGTGCACCTTTTCATAGACTGAATAAGCGAGAAATGCAGGTTAAATTTCACCCCCATTCACATCAGCACTTTGGCCAACCCCACCCGAATTCCTGTGTGAATCAGGCTTGTGAACAGTCGTGTTTGATTCCAGGGTAACACTCAGTTTTCTGTGAGCTCCTGGGATACAGGATTGCTGGTGAACCCCAGCCCTGCAAACTTGTGCATCAGCAGTTCTGTTTGTAAAGATGACTTTCTAAGCCCTGTGTAGGATCTTGACCTGAGAAGAAAAGAGTTTTACAGTAAGAAAAAGTGAAGTGTTGCTGTGCCTTGACTCCTACCAGCTGTCACCACGAGGTGTTAGTGTAGAAAAGAATCCCACAGTAATGGATGCGTGCATGTTTTTGTATGTAGTAAAACAATAACTTTTTCACTGTAAACTCTCTGTCCTCTGGGACTGGGGAGCTCAGAGCCTTGCCTTGAGGAGTCCCAGATGTGGGGCAAGAGTTGAGCCCCAGGGTATTCATGCTCAAGTGCAGCCTGCTCTCCCTTCAGTGCTGCACTTTGTCAGCTTGAACTTTGTTTATTCCAAATTCACGTGTTTATGCAGAGCTGTTTCATGAATTCTGCATGCCAGATCACACCATCCCTGCCCATCCCCTTTGTAAAATGCAGTTATGTGAGCTGGTGAAGGGAATCAGATTTTTCAGGACTGTGTCCAAGATTTGTTTATTTCCATATTTTTCTTTATTTTTTTTTCCACTTCTTTTGTTAAAGCCAGGAAAGAAGCCAATTTAAGCTATCCTCGTATTGTGTCTGGCACCAGAGAAATAAATCAGTAGCATTTTACTGAGACAATATGTAAATACAGCTCAACCTTCCTCACACTGATCAGTTGATTGCCAATTTGGCCTCTGTGCAAGTACAGTGTAGCTGAAATGATACTTCTTTAAACTCACATGCTACCACCATTCAGCTCTCCATATATAGAACATTTTTCTGTTTTTAATTAGCAGCTTTGATATTAAGCCAACTGGCAAATATTTATTTGATGAAGATTCTCCATTCATTAGCAAAATGAGAAAAAATGAATCTATAATAACATATAACTGCCCCATTAAGCAGCATTAGCTATCCATTTGAGAGATAATCATGTAAAATACAATTTTCCGACCACCAGATGTTGATGAATAAACTGGTGATAAATTGGTGGCACTGAAGCAATGAACAGGTCAGAGGTCAATTAGTTCCACCAGAAAGAAGCAACCCACTGGGAGAGTGGCAGCAACGCCCTGATGGATGCTCAGGGGGTGCCTGGCTGGTGTTTTATTCAGAATTATGAGCAGGCAGCTGAGAGAGGCTGAGACTCAGGACAAGTTGATGGGTTACTGTTCTTATTGCAGCACAGGAGATCCCAGCAAGGCCTGAGGGCTGTGGCACTGCTGTCCCCTCCCCGGGCACCTGATAATGCTGGATGATAATTTTGGCCCCACTGGAAGCAACGGCTGGAAAAAATCCCCTCAGCCTCACTGAGATTGAGAGTCCCACAGAGTGACTTGTCCTGCACTGATATCTGGGCATTGTTCAGCCTTGACATGCTCAAGTGAAAGTCACTGTGCCTCTCTTTGGGGGCCAGTCTAAGTAAAAAAAAAGATTTATTCTAACCAGTAATCCCATCCTGCAAGAGAAAAACACCTCAGAATACACTGAGCTTTGATTTTGGGTGACTGGAACAAAGGAGGATGAGAGCTCCAAGATGAGACAGCTGAGTTGGAGGACCCAGCAGCAAGGGTGTGTAGGATGGGTGCTGAAATGTGGCCTCACATCACAAAAATCACTCACTGCTCCCTAACTTTGTAGGAGTCATGCAGTGGGGACCACAGCCCCAGAAATTGTTCTTTCACTTTTTGTAATTAAGATATTCACAAGGAGTGAGTCGAGTCTTCTGTTCCAATAGATCTTTTTGAAACAGTGCCACATAAATTAATCAACTTTTTTTTTTTTAAATCCTCCATTTTATTCTGACCTATCACCTCCTCTTACAGCACTAGCATGTAAAGCTTATGCACTCTGTGTTAAACTATGTTAATATATTCCACAAATCACTCCCAAGGTTTGCTGCATTGTGTTGAGCAAAAATGTGATGTGACAGATAATAGAGAGGAGAGAACACATGCACATTTCCAGAGACACACTCCAGCTCTAATTAAGTGCAAGGCTTGGAAAATACTCCCTCACTACAAAAAGTGCTCTAGTCCTTATGTTGGTCATTATCTCCATCTTTGACTGTCCCCTACAAAATCCTGTCACTTATGACAGTACTGGAAAGCAGATTTAAGGGACAAGAAAGAATAAATATCCATCACAGAGTGCAGACTGAAATTGGTGGTGAGCTGGAGGCATTCTGTGTTACCTGGCAGAGGGGAGATGTCAGTGATCCACTGTGCTTTTTGTGCTGTAGATCATCTTTGTTATATTCAGATGTTTCATTCTCTGGAGAAATAGATCTCTGTTTTTCTGTCTGAATAGCTATTTCCTCCTCCTTGTATGCAACACAAAAGCTATCTCTTAACTATAAAAGCTTCTCATCAAATCTCTGCAGGACATTCTTGGCCCAGATCTGTGCTTTGAAGACACTTTTTGCAGTTCAATATCTGAATTATATCAGCTATATGGCATCTTTTCTTTCCTGAAATTAGCAGCTCTGAGCAGAATTTAGAGTTGGAGTGGACAAAAATCTGCTAGAAGTGGCTAAGTAGAAAATGTTGTGGTGTTTTCTAAGTAAAGCTATGTGGGGTTTTTTTTGTTTGATTTTGTTTTGTTTTGTTTTTAATTCAAATATCTAAAAAGTCTACGTAATATATATTTTTTCTCCCCTTGAAATTAAAGCTGTACTTCCAGAAAATTCCACTGGGTGCAATTAGTAGAGGTGGCAGAAATGCTCACAGTGAAAGCTGAAGCTGTTTGAAATCCAAAGGGATTTAGTTCTGAATTATTGCCATGATCCTGCACACACTCATAGCTGTGCTTAGCTTTACATGCATGGAAATCACCCAACCCAGCTGAAAACCCCCAAATGTTCATGACTGCAGTGGTGTAAATGAGAGATTTGTAATATATGGGTGGGCTTTCCTCCAGCTGTGCCCTGAGGTGCAGGTTGGGGACACCCTGGGGACCCTGAGCTGGTGTTTCCACCTGCCCAGCACTGCCCTGACCTGCCTTGGCTCCCCTGGGGCTGGGCTGGAGCTCCTGTGCCCAAAATGGGAGATCTGGGCTGGGCTGGAGCCCCTGTCCCCATCACAGGAGCTCTGGGGCTGATCTGGAATCATTGTCCCCATCACAGGAGCTCTGGGGCTGATCTGGAATCATTGTCCCCATCACAGGAGCTGCTCTGGGGCTGATCTGGAATCACTGTCCCCATCACAGGAGCTCTGGGGCTGGGCTGGAGCCCCTGTCCCCATCACAGGAGAGGTGACACAGCTCATGAGCACAGAGGGAGGTTGCTGTGCTGTGCTGTGTTTTTTCACCATGCAAGGATAGTTGTATGAAGATGACAAAGGACAGGTTGGGTTATGTGGCAGGAGGAGGAGGCAGCTGATGCTGCAGCAGTGGTTTAGCTCTGGATTGAGTGCTGCCTGTGCTGGAGGTGAGGGGATTCTCCCTGCCGGTGCTCAGGGAGCCCCAGGACTGGGCTCTGTGCCCAGGGCTGTGCTTCCCCCTCTGCACAGCAAGGGGAGACCAGGGTTGTGTCACCTCAGGCCCAGGGGGTGCTCAGGGAAGATGGGTTGGAAGCTGTGCTGGACCTCTGGAGATGCCTGATGCCAGCTGCAATTCCTGCTGGCAGGGCTGGGTGTGCAGGGAGTGCTCATTACTGTGCTCGGGATAAAACACACTCAAATGGTGTGTGCAGTCTCACTCTTTCCCTTTTTATTTCTTTCTTTCTAACTTTGCTGAAGAAAATCACTTTCAGCATCTTTGTTTGAACATCATCTTCCTTTTCTGTCCTATTATTTTCTCTCTACTGTGATTTACAGAAAAACCCATGTAAATATTTTATGATAGAGCAAATTTTATTCTCTCTTCTCTTCCCTTAAAGAAAGCACAAATAAATGTTGCTTTGTTTTGGATTCATCCTCTGTAATAGCTTTCTCCCAAGCCTAGAAAAATCCTATACACAGAGTCAGATACACACTTTATTTCTTTCACAGAAGAGAAATATTGACTTCTTAGTGTAGAGAATTGGGTTTTTTTCTAATAGCCTGGTCTTGTATTGTTGTCCTGATATTAGCATCTGGATATACCTTCTTCAGACAGATGGGCTTGTTATTTGGAGTCAAACCCAATGTGAATGATAAAAAAATTAATTAAGATAGAGTTAATAATTTACAGTTCCACTTTCTTCCTTTCCACTTTAAATATCTGTGTGCTAATGCACATATACACACACATCTATGTATGTACAGAAAGAGCACCCACTGTAATTGTAGCCAGTGTCTCTCAGCAGATGCACACACAGAAAAAAACCCAAATGAATAATTTGCTGATGCAGAGTTACAAGTCAGTGTTTGTTTCTGGGAGCTGAAGAACTTGTAAATGTCAGCCCAGATCCCGTGGCTTCATCTCCTCTCAGTTTTCACACTCAGCTGAGCTGGGACACGCAGCAAGAAAACCTCTCAGAGCAGGCAGCCTTCAGCCAGGGTGCACATTTGAGATGAGCTGTAAGAAGTGCTGTGCCCTGTTTTGTGCTGCCAGGGCCCAGCAGGGCTGTGCTGGGTTTGCTGGCACATGCCTTGAGAGCTGGCAGCTTCAAGGACCCAAATGTCCTGTCAGCTCACATATGTCACAGGGGCTGTCATAAAGGAATAGCTGGTGAGAGCTGCCTCTTGGTCATGACATTTTTTGCAGTGTCCTTGAACTCTCATTTTGAAATTTCAGGCTGTTCACCTGCCCCTCACTTCGTTATTGATGTGGTACCTGCAGAGGGAAGGGGGAGAAGTCATAAAAAGCATGTGCTTGTTCTTCTCTGTCATTTTTTTTCCCCCATTGTTTCAAATTTGTCAAACGCAAGTTCAAAGAAAGGGTAATTACTTTCTGCAAGGGGCATTCATCTAATGGGAGAGTCATTTGCAATGAAAATATTTTAAGACCTAGGTGAAATGCTGCTAATGATTTGCTTTGTCAGGTCGTTAGGTAGCTTTCAGGCTTCACTGGAGGTAGCAGAAGTTTGTTCTCAGCATGACCACTGAGGAAGCATTGCCTTAATTTGTGATCATATCACACTTTCTTTTCATAGTATCAATTTATAATCATAATCTGGTCTCTTTGTGGGGGACAGTGATGGGGAGAAGGGGCTGGGGGAGGCAGGGGCTGTGTCACTGCAAGGGCACATGGATCAGGCACTCACTGCCTGGACCTGCCCAAGAATTCTCCTTGTTACATTTATGGGCTGACTTCACAGTCCAGAAATCTTTTTTAGCCTGTTCCTTTGTCTTTTCCAGCATTTTTTGTTGAGTTGTTGTAGCTCAGCAGGCTCTGGCTGCCTGTGTGCCAGGGGGTTGTTTGTAGCAGAGCTGCTCCCACAGGGTGTAATTGTGCCAGGCTGACATTCTCCCTGAGCACTGCTGAGGCCTCTGACAGCCCATGGATTTCAAGGAACACGTTTTAGTATAAGAATCTCAGATTTAGAACATCTGCAAAGCACAAGGATCTCTGTGCCTTGATGGAAAAGTTGCTTAACAAGGAGAAAGAATCCTTGGGCACTTGGAAGTGACACTTCACCTGTACCCCTGCGGTTCCACAGACAGCCCAAAGCCACTGGCAATGTAAGAAATCTTCATTCTTTCATTTATTTTTGTAGCATATTTATTCTAAAGCACAGTGAAATCAGGTTTCCAAACTACCCAAACATAGCTTAAAAGAGAATAATAATTTGTCACTCAACAGCTTTGGCCAGGCTCCCTGAGAGAGAACTGTGGTAGAGTGCTCAGTGTCACCTGGATATTTGTCTTGTGATGCTGGACTTGCACAAGCAGAAATTAAAAACACTTAATTAATACGGACACATTTTGATGATTAACTTTTTTTTTTAGCCCTGGGAATCTGAAAGATCTCTCACAATTTTTTCCTGGGAGAAAAATCTTTCTTCCATTCCACCCCCTTAATCTTACTCACTCCTCCCCACTTCCTCCCCCAGTTGTTTGTTATTCAGGTATTTAAGTCTGCCTAGGATAAGGGAGTAAAGAAATAATAGAGGTGAGAAATATTACAGGTAAAATACAGTATTAATGTAAGTAGAGTATACTATTAATGTTTTGCAATTATTTTCCAAAGGAACATCCATTGGACTGTTCCCAAACAACTGCATTTAGGTGTTTCAGACACTGAGTACAAAACTGTTTTTAGAAATATTGGGAAATTTCACTTTATCTTGTTTAATCTGGTTACACACCTTGTCCTGTCATCATTATAGTTCTTTATGGTTGGATCAGGTCTTACCACAAAGAAATGGGTGCATTTTTAACAAGAGAAAATTCACACAGGAAAAAAAAAGGCATTTGGGGCAATGCAGGTAAACACCAGATTTCTTGGCCTGTTTTCTATTACTTACTTCTTTTTCCAAATGAACTTGCAGATCAGGTTGGGTATAATGTAATTTAGCCCCTAAATTCACTTTGTCAAAGTCGTACTTTAATGTCTATCCCCAACCCTGGTAAAATTAAAAATAAAGAGTGTTGTCAGGTCCGGAAATGTAGTTATTTCACTTGTCATTTCTTGTTAGTCCTTTCCTTCACCCATGATCATTGAGTGGATAAAATATTTAAAAGAATGTGCTGTGTTCTATCAAGAACATTTGAGATGAGCAGCAGGGGCTGTCAGCAGAAGAGGTCACCAGGCAATTTCACTCTCTGCTGTCTGTTGGGGCCTTTGTGAGCCAAGTGTTATGAAAATAGGCCAGTCACACTGGAGGATCTGTGGTTTAATACATGGTATGTGTTTTCAATAAGAGAATTGGGCCTGGATCCCAGGAGGGCTCATTTCTTATGTGTGCTACTTCAGGTCTCTGGGAAATTGGAAGAGCATAAAAGTTCATTTCTGTGTGACCCAACGTAAGAATGGATTCAGGTCTTTAGTGGTGCAGGGGTAAAGGGCACCCACACTAATTAGGGGATCTGTACCTACAAATGGGTGACACTGGGAGCCAATGCTCTGAAAGGCACTGAGCAGATACAGCCAGTTTAGGGTGGCTTAGGTCTGACTCACAGAGATCCAGAGAACTTGTTATTTCAGTGCTCAAGCCAAGATGTTCAAAGCTGAGTGCCTCAAGATGAAAAGTCATCAATAACCAGGTTCCTAGGGTACTTTTACATCCTTCACCAGAGGCTGTACATTGCTGGACCTTTGTTGTGCCAAGCCAACACTTCACAGATCTCTTCTTGACCTTCTTTGAGCAGAATTATGGCCCTCCTTAGCGAGCTGCAAAGATTTTTGCATATCTGACTGAACTGGGCATGTCATCTGTGTAGAGAAGTCACATATGCCAGAGGGTCTGCTGCTCTTCACAGGCACAGAAGGGTGAGGGAAGCCTGGTGTGACCTGTTCTGCATCCAAAACAGGCCTGGGTGAGCTCCCTGCCTTGAGGACCACTGACAGGAACCCCACTGAGTGCAAGCCCAGTGATCTTGGCTTGTGTCAGGATTGACACAACTCCACTGTGCTAATGGCAGGTCAGGATGCTAAGTTGCATTTTATCTCAATCTGTCTCCCTCTGCCTTATAAATAAATGTTTTCATGGGCATCAGCATTATTTTAATACTGTGCTGCAACCTGAATGTTTTTAGTTTTTCAGTAGTGTTCTGAAAGCTCACAGTAGTACCACAGTTGTTGACAGCATCATTTCCATTCACTCTTTTCTAATGCCTTGGGATGTTTTTATTTTTTTTTTTTCAATCAATGGGAAACTTATCCCAGCTGAATTCTCTCTTTTTTTTAAAGACAAACATAAATCCCTGTTCCCCTCTCTTCTCTTCCCACCCACCCTGTTTCCCAGAAGGTCATGCCTACCTTT
This sequence comes from Argya squamiceps, assembly GCA_037834095.1. NCBI lineage: Eukaryota > Metazoa > Chordata > Aves > Passeriformes > Leiothrichidae > Argya > Argya squamiceps. The sequence goes on from JBBMKD010000040.1 coordinate 9,963,135, forward strand.
ATGAGACAAATCCCAGCTTTTGTTTTTAATGCTGTGTGAACAAAACTCATGAAAGAACTGGGACACCCAAGTGACTCCAACATCCCAGTCTATTGGCTGATGTTCAAATGCACAATGACAGATGTCAATCCAAGTGCAGAGGCAGTAAAAAAATAAAGGATGTGAAGTAATTAACATTGTAATCAAGTAATCAATTAATTGGCAGAAATGAAGCTTGCACATTTTCAGAGGTTTCTTTGCTCCTTTCTTCAAAAAAATAAAGCAGCATAATATGGAGAATTTTATGTCCCTTTCTCTCCCTCTGAGTACTGAAGTACAATCTTTGTTTCATTTTTCTTAGTAGATCTCCCCACAAAGCAAAGCAATTATTGATTATATTCTGCATTTTCAGTCAGTCTTCTGCAGGTTTGGGAAGTTTACTAACTAGACCCAGTTTAACCTTTGAGTTGTCCTGCTCCCAGCATATAGATGATACCCTGGACAAAGCTATTCTGCAGTTATTCCAGGTATATTTAATGTCCATTCTCATGGCAGCAGGGATCACTGTCCAGCCTTTGAATGGAAGGGTCACCTGGATGCTAAATAAATTATATTTATCTCTAAATATTAATAATGGGAAATAAGGGGAGTGGCTCTAGTTGTCTTATACCTATCAGTATGTGTCCTGCCTGCCCTAAGTACATTCTCTGTTTGTCAGGATTTACTGGAATATTGCAATTATACAATTAGCATATTTACCCTGTGCACATAATTATACATAGTTACTGTAATCATGATAGGAAAAGAAAAAGCCTATGTCTAATAAGTCCCAGTGAAATTCAGATGAGAAACTCAGCATTAAGAGAACATTAAGTACTTGATGCAACACCGACGTGATTCATATTCAAATGCCACAGAAGAACATGGGACTGCCAGAGAGCTGCTGGATTTAAGAATTCACATATTCATTTTCCAGTCTGAATTTCCTTGGCTGAGTGCAGTTCATGGCAAACTTCTTTTGGGAAATAAACTCACGAGCAGTGACTAACAAATTTGTGTACATGTTACACAAATGTGTACAAAAGAGGGTGTATCCAGGTGTTCTGAAAGTGATATTCCTTAATTCTGACAAGGTCATAGCATGGGTGGGTGAAACAGTGCAACAACTCAGACCTGCTGCTTTAGTACAAAGTGAGAGAAAGAGAAAACTTCCTCAGTTAACACTGTACCCTTGAAATGGTGTAAATTAGTAGCTTAGGATGCCTTTTAACAGTATAATTATCTTTCCTAAGCTAGAAGCTGTCATTGACATTGAATTCTTCTTTCAAGTTTCTGATGGTGGGAATGGTTCTTCCAAACTTGTGCATTTTGGGAAAAGTGCTGTTGTGGAAAAGGCCACATATAATTACTCCCAAGTACATCAGGGACAGAATCTAACTAGAAAACTGGGAAATAAGGAAACAAGGAAGGAAACAAGGAAACAAACAAGGAAGGAAACAAACAAGGAAGGAAACAAACAAGGAAGGAAACAAGGAAGGAAGGAAGGAAGGTTTTGCCAATATTCACCTTTCCTTTTTTTTTTTTTAATTCAGAGATTAGCTGGTATGGTTTTCCCATTGCCTGAGGATCCCTCAGTGTGCTACTGGGAAGAGAGTAGATACAACATAGGTGTTCTGGAAAGAAAATCTGTGCAAAAGAATTTATGCTAAACTTGTTTTTTACAGCTGAAATGCTTTATTTCCAGGTTACAGTTGAGTTTCTGTTTCAGGAGATAATAACAGGGCAGGAGGGAACATTGAGAGCTCCCACAGCCTGTGTCTGCCCCAGGGCAGACTCAGCTAGAGCTGAATGAGACATGACACAAAGTGTACAGCCTATTCTTGAGAACCTTCAGTGACAAAGATCCAGCAACTTCTGTCAATAATCCACTTCTGGGCTTCATTAAAATTGCTATTAGCCAGATATCCTTACCATCACAGTCAAATACATCATTGCTATTTAAACTTGGTGATACTTAACTGTTTGTGAATCTACCTCAAAAACTTTGGTTATGTGTCCCATGAGGATGGAAGGAGCTGGTAATGGCAGTGGTTACAGGACAAGTTATGGGTAGAGTTTTGGCTTAGGTTTGAGAGAGTCAAAGAACCTGGTGCTCCAGGAACACTGGGACAGGACAAGGCATGCCAACACGATCCTGGGAAATCCCCAACACGATCCTGGGAAATCCCCAACATGATCCTGGGAGATCCCCAACATGATCCTGGGAAATCCCCAACATTGCTGCTCCTACATCTTTCTAATCAGGATCACCCTTGGTGATTTTTGCCTTCTTTCTTTTTTTTCTTCCTCTTTTCCTATATCTCCTTCATGTATCTCAAATTTCTGCTTCTATTACAGTGCTTTGAGTGAACAGGCTTTATGGAGTGGTACGAAGGGCCTTTTTAGGACACTAAAGCCACTTTTTACAGCTTTGAATTAGTGGAAATACAAGTGGAAATTCAAAATACTGGTTCTTCAATGTATCAGTTTGGAGATAAGCAAGGCATGCTTCTCTCTTTCTTCAGAAATTCAGTGAGAAGAGGAAAGTGCTCCATGAATCATTCCTTGCAGAGGGACTGAATCTCCATGGTGTAGTCAGATTACTGTCACTCAGATTTATGGGAATATACCCAAGGTGAAGATGGATACAAGAATTTCGCTTGGAAATTCTTCCCAGAGGTGACTTGCATCAACATGCCCGTGCCAAGTGGAGTTAAACCTGTGGTCATATGTGAACTCTGGGAGATTAAAGATTCCCCTCCAATGCAGGGCAGAGCTGTAACTAACTTTCCCAAGGTTTACATGATTTACAACATACTCTGTGTGGCAGATACCTGACATAAGCTGTTGAAAGATCTCCTGGGTGTTGAAAGCAGCTCCAGGCAGATGATGGGAGTTTTATGGTGACTGCTTTTTGTTGATGCACCGATGAGCAGAAAGTGTCCAGCCCTTGCAAAATCTTCCTTTAGGGATTTGTATTCTGACTGTGGAGGTGTTAAACTGAATTCCAGGTTGTGTGTCCAAAGCAAGCTGGCTCAGATGTAAATACACACCATGCCAGCATTTTGGGTTTTTTTCACAGATCAATCTGCCATCAGGAGAGACTATTCTGGAATAATGTAAAGTCCTGACTTTACTTTAACAGCTTATGACTTGTCTCCAAAGCATTGTAGCATCTCGAGGCTATTCCCAAACAAAATGTTACAAGCTGGTAGAGCCCCAGTTCAGAAAACAGACATTGAATGAGAAGCAGTAGCTCTGTACATTTAATTGATAATTAAAAATATACTTTGTGTCCTGTGACCTTGAGGCCAAGCATCCACATGCTAAAATGTGACTTGTATTTGACCAATACTCTTCTGATGTCACCTGTGTTTCAGAGTTACAATTTTAATTGGTCACTAGCATTTGCAGCAGCATGAAATAAATATTTCATGATTCTCATTCACTGACTGATCTCTGTTATATTATTAATTTGTGTGTAAATATGTTGTCTTGTTTGTGTTTGAGAGATTCAGGTGCCCAGAATTGCACTTTGCCTGTTATCTCACTGCATAACACTTTTGTCAACTATGCCTATGTCCCAGTGTTTCATCACTGTGAAAAATGTTGCCTGTTTTAAGTGATATATAAGGGATTCTGTGTTTTCAGAGAGGAACCCAGCACTTTAGAGAGAAGAGTGTTTTGTGACAGGTTGTAGCTTCCCTTGATGATCAGCCCCAATTTGGACCAGACTTCAAAGAACAGGAAGTGCAATCCCAGAATCTCAAGGAATATATGAATAAATGGGAGCAACATCTTCAGTTTTCATGAATTTGTACAACTCTAATTGATTCCAGTACTCACTTAGGTTAGCTGAAGGTCTGAATATTGACTGGTGAGGAGGAGGAGGAGAAGGAGATCTCAAGGAATTGCAGAGGAGCAGGTGGATATTTTTCGCCAGGCTGCCCAGAGCTCAGAGCAGCTGCTTGGGGAAGAACTCTAAAAATGCACTCCTGCAAGTCTCCAGGAAGATTTTAAGCAGAGAGAGAGTGCATGTGGTTCAGCAGCCAAGCAGAAAAATATATTTAAAAATCACTATTCTGTTTACAGATTACCTTTGGGAGCTCAGGAGAAGTGATGCTTTTACAGAGTAATCAGCAAAAAAGTTCTCTGGTCTCAGGCAGTTTTGCTGAGTTGATACAATCCTAGAGAAGGTGTTTCTCAGTGAAGGTTTCTTAGATTCCCTGTAGGAAGAGGAAGAAAAAAATCTGAAATCCCTCTTGACCTGATTTTCTGATTTTTAGTATTTCCTCCCCATCCCTAGACTTGGGAGCTGAGTTTGCTTCTTGCTGCAGCAGCTTTCCTGTCAGGAGTGAGGCTGAACTTGGAGCATGGTGTAACTGCACGTTTCTGCAGCAACCTTGAAAAGAAAATAAAACGTGCTTTAGGTTAAATTTTGACTTTGCTTGAATTTTAAAGGAGCAAAGCTCACAACAGAGTCAAATGCAGAGCATTTTCACCCAGATCTGGGTAACTTCAGCTTCTGGGTGATAGTTTCTGCGAGTGTGAGATGAAAGGTCAAAATGAGCAAAAAAAGTCAATTTGTTAAGAAAAGATAAGCCTGTCTGACTCTCTATATGTTTATCATGTAGTTTAGTGTCTACGAGTTTGAGTGTCCTTAAAATATTCCCTTTCACTACTCTCTTTCTAGGGAAGGTTATGGAAAACCAGATCAGGATTTGGGATTTCTCAGTAAAAGGAGGTGAATCATCCTCCTCTCTGCAGCTCACTTTTCCCGTGTGTAGAGGCAGGTTAAAAATGTTTGTTTGACAAAGAACCTTAGGGCTGAGTTATTATCTTGAATGCTTTGCAAGTGGAAACACCTTACCTAGTTGTATTTTTATTTTTACTCCTAGTAATGCTAAAAAAAGGAAGGCAGCCAGTGCTGAATTCACCTTCAGCAGTGCTTCACACCTGACTCTTAGAACCTTCTCATTTACAAGCCCAAGAAATGAGGGATCTCATGTCCAGTGATTCCTCATCTTTGTGGCTTTGGGCTCAGGGGCTCTGCAGCACAGGCAGCAAGAGATGAGAAGTGACTGAGATTCTGAAAAGTGCAAAAAAGAAACCGTGTGCTGTAGAAAGGGGGAAAGCTGTTTTCTTTCCTCACCACTCTGAGTCACAGTGATCTGTGGGAGGCTCAGACTGGGGCTCTAACAGGAGAGGAAGCCATGGCTTCTGTCTTGTGGCCAGGTTAAACCTGAGTTGGAAGAAATGTTGAAACATTTATATTTTAGGAACGAATTTTGGGTGTTTTATGTCATAATTATTCAGAAATATCATCTGAGACTCCCATGGGCACAAGGAAAGCTCTCCTGATTAAGGCTGGTATGTTGCTTATCCTTTTCCTCCAGGAGCTGAGTTCACTGGGCAGAAAAGTCTCTGTAGCCTGTTTTTCTGCTGAGCCAGGGTTTGTTCTCAGCTGGGAAGGGCCACGGATTTACATGTGCTTAAAGTCCAGCTTGAGAGCTGGACAAGTACTTTCAAAAACTACAGTTGTGAAAGAGCTGGTCCTCTGAACATTTGTTTATGCTTTGTTACTGTTTATAAACTTTTCTATTCCGTGTGAGAGAGAGCACTGGAAAAAAAAAATGAAAAAGAGAGGTTTGGAACTGCTCAGAATAATTTTGTCAAAAAGACTTTTTCAATTACAGAACCATTTTCCCCAATATTTGGAAAATCAATTTTGATGGCATTTCTTTTTGTTACAAAAACCCAAGGGATTAAGTGTTTTGATTGTTTCAAAAGACTGCTTCAATTTCTGTTGTAGAAGCACTTCTAAAAACTCCAAATGAACATTTTAGCAATGAAATACAAACATAAATACATTCTTATGAGCTTAAAAAGCTGAAAACCATCCCCCAACATCCTGACATATCTCAAGCCAAAGTGAAAAAAAAAAAAAAATCCCAGAAGATGAATTACTGACATTGTCATTATTGCCACTGGTAAATATATAGTGCTGGTTTTCAAGGACTAAAAATCTTTTGTTTTGAACTTGCTGTCATTGAGTGATCAGCACAAACACTGAGCAGAGAGAAGGTTTCTGTGTCAGACAGAGCCTCAGGCTGCTGCGTGGCTTGGCAGCACGAGGGATGTGTGGGACAGACTCATTGCAAACCCAGCTCCTGCCATGTTTCTTTTCACCAAATGCATTCATTTCACCAAGAGCAAACCCCTTAATTCACTGGGCTAAATCCTGCAGCCAGGGATTCCTCTGTGACATCCATCCTGTTAAGGTTACCAGGAGGAGAAATCAAACCTCTGTGGTCCATGGCATGGAGAGAAAAGAGAGAGTGCTTTGTCTGTGACTCTCTGATGCTGCCCTGCTCTGCCTGCCCGCTCCCCAGGTCCCACACATCCCAGGATTGCAGCTCTGTGCCCCAGCCCCAGGCTCCTGCTGTGTCCAGCTGCCTTCCTGCCTTTGCTGGCACTGTCCCCTGGCAGTTTGTGGATGGAGGAACAGATTTGTGCTGTACCACACAAATGTGTTTTTGGTTTGTGGAGCAGATGCTGCCTGGCACTGGCTGGCAGAATTTTGGTTAAGTCCTACATAAGGGGGATCTCCCTCGAGGTTTTGTCCTCTTGCAGTCAGTCTGTGCTGCAGAATTCTGAGACTTCCTCCCAGTGCTGCAGATCTGCAGATTATTACAAATTACTTGTTTTTAATATAGAATGTGCCTCACCCCTGTTCCCCTCCCCATGACACTTTTTCCTTGGGAAGCAGCCCCAGCTGGGGCCCACAGTCCAGTTTTGTCCATTCCTCCATGTACTGGGAGGTTTCCCAGTGTGAAGCCCTCCTTGCCTCTCTGACAGCTGTGATCATTTTTCTTTGCAGTTTGTTTTGTGGTTGCAGCCTTCCTGTCATGCCTTCGTGACTTTCACATCATCAAAGTCTTGTTGCTGCAAAATCTCACCAAAAGCAGAGAGTGGTTGTGCAGCAGTTGCACCTGGATGCAGAGAAGACAAATTCTTGTTTATGAGACCCACCAACAGTCCCATGTGTCTGCCAGCCATGTGTCTTTGCTTCCACAAATGAGGTTTGCATGGAAAGCAGAAATTTGAACGTTTCAATAACAAGTGGTCTTGTCTGCAGTGGCTGTGAAGCTCTGATAATGATCTCAGTCCTGGTGATGGATCCTTCTGTAAGGAGTGGCTTTAAGTGCCTGAGGAATTTAAACTTCATCTCTTCAACCTACATCAGGAAACAAGCCTTTCCCAAGTTACCCCAATGCTGGTGGCCATGCTGATCCAGAGCATCACCTTTTCTCTTTCAGCATCCTCATGAACAAAGGCATCTACCCCCCCAAAAAAGTTTTATTTCTCCATGGATTTATTCTTGAATAATCACGTCAGTTAATATCTCAAATGAGAGACAGCCTGTTTTTTACAGAAAGTCTAAATATTGCTAAATGCTAATGTGTGTAAATGCTTTAGAAAATCTCACCCTTTTTTCTCTGGATCTTACTGACTTGGCTGGAATGTTGTGTGTCAGTAAACAGCTGAGGACAGAGTTAGGAAGCAGCCTGAGTTTGTACTTTTTTGCCCTTCAGAGGTTGTACTTAAAAGGTGGAAAAATCAGACCCACTTCTCAGTCCAGCCTGACCTGTATTAAATTATTACCCATGTTAGTCTCATCCCCTCAGTTTAAATACGAGTGGATGCTTACTCATTTCTTAATATAGTTTTGCTCTTGAATGATTCATATTGTTTTATCGTTTTCATAGCACTTTGGAGAGACTTGGCAGAGGCCTGGGGGACCTTTACTCTCTCCAGCTTGTCACTCCAGATGGCTTTGCATTTCTGCAGCTGATGAGATGCTCTGGTCATGGCAGTGCAGTTGCCTGCATTTACTAATCCTCTTTGCCAACCTCCCAGACCCTTGTAGGATGCTTCTCTGCACCACGTTTGAAGAGTTTGCATTTAAATTGGCTGTTGAAATTCAGCTTTCATTTTCTTATTTTAATTACTGTCTCTGCTGTGCTCCTAGACAGTTGTATACTCTGCTGGAATGCATGGGGACTATAGAGGTTTCTATTGATTTTGGTAATAAATTTAGATCTGATATTATTGCTGCTATACCAGGACCTAAATAACTTGTGACTCCATTTTTTTTTTTGAGTAACACAAAACATCTATAGTAAAAATAGGCAAAAGAATAGTGTCTTCATTTTACTTTTGGTGAACAGAATCTCTGAAAGATTAATTTACTTTCTTCAAGATGCTCAAGGGACTGTCCCAAAATCTGGGACCTCCTTTCTTTGGGGCTTGTATAACTTCTGGCTTAGAAATTCATGAAACCTTGTGGGATCAGATGCAGAGCAGCAGCCTGAGGAGCTAATCTTATGCCTGAGAGTCAGTAAAATGAGATTCCTCACAAGTGCAGTTTCACTTACACAGTGGAAAATGTTCCTGACTATTAATTTGCTTTTCGTCTCCACGAATATATTTGAGTCAAAAGTGGTATGAAATATTGGGTCATTTGCAGCTGGAGTTTGTGCAGTGTCTGGGTCAGCCAGGAAAGCTGCTCTCAGCACGTTGAGCCACTGTATTTCAGAAACCCCCTGGTACTGGGTGGCAAACAGGCTTCATATCCATAAAGTGTTGTTTTCTCTGAAAAACAGTCCTATTATGTTACTCTGAAACCTACTTACTTAATGCTCTGGTCCTACTGTGTTTCCATGAGTCTGTCTTTGGGTAATCCTCCAGCTTTAGCCTCAGGCCTTGGTGTATGACAAGTGCAACCATGCTGTGACACTGGGGGTGTCAATTTACTGCTCCTGTTTTGTACTCAAGGCACAGACAGCAAACTGCTCCATGCTCTGTTTAGTGGCTTTACTGCCTCTGAAGTGCTCCTGCTCCTCAGCAGATTGCATCTCATTGCACTTGCAGGAGCAGATGCCTTTTCCCCTTTGCCTGGTCTGGACAAAGGGTTTAACATCTCCTGCAGGGGTGTGCACATTGCTCTGCTCTGACCTCTCTGAGGTGGTTCAAGCCTGTGAAAAGGGAGGAAAGCACTCCTGAATTCACACTTTTGCAGGATAAGTCCTGCACAAGCAATGTTGAGAACTTGTGAAAGCAGCAGAGCCCTGGTGAGTGATGTAAGCAGATCCAGTCAGCTCTGTCTGTCTGTCTGTCTGAGCTCCACAGCTCCTGCTGGCACCACTGGAACAGAGCTGAGGGAGTGGACATTGCTGAGAAGCTGTGATAAGGAAGAGACTTTAGTGGTTGAAGCTTTCAGTTATCCTGGGACTGGTTTTAGGCTGTTGTAGTGTTCAGAAAGGGGAAATATGGGGTGTTGTGCAAAACTCTGTGGGGCCAGTTGGGACCAGCTGTTGTGCTCTGCAGTGGTTCATGTTGTAAAAAATGGATGTTTAGAAATTGGATGTGAGTAAGGCTTCTCCAGGGCTGAGCTGCTTCTTGGCCACTTGGTCCTGTCTTCTTGCAGGTCCTTGCTGATACATTGTGAGTTTAAATTTAGTGCTAGAATGAATTATTCACCATTGAAGTCAAAAGAAGAATTTTCAGCTCAAAGTTTCAGGCTGTTTTCCTTAGCCCTCTCCCAGCTAGAGGAAGCAGTAGTTTGATAGATAGTTAGAAGTGTTCTAAGAGTTTTTGGCTGAATTAAATTATAATTCACCTGGGAACAACAACAACAACAACGAATAAAAAGAAAGGGATCTCAGATGATATTTTCAATCCTTTGTTTGGGCACTATGGAGCTTCTAAGAGGATTTCAGTCTTTTGTGTATCAGATGATTCCAGGCAGGGGTCATTTATTTGGCAAGCTCCAAAATCCCCATTCCTCATCCCTCCCTCTCTGTGACATGTGAACCTGCCAGCAGATGACAGGAATATTGACTTAAGTGCCTGTGGAAAGGAGAAGAGTTTTATCCAGCCAGTTCCATGTTTCCCTGGTTGTGATCTCTAGCAATGTTGGATCTAAGGCTGAGCCTGACCCTGGAGTTCTGCACTCAGAAAGTCACAGCCTGTCAGAATAGCATTAGTGTCAATCCCAGCACCTCGCCCACCTGCTGCCACCTCACATCATGCCTGAAATATTAACTCATGTGCTCCCTTCTAATGATGGAGGGAGGATGATCAGCTCCTTGTCAATCAGACTTTCAATCTCAGCTTCTAGCGTGCTTATAAATTATACTACCATTAGCTAAAACAAAGTGGGTGTCTTTTTTCTCATGTTTCTCATCTGTTTTCCCATTGGAGAGAAATCCAAGATGACACATCCATGCTCCAGGCTCAGAGGTGCTGCAGAATGGATTGCAGGAAGCCTTTGGGTTTGGAGGGGTGGGTGCTCACCAGTCTGTGCTGTGGATAGTGACCTTGTGCACGTTCAGGGGTGACATCCACAGTGCTGCCACTCTTAGAAGAGAATACATCTCCCTGTAACAAAGCTCTGGGTATTCCCCAGCAGTCCTGCTAATTGCTAATGACAGGGACCTTGGAAGTCTCTGAAAGATCACAGTATTTTAATTTGAATTTTTCTCTAAGGAGGGAAGTTGACAATGAGTGAGCAGTCAGCTTTCTGCAGGCACCTCTGTGGGGAAGAGCAACTTTTCACCACCCCAGTAAAACATCCAAAGCACTCAAGTTTCAGTCAGGATATTGTTTGTTGTATACTTTATGTCTGAGATAAAAGACAGCAAACTAATTTTAAAATTACATCCCTGGGGGAAGATAAGGATGCCAGACTTATTGGCTACAAGGAAATCCCTCAGCTACCTGAGCAGTGAAAGGAGCCTGGGAGTGATTGTAGAACCAAGTCTCTGTCAGGTGCTCCTGTACAACTTTTTAGCTAAAAAAAAGGCTTGTAAAGGAAATCTTCTAAGCAGAACAGACAATAAATAACACACCATTAAAGCCTGGAAAAGTGTGAATGTGTTGCTGTGTCAGGCCTTATGCCTTTGTAGGTTTTCCCTGAATTAAAGCAGAGTGTGTAACTCAGCATGCCTTGGGGAGCCAGGATGTCAGGGCACTGCTCTGTCTTCTGGCAGAAGGTAGCTCAGAGCTGGAGCACCTCTACAATGTGCTGGGGAGTGGCAACAGTGGTTCATAAGCTGGTTTTACTGTTCTTGATTAGTTTGGTGTCAATTACCTAGTGATTTTTTTTTATAAAAATCTAAAATTTTGCCCCTTTGGGGAAAGTTTATAGAGCTGTGCTTCAATTTCTATGGTCTGTTAGCAAAATACAGAATAAAATTATTTTGGTGAAGTTTTCATCAGACTAATTAGAGTTTCTGTTTAGTTTGAGACCACCGTGGTAGTTGGTACAATCTCAGAGCCTGGCCTAGTTAGAAATAAAAAAAAGAAGAAAAAGAAAATTTTACTTTTTAACAGAAAGTGTGAATCCCTACTCCCAGCAGCTTTTGTGTGAAAAAAATAAAGAAAAATAAAAAGTCTGCTCTGACACAGCCAGTCAAGAGATTTCTGATGAATCTGGAGCTGTTTCACCCTCATCACTCCTGTCTTTGTGATACTAAACTTTCTGAAATAACTTTATGCTTTATTTTGACTTTCACCTAAGTGAAAATGGCACCACTCCTGATCGTTCCAGACTAATTTGCAGTGTGATTATAGAATCAATTAAAGGGTATTAATGAGAGATATCTCCTGTACTATCTGCTTCATTTTATGGTTATTAGGAAGCAACTTATGGAACAGTTACCATAGTCACAGCCTAAAAAACAGGGGCAGTGGCAAAGCTTGGGAGCTAAAATCCTGTATTGCTACATGCATGAAATCATAGATAAGTGTGACAGGAGTTGACATCTCAGATACAGTTTGACTTCCCAATGAGGGACAAGGCTATGATAAGACACACTGCCTCTGGAGGGGAAAAAAAGATTCACTGTGGGGAATCATTTTGATTGTTGAAAGGAATCACAGTGCTTCAAAATGATTGTGCCATAATGGCTACAACATCAAAAGCAAGGATAAACTCCTGGAAAAACTACATTTGCAGTTTTTTCATGTACCCATTTAATAGAGTCATGGGATGAGTGAGTGGATAAAACACAGGAACTGCCCACAGAAATTTCAACACCCAGGGGTTACTCGTGTTCTCTGTGTGCTTTATGGGGGGATTTCATTCACAGCTCCCCCCCTCTGAGACCTGCAGTCTCCCAGAAACCCCAACTCCTGTCACTGCTGATCTTTTCTCTTCTTCTCAAGCCCATTGCAGCAAATGCCATGTAGAAAACCTGCTGCACAGAGCAGGCAGAGAAATACCTGCCAGAGAGAGAGAGATAGAGAGAGAGGCTGTTGGGTTTACTGCGCCCTGGCAGCAGGGCAGCAGTGTTAGGGCTGTCCCTGTGTCCCTGTCCCCTCTGCACACTCTGGATGACCACTGAGACCAGGGTGTCTGTGGTCTGGACCCTTTGCCTTTCTGATCTTTCTTTCACATCAAGTGTTCAGTGTAGAGGTGCTAAAGGTTACAATACCATATTCATGTGTATATGCTACAGAGCAAACAAAAATCCAGAGAAAAGGCAGCTTACAAGATGGTTGAAATTTGGGCGTTAAGACTGGTGGGTGACTGATACACCCAGAAATAATTTGAGGCAATGACCTCTGGAGCTGGGTCAGTCTGAGCACGGGCAGGCTGATACATGTGAATACTGCTCAGAAAGCCAAATTAGCAAGTGCTTTTGCATGATCTGTCTTCTGCTGCCTGGGCATTTTCCCACAGTGCTTGGAGCTCTGATTAAGGCAGTCAACCATGAATCACTAAGGCACATGTCAATGAAGCCCTTACGATGCCACTGGGGATAGAGGAATCATATCCTCTTATGGCTTTAATCATGAGGCTGGAGTCCATTAAAAATCCATTTAAATCTATGAACTGGTGCTAGTTTTAAACTGGTAATTTATGTCCAGTGGATATTAGCAGCATTTTTTCCCCCTGTATCTGAACTGTTGCCAACAGCTGCTCTAACTAACCACTGCTATTCATGTTCAGGCTTATACAATATAATCTCCTTCACTTTCTGGGTCTGTATCAGCAGGCAGCAGTAATGGGTATTGTCTGAATCAGAGCCTCTCACAGAAATGTTGCAAACCAAAATGAGAAGACTGGAATAGCACACCCTCAGTTAATGGAAAGTATTCTGAACTGGGAATTGATCAGTGGGTTTTCTGCCATCATCTCTCAAACTGCATTTTGGAAGGACTCAGAATAAGCTCAGTGGAATGTACCTGGTACCCAACATCCACCTACCAGGATGAGCTGTACAATAATAATTAAACAGATGCTTTTAGCAAACAAGGGTACATTCAGTCTAGTTAATTACTTTGTTGATTTTGGAGTCTGAGTATTTTAGAGGCTCTATATCCTTGTGCTCATCTGGTTTGCAAAACAAAGTGTTCTGCAGGGGGAGAATTCACACACACAGCATGAGCTCTTCCCCTCCAGTGCTGATGCCCGGTGGCCTTTGAAGGTAGGCAGGAATTCTCCCCCTTCTAACTGACCAAAATCAGATTCTACTGAAGGAGTCCAGTTGAAACGGTGCACAATCAATGTGCATTGTGCTCTTAATATAATAAGAAACATTACAGATCAAAAGCAGCAGCAATGGCACAGCTGGCACCTACATTATTGTACGTACAACTAAACAATGTAGAAGCACAGATTGCTTGGGCAGATGTATCCTGAGGCTGGGGTGGTTCTGGCAGCATTTGGACAGGGTCATGACCCATTTGAAGTAATCTAACTTCTCTCCTCCACACTGTTAAAAAACACTAACTGCTCTGTGGCAGTTCCCGTTTCGGTTTTCTTGCAGAAATGAACTTTAGAGCACAAGAGGTCAAGGTTTTCTCATTTATTCATGGTATTAAAAATGTTTGGAATTAAAACAAAGCAATGCAGAATCCTTTGTTCCACTCTTACAGGACGTTCCCCAGCCCTGAGGACTGTGGATAGCTCAGGTATCACATCATCAGCCAGCACAGGGCTTTTTCCACCCCCCAGCTCAGGTCACTGCACTTCCCTTGCCTTGCTCTGAGGTCCACTGCCCCCCTCCCGGTGGTTCTGAGGTGCCAGCAAAGCACAGGTGTCCCCCCAGCCAGTGGCACAGGGCCAGGGCAGGGCAGAGGGGATGGTTCCATGTGAGCAGGGCATCTGTCTCCAGCTGGTTTGTCCATCTGCTGCAGCTCCTGCACTTAGCAGGTGAGCACCTACTGCAGGAGCACTGCAAGAGCAGGAAGGAACTGGCACCTGAAGGGTGATGAGATCAGCAGAGTGTTGGATGCAAATGTGTGGATGGCAGTTGGAGGTCCGTGAGGGGATGCAGGAGCAAATGTTGGAAGTTGTGGCGAGGGATTTGTGCTCTGCACATGGAAATGATCATCAGTGTGCAGTGGGACTGGCCTGGTGAGCCAAAAGCAGGCAAAAAGTAGCCAAAATAAAATAGGCAAAGGCTCAAACATTTCTAAGACAAAGTGCTGGTTCTTATTTTTCATTATGAAATTAATTAATTTTGTCTGGAACTCTACCAAACTATTTATTCTGATTTCTAGTAGCAGCAGCCACAGAGGTAACCAGAAATCTCTAGGTAGTGCAGGTGTTGGCTAGCAAGAGCAGCTGCTACTGCTAGAAAAAACCCAAAAGGTTCCCTTCAGTTTCAGCTTCATAACCCAGATGACAAGTTCTGAAATGAATTAAAAAAAAAAAATCTCCAACAGATGCTTCATCAAAACCTGGCTTGGCTTTGCTTGCAGCTGTTTTGCTCCTTCTGGGGCTTGGCACAGGATGGCTGTTGTGGGAGCTGTGCTCACCTTTCTGCATGTCCTTTTTTTGACTCACCTTCCATTCACAAGCCCGTTTCTTTTTTTCTTCATTTTTTTTTTCTCATTCGTGCAAAGGAAGCAACTGTGCTGCTGCCTCAGCTGCTGCCTCAGCCAGACAGAAATCAGCTTCCTTGGGCAGGTGGAAGGTGGTTATTTTGTACTGGGAGCTCACTTGGGACACAGAGTAAACAGCACAAGTAACTTGTTCCCCCACCCCAAACATCTTTGTTAATTTTCTCATGCAGAGGTTCCTCTTTGAAGTGACACTGCTCATCAGCTGGACTTGGAGGCATCCACATAAAGCCCCAAAAGACAAAGTCATACTTATACCAGCAGCATTAGGGAAAGTTAAACTTGTGGGTACAGGCAATCCAAACTAAGCCAGGAAGCTTCTGTTTGATTCAGGCAGCTTAGAGCTGGCTATCACTGAAGTCTGCATTTGACAGCTGCAGAACTATTTCCTTTTGATTCTTCATGTACAAAGTCCCACAGTAGTTCAGAACAGAGGAGCAGGGTTTCATGCATATGACTGAGTGGAGGGAGCCAGAAGCATTTGGAAATTATTCAGCGCAAGTTATGATTTGTTCTTACTGCTTTTCTTTTTAGCACCAGAAATCGGTGCTGATGTCATTCCCTTGTTAGTTGCTTAGTTTAGTGAGAATAAAGGACAGCTAAATTGGGACCCTGCAAAATGCAACACCCAGATGGTGGAAAAGGCAAGTGAACAAGGTGCTGAAATGAGAGGCTTTTGTCTTGGGTTTGAAAAAAAGATCAAGCTGCATGCAAGTAATACACATGACCACAAACGGAAGGGAGGTTCATTTGGAGCCTGAATTTTGTATTCTTTCCCATCAAATCAGGCAGTGCTGCTGTACTTGTGGGTTAAAAACAGAAACAAAACCAACAGCAAAGCAGGGCAGAGAGAATCAGACCAAACCTGAGTCTCTTGGGCAGGATTTTGGTACTCAGGGCTGGTAAAGTGCATTTCCCAGACTCCGTGTTGTCAGGGCCATCCACCCTCACTGTGATCCTGTGTGATCACCTCCCAGCCAGGTGCTCAAGGACCAGCCTGAGTTTATTTCTATCCCAGATCCTGCATATGTCATTGAACACATTTTAGCCCCCTGACATCTCAATGTTACCACTGCAGAATGGCATCAGCCTTGGCCAGTCAAATTATTACAGATAAAACAGAGGCCAGAGCAGCACCTACAGATTGGAGGAGCACTAATCTAATAATTATCAGGCAATTACACAGCCCCATAAGCCAGGTATGGCTGCTTTAGAAATGCCCCAAGAGGAAATGAAGTGGAGAGGGAATTATTCTAACATATGGCAATTTATCAGTTGAGATTTTGTTAAAAGATTCCCTCAGGGTTCCCTATGACAATGTAATGGATTTATGACTGGTGATGAACATCTCTCTGAGTCGTGCAAAACAACATAAAGGATCACAGGCTTCTGGGCATTTTCTGAACTGGGGTACAGGTGAAACAATTTCCACCATGCCTTGGGACAGAAAGCAAAATCTTTGCTGGTGGTCTGTGAGATTGGTAAAGTACAAAACTATTTCCTTAGATTATTGTACACTGGAGCTAGAGAGAGAGTTGGTAGCTAAACAACCCAGAAGAAATTTGCTTAGTTTGTCTTTAAAAGATACTTTTAAAATCTGATTTTTCACCATTTTCCCAGCAGCACTAGTTATATCAGATATAGCAGCATAACACATAGGTGCTAAAATTAACAATGCTGTGTTGTAAAATCCTCTTTTAAAAAATGGTGACTGGTGGGAACTGCTCATGAATAAAACCGAAAAGGAAGAAGGAGTGAAGCATCATGGAAATCTTGGCAGAACTGAGCTTTCAGAGTTTAAAATGTGAAAATTGGTTGACAAGCAGTATAGATTGCTTTAGGTAAGGCTGGGATCTTGTACAGATTGAGTGGTTCTTGAGAAAAGAACAAGACAAGAGTACTACAAATGCTCTCAGCCTGGGTTAACATGAAGGGGTGGGTTTGGTCAGGGGTTACACTGCAGGACAGGGAAGGAGGAGGCCCCCAGGCTCATCCTGCCTCTGTTTTGGGAAGAAACCTGCCTTTCCCTCAAAAGGATCATGGCAGTGAGGGCAAGGAAGGAGGGAGGTGCTCTCTGGTGCTCACCTGTGCTGGGAGAGCAAGGTCACTGCTCACTCTGTAGCTGTGGTGATCTTCCTTGCCCACTGCACAATTTCACTTCTCTTTTTCTCACCACTCGAGAGAAGGGTTTCTTTGTTGGGTTTCTCTTTGTGTGCCCTGGAGCTGGTGAACTGATTCAATATGACAGTATAGCTAAAATTGCAGAAAAACCAGGAAGAGTGGCAGATTTTTTTCAGGATACTCTGTCCTGTTCTATGATTTATTTGGCATGTTGAAGTATTAATTCTTCATGTGCTGTAGGAACTGACTTTTTGATATGGAGGTTTTGCTAGGAGAAGCATTTTAGAGTGCACAGTGCCAGGAGGATGTTGGAAAAGGAAGCGGAGAAATTGTCTTCTTAACAAAAAACTAGAGAATTCCATCAGTGGAACCTATACACCAGCTGGTAAAGGGCAGAATTAATTTCCAGATACCATCTGATGGTGATTAAAACACTGAGAGTGTGACATTCATTTGTGTCCTGAACCTTGTAGAAGATCACAAGCTCATCCAAGTTGGGGTTCCACCTTCCAGCAGGTTTCCCATTACCAGGCACATGACATTTCACATATTTTTTTAAGGGTGGATTTTTGCAGCCTTTCAGAGTGTATTACCTTTAAGGGGTCAAAAGCCTTTGATCTCTGGTTGCCCAAACAAGCAAAGAAGAAAGGGGAGGGGAAATTAATACAGCCAAGGGTTTCTCAGCCTTTGGTTGTGCTCTTGGTTGTTGAACAGACTTTTCTTGTATTTATTTAAACTTCACAATGAATGAAGTTAATTAGACTTGGTTAAGCTGATAACACCACTGCAAGGACCCAAAAGCTGAGCCCTCCTTGTCTCTGTCAAAAGAAAATCAATACTTTCACTCTTCCATAACCTCATTGCTCTGTTGAGCAACAGCAAGCTTGCATTATGCTGAAACTTATGCACATAATTAGAGCTTTGGGAATTTGGAGGTATTTTATCCTCAATTAAAATGAAAGTGTTCAAGAGTAGGGATTTACTTTCTACTTTTTTATTTTTTGCATTTTTAATTAAAAAAAAAAAAAAAAGGCACCAAAAGACAAACCAAAGCCACCACAAAAACAAGTAAAAAATTGACTCGATCCAGAAAGATTCCCCTGGGATCTGTCCCTTCCCCATGTCAGTCAGGCCCTTGTGCTTTCATTTCTGACCTTTCTTTGCATGGAAGGACACACAAGTGCTTCAGTTTCACGGCCAGAAAGGAGGCACCAAAAGGGAAAGGTTCCAGGATAGCACTTCCAGTAAATACCTCACTGCATAAACACTCAGTGGAGTCAGGGGCATCTCTCCTGAGGCTGAGAAGGGAATTTTCCCCCTTTAGAAGGGAATTATGAGCTGCATTATGCACATTTGGCTTTGTTTAATTGCTGCCCCACTTGGGCAAAATGCTTTTGGGGGCAGCAGCTCCATGAAGTTCCCTGATGTGTGATAGGTTAAGGGAATGTTGGGAAAGGTGCTTTTTCTCACACAGTGCAGCATCTCCTGCTGCCTTTTGGGACAGCAACTGGGAGATGATTTTAGTGTTTTGGCAGCAATAGAAAGCCTGTCCTGGTTTTGGGTAATTCCTATGGAAGGTAGCAAAACATGTCCCTCCCTGGACAGCTCTTTACTGTCCCTGCATTTCCCTGCAGCAGCAGGTAAGAGAGGTCAGAGCAGCACAGAACCACATCTGGAGATGAGTTCTCAGTAAAAATACTGGCAAGAGGTAGAACTAAATAATTTGACTTGGCCAAATAAAATATTTCTAGTGCTATTCAGAACTATGCACAATCTCCAGTAATGTTTGCGTTGTAAACCCAAATCTCTTGATTTTTATTAAAAAGTGGTGTTGTCTGAGTGTTGCTAGAATATTGACAGTGAAAAAAATCTTTGGAAAAACAGTGAGAAGACCTGGTGTAACTTAACAGCTTTTCCTAGAGGTGTGCATAGTGCAGAGAGTGGAATAATGAAGGGTGTCCCCAGTTTAAGCAGCTGCCTCTTGTGCTCTAAGTGTGAACAAACAACTCAGGAAGAATTGTAACGAACTGCATCCTTGGAAGGAAAGTTCCAAAGACAAAACTCCCATCAACAGCAGCAGTAGGTAAAAGTATTCCTGAGTGTTCGTGAAGAAAGGACTTTTTAGGGAAAACTTCAAGCAAAGAGGGTTTAGATCTTATCTATATTCATCCTTGGTTCCGTTTGCTTGCAGTGTTCTCTGTCTTACAAAGGAGATCAGCTTTTGTGGGGACAGCTGGGACTGGGATGGCTTATTTTCAAGTCTCAAATGTCAATGACTAATGCTGATTTACATGCAGATTGCCTCTCAGCTTTATTTTATTTGGTTATTTATTTATTTCTCAGAAATGCTGTCATTTGCCTCTGAGGAAAGAATCAATGAGAGGGCAATAAGGATGCAATCTTACTGCCAATTCAGGGAGAAAAAAAAAACAAACCCAGAAATAAAAAAGAGGACAAGAGAAGCATTTCAGCAAATGTCTAACTGCTGGTAGTTTTTTCCATTCAGGTGTTTGCCAGATGTCAGTCTGTGTGGGAAGAAATGTATGTTCCTCCAGATCCAGGGCTGCTGTTTAGCTCAGGCTCTGTGTTTAGTCTCTGCTGTTTGAGTTAGCCTTTGAGTCCTTCATTGCTGGTATGAAACAAATCCCATACCATTAGCTCTGCTCCCTGACAGCCAAAATCCTGTAGCTCTCACCATCTGGCTATGAGCAGCAAAGGTGTGGTTTTTTTTCAATTGAAATCTCTTCTTTCTAGGGTGTTCCAAATTACAGCTCCATGCCTTATTGACAAAATTAATCTCTTGTAGCCTGCACAGCTCCTGGATTCAGTGCTGTAATTTGGTTTTTTATTTTCCTCTTCCCTCCAGTCTGTCCCCATCACCTGCTCTCTGGTGCTGGATGCTCTGTGGGGGAGGAATCAGCTTTGCTCTGTATCTTCACAGTGACTTTGCAATCCTTTCTTCCACCCTGAAAAATGTTTATTGCTGGTGATTATTTATAATCACAAAGAAACAGGCCCAATATTTTTACAGCTTTCTTGTTGAACTTGGCAAGTTAGCATGTGGGGAGATTCAGACCCACCAGCAATGAGAAAGCTGCAGGCCCTGGAATTGAAATGTCACACACTACCAGATTTATTTTGCTTGGTAGTTCCCAAAATACAACTGCAATGTCACCACTCCACGTTCATGTTTAACTTCCACTGGCTTCAACCAGAATTAGGTCCCCAAACTGTTCAGAAGTGGCAAACTGCAGTCCAGCAGTAAATAGGTTTGCATGAATACAGCAATAGGTTTGATGTTGGGAGATCTGGGCTCAGATTTGGGGTGTGCAGAGAACTCCAGCTTTGGATCCAGCTGCACCTCATCCACGAGGGATGAGCAGACACCCACAAGCCTCAGGTCCAACCTCTCTGAGCTCAGCCCTGGCAGAGTGTGTGCTTCTGGTGCTCAGAACAAAATAGTCACACTTGTGGTTACCCCACATAAAAAACCTGGACATAAAGAGCCTGGTTGGGCTGGGGTAAAGCCTTATCTCTCAGGATTTATTGTAGTCACTTATTCTGTGCACAGCCCTCATGGGGACTCAGGAGAGTCAGGAGATTTATAAATAAGGAGTTGGGACTAGCAGATAAAGGCACTATGACACTGCCCAGCTCTTGGGGATTTATAGCTGAACTGCATTGATTTTTAGTCCTTTTATTTTTTTCAATTTGAGTGTCTAAAGACGTATGAAATGATCACAAATTGATGGTGACCCTGAAAATCACTTTCTAATTGTGATGAAAATATCTTATTAAAGATTTATGTGGAGCAAGGAACCAGGTGACACCTATTACTGGTGCTGAGTGAATGTGCCTGGGAATAAGAAAACATTACTGCTGGGATGAATGTTCTTTCTTGAGAATTTTTAATGATTAGAGAATTTTCTTAATTATAGTCAGATATCTAACCACTAATTACTCTGCTAAAGTGTGTTCTGGTAGCAGGAGAAATGCAAAACAAATTTACTTACCTATTAAAATCTTTATGTGTCTATTACTGCCACCAGTCTGTGGCTCCTCAGAAATATAGACTCTTATTGATGGGATCCCAGATGCTAACTAGAATTTAATTTAGTTAAATGGTTTGTAATACAGCTTGTATTCCTCCATGGATATACACCAACAGAACAAGATAAAACCATTACCAATTACTCAGGCTTTTTTTTTTAAACCTACTTGGACCCTTCCTGCTTGAATTGTAAATAGAAAATATTTACAATGATTTATGTAAAATACTACATTTCGGAGTCAGAAAATCTGCTGCCTGTGCTATAAAGTTGCTTTCAAGGCTGCCATTCCAGTTGAACTGTCCAGCAGTTTATAAGACACTACATCTGGCTCTACTTATCTTTTTAGTAGATTACACTAAAGTGAATCCTTAAGGCTAAACCCTCTAATTTACTAAAACACATGCACATAAAATTACAGCTGTCTCACCAAGACTTTCATTGATTTGAACAGAACTGGGATTCATTTAAATGGTTTTAAAACTTAGATAAGCAAACTTCTTTCAAATCCATTGGAAAAAAACCCACAAGTAAAGTACCAAAACACCCCCAATCTGCCAAGCAGCCCTAATTACTGGTTTATTGATTGGCTCATCAGGGCTTTATTCTTTATCTCTGTCTGGTGACACGATCTCTCCCAGATCCCTTGTCTCCAGTGGCAGTGAGGTGTGCCTCCCACCCTGAGGGACCATCTCGTCAGGAAATAGGACATTTCCTACAGTTAAATCACAGCACCACTCTTGAAGGTAGCTATATTATACATTGTGTGAGTCATCCCTCTGAAACTTAGCAGCCTAAAAATTAAACATTTAACTTAAGCTGAAGGCAGGACAATCATTGACTGCAAAGTACAAAAAGAACATAGATGGAGACATTAAGATATATTACACAGTTTCTCTGCATCTAATGTTAGGATAAGAGGTTGCTTCTTCCCTGGCAGGTTTTCTGCTATTGAAAGACCCCACTCTGATTTTCTGCACACAGTTTGGAGTATTTTCCCTGAAAATTCCATGGGAATATCTTGCAGGAGATATAAGAGCACCTCCCCTGGGGACTGGTGTACATCTACTCAACTCTACACGTCCACACTGGGTGGAAGTGCCAATATTTTCAGACCAGATGTGGAACCCCTTCAGCATCCTAGATTATAACTCACAGGGGCATGGGGCTCAGGAGGAGACATGGAAAACAATCTGTAAAACATGGAGCAAAAGGGAAGTGGGTTTTCTCTGAAGGCTCAGTCAGAGGCTGTTCAATTACCTCCCCAGGAACTAATGCCCCCATTTTGCACTGTAACTCTCATTACCCAGTTCTGTCACCCAGCTTAGTGCCACAAAGTGTTCAAGCATTGCTGCTGCTGAACGTTAGAGAAAACACCAGAATCCAATTAAAAATCCCCTCAGCATTATTAGAAACTGAGAATTGGCTTTAAGGAGTAGTTACAGCAGTTTGCCTGGAAATGTGCTGTATTTCCCAGTGCCAGCCTTCTCCCTGCTGATGGGCCCTCTTTGCATTTCCAAATGATGTCTGCCTGTGCAGTGAGCAGTTACAAATATGATGCAAGAATTAGTGGAAAAAAACTTTCCAGCTCGTGTGATAAACAGCCCTAGATAATCAAAATCCATAACCAAACCCTCTCTACTCTGACTTTTCCCTTGGGAGGGTGGATAGGAGAGCAGCACATGGCAGATGTTACTTTGCTTAATGCAGTGCTTCCCATCTCTCAGTACACTCATCTGCATGGCTGGCAGGTGCAGGAGCCTGCCTGCTGCTAATTCTTTCCTGTGTTTCCACTGATAGCACTGGAAAGGGCTGATTATTTCAAGGAAAGTGGTTGAGAAGAGATATTTTACACTGGGTGGTTGTGGCATTACGAGCTGCTGCAATGTCACAAAAGCAGAGTTTGTCCAAGGCTTCCCAGCAGTGTTTGCTCCCCAAAGTTGAATCCTCCATCACCAGCATGCTCAGGTGTGTTTGCCATTCCAGTCATGGAAAGTGAAATCAAAGAAAAACCAAGAGTCAGGAAGATGTATTGCTGCTGGGTTTGCTCCTTGGACAGGAGGGCTTGAGGGAACAACTGCTGGCTTTGAGACAAGTCACCCTGCAGCCTTTCTGCAACATTACCCACTGGCCATCCACCCCTTCTTCACCTCAGCCAGGGCCCTACCACCCTTCCAGAAGGAATTTCCTCCTAATACTCAATCTAAATCTTCCTTCCTTCAGCCTAAAGCTGGTCTTTCTTGTCCTATCACCCCACACCCTTGTCAGCAGCTCCCTGTTGCTGAGTGTGGCCCCTGTGGCAGCAGCTCCTGGAGCAAACACACCTGGTGTGTGCCACAGGGACAAGATCTGGGCACACAGGGTCTCACCTGCAGCCTGGGACCTCCTCCCCCATCCCTCCAGGGCTGCAGGGGGGAAAAGCTGAGCGCCCACCTGGGCAAGAAAGAGCTGCTCCTTTCATCCCTCTCTTACTGGGAGCTCCATTTCTCTTTCCTGTTGCTTCTGCCATTTCCCCTTTGGCACAGGATGAAAGCTAAAATAGGAACCAAATGTTATTTTCAGACTAAGCCAGGTGCTGTGGTCCTCCCAAATCTTGTTGAAAATGCCATGGAAGTGCTCAGGAGCAGGACTGGTAATCTTGCAATGGTACTCCAAGCCCTGCTTCAGCAAAAAATGTTTGAGGATTTATTTAGGTATTGTGCAGTTAAGTGTGTATTTAAGTGTTTTGCTGAACCAGACCATTTTTAGCTTTAGAACTTATAGTTTTAGTGTATTTTTGTAAGCAAATTTCAATAATTTCATCTATGTCTCTTCTGGACAGCTTGATGTGTTTTAAAATAGCTTTAAGGATTTTGGTCTAAAGTTTGCTGTCTACTTTCAGGAACGTTTGAGAAAGCTACTGAAATCAGAGATAGAGATTGACCTAATAATTTGCTAAAGAGATGGTAGCTTGTTGGCAGAAGGTGGTGCTGTTACCTGATATTGAAGCAGATAACTGACTCCCATGTCAGTGAACTCCTGCTAAACCAAGTCCCTGAGTAGCAAAGAGATTTTCCTTCCCCCTTTCCCCAGCCACGGATGTGATAGCGAACAGATACAGGTGAGGTTTCCTGGTCTCTGAGATACAATAATCTTAATTAGAAGGCAGATGGCCATGCCATCATTTCTCCCAACATAAAATAGAATATCAGGTGAACTTTGTTCTTTGGAGAAATAAATGCAGCCACCCCGTGCTCTTCACATGGAGAGGCTGATTTCACTGACACAGACATGTGGCCTGAATTTAACAAAAGCAAAAACATGATTGATAGAAGGGACAGCTGAAAGATTTTTAAATGGGGTGGATTTTTTTTTCCATGAGCAGCATGCTGTCACACTTGATAATATCAGATACCAGGAGAGAAAATTTGAAAAATCCCAAGAGAGGTTTTGGTTGGGAAAAGCTCTTTTCAGTCCTGCCTGGAGCATTGATGAAATGGTTGGTACAGGAGCTGACAGGTGATGCATAGCAGCGTGTGGGGTGCATGGAGCAATTTACAGGTGGAACACATAAATCACTCCGGGCACTTCAGAATGATTTCAAGCCTCCAAAAATACCTAATATCTTTTAGAAAAGAAAGGATGAAATGTAGCAAATGATAAAATAGATAACAAGTCTCATTTCTGAAGCTTCAGAATATACAGAGATCATATTTTCAAGCTTTACATCATAACCATAAGAGTTTAAAACTTATTTTGTATTTACTAAAAGATGACTTTTTTCAGCTAATCCTATACCTGTGGGATTTAGGGCAATTCAGTAAGACAAAGGAGGAAATACAAATTGTAATTGCATGTTTTCTCGTAAAAGATATTAGTTGAGGATTTAGAAATTGCAAAAATGGAATGTTTTACCTACTTCTGGATTAGAATACTCAGAAATTATTGTGTTTTTACTCCACTTACTTACAGTTTCTAATTTAGAAAATATTAGAACAAGCTGTTCCTGAAATAGCTCACTAGAAACTGGTGTCAGAAATTGCAATGTGTTCTAATTATTTTGATAAATTTTCACATTCAAGCAACGTGGAGAATTTAGATGTAGATCCAAGTTTTTATCCTGAAGGGAGGCCAAATTTAAAATCTTTGAAAGTCTCTTTGCTCATTGCTAATCCTTCAGTGATTTGAGATAATTTTAAATACAAGCCTCCATAAAAGAGAAAAAACTTCACACGTGCAGGGAGAGAATATGACACAGTGAAAAAGAAAGACCAAATAATGAAATAAATCTTTCAGGATCCATGCTATCAGCTAATCTGAATCAGCAAGGAAAGCACTGGTGGATTAAGAAGGGTGAGAAATACTTTTGCTCCTATGGAATAATAAGAATAATAATAATCTTTTGGGCTGGCAGCTGCAAACAGGACCTTGTGATACCATCAGTGGCCAGAGCTGAGAAGAAGCCCTGAGGGGCTGCCTGGACTCAGCGTTTCAGAGATGAATTTGTACACTTGCCATGTGCATTTTGGGTCATGTTTTCAAAATTCTGAAATCTTGTCTTTGATCCTTTTGTTAGAGGAGCTCAGTGGATGCAGAAATATCCAACAAATATCTGGAATTTCAAGGGGTGTGTGCTGGGCTTTGAAAGTGTGGCTTTTGGGAGCCAAGACACTCTGGCACACCTTCAGAGAAGAGAAACACAACTGGTCAGATGCCCCTTAAGATATATCTGAGCCTGAGGCTGGAAGGCTCTTGCAGGATTTTCAGACTTTGAGCATAAGGCTTCTTTATTTTTTTTTATTTCCCCCCCCCCCCCCCCACCCAATTGGATTTCACGCTTGAAACTGGGTGTAAGAATCCTGAGACTAGGGAGCAAATAGCTTTTTATGGAGATTTGAATTACATTTTACACTTGAGAAATCAGCCCAAGCAGAGAGTGAAATGGGCTGGTGTTGTGTCTCTGTGCCAGTCCCCTGCTGCTCTGCCCCAGGTCACACTGCCAAGGCACCTGGAGCACTGTGTGGCCATGGCAGGGCAGGGGAAGGTGCTAAATGGAGAGAAAACATTCAGAGCTGGAGCTGATTCCTCTTTTGAAGGCCTCCTTTGAGCCAGTTTTGAAAGCCTGTGTGTATTTCAGCTCTCACTGCTCTGTGGTGGTGAAGTGACCCAGCAGAGCTGTGGGTTTGCACACAGGTTTCTCCTGCTGCCAGGGTCAGTGTGGCATCACCTTCCCTGCAGCTGCACCTCCTCTGCCCACCAACATCCTCACTCTGGGGGGCTGTGTGGAGTCTGGTCATGGATCTGCCTCTATGTGAACATCCAGCAGTTTTCCACAGCTGCAGCTGGGTTTGGAAACCACTGGAGAGGATTTTCAGGGGGTCTTGAATTTGCCTCCAGTGCCCAGTGCTTACATTGGAATAAACCACTCTGAATTCACTACAGTGTCCCCCAGTATCTGCTCAGAGATGTAACTTTGTTTGATTTCACTTCTGGTGATATTTATCTTCTGCAGACATTAGCAAACTTATCTGCCAGTTTGTTTATAAACTGAAGAGTTCATGTGGTTGATAGATAGTTCCCATTTTTTTTGTGAATCTTGATGCATCTCTGGACAAATGGGAGACTTTACTGTTATTTTCCCTCAGAAGAAAACTCCAGTTTGGGGCCCTAAATGAAAATCTGTAAACACAGAACTCCAAACCCTCAATTCTCACTTGTCAATGGGGGAGAAAAAATATCAGCCTAACGGTGGCACAATCTGGTCCTGTAAATAACACCAACTCGAGTCCTGAACCCCTGGAACACAGTTACATGTCAGCTATGATCATCTGTTTTCCCATTTTTTTTGGTGAGTGTGTGAGTTGCTGAAAAGCAAACCTTTCCCACAACTAATTGTATTTGCTAATTACCTGTGAAAAAGCAATTATCTGCAAGTGATACAACTCTTTGGAAAGGCACTTTTAATTGGCAAAGATGGGGAAAGATGCTCTTCTGTGGATGCTGTTTTCAGAAGAATCTTCCCAAATATCGTACCTGATGTATCACATTAGACACATCAGATTGGGTTGCATCAGCAATGTTGCATTACATCACATCACCGAGGTAATGTGCTGTGACAGACTTGCAATGCAATGTGTCAGCTGGAAAATGGGGAAAGATGTGATTTCCTGAGCAAAATACTTCTTAAGCTTTATGGTATTTTCTCCTCCTCTAACTAAACAAGTGGCTGTTGGTGTGTTGAAGTATCTCCTAAAAGACTCAATTGCCTGGTGAAGAATTCTGGGCATTTTCTGTGTTTCCTGCCTCTCCATTGACTGTTAGCAGGTCTAAAATGAAAGGTATTTTTTACTATTTACACTTCCATACCCAGGTTATAACATATTTCTTTCCCCAGACTTCCAGCAAACCAAAAAATCTCTTTCTAGGAGGAATGTTCTTGCCATTTGTGTGCTCTGTCCAGGACCTGGGATTTTACCTTGGCTCTTGGAACGTGCCTCTTGTGGGGAATGCTGAGGGGTGAGTTCTGCATGAGTGAGGCTCAGAATCACAGCCCTGAGAGACAAAGTGTGGCTGCAACTCATGGTCACTCAGGGGTGCAAGGAGAAGGGGAATTTCCAATACATGATTTATTCTTGGTGCACAGTTTTTACAAGGACAATCCTGAAGTAACCTTGCTTTGCCTCCCTTGGGGGCTGAGCTTCCCCACAGGGGTGGCAGCAGGGAGATACTGCAGCCCCTTTCCTGACTTTGTTTTACACCACAACGACACAAAAACTGTGACTTCAAAAGGCTGAAAATGACTCCTTCATTCTTGGGACGTGTCTCCCTTTTATACTGTTCTACACAGACTAATTTGATTGGTGAAACAAAGACAAACCTCTTGGTTTGACCAGAGGGACATCAAGAAGAAGTCCCTCCTAGGGAAAGAATTGTAAACAAATTTGCCATTACAATGCCAAAAAAATTGCCATTACAAAAACGTGTCTCTTGTTTACAGAAAATTCCCTGGAAAAGGAATTTCAGAAACCAAAACATCTCAGGCACAAACCAGGGCTACGCTCTCCCTTCAGGGATGTGCAGGAAAAATCTGCTTTGGCCAAGATATTTTTGCAGCCCTGAGTAAAGATGACTTGGCTTACCCAGGGGAGAGGGACAGAGCAGTGGTCACTGTTGTCACCTGGTGTGTGCCCAGCCAACCTCACCAGACTCAGTCTGCCCACCTGCACCTGCTCTTCTAATGAGTTTCTAGTCAAATTTAGCTGCTGGCAGTTGTGTGTCTTTGACAAAATACTGAGTTATGGCTCAGAACAGAGCAGAGAAGCTGGAAATAGGTGCACTTCAGGTGGAGCTGTGGAGGTAGAGGATGTAGAGATGAAACTGGAGTGCACATGGAGGAGAAAAACTCTAAAATGTGAAGCTCTTTAGAAAAGAAGGAGCTGTGAAATCCATGCAAAAGCAAAAATCAAAATACTTTTAGTGTGTTTTCATAATCTGCATTGTCAGCAGTAACGAATTGTAACAGTTTGCTTCCTTTTCTAGTTATTTCTTTCTAAAATTGTCCACCTTTTTATGAGCTATTCAGCATTGTCTGATATTGAGCATCCTATCAGGTATACATTATGCTTCAGTGGAACACCAAAACCAATCAACAGCGAATTTCTGAAGAGGGAAGTGCTATACAATAATGATGAACATATTGTCCTCAAGCTGTGGAGGTTAACAGCTCCAAATTGCTTTGCTATTTGTACATATTGAAATAAGAAGAATTTATATGTTTGCTCTCATTTCAGTGGGCTCTTGTGATTCATTACATTGGCACTTCAGGGTTCAGAACAGTCACTTGTCTCCTGCAAAGCAGCACCCTTAACTGTGTTACTATTTGCTCATTATTGTCTCAATTCTTTCTTTTTTATTGCTGCACAAATACACTTTGGTTTCACAGTAACTTGTGTCTAATGCTGGTTTCTGTAGAGTTCATTGTAGGAAGGATCAGGGTCTTGGCGTACTCAGAAAGAAATCAGCTAAGTAAATCTGTAATAGCTTTGCTGTTTAAACAATGTCTTGGACCATTAAAACTAGAACAAACAAACAAAAGATTTTAAAAATTGGTTTTGTACC
Source organism: Argya squamiceps (assembly GCA_037834095.1). Lineage (NCBI taxonomy): Eukaryota > Metazoa > Chordata > Aves > Passeriformes > Leiothrichidae > Argya > Argya squamiceps. The sequence goes on from JBBMKD010000040.1 coordinate 9,992,336, forward strand.
TATGGATACCTTTCATTTTTGTTCAATAGGGTTTTTAATGAAATGGCAACAGACACATAGAAATCATTTCTTCACCTTTCTGTTTCCTTGGTTTAGTCTTTTAGGACAATACAGTAATTTTACAGTCTGTCCTGGGTAAGGGAAAGAGCATAATTGCTGAGAAATGAACTCTGAGTTGAAAGTCTAATCTTTGCCTGCCAACCCACACTCCTGCTTGCTCTAAGCAGGTATTGAGGAAAGGTATTCAGGTGCCTAAAGATGAAAATAGGTTCACAATGTTTTTTGCTTTGTTTTTGTTGTGTGTTTGGGTGGTTTCTTGGTGTGTTTTGTTGTTTTCTCCCAGAAATGAGCAGGAGATCCCTCCAACCCTCTGCAAAACTGCTCTGTGCCCCATTGTACCCATAAATTCCTCCAGCACTTCTATTGACCTGGATGCTGTGGTTTCAAACAAACCTTGGCTCCGTGTCCAGGCATGTGGGGCCATCCCCTCTCCCCCAGCTGAGTGTTTGGGTGTAGATACCCAGGCTGGAGCCAAGCCCTTCTCCTCTGTCAGAGGTGAAATGCATCCTGAAGTGCCTGTTTGGTCTCTATGAACTGCATGGGAATCCCTTTGGGACAAGCACAGAAAGGGATATTCCCAGTCTGATAGCCCTATTTGCTCAGGAGAACCACACTCTACACAAAGGGTCAGCCTTGGTGTTTCTGTCACTTCTTTCCTTCAAAATGTTTATTTTTTATCATAGGTATCTCATTCAAATCAAGGGCAAGCACTCCAATCTTATCTTTTAACCAAATATTAGCCATGCTTTCTATTAACAAGCTGACATTAACTCACACTAACCCCTTTTCTGCAAACAGGTCTCCTATTGTAAGTCTTTTCTTTAAACCTGCCATTATTTCTGCCTTTTATGTCTAAACCCGGTACAGCAGCACAATTAACTGCTTTACTTAACATGCAAGTTTATAAAGTGATCTCCGTGACACCATTGACATGAAGAAAGTAAGTGGGGTTAAACTGGCTCTCATTGCAAGCTGATCTTTGTGCAGTCTTTGGTTGGTGGAACTGGCAGCAGACGTATTGCAGAATTAAAATTCAAAGTCATGAGAACCATCGCTACATAATGGTGAGATCAGACGAGAATGGGAGAATCCACACAAGTCTTTAATCTCCATCAAGCCAAGATACTGTTTCTGCTTTGTTCTGTAGTCTAAAATAAATCCTTAATGATGCTGTCATCGTCTCATTTTGTGGTCTTCATTTCCTCCTGATTATAAATAAGAATCAGGTTTTCCTTCAGCAGGGTTGGGAGGCAGGGGAGCTCAAACTCTTCTGTTCACAGCCAGCCAGAACCACTTTTCCCACTGCAGTGTTTCAGATCTTCATCCCCCTGGACTGGGTCTGCTTTGATGGTGAGTTCACAGACACAGTCCAGAGGTTGTGTCACTTCAGCCAGAAATGCTCCAGGGTGAGGCTGAGGGAGAAATCCCCCCATGGCTCTGAATCAGGGACAGGCTGGGATTAGGTGTTGGTAAGTGACTGAAATGGTGACTTTCCCCCGCCCAACAAAACACATCTTAGTCAAAGTGGAGCCCACAAACAGGTAAGTGAGCTAATTCTGTGCCTGGCTCTGTGAAGGGCAGGAGTTTAACACAATTTTAGAAGTAGTAGCAGTGGCTGAGACCGCAAGTGACTAATGCATGACTAAGGTTTCTTTAGAAGCTGTGAGGTGAAGGTAATGCTCAGTTCTGCTCAGATTTATAGAGGCTGTGATCAGCAGGTATGCCAAAACGGAGCCATGGGTTTCAAAAAGCTTGAGAGTGAGGCAGAATTCCAGGGCTGCAGGGCAAATACCATATCCGAGTGAGATTTGTAATAGCAATGCCAAGGACATGACAGAAAAAAAAACCCCACTTGAACCACCCACTCCTCTTCAGGAATATTTCTGCTCTTGAAACTCCATGTAATAGGCACCCAGGCAAGTACTGAAAGGATTCAGCACATGGAATAGCTGCTGGAGAAGCTGCAAGAGATCACCTTTCAAGAAGCAACAGTGAAACTAGCAGTGAGATCTCTGGGTGGGGAAAGCAGGATGACAAGATTAGAGAAAATGAAAAGTTTCCCCCCGGTTTGTCAATATTAATGTGAAGGACTCAGCACGGCAGTGTCTTGTGAGCCCCTCCTTCAGCACCCTCTTTTCAGTAGGATGCTGGAGATTTGCAATGCTAATGTGCTTGCATGAAAGTCCTCCCAGGCTCCCAGGGAAAAGAGGCAGATGTAATCATTCAGGGCAAGGCAATAAGGTGCTTGAGTAATTTTATCTCTGTGCAGGTACTGGATGTGAAGCCTTGGGGGTTCTGGATGGAAAACACCTGAACTTAGCATTCATTAAAGAGAGCTGGGTTCTAACCACTGTATCCTCGGTAAGTAGCACATCAGTAGGAGGGCAAAATAACAATTGCTCTAGGCTTGGAGACGCTTTTTGCATTACTGCTACTCCAATTATTTCCTTTTTTGCACATGTTCAGCAGTCTCTCGCCTCTGTAATTACCACACTGAACACTTTAGCTATTAGATACAGCTACTAGACTTTTAACAAGACATCATTACTTGCACTTGCTATCTCACAGTTTAGCAACGTGTTTGAGACCAGTGTAACAGACTCACAGACCTGTGCATGGACTCGTGCATGTAAAAGCTGGCTTCAGCCAGAGATTTTGCAAAGAAACAGAAAAGAAGCCAAGGATAAAGCTGCAGAATGTGGAAGCTGATGCACACTATGGCCCTGGTTTAAATATTCTAGTTAAAAGTGCTTTTTAATATCTGTATTGGGCAAATGTTTCCTTTTATTGAAAAGAAATGGTGGCTGAGGATGAGAATGGCCAAATTACAAAGCATGCTGAAAGCCTGAAAGCCTCTGAGGTTTTATGGGATATCAGATGTGAGGGCAGCTGTGTATCAGCTGTCCTTACACACCTAAGGGAAAGGGAAAGGCAGGTTGAGATTTGCCTTTGCCCAACTTCCCCTCTGTTTGGCAATTTATTTCCTGTGCTCTGTGCTCTTGTGATGGTGCAGAATACTAAAAAGAGGTAATTTTTTGTACACTCAGGCAAGCAGAAGCATGGTGGGCCAGGTTACCTGATTAGCTGGTGGATTTTCTGTGCTAACCCCAGGTGGCCAGGCAGAGCAGGCATTTAAAAACTCATCCATCTCTTGTCTTACTGTCTTTGAATTTGCATAATTAAAAGTGAATTACTTGCTGTATTTTTAATATATGCAGTGAAATTGCATAAAAAAGCTGAAAAATTACAGCAATCCAGTAATTCATGTCATGTCCCATTCGGAATTACAGCTTTCCAGCCCCAGCTCAAACACTGAGGATTTCCTGCCACCATAAAGCTGTAATTGCTGAATTAATAACAGCAGGTTTTGAAGAGCCACTGCACAGACTCTCTGACCCAGGTAATAGAAATACTCATGTTAAAGTGAATTTGATACATGTGACTTAATCTATTTCATATTAGGCTCAAGTAGTGAAAATCATTGCTGTCTTTGCCACAGAATGTTATGAGAACCACAGCAAGGTGTTTAGCTTAAGGCAGCCAGTGGGGACTAGAAATCAAATTTCAGGGACAAGCCAGGCCAGTTGTCTTTCTACCAGGGAACTTGAACCCCAAATCTGTTTGTCTGCTCTGCACTTTTGAGAGGTGGAATTCTCCACCCAGCTGCAAAAGCATGGATAATAGGATGCAGAGGTAGATGGTGAAAGGTTTCTGCTAATGTTTCATTACTCCAGAATTTTATTATCAACTACTAAAAAACACCCCAGCTTCATCCTCACCTTCCAGTCTGGAAACAAATTCTGCAGCTGCTGCTCTTTGCAAAATGTGATGTCCGCTGTCTCCCACAGCTATGACACTCATCGGGGCTGGGATGAGGGGACTGATGTGTCTAAACAGAATGATCAGAAGTTGACTGAAATGGTATGATCTGAATGAAAAGTTCCTTTTTTTCCCCTTTGGTCCTTGTTGCCGTGGTCTGGGGTTTTTTAAGGGTTACTTAGGGATTGGAGGAGGCTGGTGATCAATTTGCTGTGAATTCCTCAGGCTGAGACCCTGATGCAGCAGCCATTTGAACCTAAGTGGCTTTACATTTATTCCAATAGGTTTTGTGATTCCTGGTCACTGCTATAATCTGATTCAAGCTGTTAGAGATCAATTGGCCCATGTCAAAGGATCTGCTTGTACCGTGGGATTGATTTAGTCAACAACTATTCACGTTGCAATGTTCAGCTGCAGCAAAAGACAAGATGTATGAGCAGTCAGAAACTGAACTTCTCAGCTCAGGATAATGTCCTGTGCTGGGGATCTTTGAAATGGTCTCACTGAGATTGTGTGGACATTGTGGATAAAATGAACTGGCAGTTTCCAGGGCTGGCAATCTGGTTCCTTTCGTAAGAATTACCATCATTAATTAAAATCTCTTTTTCTGTCGAATTATTTCAGCTCTAATTCTCTTGCAGGTTCATAAATAGTAACATTCCGTTGTCCTGGAAAAAAGTTCATTTTTCTCTTTTTCGTTCTCTTTGTCACTGCCCTCAATTCTCTGCCCTCTCATGGCTTAAGGTAATTAAACTTCCACAGTCTGGTCACCTCTCTGAAATATTTAAATACAACCAAAGACATTTTCATGTTCTTTTTGTGGGCAAAACTCCACGAGAGTCTTGAAGAAAAAGGGTGTGCTTTTGCCTTCTGCAAATAATGGGACGTGAGGGGCCAGGGATCCCAGGTTCTTTCCACTCTGGTTCTCTATTACCCAGACCCTGTGCTGCCCAGTTACAATTCTGAGGGCAAACATTTCAAGCCTTGCAGCTTGTAGGGATTGTGAAAGGTATTTAACCTCATCATTGTAATTGTCTCCTTGCCATTTAACCCTGAGATTACAGCATTTACTGCCAGATGTGGATAATTCTCTCAGCTGAAATTTTGCATGCAGCAAACCATTTTTGGAGGATGTTCCTGTGGAAGATACTGACTGAAATTTGTACATGCATGAATGCACACGTGCAGAGAGGCTTGGGCTCACTCATGTTAATGGGGAGGAGAAAAATCTCCCCAAAGGCAGGTGTATACAGCACTGTTACCCAAAAGCCCTGAGCATTTTGAGAGACAATAAGCATAAACTGTGATGTTAAGGCAGAAGATCCTGCTTTGAGCAGCTTGAGGTTGAAGTAGGGAGGATCTTCCCAGTCTGTCAGCAAGGGGATGGTTTTTATCAGTTCCCTGTGAGATGTGCCCTTCCTCTGGATGTTTAGATTGCTGGCTGATGTTTTCTTCAGTTTTTCTTTATGAAGTGTCAAGTTTTGGTATGAGAAAATATCAAGTGCAGCTAAAGGTCAAAGTAAATCATGAATGAAGTTCCACAAACTGATATTCAGCAAAGAACAAAAAGTAATGTCAGAGGCTAATTCTAATTTACATGAATGTTCTCCTTAGATCAGAGGGCCTCTAGAGGAGCTCCTGTGCTCTCCTCTTGGAGATGCAGGTCTACCAGGCAAGACAAGACATTTAGAATATGATTGGGATGACCACTAATTTCACCATTAAAACAGAAGGTGGTACCTGAATCATTGCAATGATTTGGAAAGCTTTTCTGAATAGTTTCATTTTAAGAAAAAAAAAATTAAAAATCCAACTTCTTCCTCCAAAAATGCAGAGATACCAGTGATACCAGGTGTCTGTGGAGGTTTCTGCTCAGCAGCAGCTTGGCTGACACCAGAGAACAAGCAGTAGACAAAGATTACTCCTCCAGCTGTTATTTCATTTGTTAGGTTGCACTATGAGGGAAGACAAAATCAGGGTCTATTGTCTGTTTTAGGCACAGAGGAGGAGTTCCACCTGTGGAACAGCTCACAGGCTGGGAGGGTCTGTCAGACCTGCCCTTCTGACCAGCAGTTCATGCCACTATTGAATTCTTGCTTGGTCCAGAGTGCAAAGTCTTTGTGGTTTCACAGTCAGTGCAGTTTTTGTTGTTCATGGTGGGTTTACAAGCAGGACTTTCAGTAGCAACCTTTTAATGGCTGTGAGGCCCTGAACCCATGGTGTCTATCAAACCAGCTGAATTCTGCTTAGAAGCAATTAATTCTGTGAGCTGCAAAGACAACAGGATTTCCAGAGCCCGTGTCCTGCATTTATCTCTGCATAAATGGAGAGCTCATTTGTCTACTTACCAAGGTGCCTTTTTTACAAAATTTGTAGGAATGTTAATACCTTAACTACGCATGGTTATACTTATTCAGAGAGGCTTTGTGATCACACAAAACTTAAGAAAGCATAAAAGGAATCCGTTTTCTTGGATATTTGCAGTGCTGGCTGTATCAGAGAGGAGTGGCAGAAGTGGAGTGAAGGAAAAATGCATGTCCACAGATCACAGACAGAAAAGCAGGTGTTTTGAAATACTTTGATGGCAACACGAATGTTGTCTCCTCTGCAGTGTCGGGGCTTTTGAAAGCTCACTAGGCAGCAAAATGAAATGTTTTATGGTTTTGTCAAGCACAGCACAGCCACTGATATTATACTTGCAATTTCATGACCTGGTAAACAGATACCTTTGTGCTCAAGGGTCTAAATGTCAGCGGTGTAGAAAACTGATGATTATGCTGCTTTGTGAAACAGGAGCTTCTTCAGGAGAAATATATCACACCTGAAGCAGCATCACTTGATGTTTGCCCTTGTAAAGCATGACCTTGTGACCAGTGCTTTCAGGGAGATAAGGAGTGAAGGGAGCTGCTGGAACAGCTGAGCTGGAGATATGTTTATCTCCTGCAGCATGGGCTGTATGGAATATGTGTTGCCTCTTTGAATGCAGCGATTCAGCACCACATGCCACTATTGGATTCTTGTCTTGGTTCAGTGTGCAGACTTTCTGGGTCTCAATACAAGTGCAGCCAAAGCCTGCCATTTTTTCTAGAAGAAAGACTTTCAGGAACAACCCCCTGTGGGCTGTTGGCTCTGAAATGAGGGTGTCTATCAAACCAATTGATGAGTTTTCTTGATGGCTGCATCAAACCCTCTGCAAGTCCTGTAGGTCTGATGTGGCTAATTTTATAAATTAATTCAGGATAGGAAAACATGGCTGTGGGAGAAGGGAGTCCCTGGCTGTGAGTTTCCACAGAAATCCTTTTACTTCCAGCAGGGAATGGTAGCTCTGTGCTATTCTCACAGTGTCTTATCTAATGTGTTATTGACGCCATTGCATTTGCTTTCAAACACAGTCATTAGAACATTTAATTTGCAGCAGCTGTAATTTATATTTGTAATTTTGTCTAAGATCAATAAAGGAAACTGAAGAGATTTATAGTCCCAGTTTCAACTAAGATAAATTGAAACAGACTCTGCTTCCCTGAAAAGCTTTATTTAACCAGCATTATAAAAGAACAAAATGAATTAGATGAGATATTTGCATGCAAGCGTGGGTAAATAATCCCTTGTGTCTGGAAGAAATATTGGAAAGGGTGAACATGGTCAGTGTGTTCTTCTCTGAAATACAAATAAACTCCCGGGAAATGTTACCTTAGTGGAGGATCTAATGGGAGTCAAGGAAGCATTTCAAAATGCTTCTTAGCAGCAGCAGTCAATAAATATCCTTGAGATCTGTTGTATTAATACTGCATAATAAGCCCGTAGCTGCATTTTTTAAATACTGTCAGGATCAGTCTGGGAGTGGAAAGTGAGACCCTGAAAGCACAGCTCTGCCTTATTTTACAGCAATCCTTGAACACGGGTTGCAGAAATGTGTTAATAATTTTTGAAAAGTCTGTATTCATTTATGAAATATTCATGTTCCAAGCACTGCCTCATGCCTGGGAAGAGGTGCCTCTCCCATGCAGCAATTATCTGAGGGATTATGCTGAGCAGAAGAGACGTGAGCAGTGTCAGGCCAGCTCAGGGCTGTAGTAGTTTCAAGAAGAGTCTGACAGAGGGAAAGCAGAAATTCTTAATGAACCTTTGTCCTTCTGCACAGCAGCAGGACAGGACACTGGAGCAGTGATCTGAGGGCTGGGGCTGAGGGAGATCCCTGCATCTGGCCCAGGACAGGGCACACTTCAGCAGCTGGTGGCTGTGCTCATCCCCTGTGCTCTGAAGGCTTTTAAACGTGCCCTGGGGAAGGCAGTGTATTTTCTCCAGCCTCTGTTAATTTGGTTTATGCCTAATCCAGCCGCCTGTTGCCAATAGACTGCTGCTAGTGCTGTGCCAGGGCACATGCTCCTCCACTCTGCCATGCAGCCAGGCTTGAAATTCCTGCTGTTTTGCAGAAAGCTTCACTTCATACTGTCATGGGATCACATCATAATGAAGGAAAAAATAACCTGTGGCACGAAGGAGAAAGTTCTACAATAAGACCTTGACTTCCTCCATCAGGGAGGGTTGGGATTTTTTTGTGGTTGTTTTTGTGGGGGTTTTTTGGTAGTTTTTTTTGGGGGGGGTTGGTTTTTTTTTTTTTTTTTTGGTACAATGTTTTTCAGTATTATGATGTTTTGTCTGGGAGTTTTGCCAAACTGCTGCATCCTTTCTGGGCTTCATTCATATGCCCCCAGCCCTCACGTGTCTCAGAGCTCCTGGATGTGTGGTGTTCATGGAGTAGCTCACCTTTCCCCTGTCAGCCTGGGAAGATTTCTTACCACCTGACACATTCTGCAGGCATTTATCCCTGAGGGCAGCAATCCAGGCTGGAAAGTGGTGAAACTAATCTGGGCAATTCTTAGGTTGCTAAAGTGGGAGAGGGTAGAAGAGAAAAGATCCTCATTTCCACTTGTCTCCTCCCATAAAGGTTAGAGAGAAAACCAGAGAGGGACCTGCCCCATCTCTGTGTGTGCTGCACCCCATGAGGAGGATTTGTCTTTAAATGCTAACTGCAAAGGCAGCTTCATACTGTTCTCCTTTCTGTTCTCGTGGCTGGTTGTTTGAATTCAATTAATTTAATATGTTTTTAATAGTGCAGAGCTGCCATCTCTACAGTACCTTGTAAACAACAATTTTTGCTGTAAGCAGTCAACCAGCACCCTGTGTCTGCTCATCAAGGGTTGAATGTCACCATTATGAACTTGGACTTAATGTGACTAATGTCTGAACTGCAGCAAAGGGTGTTATATGGGCTACAAGACTGTACAATGCAAAATTATTTCTGTTCTTATAACTGCTGTTAGTAACAGTTGTTTACATATTGAGAGAATTGCTAGATATGCCATCAAGGGATTATGATAGCAGGGCCAGAATAGAGACAGAGAATCTATGGAGGAAGACAGACCTTCTTCTGAGGTCCTTCTCTTGCAGATGAATAACAAAAAGCAAATGTGTCAAGGGGAAAAGAAGCTGAGAGTCAAGGCTCAGCATCACATGGTGAATTTAATAGAAGAACTGAGCAGTAGCCTGTAATCTTGGCCCACTGCTAGGCTTACATCATTATCCTGTTCATCCAAACAAAGCTGTGGCACGCTGAAGCCCCAGGTGCTTTGTTTATGGTGTGCAATCAGTTCAACTTGTCATTTCACCTACACTTTCTATTACCCAGTGTTTTCCTTAGAAGCTTCTAACAAACGATTCAGGTGAAAGATTTCTTGAAATGAATAGCTATTTGTGAGTCAGTGCATGGTATTGGATTTCACCTGGCGTGGGTTCTGGGAGAGAGAAATTTAGAAGGAACAATAGGTAGATTTAAATGACTGGTGGGTTAGTTTGAGGAGGTGCCAGTCCCATATAATGGCCCTGTATCTGTTGTCAGCCTGCTCTGGTTCAAGCTTGCAGGGCTGCAGCCTGCATGGAGGCAGGATGGGCTGTACTCCTGTCACTACTAATGAGGCTGGGGGAGTGGATTTCCTTCTAGTATTTAGTGGTTGTCTATCCTTAGTATCTGTGCTCTCCTGTGTGGGAGTGCAGGGAGAGATGGCCAACCTGAAAGTGCAATAAGAGGGATCCTCTGCTAAGGAGGGCTTGTTTCTACAAGGAGGTCCTTCTACCAAGCTTCAGAAAACAAGCTTTTAACCCACACTGCAGCACTGCCAAAGCCTCTGTAGTGTCTTCTCCACTGCATCTCTGAATCTGGGGGTTGTGGGATGAGTGTGACTGAGGAGAACATCCCCAAATTCAACACCTCACTAAGATGGGCTGGTTTTTTTTGCTAAGGGCTTTCACTGGTGGGTGAACATTGGGCTGACCTGAGGCTTGGAGCCCACCAGTTCAACCCTGCAAACACCAGTGCTGGGAGTCACTGCTGGATTGGCAGTCACTGGCAGCCCTGCACACTTCCACACACCTCTGCAGTGGGCAAGGTGGGATCCATCTCCGTGCCTGGGGTCCCTGGGGAGAGCAAATGAGAACAGGGGACGTTTAAGAGATGTGTGCTATTAAGCCAGCGTTTCAGGTTGCTACATAATTGGCAGCATTGTGAAGCTCCTCCAGGAAGAAAGCTCCTGGTGGTAGCTCTCTCTGTGCCTCCCTGCTGTGAGTCATTGTGAACTCAAGTTCAGAGGAATTGGTACCAAGGAAAAAGCATTGAGATAATAACCTTGAAAAATCAGAGGAGAGAAGACGGGAGGGGGGAGAGAAGGGAAAAATTTATTCCCTGGAAGGAGCAGAAGTGCCTCACCCTAAAAGCATTCTGTAAATCATGGAATCAGGCTTCCCAAAGATCTGCCTTTGTCAAAGGCATCATCCTCTGAGGGTGGAGAGACGTGTGCTTTGGGATTTAAGGACTGTCCATATGGTGTCACACAGCCTAAGCCAGTGGCTGGTATGCTGCCAGTTTGCAAACCAGCTCATCAAGGCAATGAAAAGGTTTTTAAATCTTATGCTTGCAATTATAAGGAACAATAGTTTGTAGTGCCTGGGGAGAAGCTGTGTGCTGTGATTGCCTTTCTCTAAGCATGCAGGCCTCTGGTGTTAAGAACACTAACATCTATTCAAGCATGTTTTACCTTTCTGAGAGCCACAGACAATGCCATGTTGTGTGGGAATTTCGTGGTGTTTGCTAGCTGCTGGGCCTTCTTTTCTTGGAGATAAACATGCATTGTGTTATTAAGAAAGAGCCTTCAAGTTGCTGTTCTGATTTATATTCCCTTCTACACTGGTGCATGCATTTATTGTTTGTTAAGGGCTGACAGCCCTGGAAACCTAAGCTCTCTATTTATCCACAGAATGAAATTCCTCTCTCTGTAGAGGAGATGCCAAAGGCATTAATTGTCACTGATGCTGTTGCACACACAAAAAAATCCTCTCTCTCAGAATAATTTTGCCATATGAGGGAGAACTCCTGAAGTGGAAGGTGAAGGTGATTTGGAGAATATGTCTGGCAAAGACAATGGGGCTTCCAGGAGAAGGTGAGGAAAAGCATGATGCGCTGTCAGGTGGGAGATTGGTCCACATGATTCATCTCTCTGACACTTATGCAGTCAAAACTGATGGTGAGCTTATTGCTATTATTTCAGGGGCACAAAGAAAGAGGCAGAGGGAGATTTTGTAGCAGTAAAAACGCTTTCCTCACCTTGCACAATGATTTTAAATGTGGTCTTGACATATGACTGCCTCACAACTTGCAAAGATGAGAATTCAGAGAAGCGACTGGTTACTGCCAGCCTAGAAAGAATCATGTTGAAAGGTTTTTTTATTTACTCGTTTCCTTCTGTAAAAAGAAGGTGATGCTAGGGAGAAAAACTAAATTTAACAAAAAGCTGAAGTTTTATCTCCTCTGTTGCATTCCTTTAGCAAAGTAGGCTGCATCTTCCAGCCTTAGAAATCTCTGAAATGCCAGAGAGCAGGAAGCTCCCATTTAATCTGAGGAAAGAGGGTAGCTTTGGCCCTGTGTTTGATTTGCAGGGCATCTACTTCAGGAACATAAAGGCATATTTATTTTAATTATATCAATTTATGTTCATTAAAAAATCTACTCCATAACTAACCCTGGTATTGAATTGCTTTGTATCTCTTCCTAATTCACTCACACAATGTTTATTCAATTTAATTGACAGTAAGGGTGAATTTATGGGACTATAATTCACACTTCTGGTGAAAGGAAAAAACAACCTGCAACTATATTATTTGCTGCAAAAGTGAAGTAGGGAGATTCATCAGAGCAAAGTGTATATATAATTTTAATAGTTTCCCTCATCAGGGTCTCTTAATAGAGTTTCTTCTGCAATTACTTTAGGCCATTTGAAACTGCTTATTGTGAGAAGCTGCCAAACAATACTGAAATAAATCCAAATACTAGAGGAGTTTTTAAGAGCATAACCTGTTCACTTCTTTCTTTTTTTGATACCCCTTTCTCTGCAATAAAAATACTGAATTTCCAAAAGATCTCCATTTGCTGGAGGGCCTGTCTGGGTCACAAGTAAGGAAGGTATTTCCAGCTAAACTGTTGATAATTGCTGCTTAGCTTTTCTTGGCACAGGACTGTGGAAAAAATCTTCATATGACTGGATATCAAAGGGCAAAAGCCCACCACCCTTCCTGTTGGAGGAGTGTTTGCCATGTGGGGGTGACATATCCAAGCACTGAGAGAAGTTTGATTTTGCCAGACCCCACATCACAGAACTCCTCTGAGAAACCCCAAAAGATAAGGCTGAAATCAGAGTCTCAAAGTGGGTCTGATCTTTCCAAGGGGTGAGCAACCAACTGCAAGCACGTCCTGGCAGTCTGTGGGCTTTTGAGGAGAAGGGATTTCTGTGGGAAGTGAATTCCAGTAAGGAGCAAAGTGGGATCTGACCACATGATCCACATGCTCGTGGGGAAATACTTTGTGTTTAAGGTATGGTTTTTTTAAGAAGTTGCTGTGTTGCCAACTGAGTATAGCACCTCTGAAATAACAAGATTTTTTTTCCTTGTGCTATAATAAGTAAAGGTAATATGATGCTAAGAATGAATAAGTGGAGTTTATTTGTCCAGGCAATCACCCTTCAGTATAAAAATCAAAGGCACTGATGAACTGTGGCCTCACTGTGTGAAGATTTTACAATATCATGATTACTATCAGATCTCAATAACTTCCAGTAATGTGTAAGTAGCATCAACAATTGCTATCACACAGTTTCATTGGGCTTTCAGATAAGTATCTAGAAGTAGAACCAGGTTTTAGAGGTATAAAGAATGCAATTACCATTTTAATATCTCTGCACAGGGAACAGGAAGATTAATTTTTGTAGGTCTATTTTTGAGATTTTTTTCACAGGTTGGGAGAGAGATGTAAAAAGCTGGCTACAATACACTAGAAATAAATTAAGTGCTGCTGATAGCTAATTAAAGCAACGCAACTAGATAGCAGAATTACTGGAAAAATCAAAATCTCTCAAGCCTTAAAATCATGCACTACTTGTGAAGAAAGAGAAGAAACGTTGAGATTGTTGGCTCTTGTTTCTTAATGAATTCTAAACCAACATTTTCAAAGCAGGGCTATGTCTCAGAAGTCCAGAGACCAGAAAGAAAAAGAAAAAAAGTCCTTCTTCCCCTTTAGGCTGTATTTATTGTTATAACACTTGTGAGTGTTATAACACTATTATATATATATAATATATATTATATATATATAATAGTGTTATAACAATATATGTATTGTAGCAATGAATAATATATAACAATATATATATTGTTACCTGTCAATTCCTGTGTTGTAATATGTGGAAACAGAGTATTTCATAGCTTAATTTTGGGCTCATTCACTGCTTCCTGACAAAGCTTTTAGAGTTGGTCCAGCAGAAAATGCACTCAGTTTGTAACGAGTGTGGATATGTAACTACTTCATTGAGATCCAGTTTAAGAAAAGAGGTAGAAGCTGGCAAACCTGCCCAGAGAGCTGGACTTCTGGGGAGAAGCAGTAGCTTTTTGGCACAGAATCAGCAGATTTAATGCAAGCTGCTGGTGACCTTCCACGTTCCTTCAAAACTCCATCTGACCTCAGCAGAGCTACGTCTGGGGGGCCCAGGGGGGACAATGTATGGCCCAAATCAAGCTGGATTTGACAGCTGTGATTAGGATGATGTCCCTGCAGTGAGCTGCCAGTGCTGAGATGCTGTGTGGGGTGGTGAGGTGGAGAAACAGCAAACAGGAGCAGCAGGAGGAGCGCGCACCAAACCGCGCACGGGGCATGCTGCACCTCCACTCCCCATCCCCCAGGCATTACAGATATTGAGCTTATATTTCAGGCCAGAGATAAGGTATGGAAAAATCCATGGCTTTCAGATCTTGCTACAAATTAATCTGTTCAGCAGGCAGAAAGTTTTAAAGTGGGTTCAGTCTCAAGGCATCACACGCATCTCTGCGGGCGAGAACGGAGTCACGGCGCTGACAGCTCCCGGCAGCAGCCACGGGCAGGTGGCACATTTTAATGGCTCATTAATGTACCTGGCCACACTTCTGGGAATGCAGGGAACATTGGTGTCTCTTGCAGCACGTTTCTGAGTGGTTTAGAGCCAGAGGTGTTGGGATCGTTACGAGTATTGAGTAGAATTTTCTGGTTTGGGGGGATGTGGTGTGGAATTTTCTGCTTTGAGGGAAGTTTGAGATGGAAGCAGATGTATTCAAAATACATATACTTAGGAAACTCCAGAATATATGGCTGTGTTGACCTATACTGGGCTTGTCTAGGGGTCAAATGATGGCCATAAACTCCTTGCTACTGTAACCTCACAACTGTAAAATCACACATCTGAATGAAGTCCTTTAATACATTGGCATACAAAAAACCTCTCTGATTTTAAACCATCCTTACTCAACTTTCTGTCTTCAGGGAGTAAGATTTGTGATCAATCCATTGACATCTGTTTTAAAGTATAATTTAATGAAATAAAATTAGTTTGTAGCTAGTGAAAGAAAGCAAGGAACTTTTCCCCACTGTTTTCCTTTCAGTGAAGAGGATAGCACCAGCTTCCTGCTTCCCGGTGATTATGACCTGTGACTTGAAATGGTATTTCTTGACACCCTTTTCCTGCTGCTGCTTTTCCCCTAAGCATCAATATTAGATGTTCAAGAAGAAAACTATTTCAACATCACAAAGTTTTCTAAAATCGGGAAAAGATATGGGTTTTTTTTTCTCCCAAGTATTGATGATGACTTCAGAAATGTGGGGGTTTTTTTAAATGCATGTATCTGAGCTTTGCAGAAGTTTATTCCAGAGCAGGTGCACCCAGGGGTTAAGAGATGCTGTGTGGGAGCTAGAGAGTCCAGAATTATAGCACACATCATGTCTGGACAGCACTGGGCTCTCACCCACCCACACCTGCATCCCCACAGGGATGGCCCCAGGTGCTCTGGTGCCAAACCTGCAGGAGCCCAGGCCCTGCCTTGGCTGTGCCAGTGAGGAGTGTGTTTGCAGTCCCACCACCAGGAAAACTGAGTGGGATGTGTTCTCCATGGAATGTCCCAACTCTGCACACACAGCTCTGCCTGTGGGCTGTCATCCTGCCTTGACATTTTGAAGTGTTTCAGCTCTGCAGCCTCACAGTGAATTCTCCTCTCTGCTGACGAGCTGCTTTCTGCACAACTCTGCAGCTCCGTGGATCATTCTGGGAGTTGGATTTTAGTGATCAGTAGCAGCTCCCTGCAGGATTGACTGGCTCCTTACAGACCCCACATTTACCTTTGCACTAGGCTGAGGAGCTGCCCCAACCCTGCAAGGCAAGGAGGGGCTGGTCAGAACCACAGATTTTGGTGTGACTTTGGGTAAATCCCTTACCACCCCTCCCTGTCACCTGGAAAACACAAATAATTCCATTCTCCAGCCCTACAGAGGGTTCCTGATAAATGTCTCTTCCTTTTGGAGAGCACTTGAATTGCACTTAGTCTTATTAATGCAATTAGCTAAAGTGCCTGGTCAAAAGCTGATGGATATCTCTTTTTCTAATAGAATTATGTGGCTTGGTGGTGCTGAGCACTCTGCAGGTCACTCCTGTCACTTGCACAGAACAAAAAGAGCTGGTTTTAACTGCTTAAACCACAGCCAGAGAAACAGATACTGGGTATACTCAGAAAGTCTTTACTTTTAAAAAAAATGGCACCAGGAAAACTTCAAATGCAAGAGAAGTACATCTGTAGTTTCTATTTAATTTCAACAGACCTTTGAATCCCAAACCCCATCACTGATTTTGGGGGTTTTGATCATGGAATGGATCAGCATTGTCACTGAGGATTTCCAACTGGCACACTGGAGATACAAATGAAAAATTCTCTTGCCAACTGTGTTTTACTTTTTAGCTTCATAGGAGGTTGTGCTTTAAAGAGAACTTTGACTTATTACTATACCAGAAAATTTTTTAATTAAAAGCAAAAACAAAAACAGAAAAAAAAAAAAAAAGGAAGAGGGGGAAGAATACTTAGATAACTCTTTCAAAATGAAAAATTACTTTCTCTGTGGCTGTTTCTGTGGGTCTCTTTCATGTCCATGTTCTCTGGATGTTCCAGCAGAGTGTGAGGCTGGCAAGGAGGATGGGAGAGCAGTTCATGGTTCTGCCTCACCTTGCAGAGATCTGTGCTGGAATCACATCTGACTGGGGCTGGCCAGGCCCATCTCTGGCTAATCAGAAGGGAAAAATGCCACACATCTGAGATGAATCAGCAGGGAAGAGCAAATTTTGACAGTTATGCCAAAGTAATTTGAATTACACAAAGCTTTGATGACTACAAAGCTAGACTTGATATCCCAGTGGGAGTAGATTTTCTTGTTATATGTTCATTTAATAATTTTTTATACTCTGGGCAGAAATAAGGAAAAAAATGGCTTTTTGACAGGCTCATATGCTTGATTCTGAACTCCGAAGGAATGCAGAGAACTAGCCAGGCAAAATCCTGAAGAAGAAGCACCACCAAACTGTGACTTTTACTCCTTCATTACTTTATTACTTAGGTGTCTGTTTGTGTGGAAAAGGTTAATTTTTGAAAAGTAATTCCGAGTCCTTACTCATGTTGCAATCTGTAATAAACACAACTCACAAAACGAGGGGCAGATCTTCAAATGATGCAAGGGATTTGTTGCACATTTTTGCATACATTTGTTGCATTGAATGTGTGGAGATTCTGCCTCAGGTAGATGTGAGTGCAGCAATAATCTGTGAGGAAGATCAGTGCAGAGGAGGCAAAGCACATTTTTAATTTACACACCTATGTGCTGGTGGCAGGTGTTAAAACTGGCATCACTGGTTTCAGAAGGGAAAACACAAAAGATACGGGAAGGTGTCTGGCGTGATCAGCTTTAAGTCATGCACTTGAAAATGATACAATGTGAAGTGAGGAGTTTTTAATGCTGAGAATTTTATACTTCAGCAAGAACGCTCCAACCCTGCTGATGAGCTGACATTTGTGGTCAGTTATTTCCCAAAGGTCCTGGCAGTTTTATAATTAGACTCTCAGTTAGCAATGCCTCTCTGCTCCTGCCTCACCCCACACAGCTCAGCACTGATGAGGTTTTCAGGTGTGGGTGTGATGTTAGACTGGCACTGAGCAGAAGTAACCAGAGCAAAGGAAGGGCTGGGATTGGTATGATCCTGTTTGTTTTGATGCCTTAAGTTTTAGATTTCATGTTTTTCACATTCTGTGCTGCCCAGGGGTGCAGTTCTGAGTCTCATATTAAGTGCTAGTAAGCTCTCTTCACAGAGTAGGAAAACAAAACAAATCCTTTCCCTGCCGAAGACCAAGGACAATTTTCAGGCCCAAAAGCACAAACAAGGGTGGCTGAAGGGAGGAACAAGAAGGATGGAACCTTACAACCTGAAGCTGTAATTGGACAATTAAACCCCAATATGCAAATGGACCAAAACTTATAAAAGTGTGAGACCTTGTGACTGGTTGGGCATTTTGTGACCATTTTGGGTCCACCTTGGGTGTAGCCCTGGACAGGCTCTTGTCCTGCCCAAGGTCTTTCAATAATGGCCTTGAATAAATACCTACTTTATCCTCTAGCTCTGTCCAATCTCTGTTTCAGGTCAGCCTTCCCAAGGCATGACTTTAGCACTGAGGATTTTTGACTCATGCTTCCACTCCAGCAGGTTCTTCAGGGTCACAGAGTGTTCATTCCATGAGTGGGAGGATGAATAGTTGGAAGAAGTCTTTTGTCACCCTGGGATAAAGCAGGACCACGTTGCCTGGGGACACAACGGGAATGGCCTCCCTGATTCCCACTGTGCCAAGAGCACTCAGGGGAGCAGCCAGAACTGCTGGCCAAGAAATGTTCTCATCTTTTAACATCTCCATCATTTCCTGAGAGCAAATGACTTGTCTGGAGTGAAGCCTTCCATTCCAGTGCCACAGGACAGAGCTGAGCTGTGAGATCTGAAATGCAGATTTGTTGGCACTTTGCTCCTCTCTGAGACAGACAGTGAGAAGTGGCCACATCACCTGGAGGTGACCTCATCCAGGTGACTTTTCCCTCTGCTCACCATTAAAAATGCTGTTTCCTGCCAGAGTCCCATTCCCAGTATCTTCTTCAATGACAAGAAGTTTTCTCACAGATATTTCTTACTCTTCAATATGACTTTCCCCTCAGTGGGGTATGGGACACCTGGGTTTTGCAATCTGCATTTGCAGAGACTGGGCTTTACTGTCACCATCAGAGATCAGATCTTACACACAGGATCAGAAAGTGCCACCTTGGTAAAGCTCATGATAAGCAGAAAGAAGGAAAAAATAAAGGGAAACAGTGAATTATTTCCATTGTTTTCATATCATAGTAAGCTTTGAGAAATACTCAAACAAAATAATGTGTTTTGGGTTTTTTTTCTCAAATCGCTTGTCAAGTCATGGCAAACTGTGAGTGTGCAGAGATAAATTATTGGAACATTTTGTCTGCATTTGTATAGATATACACACACATATATAAACGTGTATCAGTGTATTTGTGCACATGCAAGCAGATAAATAATGTATGTGCATGTGTTTGTATGGCTATATACACACACACATAAGTATATACATGAATACACCCAAGAAAGCAATTTTCCACAGCCTTTCTGTTGTTTAACAATACTGAAATGCTGGCATTCAACAATCTAAATCCTCAAATGTGTTGGAGAAACGTAGATTTTAATGGTGTTAAATGAACCATTTAGCACAGAGGGCCTCTCACCTTCAGTGGCACACTCTCAAAACGAAACCCAGTGTTCAGATACAATAATAAAAAGAAGAAAAACAATATTACCTGTTTAAAGAGAATATAAAAATCCAATTAAGTTCTGAATTTTAATTTGCTTGCAAGCATGGGTTTGTTGCTCTGTGAAAAGAATGAAAATGTAAATGACATTTCTGTGTGTTATCTACATAATCCAGAGGCTAAAATATCCTGTCATGCTTATTTTGTCTAGTGATGATAAAACTAAACAGTTTTAACTGAATTTCCTGTAAATGGGCAACTAATCAAAAATGAACATCTTTATATTCTGATCTCCCATTAATTTATGTACAAATGCTGCTGTGAAGAGATTAGCTGCTGCAGGAGGGATTGAATTGTGCCTGACAGCAGTGTGGGGCTGTGGCACTTGCAGTGCTGTGGGTGGGAGAGGCTGGAGCCACCACTCCCTGCTGGGCTGTGAGCTCAGCCTAAGGCTGGGGGCAGCTCTGGGTACTTTGGCAGCAGCCAAAGACACACAGAACTCTGTGCCCCAGTGTCACCACCCTCTCCTGGCCTCTCTCTCTGGGTCCCTGGGGGATCACTCTGCTGTGATGTCTGACAGGGATGGTGGCAGGATGAAAAGGTGACCTGGGGGGGCAGGACAGACTCAGTGTGGCAGCAGTGAATCTGTTCCAGCCATGCCTGGGGCAGGAATGGTGCAGGAAACTGCTTCCATTGCAACTGAATATTCCTGCCTTTCCTTCTTCCTGTAGGTTTGCTTCATTTGGACTAAACAACATAGAAAAAACCCCATCTGTGCCTGGACTGTAAGTATCCAAATCAACAATTAATTTGTGTCTACATAGGGCTGTCACCCACCAGCCTGGCCTAGCAAAGAGAATGTCCTAGCAGGGGAAAAATAACAAAATACACTT
Organism: Argya squamiceps; assembly: GCA_037834095.1. Taxonomy (NCBI): domain Eukaryota; kingdom Metazoa; phylum Chordata; class Aves; order Passeriformes; family Leiothrichidae; genus Argya; species Argya squamiceps. The sequence goes on from JBBMKD010000040.1 coordinate 10,012,352, forward strand.
TAATGCCCCCATGCCTCTGCAGGCTGGGCTCATCCAGCCGTGTCACACCCTGTATCCATCCTCTTGCTCTCCAAGGAGCATTGCCTCCTCCAGAATAAATCAGCACAACTTCAGATACTGAGGATGCAGACAAGTGAGATAGTTTGTGTTCTTTATATTGATATTTCATATATTTGATAAATTGCTGATTGAGTATCATGGAACAGACCTGTACAAGTGGTACCTGCAGGGGATGAGGTGCTACATTCAGGGTGGTGTAAGTTAGGACTACATTCAGGGTGGTGTAAGTTAGGACTCCCAGAGAATAACTTTTTGTGTGATTTATAAAGATAATTTAAAACTGGAAAAAGGTGGAATGTCCAAATTCACATTATTTGAATAGATTTTTTGCCTAATGGTGGGATTAAAGATTCAAACAAAGGAGTCTGTTGGCTGTTGATCAAGACTGAAAATTCTTGGTGTCTCAATTTTTAAATACCAATCTCTGTAATGATGGGTGCCCAGTCTGAAGGACATCCATCCCTCCAGTGCTGGGAAATCTGCTCCTTTTGAAACAGTCAGAGAGGCTGTTTACAGGATCTCCAGGTCTGGATATCAGATGCAGAATAAATTATTAAATTGTTCTTGTGAGCTAAAATTGTACCGAAAACAGGGCTGTAAAACTACCAGATCCAACAGGTGATAGGAAGCAGCTTTGTTCTCTTTTTCACAAGCTGCACGTACTGCTCCTGGCCTTTAATCTCACTACAGATTCTGACCCCTTTGAACTGTTTATTATTTTGCAGCTCTACAGCAGAGATGGGAACAGCATCACCTGAGCCCAGATCCTTCTGTTCTTCACAAAGCTGTGCACCCATTCTGCATTTATCCAAGTTCTGAAAGGTGGCAACTTTCATGGCTCTTCACGTCCTGTAAAGTAATTAAAGAACAGCCAGGTAAGTTTTTGGTGGAAGTAAAAACTAATCTTGCCTTTTTTTTCTGTATAGAGAATTTTTAAATATTATTTATACTGTCCCTACTCCTAGCATGTCTGTTCAAAGTTGTGTTTGTGAAAATGAAAGGAATTATAAGTGTGTGCAGAGATACAAAACACATTTAACATGACAAAGCTAATACTGCATGGTTTTAACCTTGTTTCATTTAAAACCTCAAAGCATCTCAGGGCCTCATTCAGCTTCTTACAGGAGATTTGTTATGCAAGAAACATCACCTTCAGCATCTCATATGAAACCACCAGGTGCTGTTCAGCCCTTCCATGTTCACCTCCTTCATGCCTCTTCAGAGGCAGCACGTGAAAATTACCCACACGTGTTTGCAAACAGACCATAAACGTGTTTTCATACTCACAAAAAATCGAATTACAAAAATCCTGCAAAGCTGTGATGATGCAGACAGAATTTTCCCCAGTACTTGGGTGTTTTTTGTCCCTGCACACGCTCCCCAGGAGTGATGCGTGGCAGCAAAGCCCAGCAGGTGCAGTCAGCAAAGCTGCTTTGCAAGCACTTCCCTTGCTGTTTGTGCTCCTGGAATTTAAGAACTTGAGCGTGCCCTTATTTTAAAAGCCAAGCACTAAATTCAATCAGCAGAAGATTAAGCAGTGCCAGTGCATTCTGATACAGCTAAAAAAGAGATAAAAATTTTCACCTCAAATGAGTTATTTGTGTTTGAATGTTGACTCCCCAAGAAGGGGTGAGAGCTGTTTGTTGTAATTCCGTGGAGATGGAGTACATGATTCTGAGCAGCACAGTGGTAGAACACAACTGATTACTGAGCTCCATTCTATTCAAACCAACTCAGTTTGCCAAAAAGTCACGCAGTGGGACTTGTCCATGTACCCTGCTACTTTTAATCCTGACTCAAACACTGCCCAGGAACCAGCAGGCCTGGAAGGGTTTCAGAAGAGCTGATCTCTGTGTGCTGCCTCTCATGCTGCTCTCACCACAGACTGCAGGTCCCTCCCTGCTGCCTGTGACACAGTTTGTACAAATCTCACCCTGCCTGCACACAATCTTAGTGGTCCATTCCCAGAAAGAGCTCCAACAGCTCACTGGGGCCCTTGCAGCTGTTCTGAGTGCAATTAAAGGCTGGGGGGACCAAAAAACTGTCCTGTGTGGACTCAGTGGATGATAATGGCTCTGCTGGGCTGGGCTGTTACTCCTCCAGGAGTTTTGGGGCATGCCACAGTTGCACAGCACAGCTTTTGGCATGACCCGAGGTCCTGCAGGAAGGACAGGGCTGGAGTGTGTCTGCAGGAACAAAACCCAGGACACCAACCCCAGCAGACAGCTCTGGAAACTGGGGCTCCCCTGGAAACTGGGTGGGCAAGAGGTTCTGAAGGGCACAGGGGAGCTCTGTGGTCAAACCCAGCTGATGGCACCATGCTGGATCTGTTCATCTGCTGGTTCTGGCTGCTCCATTCCTGGATCCATGTCTCTGCCCACAGGGACAGACGTTTCTCTTGCCTCTCTGTGTACTCACAGAGACAAGGACCTGGGGGTGAGACAGACCTACTGCCACCTCAGCCCTCCTGTCAGACCAGGCCTGAGCTAGTCTGGGATGTCTCTGAGATAATCTCTGCTTTATGCTGGCCTCAGACCCTCAACTCCTTCAGCCAAGGTGTGAGCTCACTGCTGATGGGGAAGATGTCATTGCCCTGCATTTTGATGTCATGATGGGCAGTAGATGCAGGGCACTTGGCAAATTGTGAGTATTCCCAGCCAGTAAAGACTGATTTCAGGAATGGATTTTAATGATGTTATTCAATAAACTCTAAATCAAACAGATATGAAAATCTATGTTCGATCTTAGAGAACCTCTCAAGTGCCTGAGACCGTTTCAGGTCCAGTGGCTGAAATTACGCTAAATTAAGCACTGTTGAAATGCAGAGTAGGCAGGGAACAGCCTCTCTTTTGCAGTCCTGGCAGTGCAACTGCCTGTGCAAGGGGAAATCCTTTTCAATGTCAGAGGAACCATTGGCTTTGAAATCTCCATCATCTGTGTTATCTCCTTGAATCTCTCCATCCATTCCTTTAGCACTGGAGTTTCAGTGTCTCAGTACACCCTCCCTGTCCAATTCAGCTGTTAAATTTTCAGTATCAGTCTCTGAGTTCCAGGATTTTTTAACTGTTGCTTTTTTTTAATGAAGTTGGGGTTAGATTCATGTGCACTGCAATGCATTCATATATAGAACACAAATGACCTGTCTCTAATCACAGTGCTGCTTTAAATAAGAAAACATAGAGGTGTCTGTAATATTCATCCAGCTGAAGAAGTCTGAAATCTTTGGCGCTCTTCAGATTTGCGCCATTTCTGTACTAAATGCTGTGAGCACCTATTTATGTAAAGACAGAGGGTAATTACAGAAAAACTCTTTTCCACATAAATATGTATTGTTTTATGCCACTTCAGTCTATTTTCAGTTTAACTATATCATTTTACTATGTAAGCAGAACCTCTGGAATTTATTCATAAGAGCCTTGTAACTACCTGATCCTAATATACCTAAAAATGTGTTTGCAACTTTCAGCTTAACACTGTGTGACTTCAATCCTGGCACTAAGCTCACCTGTCTCAGAGCTCAGCATCTCCCTGGGTGAGTGCAAGCTGACACAGTTTTATCCTTTGTGAAGAACCCTTATTTTTCCTTACCAGCCAGAGAGTGAGAGGCAGGCTGCCCACAGAAGTTGTGATCAGAAATGGATGTGTCAGCTGTTATCACCAAACTTGCACGGATGTAATCATAGCTGCTGCTGTGTGCCAAAAGAAATTGGAATGTTTGCAGCTTTTCAGTGCAGCAGGAAGGAAACAATCCCAAGGGAAACACAAACATCCAGTCACACATGTAAAAATACATGGAGAAAGCACAGAGGTGTGCACAGGAGTGTGTGTTCACACTCAGATAAAGAGGATGCCAGAGGGAAAGAGAAGAAAATGTGTTTGCAGGTAGGAAATGTGACCAAAGAGGCAGAACATATGGGAGCAGAGAACAAGGTGGGGGTTTGCAGAGCAGAAGTGATGGCAGCAGCTTTCTGTTCAGGGGTGTCAGGGTGAGTCCACTCCAACACTTCTGGGTCTGGGCTGGGGGGAAATCGTGGAGAAACTGCACACACTCTGTGTGCTGTGCATTCTCACTATCGAGGCAGACAAAGCCAGGAGGAAGGGTTTGTGTTGATGGAGAAACACCCCACAGCATTTGGGAATTCTAAGAGGAACAAGCTACTCAGAACCACTGGCATGTTCAGTGAAATTGATGCTGCAAGCAGGATGAAAGGGTCTAAATGGAGACAGCATTTTTCTAAGGGGTGATACCAGGTGTGGGAATGGCCTCTAGGGTTTGTGTCACCCTGCCACAATCCCTTCTGCCAGTCCACTTATCCCCTTCTCTCTTTTCATTCCTGAAATTGTGTGACCTCCTGTGCATCCTCACATGGTCTGACCAAGCCCTCATGTGCATAGTCAGTTCCTGCACTTCTTCTGACAATGAGGGTAGTCTGAATTGTTTAGTTTTATTCCTGCTATTCCTGGTGTTGTTTTTTTTTTTTTCCTATATGCTTCTTGTCAGTGCTCAAAGGAGCAACCTGTCTATCTCTGGCTTACATGCAGTTCCAGCTGAACAGCACTAGGCTTCCAGCAGAAGGATTGAAAGAACAAAGAAAAAGGTTCATTTAATTTACCTTGAGGGATAGTTCATTTTTCAAATAGAGACAATTTGAAAAACACAAAGCACTATGCCAATACCTTAGTCACTCTCAAAAACAAAATGAAGTCTTTCTTGGTAGAAAAATAAATGTCAATGCTGTGTACATTTGCATCCAGCAGCAATTCTGAAGCTAATTTTGTAGTAACTGATAAGCTGCTGTATTGCTTTATTATGAGCATTGAAGCTTTAAACATTCCTGTCCAGGCCAGACTTGGCCTGACACCAAAGTGGTCATTTGCCATGTACCCTGCAGGCTGTACCCAGCAGGCTGAACAGCAATCAGAGCTGGCACAGAGCTTCAACATTGATATTCACTGGTGGCTGGATACAGTTCAGAATATTATGGATCAAAAATCCTAACTTACACAGGACTGCTTAATGAAACTAAAAACTGACCTGGACAATATGAAATCACCCATCAGATTAGAAAAGAAGTTGCCCTTTAAGCAAGAGGCCATTAAACAGCTGATAAATGGATGTTTCTATGAGTAGGATTTCAGGATGCTAAATGTAAACCTGTATCTTCCTTTTTGAGTGATACTGATAAGCATCTTTATTCTCTATGAAAGTGACTGTGAGAGTTGCCTTCTGAGAAAGGTGTACAGTGGTTTATTTGTCTGTCAGAAGGCTGTGGCTAGGTTGGCTTCATCCAGCCACTGTGGCAACTTATTTTTAAATGCAGAACCCCCACCAGCTGAGGTGCAGTGGGTTATTTCCATTGTCTGCCCTCCCAGCACACACCCACTGGGCACTGCTGGTGCTGCAGAGATGCACAGTGGGCTCTGTGTGCTCTGTGTGCTCAGTGCCTGCTGCTGCAATCCAGTCTGTGTCTGCAGTGCTGCTCTGCCCACTGAGGGCTGCTGCCAGGCAATTCACCTCTTGATTCCTGCTCCTTCTGCTGGGAATTTCTACCGGGGACTAATTTCTACCAGAGGATCTTGTTATTCTTTCTAGCTGGACATCCCAGACTCCACACCAGCAAATCCTCCTGCTGATGAACTCATCCTTTCATGTCAACGAGGTGGCTTCAGAGGGACACTCCCACTGCAATTACAGTGACAGCCTTGGCACCTTCAGGGCTGGGATGGAAACAGCCCTGGGTCACTCTCTGCAGTCTTTGCTTGAGGAAGCCCAAAGTGAAGGACAGTGAGGTTTTGTCCTTGCAGGACACAGAAGGACACGTGTGCTCTGGGCTTTGCCGGATGGACTCAAAGAGCTCCCACTTGGCTCCTGCTCTGAGCCCACCTCAGGAAGAGGCTGTTTGTCCCCATGGACTCCAGGTGAGGCTCGGGAACCTTCCTGGTCATATCTGATTTCAGCAACAGGGACTCTGTAGCCAAAAAATGACATCCATGAAGCCCTGCCTGCACCCTGGACCAGCATAAGGGTGGCCCGTGGGGTTTTGTGGCATTTGCAAAGCATTCTTCTCCAATTCATGCAGTTTCTCTTCAGCTCAGCAGATCCTCTTCAGCTTCCTGCAGCAAGCAGGTGTTTCTCCATATTTCCAGACTGTGAACTTCAAGAAATCCTGAAATAATTTGTCCTTTTATAAATAAGTTATACAGGCTGTCACCAGGAGCCTGTCACCACGCAGACAGATGCAAACATGCGCAGTGTGTGCTGGTACTGAGATCAGAATAAAGGCCATCTAAAAGCAATTACACTTCCAGGTATTAGGCAAACACAATTATTTAAATTGCTAGTCCAAAACAGTTGATAAAATAGATAATTAAAAAAGATTGACCTAAAGCTGATTTTAAATTACTCTGTAACGTGCACATAACTTATATAATTGCTCTCTCGTGACCCAGCCTCCATTAAAAAAGAAATTTCACCTAGGAAAAAAATTACATATGCAGAGCACAGTGATTAAAATAAATACTTATTCTCCTGAATGCTGAAAATTATGTGAGAAACTGCATTAAAAAGGAACAAATTAGCCCTGCATTGGAGACTGTAGTGTGGTCTTTCATTTTAATAAATCACACTCAGTTGTTACTGAAATAGAACATATGACAATGCATTAGCCCACAGAAATAGTAGATGACCTAACACATGTAGATATATAAAAATTAAGCTGGAAAAAGAATAAGATCATGGAATCATTAAGTTTGGAAAAGGCCCTTAAGAATATGGAGTCCAACCACTAAGTCAGCACTGCCAAGTAGATGCTGAGATAATGGGGGACTTTTTCTTATTCAGAGTAAAGGGGCTCCTAAGTGACATTGGGGGTCTCCTCCTGCCATGAGCACTGAGCTCCTGGGGCAGCAGCTGCTGTGGAGGGATTGCATTCACACTGCACCAGGCAGAAAAGAGGCAAAGGGGACCAAGAACTGTAGCACAGGCAGGTTAAAGGCCAGACTTCCAAACATGGTTAGTGCATCTTGATGAGGAGGATGGAAACCTTGGCGGAGTGTCAGGTGCTTTTTGTGACCAACTTGGAGATCACACAAAGATGAAAAGCAAGTGTGTAGGCCTGAGGCCAAACTGGTGTCCTTAGTGCTGGGATGGTGGTGGAGGTGTGGCTCTGACTGAGCTGCACACAGCCAGGACCAGCAGTGACTGCTGGGGAAGAAAAGCAGTTTTTTGTCTCACTCTGCAATTAGTACCCCTCCCTGCCTCACGTGCCATGGGAGTGGCTCACAAACACGGTTTGTTTGTGCAGTGCTCTGAGAAAAGAAGAAAAACTTACACTGCCTCTGTTGTAAGATGATGATTTTGAGTTTGCTTTTAATGTCTGCATGCCCAGCTGGAGCAAAGAAACTGTTGAGACAGTGAAACCACAGCACTTTATGCCCAGTTCTGTTGCTTTTGATCTTCTTCATTTTGGTTGATGCTTTTGGCACCTGTGGCCAAATATAAGCATTGACAGCAACACCATCAAATGAAAAACCAGTGAATTTTGACCCATGTCTGGGATTTGCAGAAACTGTTGGAAGACACGAGCAGCACCAAAGGACATTTCTTGAGGAAAACCCTGTAAGACTCTCATTTTAATAGCATGTAGCTCTGCCAGTCTCATTGCAGAAACATGAGAGCTTTCAATTTAAAATGCTCTCCTGCACACGAAGTACTTCTCCAAACCTGTCACTTCTCAGGAGGCCCTTTCTCAGGCAGTCTTCATTTTAAATTGAGCAGTTATGACAGTTTTCACTGCAAAAGGGAACAAATTAGTGAAAGCAGAATATATAGGAACTCAGTTACAGGAGCAGCTAAACAACAGTAACCTGCTCCTGGGAAATAAATTACTTGGTTTTTTGCAGTGACCATACATAGGAAGAAAAGAAAGTCATGTAGGACTAAACAAGCTCGCCAGCTTTGTGCCTAAAGTAATGAGTTACAAAATGGCACAAGCTGGGATCATTAATCCTGAATTTATTGACAAGTTTGAAAGCCCTGGGTAGATATTTGTTAGAAATTCAGCTGACAGTGCAGCCTGCTCCTTTGTCTGTGGTATTTTGAAGCCCTCTGCAATTTTAGATATGTTTGTTTTCCCATGATGTCTCTGAGACAGGGTGATGTGGTTCCCATTTTTTGGGGATGGGATATTGAAGCTCAGTGACTTGAAGCCAAATTTTCACTGGCTCACCTCCATGCCCCTTCCCCCTTTGCAGACAGCTGCACTTGCAGAGTGGACACAGCTAATTTCATATTGCAGGTTTTTTACATGAATTCAAGGCTCAGTCTGTGACTGGCTGAGCACCACTAGAATGGAATGGTTAGGAAGGAGCATTTTTACTAATCTGCTTTTAGAGTCCAATTTTCACATCTGAGTCTTATGATAGAAGATCAAAGTCCCTCATTAGGAGACTGAATCCAATATTTAATACACTTAATGCCACTTTATATACTCACAAGATAGTCTGGTTTCTGTATAAAACAACATCCAAGCTCCTTGTGACACTTAATGAAGGGACAAGGAATGTTTTTAAGCCCTCATTTTCTATGCTGGTACATGGTGGTGGAGCAGGGCTGACTTCAGTAGTTAGAATGTCACACAAGCAGCCTGTCAAAAGCAGGATCAGTCTCCTCTGCTTTCCAGGAGGGGATACAGAAGTATCCTTATTAATGCATCTGTCTTTCAAAAACTGTGCTGTGATATCCTGCACCAGCATTTTTGGAACATCCAGGACTTGGGGAATGTCAAAACTCAGGATTTGAGTGCACACTGTTGCTCTGTAAATTGTATTGGAACTGATTAACCTATCAATCTCTATTACTCAGCCACTGGAAACAAGACACACACTTCTCCTGGGGATTTACCTGGAGTGAGATCAAAAGGAAACTGCTTTCTCCCCTTCCTGCATAAAAGTTCAAAATTTGTTTTGACCAGTGATGTTGAAAATAAATAAATGTATCTATCACGTGACCTGAATAACTGGAGTGATTCCCTTGTGATTAAGGCGGGAAACATTTGAAACATGAAAAGTTCCACCCGTGTTCAAATGAGAGAGGCCCTGGTTAATTATTTAGAGCAGCCGAAAGCTCATCAAAAATTTAACCAAGATATATTTCTCTATGATTGTGCAGGCACCACAATGTGCAGAAATGGAGGCTTTAACTCTGTTAAATGAAACCCTGGAGTTTTCACCTCCCAGCTTTCCATTCCTGGCTCGGGGCGGGAGTGGCAGGGGGGGAAATGCATCCTTTTCTCCCATCTCCCCTCTTCCCCAAGCTCCTTCAGAAAATTGCCTTTGGCAGCAGTGATGCACATTAGTGAGGTGGATTTAAATAGCACACCCTGGCAAATAAATAGCTTAAAGCTTTGGAAGTGCTGCTGGAGGGGGTGGCCTTGGCCCACAGCAGGATGGAGCTGCAGCTTTCCAAGGCCACGACCATCCCTCCTTGGTGGACAATGTCAAACACAAACCAGGCTGCAGCAGGTCCCCGTTCCTCTCCCATCTATGGTGTGGCTGCTAGTTCTGAACTTAGCAGAGCCTGAGGAAGGGAGGGAGAGCATGGACTGCCTTCCCAGCATCCTGCAGAGTAGTTAATGTCCATATTCCCTCCCCCTGTAGTGCTGGCAGGAATAAGTGTTCTGGGTGAAGGTGAGGAGGGGATTTTACAGGCTCAGAATAAGCCCCGGGGGTGACAGTTCCTTGTTTTTCCACCCATCATTGTGAGATTGGTGCTGCACTGAATGACATCTCTTTTTCTTGATTTCTCTTATTTTTTTAAAAAAAAATGTTTTGGTTGCTTTTTTTGTGTGTGTTTTGTTTTGTTTGTTTGTTTTATGGGTCTTTTTTGTTGTTGTTTTTGTTTGGTTTTTTTTTTGTTTTTGTTTCTCCCATTGACTCAATTCCCACACATGAGAAACCAAATCTTTGCAGCTCACAGACTGTTTAAAGCTCCCTCCTGCTGAGGTTTCCCTCAGAGGTGAGTGCGGCTGCAGGAGCAGCTCTGCAGAGAGGTCTCTGCCACCCCAGTGAGCAGCAGGTACCCACAGTCCTTGAGCCTGTGCTCTCTAAAACAGCCAGTGCTGCAAACGGGATACTGTTTTTTAAGCAATTTAGTTCAGATCTCACCAATTTTGTGCACACTGCCTCAGAGCTGGGTCTGGGCCGTTGCCCTGTTCTTTGAAGTCCATTGCATTTGTGAATTTCTTTGATCACTGCTGTGGAAATGATGGAAATGTTTTTTTCTCACAGGTTTCTATGCACACAGGCATAAAGAGGGCTGAGAACTGCAGTGAAGGTGAAATATCTGACCTTATCTTGACTTGGTTAAGATTAAAGTAACATTAAATAGGCCAAAATTATGTACTAAGTACCTTGAGAGACTGATGAGGAGGGAGCAACTGTATTCTACTTCTATCAATATATTCAATACTTAAAGAGCTTTGCCACTGAGCTTAGTGAGTGTCGGGGATTTAAAAGTGCCAGACACAACCTTAGGATTTCTGAGGCATCTTGTGACACTGAGCTTCCAATGATGGCATTTTATACCTAATAATCCCAGAGGGACAAAAGGAAAGAAAGGAAGAAAAAAATGAAAGAAGAAAAGAAAGAAAGAAAGAAAGAAAGAAAGAAAGAAAGAAAGAAAGAAAGAAAGAAAGAAAGAAAGAAAG
>JBBMKD010000040.1:10023217-10127250 GCA_037834095.1 Argya squamiceps
GAAAGAAAGAAAGAAAGAAAGAAAGAAAGAAAGAAAGAAAGAAAGAAAGAAAGAAAGAAAGAAAGAAAAAGAAAAAGAAAGAAGGAAAGAGAAATAAAGAATCTATTCTTTCTTCTTTTCATCATCTCTGAGCAAAAAGGTCACAAAAACCAGAAAATTGGGCTTCTTGGAGAAGTCCTGGTCTTGCTCTATTCTCCCAGATTTCTGGAGCTTCCCAGAAGTGCTCTGTGCACTGAATCACTGGAGAGAAAGAAACAACCCTGTCCCCACTGCCTGTGCTGATTTGTCAGATTTCTTAGTCCACACAGCTTTGTTATAAAAACTTAGGAGAAAAATCTCTGAGTCCTTGTGTATAGTTCCTGTAAAAGGCATTCAAAGTGAGAGGTGATCTACCAGGGAAACGGTGATGGGGATAATGTGGAAACTGCTGGAGAAGTAAATAATGGCATTTCTTACTTACCATTACCTCAGTCTGTGGTGAACCAGCTCACAAATCCCACTTGTGATGCTCTTCTCTGGAAAAGATGAGAAAGGAACAAAAAAGGATGGCGAGCAAGAAAATAAGGTGGGTCTGGAAGGAAGAAATAGTCTATACAAGAATGAATATCAGACTTTCTGGACTTTCAGATCATGAAAGATATTGAGAATATTAACAAAGAATAATTCTTCATCCTTTCTCGCAGTACATAAAATACTTTTTTACACCGAAAATATTTTTGTTGAATAGCTAAAATAAACCCCCAAAATCAAGTGAAATATTTTGATGCTTTGCAAGTGGTAACTAGGGAAAGACTCTGCACAAGAGTAGGGTTTTCATTTAAAGTATTACTGTATATTTTGATTCCTTTGTCTCAGTTCATGATATAATGGAGCATAACTGATATAACTTGGCTTGATGCATCTCCTCGTTACACACACTGGAACAATATCTGCAGAAACATTTGAAATTACACATTTTTACAGACATCTATTTAAAGGCTCAGTAGCTTCAAACAAGCAGAGCACTTAGGCATACTTTAAAGGCTTATTTCCTGCAATCATGCATGGGTCATGGCTTAATCCTCATCAGAAAACACTCTTTGGGATCCTGATTACAGGAGGGGGCAGTGAAGGAAGGACATGGAAAAGCAAAATTAGCAGAGTTTTCAAAAAGAGCTCAGAGATCTTGTGCCCAACCAGTGAATCTTTGATGCTAATTTGGAAGAGAGCTGATTTTTTAGAATTCTGAAGGAGGGAACCCAAGAGGCAAAACAAAGTTGATGATTCAAAGTGTCTGTTAGGAGAATGAATGTCAGTGCTCAGCACTGTGTGACCATATGTGACAAAAAGGCCAGGCTTTGGAAGAATCAGCTGTCCTGGCAGGGAACAGACAGTCTAATGGGAGAAGCTGCTAAATTCAGTATTTTTTACTAAATTACTGAAATTCTCTAGGGCTTTTTAATATGGTTTTTAACAAAAAGGCAGGTCTATGAATTATTTTTGAGTAAAAAAATGATAGAGTGGCTTTGCTTGACCTTGTACTTCTGTCAAATGAGATGGGGTGTGAAAGGACCCTGGTTTTTTACCTGAGAGAGGTAGGAATCCAACACCTTTCTGCAGCAGATGGGAACTTGATTCTGTGCCACTTTAAATAAGTTAAGCAAATAATTACCTGTGCATAATCTACTCAGGGAGAAAAATGCCAAATATAGTAATACATACATATGTTTTTTTGCAGTTTTTAACAGAATGCTCATTACAGTACACAGCTGTATTCAAGAACTCCCCCGTCACACACATTTTCTGCCTATACTCTGTGCAGTCACCACTTAATAGAGCACCCATTTAGTGGATATTTTAAAAACTTATAACCATTATTTCGAAGTCTGTGAATAGATAGCAGAAATCTGCTTATTCCTTTCAAATAGACCTAGCTGAAGTGTCAAACATCCAAATTTCTTAAGTAATTTAGTTTGTGAAAAATGGGTATTTGACAGTTGAACAGGAGGCTTTTGTATTTTAAAGTATGAGAAAGGGAACTTCCTTTGCATTCACAAATCATTGAGACTCCAGTATTTCTGGATTACAAACTTATTATTAAGCATTCTTGCAAAATGTCCTGAGACGTGCTCATGCTCATTATTGGAAGGACTTCCCCATCTCCTCATACCTTTCTGTTTAAAGATATTTTTTCAGTGGATGTGGTTTGCAGAAACCTCCAGGCTGGTCTTGCTCTTGCTGGCAGAGTGACCTTGAACTGGCCAGGCAAAAAAATGGAGGGAGCACAAATCCTGCCTTCATTCCTACCCTTTGTGCTCCAGTTATTGTCCATTATCTCCCCAGGGACTACTCCAGAATTGAGCTGTAGTTTTCCTCCCCTTCCACATTTTTACCTGATGCCTGGTGATGTCCAGAGCTGTACCCAGGGGTTCCACCTGCACTGAGATCTTGGCTCTGGGTCACATTTATCAAGGGTAGCAAGCACAGGCAGCATTTTAAGGCCTATTTAGTAATTCCAGTAACTCAAAATTTGACCTGAGCCTGAGTTGTTTACCTGCAAGGCAGGAGGATTCTGCTTCCAGGGGGGTTCTGGCCTCTTACACCCAGTTATTGAAGATGCTGCAGCCAAACCATGTCCTGAGCAGCAGCAGAGGCAGAGTGAGAAGGAGAAACTTTTCCCGGTGTTGTAAAAATAAGGGAAAATTTTGGGAGGTATTTCAGCAATTCTGCAGGAGTGTGATGAGCAACCAACCAGTTCCAATGGCCACAGAGTGGGGACAGAAAGGTGCTGGCTGTGATGTGGTGACAACCACTGGCTTTGTGTGCATTTCTGCTCATGCTGAGCCCTGAGCTGCTCTGGCTGCTCCTCCAGCACTGCCCAAACTGTCCCTGACTGATTCCTGGTGCAAGATTTGGTGTCCCACTGTGTCACAACTGTGGCAGAGGTATTTCTGCTGCAAATCCTGCAGGAACTGCTTGAGATGATTTGTCTCAGAGCATCACTGTGATCTGCCTGCATTGGGCAGGGTGCAAGGCTGTGCCTGGGTGCTGTTAAGGTGCTCCCTGAACTCCAAGAGTGTTGATGGACTCTCGTCTCACTGAGCAGCTGCTAATTGTCAAGGCTGTTTAAAAGCCTTTCCTAAGTGGAGAATAAACCAAAAAAGGCCAGGGTGCACACTTTATAATACTGGTTTGTAAATTCAAGGTTCAAATATTTTGATTTCTGAGATGGAGTTTAATCTCACTCCTGTGAAAAGCCTATTTCTCCCTACCTGTTACACTCAGGAGCACTTCTGCAGATGAAAACCAACTTCCCATCCTGCAGCCTCCCACAGACATATGCATGCACATTATGTCCCATGTTTAATTGCCTTTCAAAACTGTCTTATCTTGGCACAAACTTGTCTTTGGTTTATCTCTGCTCAGGATAAATGCATACCTAATCTTATTACTGGATGCAGTCGGAGCAGACAATCTCATTAATAGCCACCCTTGAGGGATTTTTATCCATGGATCAATTTCATAATTGGAACACAGCTACATAATATATAAATATACCCCTTCAGTGGCACAGCCATTCTCAGGCTGTTCAGTCTTGCACATATCATGAAGAAAAAAAAAAAAAATAAAAAGAATCCAGGAAGAAAGAATGTATTTTTAAAATGGAGATTCTTCTTGGAAGCTTGTTAGGTTTTCAGATCACACCACAGGCTTACAAGCTTGATTTGTCAGGTTCATGATTGTAAGTGGATATGTGAGTTCTATCATTTTTAGCCTGGATAGTCACTAAGAATAGTTTTCCTTATTCTTAGTGACATTGCATTGCATTCTGTATGCTGTTTGTTGTAGCATATAGAATTCTATAATGGGAAAAACCTATCATGTTAGCTACATATCATTTTCTAAAGCAGCAGGAGCCATGCAGCTTTTAAGAATTAAATAATGTTCATTTATTCAGTGACTGCAAAATACCCTGCTAAGAGTGTAATAGCTTAAAGGCTTCCTAATCAACTTTACTTCATCATTAAATAATTATGCTTTGTGTATCTGAACTACACTTTCGTCACATCTCATATACAGGCTGGTTAGTGAATATGAGTCATTACCAGGGCTGAGTGAACCATTCATAATTAAACCTGAAGCAAACAAAACTGCCTGGTTTTGAGTTGTGTGAAGCTTTCAGCATGTCTGGGCTACTTTTCCAACAAACTTCAATTCAATTATATCCAAGCCCCAGCAACATAAAACACACATTTACTGCACAGACCCAAACCACAGCAAGAATTGCTGTTTGGAGTTTGGTTGGTTTTGCCCTCACCCCTGTCCTTCTGGCAGGATCATTACACCTCTGATACAAAGGGATTCATTTTCTTTCTCCCTCCCCCTCTTGAAGGCACACAGTGAGGCTCTTGGAATACAAACACAAGAAATTAGTGAGCAAGTGTTACAAAGTTTTATCTGTTTGTGGCTGCAAGTCATGCAAGTGTACACAAGGTTTTCCATGATGACACCACTGGGTGCTATGAGCCAGCTGGTCAAAGTGGGAAAGAAATTACTGCCATAATTCAAGAGGTGAATAGTGATACCAGTGATAAAGATGATAATTCAAAGAAATAGCAAGAAGTGTACATTCATGTGTTCGATTATTAGCAGGTCCCAGATCCCCCAGAAATTCAAACATCCTCATCAGCTGCCCACAGCCATCTTTTGATGTTGTCAGCAGCAAATCATCCTGTCTCTGCTGTGGTGGGAAACAGGCTGCAGTGAAAGCGGAGACATTCCTGGATGTGTTTTCTTGTTGTGGGGCTGCAGGCTGTGCTGGGCTCACTCAAGAGGCAGTGCTCTGAATCCAGATCTCAGGAGATAAAAGGGCCCCGTACCAGCAAAAAGACACCCAGTTTAAATTGTGATGACACCTCACCATCAGACTGACATCCCCAGGGACAGGGGGGAATACCTGCTGCTTGCTGTCTGCAAATCAAATCAAAACCAGAGCCACATTTCAAACAAAACTGCTACCCAAAGCACATGGGAAAAATGGAAGTGTTGGGAGAACAATTGATTGATAGGGAGATATCTTTGGAGTGCACCATTCAATTGCATCATTTATATTTCATTAAGCATGAAATTATGTTTATAATTGTATTAGACAACTCTGCGAGAGATATTAGCTCATAAGCCCAGACTGAATTAAAACAATTATTAATTATTACTCTGGTTTTTTCATTTTTAATGAAATTATGCCTCTGAATTCAGAGCACCGGTGAAGGTGTCTTACTTCAATTCATAAAAATATCACTTTGACTGGCTATTGTGTAACTGAGAGGATAGGAGTGGGTATTATTTAATGCAAACACTATTTCATCCAGAGATGCACTGTGTGCAGTCTACGTGGAGAGTGGAGATTCCCTGCTCCAATATGGACAAATGGTCAATGGCAGGGGAATCCATGATGAGGAGACCAAAAACATATGAAGAGTTTATAAAAAAAATAGTAATATAAAAACTCCAAACCTTGCCAGAAATTTATGGGAAGCAGGAAACAATCTGCAGCCTCAGGAGGTGTGAGAAACTAGCAGGAAGCCCCAGAGAGGGAGGCAGAGGGCAGGTATCACCTGGTGGCTGGGATCTGTGCTGGGAGGGAGTTAAAGCCCGTTGTGACCTCCCTGCTTTGCTGTGCCTTCAGCCAGCACCACCACAGCTGGGGATGGTGTGTCACAGTGCCAAAAGTGACATAAATGGCAGCCAGCCCTTCTTGCTGGGATCATCTACACACCCCTGTGTGATGGAGAGGGAGTGACGGCTTGCAGCAGAATGGGACCTTCTCTGTGGTTTGTCCAGAAATCAGAGCTGAGAGCTTTTATTTCATCAAAAATCTACCAAGACTATGGCTCCTTGTTACACTTTTCCACTTCATCCAGTGATATTAATACATATTCAAGAATCCCTGGGACTTCAAAAGGCCATACTCACCTGATGTAAGAGCTGTAGGATGTTTCCTGAGGTGTTGCAGGTGTGGATGACTTACATAAAAAAAAAATACTCAAATTTTTACACCAGTGTCGTGGCACACAAAACGTTCTTCAGTTCACCTTCATGTATTTTTCTGTAGCTTTCCAGCTCTCACACTTATCCTGCTAATGATTAAGCATCTCAAGCACTTTGAAACAAAGCTGTTCACCTTTAGATATTTTTTCCCTCTGTACAAGAACAGATTCTTTGCTGGCATTTATCTTCCAACCTGCTCTCTGGCATCCTGACCAAAAATATTTTTAAAATACGTTCCTTTTCATCTCGGAGCTTTGTGCATGCCACACAACCCACTTTTTTTTTTATTTAAAGGCTGATTTTTTTTTTTTTTCTGCTTCTCCTTTTTTTTACTTTCTTCTCCTCTGTGTGCAGCTGACCACATGGTTTCATTCAGTGAAACAGCCGATTGTAAAATCAGACAAACACTTTGACTTTGCCGCTGGCTCTCGTGGTTGCTGCACCTCTGAAGGCTCCATTCACCTCTAATTACATGTCCATCGAAATCCTGCCGAGAAGGAGCAGTGTAAATCATTAGCCCTCCTAAATGAATGTGCAGCTGAGTAGCTAACAAAGGGATTAGCACTTGACAGGGGAAGCGTTGCACGCTGGAGGAGAGGGTCAGGGGTGACTGCCTATTACACAGAAATAATTGCCACCCAGTGCTGGGGGAAGCGTTTCCTCTCAGCTCTTACCCCTCTGCCTAATCTGCCTTTGCACAAATAGAGGAGAGGAGCTGAGAGCTGGGGAGCATGGAAAAGGGTGCTGGAAATGCAAGGTGGTTTGGAGCCCAAGGACCTTCCTGTTGGACACAGGGCTTCCACCCCTAAATAAAACTTGTCCTCTTTAGTTTTTAAAAACACTGCTTTGCTTAATCGTCCATTGCCTTCATATGGCACGTGGCTTTATACAAACAATTGGAGCTTGGGAGGTTTTTTATATCTTTAACAAAAAGAATATAAAAACAATATATTGCCCTAACTAACCTTTTCTTATTTAAGAAAAGGTCTTCTTGCCCTACCTAACCTTTCCTTATTTATAAAAGCACTTTATGATTCAGGACAATATCCACACTGCAATCAGCCTTCCATAGATTAAGCTGCCCCCAGACAATACTTTACCTTTTTAAGAATATAGTTCTTACTTATGGAGTTTAACAGATCTGTAAGCTCTGTGGCCACAAAGGAGGAACACCTATGGAGGATCTCAAAATGCAATAACATTTATTAGATGCAATGGGTGGCTGAGTTAGGGGATCGTGGTCATCGCTGTCACGGTGGTGCTGCTGACAGATTGTGCTTGCTGGAAACACGCCACCACATTAGCATAATGTGGCATGGAATATCCTGTTTAGCAGCGAGAGGGATCTTACAGTTAGGAAAGATTCTGGGTAAGACTTCCTGCTGGAATAAATGCTCATCACTCCTCATCGCAGCTGTTGTCATTCAAATGCGCTGAGATTCGCTCCCTTGTCTTGAAGCAGCCAAGGACAAAATCACAGCTAAAATGATTGGGGAGCATTCAGCACTTGTTTGGAGTTGAGCAGAAAGGGGGGTTTTGTTCAATTTCTGAGTAGGATGACTTTTCCTTTCGTGCTCCACCTTGAATTGCTTGCTGAGATCACAGAGAGGATTTCCAGGAGAGCAGGTGCTGGGTCTGGTGTCTGTTTGGTGGATTTAACCTCACCAACAAGACATGGTGGAAAACCTTTTGGCCTATTTTGGAATAAAAGTTGTCACTTTACAGCAACTTAGCTCAGTCAAAGTAATTTAACTGGACTATACATAACTATGATATCTTTAGCCTAGTTTAAAGACAGTGAATTTTAGTGCGGGCATTTTAAGTTATCTAATCAGCCCCGGGAAGAAAATACCTTAAAGATACATAACTAAGTCTGAGAAAAGACACAACAGCAGCAGGGTGATACTGTGCAATGTGAAAATGTTGTTTATATCCAAACATCACACGCACAGTTGAGCATGAATTCACATTAAATCAACTTAAGCTTCAAACATATATTTTTAGATATGGGTAGAAAGAACTATTTTTCACTCATGGAGTCCTAATATCACAAAGGTTTTAATCCCGTGAAATATATGACTTCGGAAAACCTGAACATGACTAATATTTCCAAAGGCTTGTTGAATAAAAGCATCTGAGCACAGGGGTGATACCTGGTTGCTGTTGTTGTAAATCCCTTTTGTGGCTTTAATTCCTTCTGTATCTTCAGTGGTTTGTCAGTTTTTGCCATGACAAGCCCTGCAGAGGTTTGGAATGAGTGAAGCTGAAGACACCAATCCACCTTTTTGCCTCCTGACATTTTCATGCTTGGCTGTGGTGCCCCAGCAGAGCAGGTGAGGATCACCTGTACACAGCCATCACCTCCTCAGGCCATGTGGCCACTGGCCCAGCTGAGCCACAGATACACAAATAGGAGCCCTTTCACCTATTCATGCTGCTCATGAGCAAAGGCTGGGGAAAAGACCACAGGAAAAATGAATATGGGAATAAAAGGAAAATTTTGCATGAGCCAATGGGCATCCCACACACTGTCTTCCATTCACCACAGAATACTCCTTCCTCTTGTCTGATAAAGTGACATCTGGTTAGTATATCTGCCTGATTATTCAGTTCTCTGCATCACTGGGAGGAAAGTAATCTCTCTAATTGATAGAGAGAATTTTTTTCCAGCATGGTAAAAACAGCAGACTCTGTATTGAGATTCCTTCATGGCTGTTGCTGTTATCAGCTTCAGAAACCATGGAAAAGGAGCCTAATTTTGTGTTTATTTGTTCACATAGTTAACAGATCTGCAGCCCTAGAAACAGTATATAGGTCTAGTTATGAAGGAAATAAAATGCCCTAATTAATTTTCTGCATCACTGAAATGGAGCTTCAGTCAAATGGGGAAGGCACACACTGTGGATGTCAGAGAGCTGTCCTAGGAGCAAGCCTCCAGCACTATTTGGGAGCAAAAGGTAAAATGAGAGGGTAGATGAGATGAAAATGCTAATTAAACGAGGGGTTTGGGTGAGATAGGCAAATCTCCTTGTAATCTTAAATAAATCTGAAGTTTTCTTGCTGTGCTCTTATCCCATCCCAAGTTTGTTGTGCATTTTGTTCCTGAAAACAGCCCTCAGTCTATTTGGATCCTTCAGGCAGTAACAGTCTGGTTGAAAAGACTATTCCTTTTCCTTATTTGTTAAAACCCTAAGAGTTATTTCCTAGGGATAAATAATAGGGTGGTTGGCTCTCTTTACAGTGGCACAGGTTTTCTTTAATATAAACAGGCCTGGTCTATTTGGTCTGGAGTGATTTTCAAAGGCCAGGTGGTAATCATCCCCTCAAAGGTGTCTTTCAAAGCTGGACTACAAATCCAGCTGGAAAAACCTCTTGGTCAGGAACGTGGTCCCAAAAGGAAGACCTGGAGACAGAGTAATAATGCAAATCTGCTGGAGGTAAAACGAGCAGGATTGTGTATTTTGGGCTGTTTCCCTTTTGGCTGTAAGCAGCTGTGTTGAAGCATGGATACTACAGGTAAAAAAATTTGTTGGCATTCCTCAACAGATTGTATTTGCAGTATTAGACTTCTTCCTACTCTGACTACTTAAAGTTCCTCAGGAGGCTTTTATCCCAGTATGTCTGAACATTTTACAACATTCATTAGGCAGGATGACATCCCAGTTACTGACTAAGAGAGGTTTTGATGCCCCTTTTACAGAAGTGGTCATCCAGAAATACATTTAGTTTATATTTAGTTGGTGAGAAAGGGACAGAAAGGGCTAAAGTACCCCTGGTTCCAGGAGAGCAGCAGGCATTAGAAAGGTGTTCACAAGAATTTCCTTTTCATAAGGATAAAACTGAAAGTGGTGAATTTGTAGAACTTTAAAATAAAAGACATGGTAACAGTCTTCTAATTCTCAAGAAGTCTGCAAAGAACGTGTTTCTGAAATACTGTCCTGGTCACCAAAAGAGTAAAAAAGGTTGCTGGCTCTACATAGGGGAAAATTTTAAATTAGACATTTGGAAAAGCTTCCTAATGAAGGATATTTGAACAGTGAACCTGGCTGCTAAGGGAAGCTGTAAAATCTAAGTTAGAAAAGACCAATTAGACTAACACCTGTCTGGAATGGGCACAGCAGGATTCTGCATCCATGCAGTGAGAATGGACTTAAAGCCACTGTCATGCTGTGGTGCAGGTTTTTATCCTCCAGAGCCCCACTCAGGTCCTGTGATTCCATTTTTGCTACACACATATATCTCCCTAGACTGTATGGAAGTCCTCTGAGCTCAGCTCTGAGGGTCTTCAGTCTGTCTCACTTCTGTAGCTCCAGCCTATCTGGGAAAAAAAAATCATAAAGCTGAAGTATGTGAGATCAAAGTCTTCTCATGAAGTCATGAGGATTAAAATTAATTTCATTACTGTGGGTAGAGCAGCTTTCCCTAGGGAAAAAGGTGTCTTTCTGGCACTGTTAAGTTGGTACCTCAGTTGACCTCACTCAGGGAAAAACTCTACCCCATAAGCATCTTTTGGAGGGGCTGGGGGTTAGGGGTGAGGATCCTTCAGGAGAGGGGATGGTTTCCTACAATCCTCAGTGAGGTGTGCAAGGATTCTCCTGGTTTCCCACAGACACTGGGAATATGTTATCTCTGAATTCCCTCCCTGGCACACTGCATGAGAAGTGTGGACATGGCACTCACAGCCCTGGATTCCCCTCTGGAAATCGGGATCCTTCATGCCACAGTCACTGTTGCTTCCTAAGGTTCTAAATTGTTGAATTTAATTTAGCTATGAGATGCAAAAATGATACCCAGCACTGTAAGTCAGCAGTATCCCCCAAATAAGTTGATAAAGCAGCTGTGTTGGCTCTAGAGCATCTCAACTTTAGGCTTCTGAGTATGATGAATTATTGTTTAAGGAGATGTATTCATAATTCCGTTTCTTCCAAGCAGGTGGTTGATATTTTGAGATCCCTGCTGTATCAGCACTATGTATATTTGGCACAGAAACTGCATGAATATTATAAATTCTATATTTAATTGAGTCTCATAAAGAAATCCTGTAAATCATAGTCATCCCATCAAACAAACCAGGAAACTGGTGTGGTGAGGTATTCAATAACACAGCTTCTTTTTGTCCCCGAGGGATAGACAAAACTTTGTTGTTTCCCTTAGAAGAAGAAGAATGATGATAGTCAGGTATCTTTGATGTAGTTCTGTGAAAATAAGGTAAAATCCTAATTCATAGCATTGAAATCAAGTAATATGAGAAAATACTTTTACATGCAACACCAAACCTCCATGAGCCAGCATTGGCCAAAAAAGCTCTCTGTTTAGGCTATAAGCAAGACCCCAATGCCACTATTGAGTCAGGTTTGGTCCTAAGTTTTCTTGCTTCTTTATATCTCCCTTGAAATATTTCTTTGTGTTTCTTTGTCTCACGTATGGTGGCTGAAAATATCACAACATCATTTGCTGTGCAGAAAATGGTGAAACTCCTTTGTTTACACAATATTATATATGCTGGGGGGTGAGAGTTAATGTTTTGTCAATTCATTGGGATGGCTAAAATCCAAAAATCCTAAAATGTTCTGCCTTTCCTGGATGAGAAAGAGTCTAATAGTTCTTTCCATCAGATAGACTCTGGGGCTTTGATAAAGGATCTAAATTGCAATCAATTAAAGAGGGGCAGTTAAAACAAGCATGGGTCTTCCCTAATAACAAGGGTAAAATACACATGGCAATGCAAGCAAAGGGAGATTTATACTCAGTTTCCTCAGGTGGGTTTGAACCTGTACAAAGCTAAAACTGCTTTCATTGTGTTAAGTTCTCCATGCCATTGGCTCGCAATGAAGTACTATTTGCACCTATTTTATCTGCAGTACATCTATTACATCAAATCAACAGGAGGTGAGAGAGGCTGGTACTAAATGAATGCAGGTCATTATTTAGCTGTATCTGGCAATGTGAACAAAGGCAGCGGGGGTTGATTTTGGCACCTGACCTGCTCTGGCATCCTTTGCCTGCAGAGCCCTGGTCGTGGGAGAGCAGTTTGCTTCAAGGAGCAGCAGACAGGGCAGTGAGCCCTCAGAACTCTCTCTGGAACACATGCACAGCCACGTTTTCCTGACAGGCTGCTTCAAGGGCTCTCCAGAGCTATTTGATCAGGTCCTCCAAAGCCTCTTCAGAGTGCTGCTCTTGGCTGCTCTCACTGTGGCATTCATCACAGGCTGGTCTATCTGGGCGAGAGCGGAGTGTACACGCGCATTGGATCCACGCAGTGCATCCACAAAAAAGCTGCTAGACAAGTCCCTGCCCTGGCTCAGCAGAGTGAAACAGCTGGAAGAGTGCTCTCCTTGATGGGCCAAAGTGATCCTGGGGCATCACACCCCTGGCAGGCAGCAGGGGATGTGTGCCCTCACTTGTCACAGGGCAGGGACAGGCCTCGTCTGAAGGCTTTGTGTGTCTGTGCTGAAAAGCATTTGTGATTGTCCGGGGATGGCAGAGAGGGTCCTTGAGATAACACTTGGAGAGTGTGGCACAGCACAACAGTGGCGTTAAGGAAAATCACTCAAATTCACAGCTCCTGTGCTGAGTGTGAGGGGAAAACCAGAGCCAAGAGTCATCCTCGCTGTGCCTGCCAAGGCCAGCGCTTGTCACTGCCCCACTCCTCACCCTCCAACAGTTCCAGTTGTGTCTTTATGAGATATCCATTTTGATCTTGTTCAGAAGCAAAGTGCACCCTCTGCACAGCACAACAGTGGTGCTGAGGAAAAGCCACTCAAATTCACAACTCCTGTGCTGAGTGTGGGGGGAACAGAGAGCCAAGGGTGATCCTCACTGCCCTTGCCAAGGCCAGCACTTGTCACTGCCCCACTTCTTACCCTCCAACAGTGACAAGTTGCAGTTGTGTCTTTCTGAGATATCCATTTTGAGCTTGTTCAGCAGCCAAGTGCACCCTCTACCCATAAATCTGCAGAAGTTTTCAGAAAGGAAAAAAGCACTTATGGTTGATCAAAAGGAAGCTGGTGAGAGAACAAGCACAGGAAATGGTGTCCTGCTGCTGGTTTCCAGTTTGCTCAGGGAAGTGGAATGGGTAGCACAGCCTAAGTAATTAACATGGCCCTATTAAGTAACAGGCATGATTTACTGAATTTTCCTTCCTATCCAAAATCATCCACAAAAAAATTGGCCAACAGCTCCCTTTGCAGCAGCAGGAACATTGTCATATGTACCAAGGGGGTCACTGGAAGTAAAGATAACTGCAGAATTAAGTAATTGTGAATAAAATCCTTTGAGCAACCAGGATTTCATGAACATGGCTGAAGAAGGGCTGAAATTAATTGGAAAGTTACTGTGTTCAAATGCAATTTTCACATTTTCCTATTACACAAATGTAAAAAATACTTTGCCCACCAGGAAAGGGCCTGAGCTTTACTGTAATAGAAGTTGAGAAGTAACTCTGCTGAAGTCATTGGTGTGAGCTAATGAGCTGTGAATATACTTTAATATATGAAACAATACCTGGACCAGGATTCCTGTTGATTTCAGAGGGACTATTTGTACAGCCAGTTACTGCTCTGTACAAGTCTATGAGCATGTGAGTTTCTGCTAAAATAAGATTACATGTCTATTAGACTATCCAGGAGCTACAACACTGCAATATATGGTATTACCATGCACTGAAGATAGGTCCTTGGGAAATTATTCAATAGAAATATGTAGGAGACCAATTTCCTCAGTAACAGCAAATCTTTCAAGCCCTGCAGTTTAGGTGACAATTCAACTCTTGGAATAGAATCCATTTAACTTTGGATTTGGAAAGGACAGTGCTGGAAGTTAGGGAGCAGCAGATTTATGTGTCACTGGATTATAGTGGTGAGGCTATTTTGCAAATAACCTGCCCTCTGAAAGTGCTGACTGTAAGATGCTTTAGAATATTGACATTTTGCCACAAGTAAAGAAAGCTCATGCTCGACTCATATCATCAGATGACTTAACAACACATTTCCCTTGCATTAATGAAACAACCCCTGTGTCCTCATAACAATTATAAAAACATCTTTCACTTATTATGCTACCCTGCAGCAAGGAGAAGGGTATTGATCCAGGCCTATGTTTCGTTTACAAAAAGAGATTTTCTGGGGAGAAAACAGAGGATATTGAAATAATCTAAAACATGAAGCAAATGGCTTGATGTCAAAGAAGAAACAGCCCTTTGAAGAGAAGTAAAATGCTCAAAGTATCTTAAGAACAAAGAAACACAAGCACCTGGGCCTATGAACTGCTCTGGAGTAAGTATTTCTTACTGCAGTCATAATAGAGACTCAAGCAAGGGGAAATCTTCCTTAACAAAACAAAATCATGGGAGGTGACTCCAGAGAGTTTTATGTGGTTTCTGCATGGGGGACTGAATAGGGACTTGCTGCATTTTTTTCCCTGTGAATCACAGGGCCCTTGCTGGCACTGTGAACTGACTCAAGAATTCCACAGCCTCTATTCAGTCCTGCCATCCCTACTTCAAAACCTGGGCCCGACAGGGGGTCTGTGATGACAGCACAGTTTCCATCTGAGTGCTGTGGTAACTTTTCCAGTGCTCTGCAGCATTTACTGCTGAATTTGCCTCATTGAAGGCAAGAGGACAGCAAACAATCCAGTGCATGTGCCCTGGGACACCTTCCTCTTGATTCTCTTCTCAGCCTTGCTCCTTCTCTTAGCCAATTCTTTTAGTATGGGATGAGAAAAACTGGCTATAGGCAGGGACAGTGCTGCTGCAGGTGCATTTAAAGAAGGAAAAAATTTGAGTTTCACAGCTGAAAGTGCTGCTGAGAAACCTGAGTTCTGTCACTACTCACACAGAAGACCTGACACCGATGTTCTTTTGAAACACTGCACACTGTGCCCTGCCTGCAGCACCAGCTCCATCCATGGCACGAGGGCAGCTGGGAGAGTGTGAGGAGGGGCTGCCTTCCTCTTCTCTAGGAGTGCTTTGTTTCCCATAACCCAGAATGTTTCACTATTTTTATATTTGCTTTCTGTGTTGTCTTTACAGGTGTGTGGCTCTCAAGGAATAATTTGGGCTCTGATTCCTCAGAAATGTGTCAATGTCATTCCCTGTATCACTGAATTCTAAATTCCCAGCTTCAGTTGCTGCAGCATTTATTGCGTTCAGCTTTCCTCTTTTTCTGAGGTTGAGTTGTTTAATTTCCTGAAACTCAGTAACAAAATCAACACAGAAGGCCAGATCTGTTCCTTGTGTTCTAAATACATATTCAAAAACTCTCAGCTAATTAGTGCTAAATTAAAATGCAAGAGGAATATCCTTTATTTTTAGGTTATATGGATAAATCACTTACTTCCTTTACTGTTTCTGAAGAAAGATCAGCCACTGCATGCTGTTAGTGCCACTGAGAATAATAAAAAAGTCATCACAAAATGATATCTTGATAAAACATGACCTTTAAAACTGAAGCTGTGGGAGCAAACCAGATAAAAAATGTTTTCCGAATGCACACAAAAAGGTCTGCAATGAAAGGAAAACCGATTATTCTCACATTCTTAATTATTTTAGAAGATTGATGAAATTAAATTAGGTATTATTTTAAAACAGTGGGATTTCATACCATGCTGACTACATTATTCATTTTTGAATGAAGTTTCTTTTTCTTCTTTTTACGAAAATGTTGATTTTTATACACACGCTTTTCATTTTTCCACACGTACCATAAAACAAGGACAAAAAATTTTCACAGCAGGAATTTATTCCTAACTGGTCACTTTAAGCCATGTGGTCTTCCTCCCTTGTAATTACTGACTATGCCCTTATCCATTTGAAAGGTTTCTAGCAGCATACAACAGCTGGGGTCATTCTCATTGCTCCTGAGCAATCTTGGTTGGTACAAACACCCGAATTCACAAAGGAGTCAGCCACTGTCTCAAGGTTTCTGTGTACAGAAGCTCTCATTCAGGGAAAAAAAATAAAATAAATTAAGCCCCAAAGATCTTTGCCAGCATTATTTAATTTTCTTCTCCTCAGATTCTTGTCCTGATTTTTAAATTACACACAAGTGGTCTCAGAGTACTTAAGCCAAGGTCAAATTTTTTCTATGTTTTTGCATAATGCCTTAAAAGATGAATTTCTAATCTCTTATTCTGACTGGGTAGGTCATCTGCCCTAAATATAACAAATAATATTAAAATTCAGGCTTTGCTGATGTTGAAATTAAATGAGAGGCTGTGGGGATGAGCAGGGCTGAGGGGGTGAATGTGTGACCTTTTTCAGTAATCCCACTTTGGATCTATAGATTAAATCTATTCTCTTTGAAGAAACACATTACCACAAAACCCCCAAATCAGCCAGAAAATTCACAGCATCAGCATTACAGGGTTAAAACTTGAATTAGGTTGTGGAACCAAGTCAGTGGGAGGGGGTCTATTCTTAATTGAACTGAAATCCTGCTCGCAGCCAGGAGGAAGAGTGAAAAAAGCCAGCCAGGTTTTAAATGTTGGTCACATTCCACAAGGCTTTCCTGGCTCATGGGGATCGAGGAGGCAGGGGAAGGGTAATGAAGGACTAAAATGTGAAGTTAAGACCCACATCTGTTGACGACTGCAGAATTCCTGTGGCCAAGGAGCTGAAGGACAAAAAGCTCACCCCGTGTGTGGCATGGCAGGGAACATGGAGAGACTGATGGATGGTGATTTGCATTCGTTTTGGAGGAGTTTCCTTGGGATGTGATTGTTTGGGACCAATTTAAAGGGTCCAGGTTTGCTTCCCTCTCTTTCCTTTGCCTTTGTAAAATGTTCCAGGGGAGGGACCAGACTCAGCTGACTCCTGCTGGTTTGTGCAGCAGGATCTCAAATCCCAGAGCAGTTTGTCTCCAACCCCAAGGCACCCACAGACACCTGCAGAAAAGACACTCGTTACATCCAGCCAAAGGCAGATTCTGTAAATAATCTTGCCAGAAGCAAAATTCTTGTTAATTTTCCTATTTCATTCCACATGTTATTAAACATGAAATATCAGTGCAGTACAAAGCTCACAAAAGAACAACACAGGCACATTTCTAAGATGTTGAGAAAAACAGACTTCAGGTTCACTTAAGTAATTAGTAAATTCCTGAAGGAGAGGCAGCATGTTTTCTGTCTTTCTACATTTCTTTCTCCTCTGCTCTTGGTGAGATATTCAAGCAAGGTGGGAGAAGTTTCATCTGAAATGACAGAAATTTTTTTAATCCAAATTTTTCTTCAATATCAATTTGTGAAACTGAGTCTTTGAACACACCCAGCTGACTGGTTTTATTTTTTTTAATGTTGATGTCTTCCTTTCTTCTTTATCTTCTCTGCAACAGCTGGCAGCACTACTGCCAGATGCCACCAAAGTCTACTGAGTATTAAAAGCAGGCCAGCCCTAACCCTTGGCTTGAAAGAGTGATGATGTCTCAGCAGCCAGAGGACACAGAGGAAATGAGTGAGACAGAAGGAGCTTGTCAGAGAGCTACAACATCAAACTAACAAAATAACAGACCTGAAATTCAAAATGCAGCTTGGTAGCTCCAACAACAGGCAGGTGTACTCACACATTTGCTTTTTTTCTTTTTTTTTTTTGTCCTTCAGTGGAAGTTAATTTTCTTGACTGATTCTTGGACTTCACACATGGTTGCAGAATTTGTCTGGAATGTATAGGTAAGAAAAAAATCTGGTTTGGAGTCACTGTGAACAGAAAAATCCAAGCACAGCCTTCTTCCTTGCTGATGGGCAAGGCACAGGTATGATAAGTAGATGAGGAATGCAGCCTGGCAGATGGCCATTCCCACCTGGATACCTCTCACCTGTCTGGTGAGGTTAAACCATCCTAGTCCTGCAGTCAGTGACATCCAAGGTGATACAAATCCATGGGTTTGTCCTCTCTTAGTGGAATCAGTGGAATTACAGCCTTTAGCACGACTCCAGAGGGATAAACCCCCTCCATATCTGTGCTCCTGATGTCTTTGCTCCACCAGGAACTGGTGTGCCTACACCTATTGATGGCAGCCATAGGGTAGAGCAATGGGATTCTCCAGCAGCTGGTTTGCAGCAATGATTCATTTTCACTTCCAGAGGTTTCTGGAAGGTCCCAAAGGGGCAGAGCTGCCCCTTTTAATCCTCTCTCTGAGTTGCATCTCGTGGTGCACTGTTGAAGCCAAGTAGCCTGAAATTTAGCAGAGGATGATTTCCAGGGTGTTGGCCATTCCCTGAGAGTTAGAGCTGAGGCAGTGGCTACTGAGGAGCCAACTGGAATTGCTAATGGTGAGGAGCTGAAGCCAAAGCAATCCAAGCCAACAGAATCATTGGAAGCCAGCGAGTCCTCTCTCTGGGGTCTGTCCTACTGAACATATGTTTGGAACTTGAAAAAGGAAAGGAGCACCTCAAGGGACATGAATCAGACCAGTTGAGCAACACTGGAAACTTGAACATTGCTACAAAGCCAAAACGTCTTTGTTTTAGCATATCCAAAATTTATTAAAGCAAAATACTTCAAAATAGCAGAGAAACAAAACCTGATCCAAATCGATATTTGGAAGAAAACGTTGACAAAGAGCACAATCTATATGCCAAGTGTTCCCTTAGGAGCAGGCTAATTTTGTGCAGACATTCCTGAATAGGAGATACATTCATAAAAATGTCTTGTCACTGGGTTTCAGCACAGCATGGGAACTCCTCACTGAATTAGTTCCCAACCAGGACTCAGTCCCCTCCCTTTCTCTCCTTCTCCCTCTCCTGCTATGACCAGTTAGGAGCAGCCACTCCCTCTCAGTCTCTCCACAGGGGTTAATTCATTCTCCTGTGTTATGCAGCCACTGGGATTGCCCTGACAATTTCCAAAGTAGAAAGAGAAAGTTGAAGTAAAAAGCAGCTCCCTGCATGATCTGTGAAGCATGCAAAATACAATAGTAATAAAATATAGTAATGAGCTCATTATAATAGAGATGGTCTCATTAGTACTGCAAATGCCAATCATGTATGTGGCCAGGTTCTTGATGGTGCAGGGAGTCCTTTAACACTGTCCTGCCCTGCTCCAGAGATATAAATCCTATTTAAAAACATCTAATTTGTCCAGTTCTTGGGCTGTTATCCCTCCCTTGGCTCCCCAAAAGGCCACTGCAGTGTATAATTCCTGTTCATATGGGATATGGGGGGTGAGATGCACATCCCTGTGCCCTGCCTGCCCTTCCTCTCCAGGCTCCCACTGTCACCAGAGCAGGGAGAAGATATCTCCATTTGCTGGGAAGAAATATCTTGAGCATACAATGGGAAAATGCATTTGGAAATATTTTAACTGAGTGGAAAACAGTTTCCATCAACATGCTGGTAATGAATTTAGGGCATTTACAGTTGCACAGCAAGAATGGGAATAATAACACAGTTGCAGATATTTTGGGCCAGTGGGAGTGCAGTACCTACAACTGTGCATGTCCTGCTGCTCCAGACATTCCTCCCAGGAAACTGCAGTGCAGGATGATGGCATCTGCCTGTGGCTGGAGTGAGGTTCATCCCTCCTCTTCCACTCCTCACAGGTGGTGTGGCTTCTTCCCTTCCAAAGTCTGAGGCAGAAATATCATCTTGGCTGACAACTTGTTGCCCATTGATAATTCTGGGGGAAGAAATTGCCAACCCTGTAGATAAAATTCTTGTTTTCATTTGTAATCTAGGCTACCAGAAATGTAGAACTCCATCACGATTTGCCAGGTAATAATGAGCCACTCTCTTCAAAAATGTATTTAAAATTGAAAGTGATTAAAGATGCTCCAGCCTGCAATTGCCTATTACTCACTTGTGCTCTAAACAATTTGTTTTTCACATCATTCCAGGAAGTTGTAGCTTCTTAAAGCAATGTTCCTGGTAATTAGGGGAGAGCAGCAGCAGCAGCAGCCACTGAGCATTACTGTGCTGCAGCAGTGTCAGGAGTGCTGCCTTCTGCAGGTGAGAGAACAAGTAAAGAGAGGCAGCACCTGGTCCCACTGCTCAGCACCTCATTGCCCAGGAAGTGACCACCCACCAGGGCTTCAGCTTGGTTCAGGGAAATGCTGGAACTGGGGAGGCTCAACCCAGCTTGGTCTGAAATAATTTTTGGACTCAGAAGGGAGCTCTGGTACCCTCCAGGAACATGGCACTGCCTGTAGTCTGGACAAAATTCCTGCCTCTCTGAAGCTGGCCTAGGAATAAGAAAGGGCTTTTAGAAATCTATTTTTAGGCTCTCTACTTTTTAATTTTGAAGCGCAGTTAAAGCAGCTACAACAGACAGACACATCCTGCCACTAAACCTCAACACTGTGCCTTTGCCTTCGTGGCCTTTATTCTGTACAGATTTTTGATTTACCCATTTTACTTTTCCAACAAAGTTAAGTGAGACCAAGTTTTTTTTTCTGTTGCAAAAGTAGTGCTGCTTTGGTCGATAAATGTATCAGAGCGATACCACAATGGTTAAATAAAGTAGCAATATAAATAAATAATTTTCAAAATCCCAGGCACTTGAGACAATCACTCCACACCAGACACAGTAATTGCAGGACCAAGTGCTGTGGTTGTCCTGGCTGCCTCCATGCCCAACCCAGGGCACAAAATGAACCCTAATAATGGCTCAAATAGTTTGTGACAGTGAAAAACATAACTTTTATGTGTGTGGGCTCCTCTGGCTGGAAGCTGCCTTCCTGTAGAGATCACCTACAACACACAAAGAGCATTATTTTACATGTGCTGTGGGGTGTTTTTAGTTGTGCTTCCCATTTTGCTGTTCAAGTTGGTGCCAGGAGATGCTCACCCCACCTCTCCTCAGGCTGGTGATGCTGCCTGATGGGGCCAAACCTCCTGAAAAGAGCCAGGGAAGGAGAGAAAAGAGCAGTGGTGTCAGAACAAAGGTGGGATGGAGACCCAGAGCTTCAGGCTGTGCTCCCTGTGGTGGCTTCCGCTGTGCTGTGACACATCTGACAGTTCTGATGGAGACAAATCTGTGTTTCACTGAGGATTTCTTCTCTCTCCTGTAGCCTCTCAATCTCTCTGTGATCAAGGCTGTGCTCCCAGGACTCCTGGATTCAGAGTCTGCCTTACACAAGCCTTTGGTTTGGCAAGTGGCATGATGCTTCATTTTAGCTTGGAAGAGGATATTGCTTCACACCAATGCTATTTCATCTTTAAGCAGAGGGCGGTGATCACAGCTGCTGAGTTTGTGCATTTTATCACAATAAAATAGCAGCAATAGTTTTTTACCTGTTTGGAAAGAGCTGTGCACACAACAGTGTATGAACAGCAAGTGGCAATATATACAAATAATTACCAATGTTACTAATGACAGGGACTTACCTCAATATTAATAAGAATAATAAGCTTGTTCAAGATGACTTCATCTCATTTAAGCTCAAGAATTTATCTCAATAATTAGGAAAAATAGAAGTGTGAATGGGAAGATGTATGGAAAGCCTACAGAGAAACTGCATCATAACTGGTGAACAACATAAACGTGCCTTCTTACTCTGCTATGCATGACTAAAAACGCCCTAAACATTAGGTTGTATAGGATGTATTTATGCAAGGAAAAGAGCTCCAAGGGTGAGGATACTCCTGGGCTTTACAGGAGCAATGGGCTCCCCAGCTGGAGGTGGCAGGAGGCTGAAACACGGCACAGCAGCAACAGGGACTCAGCCTGGACAGGGGACAAATTTCCAGTTCTGAGGTGTCATCCCACTGCTGGTGAGGAGGTCCTGTGCTGCAGAGGCTCCAGAAGGGCAGGAGCTGATGTCCTGGTGAGGAGATTGTGATGGCTGGAGCTGCCCCACATTCCAGGCACAGCTAAACCCCCCCAGGAGCAGCAGGTTTCCCTTCCCAGGCAGAGCCTGGAGCTGCCTCTCACTGCTGCCCGTGCAGGTCAGACAGAGATCTGTGCCTCAAAGCACAGGAGGACAGCTGAGAACACGAGTTAGCAAAAGGAAATGAAAGAACAGCAAGTACCAGATGATTAATGGCACTGATATGAACCCTGCTGACAGCACAGAGCCCGGGCACCTCTGCTGAGACAGATTAACTTTGTCTCCTGAAACATGGGAACTAAAGGAAGAGAAGCTACCCACTGGGAAATGTCTAAATCCATAGAAAAGTAATGAGAATGTTTGGGCTGAAAGAATTGGCTGGAGAAAAATTTTGGCAACGTCTGCCATTCTTATCTGAGTGCTTAGCTCAGCTCAGCTCAGCATGCAGATTCTGGGTTACCAGTCACACGTCTCCTGGCTGGAAAGTCAAAAGGCAGCAGCACAGGAATTGATCTTCATTTTTCCTGAAGTGGTTTGAAAACCTTCCTGAGCTGTGTTTTTCCACCCTGACCTACATTTCTGTGGTGATATATTTTGCTGTTCTTTTTTGTTCCAAGGATGGCAGAGAGCACAAGCTTTGCCTGGGCTGGGTTTTCCCACCCTCATTTCCCTCATCTCTGCATGACAAAATCGTGGCCACACTTGGGGGCAAATCCCTCCTGGACCATCAACCTCCCATCTCACTTACAGGAGATTAGGGGATGCTCTGGCAACTTCAAAGGCAGAGAGAAAAGTCAAATGCTCATTGAAATACTTGTTGCCCAAGAGTGTCTCTGTGTGAGACATGACGAGTTTTCCATCAGGGATTTAGGCTTATTTATTCATGCCATAAAAAAAAGCTGCTCAGTGGCAAGCAGAAGTCACTTGTGGGTTAGTCCTGGCATGAAATTTCCACAAAGAGTAAATAAGAGCTTTTCCCAGGCCTTGGGGTTATGACAGGGATCTGCATCCTCCCCTGCCTGAGATTGTTGGACTTTCATTTTTGAAGTGATGTAAAATACAGGTCTGCACTCTGGAGCCACATGGAATTACCTGTCAGGGCCACAGCACAATGTGCACTTTATAAACAAGGGCCTGGTTTCACTTTATGTGGCCTGGGCACTTGCACCCAAGCAAAGAAACAGAAAATAAACTTTATTGCTTCCCACATTTCCTTCCCTCGTTACCCTCCAGCTTCACTCTGCTGAAGAAGTTACAAAACTTTAGTATTGTGTCAAAACACTGGAGACCAGCAGGATTTTAAGGCCGGATTCATAACTCACAGAACATCAAAGGAAAAGTCCCAGTTTTCTTTTTTCTCATCTCTGCAGCTGGGGTCTGGCCACAGCTGATTTTTTGATATGCAGAATAAGCAGAGCCCAAGCTGCCCGACTTTGGTGGCATCCTATTGGGCTGAGGCAGGAAATGCCTTGCACAACATCTTCTAATGATTCATATTTTGGGGAGGAGGAACATCACCTCTAGGAATTCAGCTTTATTGGGTACTGTAATCCAGAAGAGATAAAAGCACTTACTAATTACTGCTGGGTTTTGTTTCTTTGAAGAATTGGGTTAAATCTCTTTTGAAAGAAGATGTCTGTTTGTGCTAGTTAGATGTATAATTTAATTTGTTTAGGATTTTCCCCTTTTCTAGGGTTTTGTTCTAAGGATATCTGTGCTTTTCCTTCTCTTCTTTGCTCCCCAAAGTTGTGAACTTTTGATACATTCTAGATTTATTTTTTTAATATAACAATCATCATCACCAAGTTGATGCATTTTCTTTGGGGTCCCATTTTTTTCCTTTTTTTTTCCCCATTGAAAATTCATTCCCTTTAAAAAAGGGGGAGAAAAAGGGTGCTGCTCTTGCTTGCCTGTTTAATAATTCTGAGATTTATTTGCTTATGGACCTTTCCTGGCTGAAACCTGTATTTGTGCTACACTGAAGAGAGAACTCAAAATATGTACTTCAGAAAAGAAAAAAAAAATTGTAATACTATAATTTTTCTGTCAATCACTACTATGCAACACTGCAGAAACAGAGAAAATTGGGCTGAAAGGGAACTTGGGGCTTCATTTAATTCATAATTCTTCCCCAAGCCAGGACCAACTCTGCCTACATCATTCTTGACAGATGTTTTTCTAACCTGCTCTTAACAGCCTCCAGTGGCACTGGGTACACAACCTCCCACGGCAATTTCTATTAATATGCAACTGTTCTCACTGTTAGGAAGTTTTTCCTGATGTTAAACGTGAATTTCCTGAGCAGCAGTTTAAACCTGTGAGTCCTCATCCTGTTCCAGTGTATTTGATCTGGTTAAGTCAAGCCAGCTGAGGGAAGTGGTTCAGCACAGCTCCCAGGAGCTTTCTGCACTCGTGTTCCTTTGCAATTTTAGACACATTTGGAGAAAACCACCCACTGAGAGCTACACCCAACATGCAAATAGGGATCAGCTGTTTGTCCTGCCCGTGTCTGAGATTTCTTGGGATTCTGTTGTGTCCTGGGGGAATGAAGAAAAAAGAAAAACTTGCACCAGGTTACAGACTTATGTTATAACCTTTGAGTGTTGACCAGGTATTTCTGCACTGACCCCATCAGGATTTGCATGATTTATTATAAGTGAGCTCTTTCCCCTTTCCCCCATCCCGAAAACAACACCCCAAAATAGGTAATACTTTCAGCTTGGTGTACAAATAAAGAAACACTTTGATGGACTATCCTATTTCTTATCTACAGGATGGGAATATGGACACTGCTATTGACTCCTAGATGCTCTCATGGCTCTATAAATGAAGACTAATGTCGCAGTCAGCTTTGCCTGGTAGATTCATTTGGGCCAGACAAATAACCCTTCCTTTGCCTGATTTCCTATGTTAAAGGGAATTATTAAAAACCTCCAATGTATTTGCAAAATGCTCTGAGATGTAAGTCTGGGATGTGCCCTGTTTTATGGTTCCCAGATTTAGGGATTATCAGGGGAGTTGATAAAACTCCTGGGTGTAAAACTCTGCATGAAGGGAAGAAACTCAAAGGCTTCACACAGCAGTTTCTGACCCTGAGGGGAGAGATTTTACTGGGAGGGATTTTACTTCTGGCAGCCACTAGTGCCCCCCAGCCTTTTCTCTTTCTCTCTGAGCAGCACTGTGAGGTTTCCAGGGCTTTTCCACAGGCAAAGGAGACATCTGCTAACCAGGACACACAACAGCTGGGTCACAGCTCTTTTGCTGCTCCTGGCAGTGGCAGTGATGGTGCCAGCCCCTGGCACTGGCCTTGTCTGGCTACTAGGATCTGTTTTCATCATTATTTTGTTTTTGCTAGAATTCTGAATAACAATGGAATAAATTCCTTCTCAGAAGTGATTTTTTTTTAAAATTACTGCTCCCTGCAGCAGGGGGAAATGAAATATTCTTACTGGATTGGGGTGTGATTCCTTCATGCTGGGTGAGGGGTCAGAACCAAGTGGGTGCTGGAATCAGGCAGGGCAGGAAGGGGGTGCCTCAGGCATTTGGAAAATCTTCTCTAATCTTAGGGCAGTTGTAGCCTTGCAGGCACAAACCCTGAAAATGTGGAGGTCCCACAGCGTGACAGACCAAACTGGTAGGAAAGCAGGGAGGATCTATCAGACCACAAATGAGCAAAGAATTGAAAGCTTTTTTTTTTTTTTTTTTTTTGATGCCAAATGATTGTGTTGCTGGCCTCGGGAAAATGAAATACTGAACAACAAAACACCATCATTTGGGGCTAATCAAAGATTTCTTGCTTAGCCTCAAGCTGAAACTGTTTTGGTTTGTTTGATCCAGGAAAAAAAAAAAAGATAAAAATATCACGGACACGTTTAAAAATGAGGCATTTTGGACTGGAAAAAAAAAAAAAAAGGACTAAATTACTTTAATTTCTTGTTTTGACCAGCTTTCTTGTGTAAAACTCTTTCACAAATTTGCCTCAAAACAGTTTTTGTCCAAGAAAAAATAATACAATCACAACATCTCTTGCTTTTACTCAAGCTTTTTTCCCTTTGGCAGGGCACCATGAGTGCATCATGAGGACTGCATTTCCACTGCCCTGGGATCCCCTGGATATCTCAAGGTGCTGTGTCAGGTCCCCCTGTGCAGATCCAGACCCTGCTGTGCCCAGAGTCACAGACAAGTGACAAAATAAATCCTAAACCATTTTGTTTTCCCTGCCTGCTGAAAAGAGCCACGAGATCTGCTCTGCACACCCCGAGACTCTTCTCCAAAAAGACATTTGGCTTTCACCTCTCTGCAGAGAATGTGACTGCAGCAGGGGCTGTGCTGAGGCTACAGACAGAGACCTCCGCCAGCAACAGGGATGGCTTATCACTTCCCTCCTAAGTTACAAATCAATAAAGCCTCTCCAACACCAACCCCACAGGTCACCCTGCAGCAGCAAGGCTGAGAGCTCAGCCTCACAGCTGGGAGACAAGGCCCAGTGCTGAAATGTAAAACCCCAGAGGCACAGGGCCAAAAGAAAGCAGCAGAAAAGCAAGAGATGCACAATAATTTCCACAGGAAGTGCCCTGTGTGCAGCACACCCCTGAAACAGGAAGGTGCCAAGTGGGAAATGGTTTCTAGAAGGTACCAGGGACTGGCTAAAGGGCAGGTTCAGAAACAAGATGCTTTTGGAAAATAGAGGACCTTAGGTTGGGCCTGAACAGTCAGAACAACATTTTAAGAGGCTGATTAACTGCCCTGAAGCAGATCAAAAGTCTCTGGTACAGCCCTGAGTCAGGCTCTTCACTCTCACTCACAGTGGGGCAACACCCCACATGAGGTGGCTCTCCTGGCTTTCATAAATTATAGTGTTTAGCAGTCTCTTGTAAAGACTGAAATAGATTTGATTATTCATTTAATCAGGGGAAAGGAATCTCCTGCTGTTTTCCAAAACCAGGCAAAATGGCCAATTGCAGCAAAGCAGGCAAGAAAGGCATGTGGCAGCCCAGTCCCATCTGGAGTACGTGCAGGAAAGCTCTCCCTCACTCTGCAGGCATCTGCCAGCCCTGCACCTCTCATCATCAGTGTTTGTACAGCACAGCAGAAAAATCAAGGATTTTTTTTCTTTTTTGCTGCTCAATGAAACACACAAGCCCAAACCAGGGAATTCTCCAAATCCAAATGGTACCAACACAGAGCAACCCAGCCATAACCTCTTCCTTCAGCTGCCTCAGAGGAGGGTGGATCTCAGCTGTGATGAGGTGCCCAGACAGCCTGGTTCCCAAGTCCTCCTCTCACACTGCTTTGCTCCTCTGGGGCTCATGGAGCAGAAAATAGGAGTGGCAGCAGTGTGAGTGGCACTGCTCTGCTCTCCGTGGTTCCCTGGCAGCTCACTTAGGCTGTAATGAATGGGAAATGAGAGCTCCTTGGGCTGACAGCCCCAAACAGCAGCTGTGCAGTTGCAGGTTTCTCACACACCTATTAGAGGACACAGGACAGAGTGCAAAGACAATGTTTTTAATCACCTTGTGTGTTATCAGATCCCCTCCTACTTGCACAGATAATAAGATGGATGTCTTTGGGTCGCTGGCTCCTAACAGTGCTGCCATCATTCTTCCCTCTTTGAGCTCCCTTTCTCAGTTTTGTTTTTTTAATGTCACTTTCTTTCTCTTTCCTTCCTGCAGCCATTTGCCCTGGTGTGTTGTTCCCTCCAGCATGCAGGAACAAACCCTTTACACCCAGAGCCCTTTCCCAAGGGAGCACCATGTCTGTACCCACAGAAAACCCCTTCCAACCTGCTGAGGGGGATTCAGAAAGCCAATATTTTTCTCCTTTCCCTCTCCTGAATGAACTATCATTTCCAGCCCTTGCATGGCCCAGGATGTTGAACTCCCCCTCATTTTTTTTGCCCTTCCCTGTGTGTGGCTGAGTGCCCAGGGATGCTCCCATGCCATCCATGCCATCTGCAGACCCCAGGCTGCTCCCTGGGTCAGGCAGAGCAGGGGGAGAGAGAGCACAAATCCCCAAACCTGCCATCCAGGGACATGGTTCCAGCAGCAGAAAGCACAGACTGTGGAGTTGCCTCTGTAGTAATTGCATTAACTCCTTTATGGCTTGTTTTCCAGCTCAGAAATGATCAATAGGAGTTACAGAACATACTAAATTATGCTTTACTTATTTTTCTAAAATTATGAACAACTTTATGAGCTTCTTGTCAATACCAACTGCCAGAAAGGCAAACTAGCAGACTCTGTAATCTCTGCTTTAAGAATCTGGCCATTCCCAAATTTCTTTCAAAGTCATGAATATTTTAAAACTAACATGGCCTGTGGTTCCTTTAATTTGATTTTTTCTTATTATTTCTCAATTTCTCAGCCATCCATATACCCCTGCATCACGATTTTAGCCTTTTCTCTACAACCACAAGCTGTTTTATAATTACAGCTTTTATTGTGCTCCAGAAATGGGTGCTGTCAGTCAATATTTGAAAGTTCACAGTAGGTTTTTTGACAGAGCAATCCTGAATCATCTCAGTTTATGCAGGAATTCAGGCTGTGTTTATTTTACTCCTACCCAGCACAGCAGATATTGCTATGAGTGTGGCCAACTGAAGTCACAGCTGGTGGGTCAGCTCAGCTCTCCGTGTCTTGCTGCTTTTCAGCCTGGGCTGGTATTTCATGACCAACCTCAGGTCAGGTCTGTGCTGTTGCAATTCACAAATGCACAAACATTTGCTGTGGTTTGGATCAGTCAAGCCTCAGCCAGCATCAGTTGCAGGGGGGCAAAAGCCTTTTCCTGTTGCACAAGGGAACAGGCACAGGAAGAGAAGTTGGTGCTGTGGCCCAGTGTAAATCAGCTCTTGAAATTAAGACTTTGCTCCAGTGATGACTAATCCCTTTGCATAATTCCCCTCTGGATGTTTTGGATACAAACATGTTGTTTCTCCTGTAGTGCCAGATTTCAGGGGGTCTTTCTTACTATTCATGTCAAATCTAGTTGGGCTGCAAGTCTGTCTCAATAAAGTGAAAAAATTGCTCATATTTGGAGACTTAGACATACAAATGTTTTCAGAAGAACACATCTCCCATTTTAAAACATATGTTTCCTCCTTTGTATCTGTTTTATCTTTGGGGTTTTTTGCAGACTTCTTAGGAAATGTTTTGGCATGAACAATATGTTTCAAGCAAAGAGAGCAAATACTTTCAGAAAAACAAAGTTTTTAAAAGTCATAATGTTTGATTCATCACGGTAAACATCTGGTTTATTTACTGTCCCTCCAGGAAGGGCATCATAGTATTGCCCAAGACAGAAAAGCCCAATAAAAACTGTTACAGTCTTGAACAGCAAATGCTGTAAATTATCTGTACCATACACTACAGCCCAAAACCAGAAGGATTTGCTACAATGACTCACTTCCAGGGAAGCTGCCTTCTGCTCAGTAGAATTTTAGGTGGCCAAAGGGAAGAAAAGATGCAAAATTATTCAAATACAGATTCCTAAGTGTTCACCCTCTTCCAACATCCCCAGAGGTGACCCATTGGCTGGAAACACCCCACTGATTGTCTGCAGGGCAAAAGTGGAGAGGTAAAAGCAGAATAAGATTTCTCTGTTCCTTTGGAGCAACATCTATTTGTATTTCTCCAAATCACCCACCTGCCAGCATGACAGTCCCTTATTTCCTAGACCTTCCACCTAAAACCAGATCCCCTTCAGGAAATGGGGACAGAACAGAGCAGTTACAGGAGTGGACAGGGATTTCTGAGCCTGTTCTGCAGAGGATGCTGCTCCAGTCTCTAGAATGGTTTTGGAAGGGTCCTGTGGAGGTCATCTGGTCCAAGCAGTCACCCAGGATAAAAACTTAAATATTTCCATGGATGGAGAGTCCAAAACCTCCTCGGGCAACCCGTGCCAGTGCTCAGTCACCCTCACCATCATGCCGCCCTTAGTTCAGGTTTGCATCGGCCACAAAAAGCCTGAGACAGAGACAAGATTGTCAGAGAAATTAAATTCACACCTTCAGCCCCACCTTCCCAGGCTAAAGCAGGAACTGAAACAGCCTGTGGGCTTTGGTCAATAAGTAAGCAACTGTGAATTCAGTGGGTTTAGTGGATTCCTCTTCTGCAGATTCAAGCCCACTTGAGAGATTTGCTGTTATCCAGGAAATGCCTCTAGGAATCTTTCCTTTAAAATCCCTACAGATTATATCTGACATGGTTGAACAAGCCAGAACACGGTCTCTGCCCTCAAAATTCACTAAAAATTTGTGAAATTAGCTTTATGCTGTGTTCCAGCCTAAACTGATCTTTTGTATGGGAGAAAGTTTCTCTCTAAAGTGATTTGTACCAGGTCCAGCCCAACACGTGTGACCTTTTCCAGTTTATCTCCCTGCTCTCTGTGCTGTGTACCACAGAGCTTGTTCCAGGCTCAGCGAGCTGCAGAGATGTTCCCTGTACACTGTTCCCTTGTGAGGAACACCTCAGCCCTGACAGCAACAACTCTGCCATCATTTGTTTTATTTCCACTGTCTGCTCCCAA
The DNA here is from genome assembly GCA_037834095.1 of Argya squamiceps. NCBI lineage: Eukaryota > Metazoa > Chordata > Aves > Passeriformes > Leiothrichidae > Argya > Argya squamiceps. The sequence continues at coordinate 10,053,529 of JBBMKD010000040.1, forward strand.
GCACCTTCATCAGAGGCTCCGAGTTAGGAGTTAATTAAACTGACAGCGCTGCTTGGCTGCAATTCAGTGCAAAACAATTGAACTTTTATCTGATCCAATTTCTCAGAAGTGAAACCAGGCAGTGCCTGGTGAGAGAGGGAGATGTGGAAAACAGTCACGGGTCAGTGGGGCTGTGCTCCCTTTGTCTCACTGCACCCCAGACAGGAGCACATCAATAGCAGGAGTGTGGCTGCGCTGGGTGTGGGGAGGTTTGATGTGGAGGTGGTGATGGCAAAGGGTCAGGGAGACTGAGGAGGAATAAATGGGGGAATTCATTTGAGACTTGACCTGGGAAAATCCTGTTCAAGAGAGTTGTTTGAGCTCTTAATCAGAACTGCGGAGAAATGCCAGTTCAAATGTTTGTGAGGGGTCGGGTATTTTTAACAAACTGTTTAAAATCACAGAACCCAACATCCCTCTTTAATATTTTTTGCTTATGAAAAAAACTCAAAAACCTTTAAATTACATCTTAGATCCACAGCTCAGATACTCAGGAATTATCTGTTGCCAGCTAACACGGGTATGTCAGTGCTGTTGTAAAATCACAGCCTGACTGAGCACGGTGGGGTCACTGTGCTTCTCTCACAGCCTCCGTGGCTGGGGCTATGGGCAGGCTGCCTTTGAACTTGTGTTGTGACTCAGTGGTGAGTCAAAGTGAGCTGACACTTGTTTCTCAAAGAACGGAATGACAAGAAAACCTTATCATCATATTGAGATAATAGCCAGGCTTGGGCAGGATACAGTTTTTCTGTCCAAGTGAAGATGCAATTTTATAATGTCAACTCACTTTATCTGAAAAACAACAAAAGAAACCATGGTCCATCTCTATCAAGACATTTCATTTTGTATATAAAATGTGCTTCACTTGAATTTCAACTTTGCTTCAAAAAACCAAATAAATCACAGTCCCTTTTTGCTTACATTTGCTTACATGCAACTGAAATTTTACCTAGAAAACTTAAAAAGAGAGGAGAGCTTTTCAGGTCAAGAGATCTAGGAGAGAATGGCCTTCTTTGTCAACAAATTGTGTGAGGCAAGAGAAGTTTTTCAAACAGTGCCAGCAATTATGAGTAATTGTTAATACCAATGGTTGTTAAAGCACCAGCAATCAGTGTGATCAAACACAGCTCTAACACAGTCCTGGGAAACAATTCTCTGTAATTTTGGCTGAACAAAGCAGTAACAACAATCACAGATTTTAACTCTGTTGAGTAAACAACCTCACTCCTCCTCACACGCTTGGCCACCAACAATGCAAACACGCAGCAGCAAGAGGTCAGGATTTTATGGGCACCTGATAAGACCACAAGTGCCACCGTGGTGCTCACTGAGCTCTTGGTTTGTGACCTACCCATGGGGACACCTCAGCCAGGGTTATCCCCCACGTCTGTGAGGGATGCACACTCACACCTGAACCTCAGAGAGGAAACACACACTGTGTTAATGTGTGAACACTTTTCATGTTGTTTAACCATTGTCCAACAACCAATCTATTCTCCCACCCTTTTTGCAGCTGTAAAAACAAACTATTTAAAGGGTGTTATGGACTCCAGCTTTTTATTTTACTTTTTTTCTTTTATTAAGATCACATTTTTCCGCAGTTTTCTCATAAGGACTTTCCAATGTGCTCTTCACTACCTCTTCTGACTAATTATCATTTTTCCATAGTTAAAGATGAGTGGGGATGAGAAAAAAAAAAATGTCTTAGCCTATTGATATAAGATAGTATGAATAGATAAAGCTCTATTTTTACTTTGTGCTGGATCCAAGCCAAACAGTCCAACAAGGTAAAGGTACCTTTTCAACAAATTACTAATATATGGCTACTAAACAAATAACTGCAGACTTAGATAACAGGTGCATCAATGATGTCTGGGAAGGAAATAGCATTTAAAAATGGCAGATTTCTATGTTTCCATTAACATTTTTACATGACTAGCTTATCCAGCACCATAGATGCCATGTCAGTTTCTGACTACAAGAGGATTTTCCATCACATTGCTCTATAAATTGTGTGATTTTTTCTGTAGCATAGCATCCAAATTGTATTAACTATTCATATCAACTATCTGTACAATCAAGTAACAAATCACTGCATTGGCAAACTGCTGAAAAAACACTTTGTCACTGGGTTATAAGCAAGATTTAAGATGCAAATCAAGGATTTCAACCTGGCCTCTAGAACATTACAGTAAAAGCTTTACCAAGATCATAATGCAGCAAAAACAGCCACTCCTCTGAGATGAGACTCTTAAAACACGTTGCTGTTTGGTTGTAGTGTTTCCCCACAAGACATTCTCCAAAAAAAATCCCTTTGAAGATATTTTAAGAAGAAGTCAAAGGGATCAGGGTATTTTCTGTAATTGTGCTAGCAAGTGAAGGCATGGGCTGGAGCTGTGCTGTAGCTAGGCTGGTGAGAATTGCTGGGAAGGAGTGATTTCAGCTGCCTGGCTTTGCTGAATCAGGGCCTTAGCACTGGTGAAAATGAGTAATTTGAAAAGCACGAGCTCAGTTTGTACTTCTGCTAATTGACACAACACTCTCCTTGCTTCATACGGAAAGTCATGAGCTGGAGATCTCTTCCCTCCTCCATCCTAAACCCAGCAGGGATGGCTATTCCTGGGTGGCCTCCAGGAACCAGTTACACGGATTTAGATAATCATTTCCAGACCTTTTCTTGTACTTCCTCACACAGACTTTCCTACAGATGACCTTTGGGAGCTGGAAACTCTGCGTGTTGTGGAGAGAACATGATTTCCTCACTGCTACTGGAAGTGAACCTTGAAGCAGCAGTCCTGCATCACAGCCCAGCAAATGAAAAATGTGAACAGCAGGAATGAACAGGGGATTATGGTAAAACAAATAAAGTAACTATCATCAAGGGAAGCTGAAGAGTCTGATCCTTCAAGGCAGGAGGAACTGGTGCTCTTTTTTGGACTCCATCTTTGCTTTTGAAAGCAGAATTTCCAGCACTAATCAAGATTAGTAAAATGGGGAGGCACTGTCTCAGACAAGGGGGAAAAAAGCAAAACTGAAGAAGTCTTTCCCACTGCAACAGAACAGATATTTTTTAAGTTGTAAGATATCTCTTAATACTCATCACAAAGCACTTGGGTCCAGGTGAGGGAGATCCCAGCATTTCACACAACGTTTATGCAGGAAATGGGAGAAATAGGAAGCCCTGTGGGGAAAAGATTTAATATTCCATTTGAAAGAGGTATTAAAACCTGGAAGGCAGCATGTGCCACTTCCCATAACAGTGACACTCAGCTGCAAACACGCAAGCAGAAAGCACAGGGAGGGGAAGGCACTCCCACGAAGGATAGGATTAAACATGCAGAGGACAGGATGATTTCAATTAAGGAACAGAGAAGATGCAGGCGTGGGTAAAAATATCTGTAGCAGAGAGGAAAAGTCTTGGAAATTTCCCAGCACATCTTCTCCTGTCCAGGCTCATGCTCTGGTGTCCAGCCTCACTCCTGGGCATGTGGGCAAAAGTTTGAGCAGAAAAACCTGATGGTTTTTTAGTGCTGCACAGCACAGGTAGTCCTTCTGTAGGTGTTTGAGAGTGGTGATGACACAAAGAGCAGAGGAGGCTGAGCTAAAGACCTCTGGAAGACATAGGAGGCAAATGGGTAAAAAAAAATCAGCCTCTGTCTTTGCACTGAAGGCTTTTTGCCACTGAACTAAATGAGAAGAACAGCCAGCCTTCAGAAGTGTGATTAGCATAGCAGGGCAACAACAGGCAAGCACGAAGGAGGGAGAAATGCTCATGTCTGCTGAGATGTCTGACTGCACTGGGAGGGTTTTCACTCCCTCTGCCTTGAAGTCTCCATCTTTGAGCACCACAATGGGAATTTCTGCCCCTTTGAAAGGCTGCTTTGAAGAGCTGTACTTGAATAAAAATATCCAATATGTACTGCAGATAACTTGCTACAAGAGCATCTTCCCAAAACCACTAGAGTGCTCTCCTAATGAAATATTTTTTTTTTTTTCCCATGCATTTCCAGAGATGCACGTTAGGAGTATTTAGACACATGGAATCCTGAGCACACAAGTGAGCTGGGAGCCCTGACAGAGCAGCAGGGGTTGTACTCTGCTCCTCAGCACTGGCACCAGCAGCTTTTCTGCTTTACCCAAGGCAGCTCTCTGTGCTTCAGGGGGGAAAGGAAGAAAGGGTGACAAAAAATTTCAAAAAAATCAAATCCATTTGTCATCTTGGGGGCAAAACAATGGTAAGCAAATTCATCCATCTCACAAGATTCCTGTCATCATCTTCTCTACAGCTTTGGTTTTTTTTTCCCTTTTCCACTACGTGTGTGTAGAGAGCAGCAGAATGATGAAAGATAAAATAAGAATGACTTGATTGACAAATTCAGTAGATATTATATAGATATTATATAGTGAACACATTCTCCAGAATTGTTTAGCAACAAGATTCATCTTGTGTAAATAAGATGGAGGGTTTCAGCATGGCATGGCACCATTTCTGTCCATCTGGCTTTGCAAGGAAATTATGTGGGGAAAGTAGAATTACACTTCAAGCAATAATAAAAAAGAAGCACTGAAATGATATCAGTAAGATTAAAACAAACAAACAAAAGAGAAGCCTGACTAATGCTATTTAAAAATATGGAGCTGTTCTAGGAAATATAAAAAGAAGGGAGAATGATGGAAATGAAGAACCAAAGTTTGGATTTAGTAAACGATGCTTACTTGATTACACCCATATGCAGTCACTGATGAGCTCTTGAGCAGAACTGATGAAAAATTGGATTGTTTACATGTATCAAACATAGCAAATGGGAATCTGAACTCGATGTGCCAAAAAACCTTGAGAATAAAAATGCCAGCAATAATTGCTACATTTTATGTGTCAATGGCATGCCAGCAAGGATTCTGCATCAAACTCTGGCCAATGGGGAAAGGTTGGGTATGTGAAACTGTAATATCACTTATCTACCAAGCAGGCCACCTGATGACTGACAACTTTAATTTCAGCGTGAAATTGGCTGACTGGCTGTTGAAACATCCATCCCTCCTGACAGGGATGGTAGTCTCTGGATATTTACTGCTAGAACCTTCCACAGTCGTCCTCCTGCTCCACTCATCTTCATTTCAAGCAGCAAAGAGAGCAGCCTTGGCCAAAATCACAGCTCTCCATCGAGGAGAGGGGCACTGATGGCTGCTCACAGTCTCCAGGTCACACTGTCTCTGCCTCTGTGGAAAGGTCCTTGTGCTCATGAGAAAATATAAATGCTGGGGGGTTGTGTACCCAGAGCACAGGTACCCAGGTCTTTGAGGTAGATGTGGGAGTAAAAATCAAGGAGAATTTATTTTATATGGAATGAATATATGGATCAGGAGTGCAGATTTTGGATCAGAATTTTTTTTTCTTCTTCACAGGCAAAGATAGGCCCACCAGAAGAAAAAGTCTTGACTTTATTCTTGGCCTGTATGTGCATGACCTTGCATGAGAAAGATACAAATATGATCATATATTGGGTTGATAGCACACATTACCTTGCAGCACAGAATGCTACCATTTGTCTTTTCAAAATAAATACTAACTGGGAGAGAGAATAATCAAAATAACCATGGCTACTGTACCTTACTATATTACTACATACTGAATATTCCAGTGGTCTCCTGCCTGGACAGAAGAGATATTTAAATATCTGATTGTTATCCGTGATTTGGTGAGCTGGAAGAAAAGTGTGTCTCATTTTTAAGCTGCAGTCTCATAGACACAAAGACCTGATGTGGCCCTGAAGCTGACTGCTTTGAATGTCTCTGCTTATTTAGGATCTTCATTAGTACTTGCAATCATTTAATTATTCTGATTTTGATATTTGCCATCCACTCTGAGTTGAGGGAATGTTTACAGTTAAACAACAATTAAAACAGAAGCCAGAGAGCAGATTCCCAAATCCTTCCAAATCAGCCTTGAATTGTGAGCTCCTTCCTCCAGGGCAGCTTTCCACCAGAGGAACCACCAACACTTCCAGGGGCTTTGCCTCAGCACCATGTGCAGATTTTGCTTTGCCTCCAATTCTATATTTAAAGATACTGTGAGTTCTCCAGAGCAGCCTAGGTTCTTCTAAAATATTTGTTCTCATAGTGAAAAAGGTCCATAGAATACATTCCTCCATTAGCTGCAGTGAGGGACATTCCATCAGCCTCTGCCTGAGAGTCCAAGAGGAATTCCTTGGAAAGAGGTGATTAAAAAAACTCCAAACTAGAAAACATATCTGCCCAAATAAAAGCCTTTCTTATGATTTTCTGGCTATTAGGACCCTATTTGCTGTTGTGCTTTTGTTATTTTGGCTGCTTGGTGCCCCAGAGTAGCTGTAAACCTTCCCCACAGCAGCTCAGGAGTGACTTTGCTGTGCCAGAGCAGGACACAGGATACTGATGGTGTTTAACTCTCCCAAAAACCCCCTCTCAACAAGGGCCTGAGGGAAGGGTAACGTGCACATGAAGCCTGAATGCTGCATTGACTTTTGGACTGCAACAGCAGGCTTCCACAGAATTGAAGGATTACTGCTAATTTTTGTCCAAAAAGGAAAAAAAATAGAACTGATGAGGATAACTTGTACTCATAGACATGCTGAACACTGCATCAGCCCAGAGACTATTAGCACATAATTAATTGAAATGGCTTGGCACTTGGGCTTATGCTACTGACACTATGAGAGTTAATGTTGGCCCACTTTCCATACTCATTACAATCCATGTCAGTAGGATGGACATATTTGGAACCACTTCCTCCTCTTTGTTGCAGTATTTGCCAATAGCAGGAGAAATTGATGCTGTAAAAGGGAGAAAACATCTCCAGCATTGCAATGGAGGAACAAATTATTCTCTGGTGCACATTATAATTGCAGCATAATCTGGTCAGAGAAAATTAACTCCTTCTTCTGGTATGGCCCAGGGAATTGTTTTGTGATGCTATGAAAGGATGCTTTGATTTGTGGTGCTAAGTAATCATAAACAGCCTTGGCTCTCATAAACACATGCAGGGGAGAGCTTGAGGGGCCAACTCTCCCAAACCCTGTAAGTTTGTAAATTTGTGAAGTCATCTCTCAGCAAGAAATTTTTCCCCTTGTCTAGAATCAGATCTTCAGGGAAGAACTTTCATTTCATCTTTCAGGTTTTTCTTCTTTTTTTCATTTCATTTTTTCTTAAGGATGGCTCTTCAAATTCTTGAAGATCTATTTCTGAAAAAAAAAAACCAACCCAAAAAACCAGATATGCAATCAATCAGCCCTCAGTGCCTGGTTAACAGCAGAGAGTGGTGGTGAGTACACCAGAGAACTGCCAGAACTTCCTGCTGGAACATCCCACCAAGATCAGCCTTGCACAAAGCTGAGTGTTTCCTGTTTTGGAAAACAAAGCAGGAAAGGTAGATATGTATAAAAATGAATAAGGAACTAAATAAATACCATCAGATTTTTTTGTAAGCTTCACAAGATAAAGTTTCAGCTTCTATTCTGGGTTGAAAATTTATCCCCTTTCAAAATTACACTTTGCCGAAAAATATTTTCTTTCCCACTACTGTAGTCAGAGACTGTGGGAGAACCCAAAGGGCTGTTGCTTCTCAGGTTGAAGGACAAAGAAAATTAATATAAATGGTAAATATAGACAAGGACACTGCAGAACAGGGCAGATTGTCACCGTGGGTCCCCTGAAGCCAGAGCTGCTGCCCCAGCTCTGGCTGCATCCACAGCACAACCATCCCGAGCACTCAGAGACCTGTGTGCCTGCACACCACACTGAATGCAGCTCCCGAAGAATTATTAATGCTGCAGTGTCACCAAGAGCTGGTTAATTATCAGAGATTTCTGTGCAGCACCTAGAGGGAGAGCAGCTTTGAAGAAGACCCCCATCCATGCTGGCTGTGCAGCGGAGCGCTAATTATTCCTGCCTGTGTCATCGTCACTGCCATCAGAGGGGACAGCTGGCATTTCTTCAACTCCCCGTACTCCTGCTAATAATGAAGAGTGTCTCAGCATGCTGCATGTTAGAAGGAGATTTAATGTGCTGGCTGAATATTGTATTGAGTTCCTGATTTGTGTCAGCAAGGCCTGCTAATTCATAAGAAGTGTCAGCGGAACTTATTTCCCTCACATTCAGACACAGGTAAATTACTCTGGAGGAAGCCTGGCTGCAGCCATCAGTACTTGCTGACTTGAAAGGTTGCTGAGGGATCTGCTGAGGAACAGACAGACCTCAGAGTGCAGCAGACTGCTCAAACACACCTCTCTAGGATACCTGATGGTGTCCTCGAGGAAAGCTCGTGAATCTTATTCTTGCTGCTCCTCCTTGCAGAGAAACCTCCTAAGATTCTACTCCTGCCAGCCTGTGCTCCTCACTCCTGAGGTGTCTGCACAGACTCCTGCTTCTCCAGCACCCCTGGACTTCCCAGCAGCTTTGCTGATCCCGTGGTGCTGCTGGCAGCAGTCTCAAATGGCTTTTGCAACACCCCTCACCTCTCCTGTCAGGTACAGTAAAACAAACCCCACATTCCTCACTTAAAAACCACTCACAGAACATGGAAGGAACTCCACAAAATGACACAAAATACTGTGTTTGTTCACCACCAAAAAGGGAAAATTCCTGGAATCTGATGTGAGGTGGTGCAGTTGTGTTCCCTCCTGCCCTGGGGGCTGGAGTGACCCCTGTGCTGGGTGCTGCAGCTGTGGTGGGCACTGAGGGGCAGACAGAGGGGAGGGAATACTCCTGTGGCTCCCTGCTGGAGCCTCCAAGGCTGCAACGTGTATTTTGATACCACAAAATCCCAGAACCCCTCATAAAATATTCATCGCTTTTTTAATGCCACGTCTTCTAATTTTAAAATGCAGCCCCTAAATAATTTAGCAGACTCATGGAAAAAAAAAAAAAAGAAGAAAAAAAATAAACAAGACTCTAGCAAACAAAACCCCCATCTAGGTTGTGGTACAGTTACTAAACTTGTCAAATGTTCCCAACATGTTGGTTATTTCCTGTGGGGGGTTTATGGCTGTGCCCACTATCACCAGGTATTGAGAATTTCTGCTGCCTGAAATCCAGAAATAAGTACCAAAGATCTAATCCTGCCAAAGGCAGGGTTGTGCAACATCACATTTGCAGGTTTGTGAAAAAGCAGCTGGTGAGACCCTGACATCAGCTTTGCCTCAGACCCCACCTTCTCAAGCTGCTATAAACTTGTTTGTGCCATAAATCTGAAATTACAGCTGCTCACTGGATGCCCCACATCCCTCCCATCCCACACATGTCCTGGTCACAGTCCCTTAGGGTCACCCAGTCTGGACTCTGTCACAGAGCTGAGGACACAGAGATGGAGAGTCCAGACCTTTCCTCAGCACTCCATTGCATAATTAAAGCACCTAATTTGGTTTGAATCTGTCTGCTCCCAGTTCTTCAGCCTTCTTTCTCTGTGCTAAACTGAAAGGCTACTGCATCCCAAACTTTCTTTTTCCTTTCTGTGAAAAAGGGAACAATTTTCCACAGAAACGACCCCAAGTTGCCTTCTAATACCTATTTATCAATACACAAAGAGACTCAGTAGCCTTAAAGATGAAATAAAGCTGTAAACCTCACTAGCCAGTAGCTGTTTTTCAATAACCAGATTTTGCCTCTGTGGTTTTTTGCTGTTCCAGGGCTGACTTTGGACAGGTCACTCCTCTGAATGCAAACCCAACTCACCTCTCACTGCAAAAATACAGCATGGGCCCTGAAATGGTAAATATGCCAGCTAGCTTTCACAATTTAATTAACTTTTCCCCAATGGCCTTGCTTAAATAGACTTCAAAGTTCAAAGAAAAAAAAAAAAAAAAAAGAATTACGTTTTAATAATACTCTTGACAAAAATGGGGAGAAAGTTTTCATTATTCAGTGTTGAAGTCATGGAAACTCTTGTGCCTGGCGGCTCTTTTGCCTTTTATAACATCAATAATTTAACACTTAATTGTTGTGCATTATTTGGTTAAAGCAGATTATGACTCTCACATTTGCATTTATTTTTCAGTAATGGTGAGATAGCTCTTCCTCAGTATGAATATATTTGGACATTCATTTACCCTGCAAACAAAATCACAGAGTAGCTCATCTCTAATGCTACTATTTAACCACTGAGAAATGAAGCCTCTCTCTCCTGGTGTATGATGAGAAATGTCTGTTTATTACCAAGCCATTTTGATGACTTTTCTGCAGTGCACTTTCAAACCATTTAAAACCCATATTTTTAGGCTAAACTCCAGGATTAACAACCCCATCATATTGTGTTTAAGCTAAGTGAAATTTCTTGGTGTATCTTCAAAGGGCAGGAGACGTTTCTTAATGCCTTTCATTTATCAGAAGAAATTAAAGCCCCTGGAGCAGTCTGGATGCAAAGGACAGCCCTGTCATCCCTCAGGACAGTGATGGCACCCTGTCACTTGTCACATCTTAGAGGACTGCACAGACTGCAAGGCTTGGCACTGCTTTCCCTTTGAATTAAGGACCACACAGAGCCCACAGGCTTCACTGGAGACTGGTGAAGGGCAGGGTAAAAAACTATTGAGTGCCTTGAAACTTTTCCAGGGCTGAGGGAATATCCACCATGGATCTGCAGAGCCCAGGGGAGACTCCCTTGTGCCCCCCAGCTGCCCTGCTCCTGGTGGTTTGCTCTGGGAATTCTGCTCTCCCCTCTGCCCATCACACTGACCTGCTTTGATGGACAGCCCTGCACCAGGACTCCCTGATCCTCTCAGATCTTAAAATTGTAGGTGAAAATCCCATCCACTCTTAATTATGAGGGATTTCAGTGTTTTCACCTCAGAAGAATGAAGGCTTGATTTAACTTTTGAGAAGTACCACCTGCATTCCTGCAAATTCTTGCAAAGGTGGGAGCTACTGAATGCTCACTCAGAGCTTAGATCGCCATCACAGCAGCACGAATGATAGCAGGGATCTGAGAGGGAGAAAGGGTCTTTCAGGATTAGAAAGCAAAATGTGAACTCTGCTGGGATTAAGTGGCATAGAAAATTCACCTGCTGTTTTAAACCCAACAATCTTGTAACTTAGAGCAACCTTGAGAGGCTAATCAGAGCAAATCACTTTCAACTATTGATTTCTTAAAAAAGGATTGCTATACCCATATATTTCTTCTACAAAGATGTAAAAAGAAAATCCCAGAGATTTCAAAGAAAGCAATTTTGCTGCTCAAGTCTTATGGACCTTTTCTATATCCTACCCTTTTGAACATACCCTGATGCAGAGAGGCAGGAAGTAGGGGCCACGACCCCAGTGTACAGATATGTAAATTAGAAAAAGTTAATAGCTTTGAAAAGTTTGCAGGTTCAAGAGGAGCACGGGTTCTGTGACACATTTGATAAGGTTTGAATCTCTGAGTGTTTCCACATGGAGCATGACATTTCCATAGCCACACTAACACAAATCTGTGTTTTGCAGAACTCCAATGAATTCAGTTCTGACAGCAATTAGTCTCACCACCTTATCATACACTACAAAAAGTCAAGTCACACCGAATACAAGACTAAAGGTTGGATTTTCTGAGGTTCCTAATGCCTGCTCAGGCATCTGTACAGATTTTAAAAAATGTGCATTAATGAGGCTCCACGGAACACTGAAGCTCCTGCAGAAAAATTGACTCCCTGAACTGCAGGTTATGATCCCACTGGGAGTGAATTTGTTTGTGTGTTTTGGGTGGTAGGTACACTGCCTGCTCTCTGGAAATAAGCAGCCTGAGCAAACTGTGCCACTCGCTGAGCCAGAAGATAACATTGCAGCTTGATTACAAGCATCCATAATAAAACCTAGAAATCCTCAGGAACAATAAATACCCCTAATACAACCTGAATCCCCTTCAGAGATAAGAATAAGCAATGACCTTCTGAGCACCTCACCTCAGAGATATGTGCAAGGTGGCAATCTGTCTGCATGCAGCTGGGTGAGATGTGATTAACAGGGGCTCTGTGGCAGCCTGAGAGCTCCATTTTGGGTGAGGATCTCTCCTGCTGTCTCTTTCCCTCTGCAGAGTGATGATACCTGCAGAGGTGTCAGGAGACGATCTTGCCCCCGGCACGGAGCTAACAAGGATCATTAAACTCTGATGAACATCCATTCAAATTGATCTTTCTTAGTCAAAAACCTGGCTTCTGTCCAAGGCAGCTGCTTCTGGTGGGAGGGGGCTGGGAAGGCAGGGTGAGACAAGCTAAAACCACACATGGTGCCTGTGTCCAGGAGATATTCCACGGAAAAAGCAGTGCCATGGGCATGGCAGCCAGCACAGAGTGGTGCTGCCCAGACTCTGCATGGCAGGACCAAAGCTCAGCCTCTCCAAGGAAAAGGCTGCAGCTCTCAGAGGGGCTGGGCTGGTGGCAGAGAGATACAGGCTATGGACAGGAGTTGCTGTGTTAGGGATGGGGGGCTGGCAGACATGCAGGGCTCTGACCTCAGAGCACACACAGAAAGGGGGATTCCATCTGTCAGAGTCCATGGAAGGTGTTGCTGGGGGCCTTGTGGAGAGCAAACCCACATTTGGCTCAATGCTTGCTGTGCTTTTCCTGTGTCTGCTTGTGGTCCCTGAACACTGGCATTCAACAGATCTCAGGGAAGTGCTACAAAGCAGCTCTGTTCAGATGCTCCAGCCCTGGAAACAGGAAATCCTAAATGAGAATCCAGTAAGTCAGTTGGCATTTCCCTGCATATTGGGTGTCCATGAAAGTACTTGTATGTGTTTAGCAAAGCATTTAATTAAGTGGAGCTGGGTGGTAATATTTACTCAGCTAATGCCTCTTTATTGGCAATTGCTTTCACTTGTACAATGGCCCTGTCTTTTGTTTTTAAAGGCCTGTGTTTTTCTCACCACAACTTGCTCTTAGAAAGAATCCAAAATCTTTTGAAAATGTCTGGTATTCCAAAACCTAGGGAAAAAATTACCTGCTTTCTAGATAGCCAGTGCTGTTTTCCTGGTTGTAAAGAATACAGATTGCCCTGGAATCATAGCCAGTCTATAATCTGCTGTACTTTATCTTGTATTTAAATGCTGTATTTTCACATCACTCTCACCCGGTCATTCACGGAGGAACACTTTACCATTCATTACTGTTAGCACAAATTGCAGCTGCAAGTGGAACATTATCTAATTATTGTTTTAGGGAAAGCAAAATAGTAAAAAAAAACCCCTTGAAATCCCAAAAGGTGATTTAAAGGGAGAGAAAGCTTCAAGCTATCTATTATTAATGCTCAGCTACGCTGACCTTTGACAAATAATCTTAAGTCACACACCAAGAGCACAGAAAGACCTGAAAGACCTGACCCAAATGTCATTGAAAAAGCTTACACTGGGTTTTAGTGGGATCTAGATCAAGCTCAGCACTAAATTAATTTCTGAGTTGCTATAATCTTTATACTTGACTATCTTTCAAGTTGTACCATATGGTTATCAAAATGTATTGCATTTCCATCTGGGTGTATGCATGAGCTACACATTAACTCCCAGAAATGAATCCTCATTATGAGAAGAAAGAGGGTGATTTAATAGCTGAGGAGGTCTAAAGGTACAGATTCACCACTCAATGAAATGTTCCCCTTGGCCTGTTTTATAAATGGTGTTTCTTGATTTTTTCTCCTCTTTTTATTTCATGCCTCCTACCACTGGATAATGTTTACTCTGTGCCACTTTGGACCCTGTAAAATGGAAAGATAGTTTTGCTGAGAGCAAAGTTAAAAAAATAATAAACCCAAACCACAAAGCCCCCCATCAACCCAAGGCAGCCTCGTGTCCCTGTGACCAGCTCAGGGTTTGGCTGGAGGCTGCAGAGCTCAGGGAAGGATCAGCACTTCCCCCTCCACGGGTACTCATTTGGGAAACCCTCATTTTCCTTTGGCAGAGTCTCCTGCTCCTTTGAGAGGGAGGATCTGAGCTCACAAGCAAGATTTTGTTATGCTCTGGGCTTCACAAACAGCAGCTTAAAACATCAACAGAGCCTTTTTATATATGGGGTAAACAGCAGTGCCATGAAGGAGCTGGCTGTCTGCTGCAGATTCATGGAGTGAGAATGGGCATGATTTTCCAGCAGATAGGAAGTAATTCACTGCCTTCAAAGTTTCTGGCTCCACAAAGATCAGAGATCCAAGTGCCTGGTGCCATTTTCTGCAAGTACAAACTGAGAATTGTGGAAATGCAAGAAATCTTTCCACGCAGAAGTCAGAGCTCTACTCTGACAAACTCTGGAGCACACAATCCTCAGTGTTTTAGATTTTTCTGACTGAGGGTTCGAAGGGAAGACAGAAGGTGTAAGATGTGCAATAAATTATATTTATTTATAATTCTGCTTTAGTTTAGAACCCACTCAATTTATACCAAAAGCCCTTGGCTCAGAATCACTGTGTATTTTGCATAATACACAAGTACTCATAGAAAAATGTAGTATACAAAAAAGTGGCCAACATTTTCTAAAGTGACTAATGATTTTTGAGCGTTTAAATATAAATAACTTTAAAGGGAACATAATTTTCATAACCCTTGAATAAACCTTTTTTAGCTCTTCTTAAAGTAGATACTACACTGCACTGTGGAAATACCCTTAGAAATTTGGGGTAGCTTCTCCTTTTAAGATTCATTCTTTTAAAATTATGATCTTTTCCCCCTCCATGAGGACTGTCAAGATGCTGTCCCTATGTAACGTAAGTCCCTTTGAGGTTTCTCCTAAGAGCTCACAAAGGCATGGCATTTTCTTAACATAATGTCCCAACCACTCTACTAAACAGCCAGGACTGTTTAAAAGCTTTGGGGTTTTTTTAATCCATTTTGCTTTGTTGTTTTTCTTAAAAAATCAAACCAAGTGAATATGAAAAAAGGGTTCTGTAGAGAGCTGTTTGTGACACTTTCCAAGTGCATCTTCTTTTGATAAAATGCCCTATTATATCTTTTAAGCTTCATCCTCCATTTTCTACATTCCACATTTTCATGCTAATCCATGCATTTACCATTTTTCCTTCCTCCATCTTCAGTTATTCTGCCCACTACTGATTTTGCTCCCAAATATTCATTTTCTGTTGGTCACCTGACTGTGCTGTTCCCATGTCTCTGACAGCTCCTCTTGCCCCCTGCTCCTCCAACTTTTCTCCTTTCCAAACCTACTAATTTAATTTCTTCTTCTCCTGCTCAGGGGTCATTGTTCTTGGACTAATAAAAAGATAATTAGATAAGAGAGCAACAGAAAGACATTTGCAGTGCAAGTGTTATTTCCTCACAAATACAACTTCCAGAGACGATGACACTATTTGTATCAGCCTCCACAAAATTATGTGAAATATGATTAATCTTTATTTCCTCATGATGACACTGGGAACCCGGAATGTCTGGAATAACTGAGCCTCTGAAGCATGCATGTGAATTTTTTTTGGTTTACCCATTTGGGGTGTTTTTTGGGGGGGGTGTGTGAGGTTTGTTCTGGTCTGCTGCTTTTCTTTCTCTTGACAAAACACATTGATAAGAACATAACCTTGGGGACAGCAATATAAATTCTGTGTCTTGGCTCAACAACTGCTGTGCCAGGAGACAGAGAAGTCAGAGGGAGACCTGAGCATGGTCTCAGGGCACCATAAAGCCCATGAATATTTTTTGACCTCCTTTTTGCTTCCCCCTGCCTGCATGACTGCTGTTGAAATGAAAAGTGAAACCAGCCTGAAATACAACCCTTATATTTGCATTTTTTGAAAATGTTCCAGCTCTTGGTTCCATCTGTGCAGATCAAAACCCGTGGCTGAATAACACACAAAGCCTTATTCAAAAATACTAAGAGGAATTATATGGAAATTAGGGTTTCATTGTCTTGCATCTCATAAAGGCTAATAACGCTACAGAGGACAACCTTCTTATCAAAAATAATTTCTAATACAAATTGCCTTTGACTGTATTTACAATGTCACTTTTAATCAAGTAAATTGTCAGGCTACTGCACTTCTGCCATCTACATGACACAAAAAATATAATGAAGAGGGAAGCTGGTACAAGTGCTTTCAGCTTTAACTGGCTGCCCACTTCATACCAATTACTACCTATTTAGTAAGCTTGCTCTTCTGTTCTTAGAAAAACACTGGAAATAAATGTAGGAGCTCCTCTGAAGGAGACACCATGCAGAAAAAAAGCTTATTCCACTTACCAAGAACATTTGTCTTTGTAATTACACCTACTTTTCTTACTCCTATGCAATTAGTAAATACAAGCTAAAAATAGCCACTCGAGTGCCAATATGGTCCCTGGCTGTTTCTCTATTATGTCACTTTTAGGTTAGTTCAATATTCCATTTGTTGATAAGCTAACAGCTCTATTCAGATGGGTTTACTCCTGCAGGTGCATTTTCACTCAGAGCACATACTGTGCATCCACATGCAGTTCCCACCAAGGCTCAGGTACAACCAGCTGTGCTGTGCCCTGCTCTCAGCACTCAGCTGCCATCCTGCAGCTCAGCCACACTCTGCCTTGTTCCCTGGGCTTTCTCCCTGGGCTTAGTGTGACACGTTTTTAAATACAGATGGAACTCTATTTCCAAATATTGTATTTTTTTGTGTTGGTGGTGCTATTGTCTCTTTTAAGCTCTGCACAGAAACAACAAACATCTAAAAGCAGAGACTGAATTTTCCTGGGCCAGATGATGCCCAGCAGCTCATCTCAGCTGCCTGCTCTGTCTCAGGATGCCTTTCAGAGGTTTCACTGTCCAAACCTCCTTTCTCTGCAGATGTTGCTGTCACCACCTTCCACAGCAGAGCGAGGACAGGAGCTCCCTGCAGAGCCAGAATGGAAAAAATTTCATTTTCAGCCAAAAGGAGAAAGCACTGAGCACATTGCATCCCTACACAGCCACTGGAAATACTCCAGTGTTTTCCCTCGTTGCTGGCTGGGGAGAAGCAGAGGGAAAGCCCTGTGTATTTGCTGCCCACCACAGTGGTGTGTCTGGGTCCTCAGCTGGTGAGCAACAATGTAGTTTCACTGGGAGCAAAGGAGGTGGGTTGATTTACACAACTGTGGAATAAGAAATTCAGGGATAATGAGTCCAGACCTTCACTGGCATTGTTTAAAAGAAGAAGTAGTTCTGAGAGCAGTGGAGTTAAGGTTCTAGTTGCCAAGTGTGCATCCTCTGATATTTAGAAAAAAGTGAATTTATTAACCATTTCCTCTCTTGTGAATTAACAGAGGTTCTTCACTGAGGACAGCTGTCTATTTTCACAGAAGGTATAAGAACTTAACACAATTCCATCACCAAATGTAGGTGAAGTATTGGGTTTGAATGTATTACTGACAGACAACGTGGATAGGCACATCTGAGAAGCTGGTCTAAGAAAAAACCTAAGTACTAAAACGTTTCAAGTCATAAAAAAGCATTTTTCTTTCTTCTTTGTTCATTCTTTGCTCAAAAGGCAGGTTTCTGCCATCAGAACAAAATTATTTCAGCTGGAGAACAAATACTCTCAAATTTAATCTTGTGCATAAAAAACCTCAGAGCCTGGTGGATTATTTAGGCTGTGGGAAAGAGCAAAGCATAAATGCAAAGAACAAGAACAGGAGCCTAAACCTGAGGAAATCAGGGAAAATTCTCACTTAGTTCATATGGATCAGGGGTCTCCTTCCCAGGTTTTGAATCTCAAGCCTAATTTTTAGAGATGTCTGTTAAAAGCTCCATCCATGTCTGACTTCTCAAAGCTGGACATGTTGGAGAAGTTGGCTTTAGTCTGGGATTTTGCTCTTGAAATCAGGACAGTGTCAGGTAATCCTGTTCTATTATAACTCCATGAGTTTTTGCTAAGGGCAGAGAGCAGAAGTCAAGTGGCCAAAGTCTGCAAACAGCCCTTGAAATGTGAAGGAAAGACCCAGAATTTATAGACAGTGTCGTAAGGATCTTGCAATGGGTTGGGTTTCTGATCCTTTCAGTCAAACCTGGATGTCCACCTAGGCAATTTTTAGATATTTTACATGTGGACAAGTGGACTCAGAAGGAGCTAATGGAGGAACTTTCACTGAGAGTTGAACAATGTCACTAGGTGGCTTCTTGATCCAGTTGCTGGATCAAGACTGTAGGTTTTGGACTGACCTAAATCCAATCAAACCTTTCCACAAGATCTTTCATGTTGAACCCAAACTAAAGCTTAGTTTTTTTGGAGGCATTTTTTTATTTGATGTTGTTTTACTTTCCTCTCAATATTTCCTCAAAAGGAAAGTTTCAAGGGCTTTGTTCTGAAATGAACCATCACTCATTCATGTTTTCTTCTAAGTTTCTAAACTTTTCTGTTTAATCCAGCACAAACCTGAGTATACTTTCTGCCCACTCAGAACTTTTGTTTTGTGGGAGGGCAAACTGATCTGCTTGGCTGTATCATGTGTGACTTCAGCCCCACAGAAAGCAACACAAACCTGTGGGAAACCAAAGCCCTCTAAGTTCCAGAGGCAGTGATCAGAGGACTGGTGACAGTCCAGCTCTTGCCACCAAGGGGTTCCAGTCCCACCATCTGCTCCCTCAATGCCCACCCACCCCTGTGGTCAGACAGGCTGGAGAAAAACACATTGCTAGATACTAATCTGGCAGTAAGGAAGGGAGCCTCTTGACAAAACATTCCTGATCAGAGAACACCATCCCTCCTTCCAAGGAGAGGAAAAAGGGAATTTCTTCCATACCCTCCAAAGGGAAACTTTCAAAGCCAGGTTTACAAAGGTCACTTCATGTGCAGAGCTGCCGTCCTCCTCCTGACAGCTCTGGTCATAAATTCAGAGCTCCAAAATGAGGAAATAAAAGTTTTGATTATATGCACTAAATTTCTACGGTACTTTTCATCTCTTTCCTATCACTGGGAACTGTTTCCTGAAAACTGCCTCGTAAAAACAGTGGTCCTATCAAGTCTGGTTCATTATCTCCAAGACATGCTGATTTGGCTCAATACCTTTGTGGTGACGGTCTGCAGCAACCCTCAGCCCAGTGCCCTGGCTCTGTCCTGCCCCAGGCCACTCCACTGTCACATCAAACAGCCAAGCTCTTCTCTAGCAGGTCATGTCCTTTTTATTTAGTGACCAGATCTCCCCAGGTAACAGCCCCTCTATCACTGGAGGTCCCATAGTCAGTATCATCTTTTTCAGTACTTATCATGTTGAAGGCATCCACAAAAAGCTCTGACTACATGTCCTGACATGTCACCATCTTTGTGCTCACCCTGAAGAGGTTTTTGTTGCCTTGTTGAGGTCATTAATTTTCCTGTTCCCCTTAACCTCTCCACCAAGGGCTGATGCAACTGCTTAAGTGCACTTCCTCACTCCTCCTCACCTTCCAGACACTTCAGTCTAAGAAAATAAAGTACATTGGGGTATTGGGGAGAAAAGTTTCCCCAGCTCTCTGAGGAAGCAAATACAAGAATTGTTTAGGCAGTGTGCTGCTCCTGATGGCTGCTGCTCACCCCTGCAGCAGAGAGATCAGTTCTGGCCCCAGGAAATCCAGCTTGGAGCTTTTGGGCAAGTCCTTTAATTTGCCAGTGTCTCTGCTTGTTGACAGCTGAGTGGGGGATTCCATTGCTTTCCCTGCTCCCTTTCCATGCAGGTTCAGCTCCCCAGGACCATTGCACACAGAGATGCCTCAGCCAGGGGCAGCAGCCCAGATGCTCCAGGAGCTCTTGCATCCCACTCCTGCAAAGCCAAGTGCTGTAATCCCATATTCTCTGTATAATAAACATTAAAATCTGCCTGAATGAAAGAGCTTGAAAACACACAATGAAGAGGAATGACCATTTTTAAAACTCACAGTCCTAAAATTCCCTTTTATATTTAACCATCTCAACACTCAATCTGAACCTTAACCCTTTTTAGGGAATAGTTTTATCAGCCAACAAATTAAAAAAAAAGTTTGCAGCTACCAATACCAAATAGTAACTTAATTAGAATGTCAAAACCTAGCTCCTATACAAAAATACACACACATGCACACCTCCACCTATCACACATGTGAAGGTTTTTCACACAAGTCAATTGGGCATTAGTTCTGTTGCTTTTTATAGAACAAATAATTTTATCTATAAGTAACCAGCTTTGCTTATTGAGAAAATAGTCTGCAGAACTAAGACTGTGCATTAAAATGCTATAAAATGAGAAATAAAGTATCAGTTTAATGGTTGGATTGCAGCATTTCTTTTTCTAAACACAAAGAATTTAGAACACTGAGAGGAAAGGACAAAAGAGTGAAGTTAATATATCTAGTATTCTTATTCTTCACGAAAAAAAATTACTGCAGGACTAATTTTCTCAAATCCCGAAAGAGTGAAAGCTCCTTTTTCCCCCCACTCCTTCTCAATGCAATTTTCTTTCTTTTGTTAAATTAGAGAGTCTTTAATTTCCTTTTTCATTACCGTTTGAGTTATAAACACAAGCAGAGGCTTCTGAGGATTACATGTTAAACAGAAAGGCACACAGAGCACACATGGCAGCCCCAAAATGTCCCTGCCCAACAGGAGGGGACAGCAAGGCTTGGCCAGTGACCCCATCTCCTCCTGCCCAGAGATCACTCACTGGGCTCAGCATCCTTCACTGCTGGTTTCTCAGCCTGGCTAAGGAGTGACCCTGTCATCCTTTGTGAACCCTGCCTGTGTGACCTCTGCCAATGTGAGCTCTGTCTGTGAGCTCCACCCGTGTGAGCCCTGCCCGTGTGAGCTCCGCCCGTGTGAGCCCCGCCCGTGTGCTCTGCCTGTGTGAGCCCTGCCCGTGTGAGCTCTGTCTGTGAGCTCTGCCTGTGTGAGCCCTGCCCGTGTGAGCCCTGCCCGTGTGAGCTCTGTCCGTGTGAGCTCCATCCGTGTGAGCTCTGCCCGTGTGAGCTCTGCCTCCCGATGCTGATCCCCTCCTGCAGCCCTGGGGGATGGAATTCTGCCCCTGCACAGCTCTGGTGGCTGTCACTGCACTGAGTTCCCTTGTGCAGTGGAAAAGCTTCTCCTTGAGCACATTAAATTAGACCTTTTCACCCTCAAGTGTTTCTAAAGCCTTGAAACCAAGTCTGCAACCAGCAGTTTTCTTTCAGCCGAATTATCACTGCTGGCTGTAATAGTGAGTCTGACCCTCATCATATCAAAACTCCCATTATTTCTGTATTATGCCACAAAAAAATACCAAACATCAGGAGTAACAGCAGAAATGTGCTGACTCCTTCAGGGGCATAGCCCCCAGCTTTCTCTTGAGTTGTGTTTCTGCCTTCAGGTCAAACCCTCATTATTTGTCTTGTGGGCACTTCCAGCAAAGGAGAGCTGTCCAGGGTGCTCTGAGCATTGCCAGGGTGGGGCTCTGTGGGCTCCTGTGGGCTCAGGCTGGAGGAAAGCTCCCTAAGTATCTTCACTGATACCATCACTGCCCACATCTGCCCTAAGAGGTCCTGCACTTCACATCAAGCTTTTATAAATACTGCCAAGGAAAAAACACCTTTTTTAGCACCAGAACACTCATGCTTTCCAATATTCTTTCCGTATTTGCAAGCTAAAAGATCAATTTGTTCTTCTCCTGTCTCCGTTCAGCTGCCAGAAGGGTCTTTTTAGGATGAAGTGTGCCAAACAACAGAGGATATTTTGGGGGAGAAAGGCAATGTGACTATAGGAATAGTCATGTGTGCTTGCCCTCCTTGAGCCTTCTAACTTCCAAAAATCTAATTAGAGAAGACTTAATGTACAGCATGCATAAGGAGCCAAAACATCTAACAAAATACACACAGCACCATTTTCTTCATGCTTCATTAATAAGGAACAAAATGTCTCTAGACTTTCTGTAACATATGCACAGAGTGATTTCAAACCAGACTGAAATTCTTTTCAAATGAGGGTTATAATATACACAAGCAATAACAATGCATTTTTTTTTTATTGCTTTGCTTGTCAAGTTGTTTCCATGCTCTGTGAGGACAAAGTTATTTGTCATTTTTTTGCAAAATATAACTTGTTACTTTGATGGGTTTTAGGACCTTTCTATTTCAGCTATTGATTCAAGGTTGAGTGTAGCCTACAGCAGAGCTGAGCTTGGGGAATCGGAGTGCAAGAGCAAGACTTGGATTTTTCTACAGAAATTATATCTTTTCATACAAATTAGAGCCACAGGAAAACAAAGTTTTGATTCATCTTCTAAATCATATCTAAAGCATAAGTCTTTGTGCCATGAGATCACAGGGAAAGGGAGATTTCTGGCTCTTCCTCATTTGCTTATCTTGCTCAGACTGCAAACAGAGGAATTTATTCATTGGATAGATTCTGGAACAAAGAACCTCTGAGAAACAAATGCAACCTTTAAGATTTCTGCCAAGGATTGTAGAAAAAACCCAACTCTGAGTCTTGTTTTTTCTCCTGAGGCAAAGATGCCACTTTGTTCCTCAGCTCTCTGCGCTGAAGGCGGGGCTGGAGCAGTTTGGGCAAAAGACAAGTCTGATAGTGATAAATGGACCAAGTGTATCTGCACTACCAAAGAATTTCCCTCTTCATATCCACTCCCAGAAGGAATCAGGTAGAGGCACTTCATTGTGGGATCTTTCCCTGAACATGATCTTTCCCTGTGTAGGCAAAGGGAATCAAAGTGATCTCATGGGTATAGAATATTTGATAGTGAGGCAATGTGGGGGAGAATATTTGCCCAGGAGATTTAAAAAAGATCTTCAGCTGTCTTTGAATATGTGTGCATGCTCCTACAGTGAGGTGTTAAATTGCATTATAACTATTGAGACATCAACATTTACCAACGTTTGTGATTCAAGCATAAGCACAGAGTGCAAAACTGTGAAACTATTTAGAGTCATCAGGGTCTGGATCTGTAAGCAGAGGTTTGTATATCATTTGATAGCTATTTATTTCTTGTTAATATTTATGTAATGTCATGATGTTTATGGTGTCCTGACTTTCCATGTGGGGGGATCATTTCTGATGGGTAACTGGCATCAAATCATTGTTTTGCAAATACAGAATATTTTCACATTTGGCTGCTGAAACAAAAAGACTTCCTAGTGTGAGTATGCTATTAAAATGCTAATAGACCCTATTTGAGAAAGCTTACTCAGACCTCAGCAGGAAACACATACAACATTTACAAAGATTTAGATATGTGTTTTCAACTTAAAAGGGTCTCCCTTCCCATGGAACTGTAAGAACCTTGACAAGAGTGAGGATAAAGTGACAAGCCCCAGGCAAATGAAGAAGAAAGAAAAATATATGGATGGCTAGTGAATTTAATTATGGTGAAATATAGATACAATTGTGAGCATGAAGTATGTGCATATAATGTGATAGAAACCATTTATATTTGATGTCCCAAACCAAAATCTAAGTGTGAAGATCACTAACTTTTTTCCCCCAAGTTACTGTTGCCTATTGCTGCAGATCAGCCCTCTGAATTATTGCATGCCAAGGAACTGCTCTGGTGCTGGTGGGGATTTTTTCCATGACCTGCAGGGAAAGGCACAAAGGGATGTTTTTGCTCTATATTGCACTTTGAGTGATGAGCAGCACCTTCCAGACACCAGGACGTGTGTGTCAGACCTGCTGGGAGCTGTGACACAAAGCCCAGGGTGTGAAAATAAAGAGGAAAATCCTGTTGTACCACTCTGTCCCTGGAGAATTGAGAAGCAGAGCTGGCTCTGGCTTCAACAGGGCTGTCTGGGTTTGTTCTGTATCGAATTATTGAACTGAATCGAAGCTGCAGGGTCAGAGCAAGCAGAGAATTTGAGAAGCCTATGAAAACAGAGCCCAGATTTGCCGGAGAGCTGTAACCTTCCAGAAATGTAATTAAACAAACAGGCAAGGAGTGTTTGGGATTGAAATCTCTGTTTAAACATCCGCTGTTGCTTTATTGGAATATCAGAGTGGAAGATAGAGTTCACATGTTGAAAAGGCCAGAAGATTCCTTTTGTCTTCTTTTTGTCTTTCATTTTTTTGTTTAGTCCCCCACTGAAGCTGAATGTTGAGTAAACATGACATTAATGTCTGATGGTCAGTGGGTGACACAATTTGAATTCTTGTATTAGGAAACAAATTCCTCGTCAAAACCAAATTCTTTTAGTCCGGCTCAATGCAAATAAAACACACAAACTAAACTCACTGACAAATGGCCTGGACATTCAAAGTTATCTGTCTTTCAGAAACATCTAATAAGCAATTTGGATTACTTTTTTAAAGTTTTGGCTCCACTTTACCCTGAAATGAATGTACATAAATTAGTTTATGCAAATGTCATTACAATTCATTGCCATCAGCTTAAAATATTTCCTCCAAACGGTTGAACTCCCTTCCATTGTAGGGAAAGTGCAAGGCTTAAGACTTGTCCCAGTGACTTAAAAAACCCAATAAATGGAAGAGAAAATGAGAGATTATTTAGCTCATTGATTTGTTTTGCTTTCCTAAAACAAATACTTCTGGATTCTACTTACTGGAAATCTGCTTGGTTAAGAAATATTTAAATGAAAGCAGCACAGGACTGTTTTGCTTTCTTGGCCTTTTTGCTGTCTAGGATTTTTGGAAAGGTTTAGAGTGGAATTATAAAACCAAAATGGAACAGTAGGCTAGCATTTTGCAGAACCCCACAGAAGAGCAAGACATCAGGAAGGCTAACCCCCAAATTCAAAGTGTATCAGGAACTTTATAAGGAGCAACTGACTGCTAGAAAATGCCATAGCTGGCTGTAAAAATGTCTTTTTCTAGATACAGATTGGTACTGAGCAGTTTTTTATGAGAAATGTTCTCCCACATAACCACTCTCCGAAGGGCTCCCAGGCCTGATGGCTGCAGACCTG
This sequence comes from Argya squamiceps, assembly GCA_037834095.1. Classification (NCBI taxonomy): domain Eukaryota; kingdom Metazoa; phylum Chordata; class Aves; order Passeriformes; family Leiothrichidae; genus Argya; species Argya squamiceps. The sequence goes on from JBBMKD010000040.1 coordinate 10,078,359, forward strand.
GGCCCCAGTCCCAAGCTTAGATCAGGGGGAGCAAAACCTTGCAGAGACCTCATCAAACATCCACACAACCCCTGGAGACACCAGGTACAAAGTCAGGTCTCAGCTACTGGATTTGGAAAAGGGGGAGAGCAGCAGTGTGAATCCAACCTGGAGGTCAGGGATGGGACCAGCCCTGGCTCAGAGCAGAGCTCCAGGATTTCCCTGGGGCAGATCAAGCCAAGCCCAGCTTGGCCCTGCTCACAAACTTCCCCAGCCCTTATGGTCACCACAGCCCTTTGCTGAACTGATGGCCAGGTGTCCATGCCATAACCTCCATCTCTTATGTCAGGATGATATATGGAGATGATATCTTGACACCATCTCCATATATTCTTTATTCTTCCTGCCCTTTTACCCTATTTATCTCTAGAGGGAAATAAAACATTAACAATAATAAATAAATAATAATAATAATAAAAAAACCAATAATATAGTATTAATAGTAATAGTAATGATAGTAATAATAGTAGTTTATTTCTCTTATGTGGCCCCTGCAGAGATGGACATAATGGAGCCCTGATCTCGTCTGAGGCCTTCAGGCAAATGCTCCTTTAATGTCAGTATCTCTTAGAAAATACACAACAAATAGACCACAGAAAAACTAATTTTCTGCTTTCTTTCTGTTTAAATATCCTGCCAATTCAACAGACAGGATCCTTTCATAATCTAAATGTCTCCCCCATGTACGCTGTTCCAACAATTAAAGGCAGGAAAAAGCTGAAGTTGGGCAGTGGTTTCAGCAGCTGGAGTTTGTGTTCTCAGTAAGCCCAGCCAGTGGTTCTGGAAAATCAGGGCAAATGGCTACAGGATTTTCCCCCAGCCTGGAAATCCACAGTCCCAGAGATTCAGGTGTGTTTGCTGGTGCCTGGCACGGTCAGCTCATACGTGTGTGTGTTATGCAAGATTTGTCAGCCAGAATGACAGTAAATAGAATTATTTCCCCATTCTGCACAATTAGTTGATCAAATAAATTCATGCACTAAAATAACCTACTGATAAAGCCACACATAGATCTGAGTAGGATGAACAGGTTTGGTGATATTTTTGAAAGGCCTGTGTTATACTGATCCAACAGCATGATGAAGGTGCCCATTTCACCTGTATCAGTATCACAGTACCTTGAAAATTATGTTTTCAATTATAGCAGCACTGAACACAGAAAATATGAAGCCCATCATATTAACCAGGAGGCATTCCTCTAATTCAGATGTTTGTTCTATAGAGAAAATCACTTAAGAAATAGATCCAATTAATTGTGCTGCTGAGATGTCAGTACTATCTGCTACATACACATAGCAAATGTGAGTAAGTCTCAGTTTCTACCTTCTGTGCTTTTCTGGAATGTGTAGAATCACAGCAATTAATTTCTGCTGTTTAAAGAATATTTGAAAACCTATTTTGACACATACTCTGGGTAACTGGGAGTTAAACACACAGAAGAGAATAAGTAGTGGGTAGGAGTTTCAGATGAGTGGTAAATAACAGAAGAGTAGTGATTTGCAGTCTTTTAACAATCAGAGGACAGATTATTGACTTGCATAAGAGATGGCAAGGGAAAAGGAGGAGAATGAACCTAATACTGCAAGACACAATCAGTTAAGAGCTGATTTAGTAAAATAAAGCTGACTTCTTGTAAATAAGTTACCCTCCTCATTGCATCCAAATGACAATTAAAAAAAAAAAAAGCCAATTCCAGTGCAGCCTTTGTGTAAATGCAACACTTGTACATGTCTTTTTTTTCTTTTTTTTTTTGTTTCTCTTTAGAACACAAGCTACCAGACAAGGCAAAAAGGAGATAAGCTTCCAGCAGGATCCAGATGCTGCCTAGAAGATGTCACAATTGTGAGCAGCACACAAACAACCCATCACCTGGTGCTGCTGAGACCCAGATGGGCCTGTTATCCTTGTGTTCATCCTGAGGAAAGGCTAAGAGAAACTGGCTCTTACCCCTGCTCAGAAGTGTGGGAAAACAAAGTGCACAGCCTGGGTTCTCCCAGTGCAATAATACCTCACTAACTACTTTAAATCCACTGTTTTGAAAACAACTTGGATTTGAGCTCTTTTTCCTTTTTTTTCTTTTGAGTTTCCAGTTTGTAATGGCATTATCCTTTAGAAAAGAATTTGCTTTTTATACGTCCTTTCACACATTCCTCATTCAAAAAACACATAGTGCAAGAAAACAAATATTTCATCTCCATCATAACTGGCCCCAGTTCTACCTGAATGAGTACTTTATGTGTCACCAGCAGGCACTGTATGGGTCAGAGAAAAAGCCATTTGCTGGCACAGTACAGCTTAATCCTCATTTTATCAAGGAGTACAGAGGCTTCTTCAAACCATACTAGATAAATTATGTACTTGAGACAAGCACTGTGTAATTTTTCTCCTGTGTTAAAAGCAATATTCATGTGGCCTGCTCTTTCTAGAAGGGTCCAGATGTCTTCAGCCCTTTCCTGAGCAGGCATAAAACAAACCCACTGGTTTCAGTAACTTGTTTTTTTCAGGCACTTCACTGGTGACCTGCTCTGTTGTCACTCAGCATCCCAGTGCCAGGCTCAAATCTCAGATCCCCATCACACCTTCCAGGTTATATACATGCACACACACATATTTATATGGATTTATAGGGGTAATTTCAGCTAGAGCTGCAAAAAAGAAGTGCTAACTTTAAACAATTACTGGTTTTGTTAACATATTTTGCTCTATGTGAATTTGTTAGGTTTTTTTTTTTCTTTTTAACTGCAGTTAGTGGTTTCTAGATGAAATCGTAACACCCACTAATCACTGCCAACCAGGTTGTGTTCACAAAGGAAAACAAAAGCTTCAGAATACATGTGAGCTTCTGGGCTACAGTGTTTGTGTTTACAGAGCTTCCAGGATTTTGATCTGTGCACGTCCCTAAAGTACCAACTGTTGAAAATCCAGAACAACTGCCAAAACTCACATTTGGCCCTGATTATTTCCTTGTTTATCATGGTTAGCATTCCCTAGAAAAGAGATAATGTTTCAAGTTCAATAACCACAAAAAGGTTGCGAAGACATATTTAAAGGGGAACATAACTATTATTTTTTAGTGTAAAACTTGGTAGATTTTAATTGAACAATGCACAGCAATGTTCAGGTCTTCCTTGTGAAAAATTCTAGGTAACAAGATAGTTGAAAAACTGGAATATTCCTGTCAAATCTGCATTTGTCTTTCATCTATTAAACTGGGTTTTTTATCAGCTTTTTCAGCTGTTTTTTTAATGTATTGCTGTAAAACAATCCCTGAAATTCCACCGGGAGGTCATTCTGCCACCAAGATCTCAGTGATGGAAGTTTCTTGCCCGTTTGCTCCTAAATCTAGGTTATGGATATAAAAATAGCAATTATTGTATTGCTCTTTCAAATTACCCCATGAAGACACAAACATGGAACTTGCTGTCACAGCCCTCATTAGGCTGAAGAGCAGCCTCTAACAGATTACTCTTTGGCTTGCTCAACAGGAATTTGCAGAGATAAGCACAATTTTTGGGTGGTTTTTTTTGAGAAAAACCAGCCAACATCCTTCACACCAAGACAGCACCACAGGGCTGGGACTTAGAAGGAAATTATGAAGCAAAGACAGAGTCATAAGGGTCCTTTACAAGGTTTTTTTTCTCCTTTAAAATATTTTTCCCAAGCACATTTAAAACATTTAAATTTAAAATGTTAAAAACATTGAAAACACTTAAAACATTTCAAATAAAAACTTTGAAACATTTTTCCTTGCTAGCTCTTGGATGGATTGGAGGGTTGATTGCTCTGCACAAAGAAAGAAATCTCCAGATTCATGTGGAACCTTATTGTTCCCCCACCACTTTTGGCAGAGTGCATCTGGCACGTCTGCTCTTGGGTAGCACTCAATAAACAGGTGAACCAGGCATGTGAAGAGCTAATATTCTTCTGTTTTGACAGTATAATTGTCTCTAATAATAAAAGAAAACAGCTGCTTCAAAGAGTCTTTCGCTTAGAGAGTGTTTGGATCCTCAGACTTTGACTTTTATGTGGCTTATGGTTCTGTGAAATGGTAACATCTCATTTTATGAATGACAGACAGATGGAGTTTGCTGCAAGGTTTATTGATAGTAAAGCAGATAATATCATTCAAGATACTTAACTGCAAGAAATACTGGAGATAACAAAATACTGCCTTCTCTCACTTTTTAAGACTCCTGTTATTTATTTCCAACGGCTCCAAGTTTTCTCTGGTTTTTGGTGAGTTTTCAGTATTATCACCTGGTAAGCCTAAAACTTTGTGATCCTTTGTCCAAGTGCACAGGGAGAGAGGAGCAGCTGTTTTAATTAATTAATTGAAAGCCAGCAGAGATGCAGTCCAAATTTCAGAATGAGGTCTGTTTGCAGCAGAGCTGTGTGCCATCCATCCATCTCCTTCTCTCCCTGTCTCCCTCCCACGCCCCACATTCATCTAATTGGATTTTCATGTCCAAATCCCATTCTCTTAATCAAAAGGCAAAGAAAATCAATCTTTTGGTTTCCCAAAATTTGAGTAAAGCATTTAGTCCAAAAGCACTGAGAGACTTACTCTGCAAAGCTGTGTCAGACCCAGATTACCAAACTGGTTAACCCTTTTCACTAAAACCATGGCAATCATCCATGAAATCTGCTGCTCTAAAGTTGCTCTTTGTTATTTTAGGAAAGGTTTTATTTTTCCAAGCCTTTGCAAAAATCCATAAAAATTTATTAGGGACAAATGGATGGGGCCTTTTAAAATTGTTTTTTATATTATTTGTTATCAAAACATAACATTTTGGAAGCAGATACTCCAAACACGTGGTGGTATTATGCAACATTTGACCTGGAAAGAAAAAAGCATCTGAGATGCATTTTTATGAATTGCTAGATATTTACACTGACACACTAAATCCTTGAAAAGAGAAATTCAGCTCTGTTGCCTGTCTTTCTGTGCAGAGATTTATGTCTCAGGACACAGAGCTAGATGCTCCATGCATTGCCTATTCTGGGCTGCATCCTTCCAGCAGAGCAGAGATGCTGCACATCTCTTCCAGGGCCCTCCAGAGTGATGCAGAAGATGTGCACAGCTGAGCCCTGTGATTTGCAGACAGGAAAGTCTGGGATGATAATTGAAATCCCAACTCTCAGCTGCCAGCCCAGATTTCTGAGTCTGGGGGGGCTGGAAGGTGGAGGGTCCCCAAATCCATCAGCCACAAGAAAAGACACAAGCCCAGAATGAATCTTGCTCAAATTTAATTTAATTTAATTCTTGCTCAAATGAATCTTCTCCTCCTGAGCAGGAGGAGGAGGAGGGCTGTTACTGCCTGGTTATCCACTGCAGCTTTCCCTTGCCCTGTGCCCTCTGCTCTGCCAGGCAGAATATTCAATGCAGAGTTTTTACCCCATAGCTGAGGTGGCTTGAAAGGATGAATTTTTAAAGCCAAGCCTTAGGCTGGTGGACACACGTTTTCATGGGGATGCTTCCTTATGTCTCCTATTTGACACAACAAATAGCAGTTGGCACAGGGCAGGCATTTTAAAAAATAGTGAGAAAATAAAGTAGCTTTAAGACACAATTCACCAGGCCTGCTAAATTCTGTGATAGCTGAAAAATAGCTCCATTTTACAATTCCATTGCTGCATTAAAAATCTGCATATCCATACTATGAGCTATGTCTATGCTGAAAAGGAAATAATGAGAGATTGTGCTATCCCCAGTGATGCTTAGTCAAAACAGTATATTGAATTTTAATATCAATGATTTCATGAGAATTATTCCACAGGAAAGTAATCAGCCATATATACCATTGATGCTTTACTGAAATGTGTACTAGCAGCATGGAAAGTATGCTTTAATTTCCCATTTCATTTTTATGTGGAAGGAGACAAGCTTCTTTTCTGCTCATCCAAATCTATGAATATTCAAGTTGCTTAACTGAAAATGCTTGGAAGGAAGAGACAGCAAAAGAAAATTATATTGTATAGCTCTTGTAACAGGAGGGCTTGGAAGAACACAAAGTTAAATTTTCAACACCTTACCAGTACCTAATTTAGAGAGAAGAGTTTGTCTGCAACAGTGTCAGTGCTTTTGTTCTTCTCAGAAGGGACAAACAGGAGCACAAACAGTGAAAACTGCAATTTCCCTTGTTTCCTGCCATCACCATCCAGCATGAACTCTGTCCCACGCTCTCCCATTGTCATGCAGGTAGGACTTTGAAAACTGCACAATTCAAGGAATATAACCACAGTGGGCACAGAAACAATCCAAGTCAGGCTGCAGGTAGCTGCAGATTGCAGATCTTTGGTGAAATCTCTACAAGTGAGTGTTCTCTGCAGCCCTGAAAATCTCTCACAGTTGCTCAAACAAGGGCCTCCAGCAGAAAAGATGAAAAAAACCCCAGGAATTCTACCTTTGTATGGCTATCTTACAGCAGGATACCCTTGCAACTGGGACCCTCTGGTATTGCTGATCCTAGAACCTCACCAGTTGGGGTGTGAGGGAGCTCTGCTTTCCTTTGGATGTCTCTATCTGATCATCCTGAGGCTCTACTGCTATCTGAGAAATGAAGAAAATAATCTCTTTGCACATATTTTTGTTGTTTTCTGGCAGTAGGTGCCCACCTGCTGCCTTTCTCAGCTTTCTCACTGAAAGGATACCCCAAAAGAAAGATCCCTCTGATATTCACTCCCTCTAGGAGTGGCCACTTGATGTCCACCCTCCCCAAATCAGGGCACTGCTGCACTGAGCTGGGCTGGAGATCCCTTTTTTTGTCTCCATCAAGATCCAGCTGCAGACACCCTAACCAGGAACCTCATGAAAAGCACTTCTATCCTTATCTGTCCCACAAGGAAGAGTTTTTAAAGACACCACAGTGGTTCCTGCTTGTCCTCCCCAGCCCTGGTAAGGTCCCTACTCACTGCCAGGACCCAGAGGAGACCTCTGGTCCTGGAGAGAAGCCTCCAACCAAGACCCAGCCAAGTAATTTAGAGCTCCTTGTCTCAGATTTTTCAGTGGGTTTCAGTTCCAGTTTGCTGGAGGAAAAGCAAAGAAAATGACTTTTAAAAAGAAACAGAGGAAAGATATGGATTGTTTATGTCTCATGATAGACACATAAAGCAGCTGTATCAGGTGTCAGTGTTGGCTGCTGGTTGCAGACCAACATTACAAGATAAATTCCCAGCTGACAAAACACAACCTGATCCCCAAACAATTGTTTCACAGTAATATTTGCTGGAAAGTCAGTGCATAGCTTTGGGAACCATGTAAAAATTCCTCCAGGGGAGAATTTCCCTCATGCTGCAGCCAAGCCAGTGTTTCTACGAGCATTTATCACACACCTAGCAGCTTTATAACCTTTTAAAATGTGCAATAGCTGGGCTTGTGACAAACTTCCTGATCTTTTACAGGAGACACACAATGTTTCCCATCCGTTATGCAAATCCAGATTGCAAAACAGCTTCTCCAGGAATTGCCTGAATAAATCCAGCAGAGCAAGTTGGGAAGCACTTAAAGCCAACAGACCAGGTCAGTAAGGACAAGGCTGGTTTAATCCATGAGGTAATTAAAGACATAAGTAGGAGATCTGAACATTTATTTATACACTCAAGTTATGAATTCCTCAGGGGGGAGGTGTGAGGTTGGACCTGGAGAAGGAAAATTGAGCAGAGACACAAAACCTTTGGTGCATTTGATTGCCTCTCCACAGAATATTTCTATTAAACCATGGCAGACAGGTCAGCAGATTGACTTGTTGCTTTTGCCACCTGTATGTGGCAAACCTGGGGGGCTCCTGTGCTCAGGGCAGAGCCAACACTGGTGGGAGCAGAGCTGGAACAGCTGCTGGAAATGTTTCAGTTCAGACTTGAGGGAGGCAGGACACGCAAGAACTTGCAGTACTGGAAAATGCAGTTTAGCATAAAGAGCAACAGAAATTGAAAAGTCTCGTCTGAACTGGAGCCAGTAGCTCATGGATCTTCCTCTTTGGCAACTCCTCTGCATACATCAGAGTGGGAAAACATTAATTACACCACAGCAATCCATGTCTTCCAAAAGACAGAGTCTGTGCTGTGTTCCCATGCCACCATCAGCCATCCCCCCTGTCCTGCAGGCATTGCTGCATCCAAAAACACATCCTGATTTCCAGCTGGAATCATCAACCTCACATGGAGCGCAGCCCCTTGAGGAAGGAGACAACTGCAGACCTCTGCTCAATCTTCTGACTCCCAGCAGGTCCTCTGCACCTCCATCCCCTCACCCCAAGGTGAAACAAGGGGACATTCCCTCCCAGGTTTGTACCAGACTCTGCATGAGCCTCGTGGCTCTGCAAGATGAATTGAGCACTTCAGACTCTGAAGATGTGAAAACAAACCCTGCTGCAAATGTTATTCAGAGTTCAGTGATCCATGTCCTCCTAAGGGCAAGCATCAGCTTTCTGCTCCTGCCAGCATCACCCCTGACAATTTCTCTATAAAAATTTCCTCCAAGCAGTTGTCCAAATGGGAAAAATCCAGGTAAAATAGAAATCTTAAAAACCACCACATAGACTGCTGATGAACTTTATCATCTAACCCTGAGCCACTGGAAAAGAAGTAGGAGGGGAAAAGACAAGTTCAAATGGCCTGAGTTAGAAATGGAGCTAGTTATCCATATCCTGACTGAAATACATTCATAGGACTCCTGGAAAAGATGTATTTTTAAAATGTAATATGCAAAAGCAAATGTAAAGTGTTGGTGGCTTGAAAGCATGTCTAAAGTGTGAAAGACAATCAGAGACTCCATTCAGCTGTCCAACCATTTCAGGGGCTGCTGTCTACAGAACGAGCCCTGATGTACCCAGGCATAAATGAGATTCAAAAATTGACAGCTGTGAATAAGTCTTCTCTTAAAATAAAAATGCACGGAGTAACCTGCATTCAAAACTGAGCACCTCTTGCTGTCTCTCCCCTCCAAACACATCCAGTTTTATTTATGTTTAGTAGGAAGATTTGTGTCAATTTTGCATTTTACATAAACAACATCTGCCTGGTGATAAGATGCACTGGCACAAATGATCTCAAATGTTTACATCCACAAACTGTTCTATAAGAACTTAATATATTGGCCTTGTTTTTCATCAGTCTTGACCTGTTTTACAGGGGCATAAATCAGAACAAATTGCATTTAGGTGGTAATAAAACCAGAACAATTTCAGTGGACATTAACTTTTAAGGCTTTTGCAGCTGACAATGGGGAAGAATGCACAGGAACAACTCTACCTCTTAGACACCTCATACAACACTGCTGCAGCTTTAAATTGGTGCACAAGCACAGAAAGAATAAATTAAATAAGAGGGATATTTCAATTCCCCAGGAACTCACTGTTTCAAATGCAACTTAAATATATCTGTGTAAAAACAGACCTCGATTAAGACATTTCTCAGATGAAGACACATATTTGCAGTTTTCTTTGACAAGTTATGAGATTTTTTGTTCTCATCTTGGTCCCACATTTTGATGGCTTTAAAAGGTTGCCTCATTATCAAGGCTGAGCATCCCCTATCTTACAAATACAGCATTTGTTACAGTAAAAATTTTTAATTTGCAAAAAATAATTGATTTGAAAGAAATAGAGAAAAAAGTATTAATGGAGTTGATGAAAACTATAAAGGAAGTTATTATTAGCTGCTACTGGGAAAAAAAATACTGCAATGCTATTCTGATCCTTGTTTCTAGGAATCAAAAATCCCTTCAGTAAATTGTATCAACCAAGTGTCAAACTATGGATTGATCTCTCTGCCTCAGCCTTCCCAATCTTGACAATTTGCTGACGCCTTTTCAGGCACTCTTTGATTACATTCCCAACACTATTTTGAGGTATATTGTACATTCTGAGGTACATTGTACAATGGTTCTGGAACATGCACTGTTGCAGAAATCCCCATAAAATGACAGTAGGGCCTTAGAGGATTCAATGATATCTGCAATGCTCTAAAATATACATGGCCAAACCCCATTCTTTACCTGGTATTGAGGCTGAAGCAGATAACATAGCACATTTTGCAAATATAAAAATTAATTATTGAAATAATTAAATGGTTTGTGCAAGGTCATAGATAAAACTGTTTGCTTGAGAGCTATTCCTACACCTTAAGGAAAGTCCAAGGGATGAAATCAGTCAGTGTTTCTGTACCCAAAGATATGATGAAGTGACAACTCACCATAAACCACTATTTTCCTCCATTTCCCATTTCTTTACCAAAGCATGTGGCAGTGCAGGGCAGAGATTTGTGTGCTGTGCCCTGCACTCTCAGGCTGCAAGGGCAGAGCATGAATGCAGGGCTGGGGAGCAGAGGGCAAAATGGGCAGAAACAGGGGGAAAGATTTTGTTTAGAGCTTTGCAAGAGGCTTGGGAGCAAGGTTTAAAAGTGCTGAGATAGAGGGTGGCGTAGCATGGGCTGAAGGAAAAGATCAATCTGAAAAAGACATTTAAAAAATCTGGGTGCAGGTTTAGAGACTGAGAGGAACACAAAGAAATTTTATGATACTAAAATCACATACAGCATGAAGGAGGAGAAATGTTGAATCACACAGCAATATTTTACACTTTATTTATTAAAAATCCACTCTCAGAAATAACTATCTGCCTTCACAGCAACTGCTCTTCTCCAGAGAACAAATGTGGTCTATTAGTTTTCTTTTATATATCCTGCATTGTTGCAATATTGAGCAATGCTTGAATCTAATTCTTCTGACACAGTTATGAAAAATGTAATTTTTAAACCTTAAAATATTTACACAGCTAGTGAGACTCACACAATTAGAGCCTGAATCAAATTGTCATTTATATGTGGTACACAATAAAACATTCGTTGAATTCAATCAGTTAAAATAAAAGCAGCAATAAAGCATCACCAGAAAAGAGGAACCCATTTTTGCCTGCACCCAGCTGTTTGTTTATTTATGTATTCATCTGCTTAATAAATTTTCACCAGCCTTGCAAATATGCACATTTTAATGACAGTTTTGGAGAGGCAAGGGATGGGATTGGGGTGGGGAGGACACAAGTTTTCTTCTCAGCCAGGAGCATGGAGTAGTTCAGTTTCCATCTGTTCTATTTTAATGGTTATGGTAATATTTGGCTGCTAGATTTCCCTTTTTGTGCTTGCATACCCACCTGGGCACCTTGAAACCCTTTACAAGGAGGATTTTACCACCCTAAACTGTCTCAGTGGAAGCCAGTGGCATCAGCATCCAGGCCAGCAACACATTCAGTGCTGAAGGGGATCCTATGAAGTTTGGAGTTCAAGATGTTAAACTTTGTCCCTTTCTGACAGCCAGGAACAACCCCTGCCCTTGTACAACGCCCTTCATGAGTCAATTCTGTCCCATGAGGGAAGTTCATGAGAATTTGGGATCAATATTAGGAATACTATCACTTATCACTAGTAAGAGTTTGCCAAAATAATTAATTTTGCTTTTCTTACTTTGACTGGTCTTGACTGCTGGTAGGAGCTCCTGTTAGACACAATCATGCAAACAGCCTTGAGTGCCAGTGTGCATCTAATCTTGTTCAACAATTTCTTTTCATTAGTGGGATAAAGGCACTGTGCTGCATTCAGAGCTCCACTTTGTGCTCTTGGAGTATTTGGCTTAACCCTTTTAACATGATTAAAACAAACTAAGATCAACACAGCCAGCATTCCTCAGAATGACACTGACAAGCCTAATTGCTATTGAAACTTCATAAAGGAAACAAAAAAGCTAAAACTTTTTCTCTTTTTACTTTAAGTAGGGTGGAAAAAATCTAATTGATTGTGATCAGTAAAGCCAATACTTTGAGATGTTGTCAGGGTTACTGGATTTATTGTCCTTTCTCAGCAGTCTTGGCCATTACTTAACTATTGGATTAATTGTATGCAGAACAAATCATCTGCCATTTCATTTTATGACTCATTAAGCAAGTATAGCAGATAACCATTACTGCTTTTTTGGTGTAAGAAAATTTCAAAACTTACACACTGCTAATGATGCTAGAATTAAGAAAAGCAAACACCTTGCTGTGTGCAAAGGTCAGAGTATGCACTAATGGAATAGTTATCTGCCCCAAAAGTAAAATAAATCAATTTCCTGAACCTTGTGAGAGGTATAAAGCTGAGACAGGGGGCTGAAGGGTGAAGAAATTGCAGTTCACTTGCAGGTGGCTCTCAGTGGCATTGTAATACAGAGCACTGTGCCCACAGAACCCTGAATATCTGCAGGAGACTGTTCCCTGAAAGGAGGGATCTGCCCTGGGCTGAGCTGGGGCCAGCCAGGAACAAGCCTGGATTTTGGGGAGGCTGATGAAAAATGAAAGAGGCTTTAGAGAGGGTCACACACGTGGCACACTTTGGAAAGACAAAAAGGGAGGGGAAGGGGCTGATCTTGCCAGGATGGAAAGAGAACAAGCCTAGGCTGTGCTGAGTTTTCTGGAGGTGTCTCTAGCTCTTTCACTCTCAGCCTGTGCTCTCCCCCAAAGCCCACCACCATCTGTAAAATCTCCTGAGGTGCAACACCTCCCTCTGCTCCTCTGACAGGGGACAGCTTTGCAATCTGTTCCTGAAGCAGCACAGAGGGTGCTGATCACACTCTGCAGTGCCTCCTGCAGATTTGGAGGGAAACGGGGAAAAAAAAGCAGAGCATGGAGTGAAAAAAGTGAAATTTATTGTTTGTGTAATAATAAAATTCTTGCTTCTTTGTAAATAGAGTGTGGACTTGTGCACTTTGGGGTGCAGAGCACAAGAGCAATTAAACTTAATTGCAGATGTGTCTTCTCTCTGTTCTAGATTTATATCTTTTTTTTCCCTCTGGAGATTAAGTTCTTATATTGTTCTTTTTCAGGGAACTAATAATAAGAAGAACAGCAGTAATCTCTCTTTAGTGCCATTAAAAGTACCTTTTATTTTAATACTCATCCCATATATTTGTTGCAATCTGACCTTTAAAGCTGTGAATAGTGTCAATCAAAGCATATTCATTTATCTTCAACATTTTAATTACTGTTCTCAATATTGATCCCATTTTACCCATTTTCTACACTTATTATATTATTGCAAATACAATATTTACTTCCCCTCTCATTCTTAAAATATTAAAAATGTGTGAAGTTAAATCCTGCTGTCAGAGAGAAAACGTTTTTAGGAGATGGAAAGAGGAAAGGAAGATGCATAAGGAGTCAGCACAAAGCTGAGTTAGGAAAAGTGTGTGCATGTGGGGTGATTTCCCCCAGGTTGAAATCTGGGAAAGGGAAGAGGACACCTAAAATGCTCACTAAGAAAAATCAAAGTGGCCCAGTGGAACCTGCAGTAGATGGCCTGTGGCAAGGAAACCCACATTGCAAAGGTGTTACAAATTCCCAGGAGAATGGAAGGGACTCGTTTGGGTTGGGAACAGGAAGGAGAAATGCAGAAATTCAGTTCCTTGGTGACTGGGCTGCTGCCCCACCTCTCTGCTGCCCCACTCCAAAGGCTGCATGCCACCTGAGAAACCCTCAGCATCAGAGCAGGAGGGGAGTGAAAAAACACTGTGATCCTCTTCTTTTAAACGAATCTCATTTCTTATCTCCTCCCTGCCTGGAGCTGTCATTTCAGATGGAAAATCCTGGTGATCAAACAGCAGGGAGGCATCGGGCTGGTGTGGCATCAAGGTAACCTCAGGACTGAACAGATGAAGTCTTTGAAATGACTTCCTGTCAGTGTTACAGCGTGTTCTCAGAGCTTGCATGATGTTTGTGAGTCGTTTGGCTTAATCCTCTCCCTGATGAATGAGTTTTCATAGATCCAGGACAAACTCCTCATTTTTCTTTTCCTTTTAATAGAACTCCACTGTGCAGCTCCTCGGGAGCTGGCACCTTGTAGGGCTGCTTTGTCATTACCCAAGTTGCTGCAATGTTCTCCTCTGAGTAAATGCTAAATTTTTTCCCCCCTCCCATTTACTTTTCTCCCATCATTCCTTGTAACTGCATTAGATAGCAAAGATGTCTCAGATGTTTAGCAAGAGACGGGATTGCTTTGCTGTGCTTAGGAATAGAAACATCTCCGTGTTCTGCCAGCTTTCCTCTCTTAAAACTAAAAGAAAACAACTGTGGACTGTCTGAAGGGTTCAGAGCGAGCCGTCCCCACAGCACAGCAATCCAGACCTTCTCAGCTTCATCAGCTACTGCTTGCAAAATGTTCTATACTGAAAAAAATCCCTAAAATTGCTATTATTATTATTATTATTTTAATATTGTATGTATATTTGTCCTTAAAATACCTTTCTCTGCCCTAATACCACCAACTCATTCATCACATCAGAGCTTCTCACCCTTCCTTTGTTTGACACTGTCCAAAGAGTACCATGGAGAGCACTATTATTTCCTCAGATAGGGCTTTTTCTTTACCCTTTTCTATTTCACCTCATTTAACATACAAGTACATGCTAGGAGTGCAAAAAGAAGAATTGCCATGCATTACCATCTGAATGCAATGAGAACCCATTTTATGCTGCCTTAACTTTGGATTTCTAGTTGCTTTGAATGCAACTGGGGTAAGCATTTTGCTTAACAATGGGGTGCTATTATTAAGAAAATAGCAGTTAATGGCCATATCTTCCTGCTTTAAGAACTCTCAGCTGCATTGAAACATGAGGCAAATCCACTATTTTGCGGTTCTAAATGAAAGCACCACTATAGGTGAGATGTTTAGATTGCGCTGCCGAGCACTTTCCTTCCAGCAAAATTTAAGCTTCTCCAGTAATTGAACTGATAATAAAAATATCTAAAATAATATTATCCACCGTTTGCAGACAATTATAGCCAATCATCTTATGTACCAGCTAAACCTTCTATTTAAACCTTAGTGTTGTGGGTCATTTTAATTGAGTTCGTGAACACCTCAGGTGCCCAGTGACACATCTGTTCCTGAAATTGCAGCATCCCAGGGGCTAGCCAGGGGCTGGAATTCAGGCAAAGCAGCTGCAAGTGGACAAGACTGGCCGTGACAGGCAGTGGGGAGCTCTGGGCACAGGGGGGAGGGTGGCAGCAGCCCTGTGCAGGTGAGTGAGGTGAGGTGGCAGTCACAGTTGTTGGTAACAAAGGGCTGGGGAGCAGCCCTGCCACAGCCGCAGCCCTGCATTTCCATCATCATGGTCCTGAGACAACTGCAGCACCTCCCAGGTGGCCAGAGTTGTTATAAAGCACACTGGCATCCATAAAGCCATGAGAGCTTGTGCCTTGCTTGCTGGATTCATCGACCCTGGCAGTTCCACGGGCAGGGAAAGACACACTGAGGTGGCACTCAGCAGAGCGGGGCAAAGCACTCCCACTGCTCACCCTAAAGAGGTCTGGCATTAAACAGGCCAAATGAGGCTTCTCAGCAGGGAATGAGCATGGATTGTCTATCAATCTGTCATGGCAAAAACGAGCTCCAAGCAGGGGCATTATTGCTCCTCTGGACAAGGATGCAGTGAGCTGCCTGGGAAGTGGGCTGCGAGAAATGTGTTAAATGAAATGACATGGGAGCAGCAGGAGCAGGGAGAGATGGAAATGAGGGCAGAGATGTTATTGAGGCAGACAACCGAGATAGCCTCGGAGCTACCAGCATATGTGTCAAATAGCTGGTTGGTCAAAGAGTTTTAGTCACTGTTCTCACAGCTCCTCATCAACAGACCCTGATGACAGTCAGTGAATTAATTCCTTTCAACATCTCCAGGAGTTACTTTTAGAAATGCAACTTTCCTACCTTTCCCTGTCTCCACTTTACCAGCAAAGTTTGAAACACTCCACAGAAGTTTACAAGGGGTTAAAATGTATTTTAACATTTAAATATTTAAATATTTAAATATTTAAATAATATTTAACCCCTCTATTCTATTTCTAATCATGTGGGGTAAAGTTTCACATTCCTGACATATTAAGTGAAAATAATTCTTTTGTATTTTGAACTACTTCCAATGCCATCTGGAGCATTTTAACACTAGATGACTCGCTAGCAACCAGTATAAAATCCAAAGTGCTTATAGAAAAGATACATGGCTACAAGTTACCCTATTAGTATTCAATGGTTTGTTTTACAACTTTTGAAGATACCAGGCTCTAATCTGCACGCAACTCCAATTAATGTTAATGGGAATTATGTGAACATCCAGAGTAGTTATATGGCCCTTAAACTCTTGGTACAACAACTCTCATTGTCTACTAGTCTAAATTTGCATAAGCAATTAATGTCTCATTAATGTCTCATTAGGAACTCATATGGTGTGAGGGAGGAAAGAGCCTAAGTGCCTCTATGGAAACTGCATTAGGTCACACATGAAAATGACTTTACTGGTTTAATCTTGTTTTGTATTTGTACATGCAAAAAAAAGACAAAATTGCAGAGAGGCACGGTTTGGATCGGTGTGGCTGCTGTAGGGTAAGGCAAACCTGCAGTTGCAGGAGATGTTTCCAGCCAGACACAAGACATTTAGGCAGGAACCATTAAATGGCCACTGAGGTCTGAGAGCAGAGCAAGCTCAAAACATGTCCTTTAGTGTCTGGGATTTGGTAATTCCCACACCTAACTTCAAACAATGGAGTACTCCCACTGAAATCAAAACCTTTTCTTTGCTGGCCTGTAGACATCACCCCTTCACCCTCTGGAGAAATCCAAACCATTTTGATTTGAGGTTGTTCTGTTACATTCAGTAAATGTAAAAATTGAACCCAAGATTTGAGGCACAGCCTCACCAGTGCCCAGTACAGGTCACTGCCCTTGTCCTGCTGGCCACACTGTGGATAATATGAGCCAGGACATTATGAAAATCCCAAATCCTCTGCAATATTCCATGATATTGAGAAGCTTTGGTGGAGCTGCTCCAGGGAGGGTTTTAAGGACCAGCAGCTGAAGGACTGATCTGTTCAAGAGGAGCTGGATGGAGACTCCACACTAAGCACACACTGAAAAAGTTGATGTTGCCTGAGAGAAACCATTTCGTTCCAGAGGAAATCTAATGGGATTCATACTCTGAAGTCAAAGAACATCCTGACTATTAACTGGAAATATAACAAAATGTTCATGGTGTGTTCATAAACCCTGGAGAGCACATCAACACTCCACTCCTGTTAGCTGTAACTTGTACCTTCAGCATCCTTTTGGGCTGCTGTAAAGAGCAGCACCTTTATTCTGGAGAATCCCAAAGGAACTCAGGAATTCTAACCAGGCTGTGCTCTCAGACATGCATTGCTGTTTCTTACCATGTTATTCCAGCTGAAGAGGGAGGAATTTTACTGATGTGTCTTTAGTTCAGTGGGCTCAGACAGCTCTGTCAGCCACAGAGCCTTGGGGCAAAGCTCACAGCTGGCACATAAAGGGAGCTGCACCAAGTGCTCTGATTTTCAGTGGAAAGGGAGATGGAAGAATTTAAACAAGAACAGTGCAGTCCGAAATGGAGAGACACGAGCAGTTAATCAGGAGAGCAAGTACAGTGCTGAAATGTACCTGGGGTAATTTATGGAGAGTATTTTTTCTGGATGAGCTGTTTGTTATGCAAGTACATGGAGTTAATCCAATGCTGATTTGTCAGGGTATGGACCATAGCACCTGAAGAATACTCCTGGCAAATATTTCAGAACCAGCTACTCTGAACTGTACCTCTGACACCACTCAAAACTGCTAGAACTGATGTTATCTGGACTGAAGGAACACATGAAATCAAAAAGACTTTAGCCTGGGAAATGGTGAATTTCTGGGAAACTGGACTGGTTTGAAATAGTTGGATCTGGTTCTATCTGCTTTGAACCAGTTTGAGCCAGCTGAATCTCATTAGAACTGGCTGGATCCAAACAGAAGGAACACAGTGGAAAAACTAATATTTCTTAGCTGTGTTTTCAAAACCATTTGAATCCTCAAGTTAGACCTATTTTACACTTGCTGAAAACAGGGGTAGCTCCTCACACAGCTGGAAGCCAAAACTGGTGTAACCTTTCTCTCTTCAGAAAATCACCAGCTCAGAGCCAACCAGAAGTGAATTAAAATACTGAAAATAGTATAAGGTCACTCTTTAATCTGGCTGAGAACCCAATTGCTCTCTCTGAGAAAAGGTACCTCTGTTTTCAACAATAGCTTGATCAACTAGAAATTCAGGACCAGCATCTAGAGAAACCCGACAACCAGCGTGTGCTGAGCAACCACTAAAACTGATGCAGTTGCACTGACATGAGGGACTGACCTCACTGCAAGGGACTGACCTTTGGCAGGCAAAACTGGCCAAGCTCATCCTCACCAAGAGCCATCAGTGCTCAGAGAGTTTGTAAAAGTACGGCTCAGTATGTGTAGGGTGATGCCCTGAATATAAAGAACTGACCTGGCAATAGCTGGGCTCAAGGCAAGACAAGAAAAGCAACTTTTATTACTAAATTTTTAAAGGCAATGTGCGAGTAGTTGAGAACTATGATTATTTGCAAGGTTCTCTCCACCTCCTAAAGGCTACAGATGTTCTGTGGTTTTGCAGAGTGCATCTGTATTTCTCACTGACTCTCAGTAAACCCTACACTATCCCAGCTGTTCTGACTGAAATGGAATTTGCTTTGTGCACATCAGGAAAAGCTCTCCCAAGCATATTCTCCTATACAGTTGCACATTTTTGTAAAATAACCAGTGTGGTTGAGATAACCAAAACCTGTTTTGAACAAATATTTTTTGGTCAAATGACCGAAGTAACCCATGATTTATGGTCAGAAACACTCTGCAGTGTGTGTGAGCTATCCATAAATGTGTGAAGCACTGCTTTTCTAGTGAATCAGGGCAGATTTAATATATTTTCACTCCAAGTCTGGGATCAGAGTACCAGCATACTTAACCTTAACTGTCTTTAAATACACTGCCAGGGAAAGGAAAACAGCAGCACCACAGAAATTAAAGAATCAGAGTCACCTCCTATAATTCAAAGCCCTGGCTTCAGTGGGGCTCAGCTTCCCTGGCTGTGAGTAATGTGAGTGTTCCCACCAGCCTGCTGCCTGCCAAGCTCATGGTTTGCATACTTCAGTAGAAATAACAGACGAAACATTAACAGTGTTTATCTCCACATTTCTGTTCTGCCCTTTTGTAAGAATTGAGGCACTAATCAATATTTCCAGAAGTGAACATGGTGTTAAAAAAATACTTTTGATTAAACAGTCGTACTGCTAGTCATTTTTTTAAACAGAGATTTAAATGTTACAGACAATCTGTTACGTTTTAGGAGTGAGTGTGGTTTATTAGGCTACAGAAGTCGCTTTGGACTTCAAAAGTAAAATTTTCCATCACCTTTTAATTAAAAGTCTTTCTGCAAGAATATAATTTATCTCCAGTTGAGGCAACAGCCTATGTGAATAGAGCCTGCCTCCATTTCAATAGATCAGCCCAAAGCACCAGATGTTTTCTGTGAGGAATAAAAGCCTTTTGGGTTGGGGATTTTTTTCTGTTCTTTGCTGCAGTCCCCAGGCCAACACACACAGCCATGTTGGCATTGAACAAAACAGTCAATTGGATGGTTAATAATGATCCTCTGGGCTTTGATTTACTCAAGTGAATGACCAAAAAAACATTTGCAAAACGGGGGTGAGAAATTATGTTCTCCAGCATGGTTTTAATAAGAAGACTAAAGGAAGAGAAATAAGCACAATACTGAGATACTGATGAACAGGACTGGGTGAAAACATTAAACAGAAGAAAAAATGGTTTGTCCACATGCTCTGTAGGGAGAGTACCAAACCCCTCCTTGCAAACCTCTTGACACAGCTTGGGCTGTGAATTCCAGGCTCAGCCACCACAACTGCACCAAGGCATTGGGACCACGGGCTGCTGGGCCAGACCAGCTCTGTGCTGGACAAACCCAGGCAGGTTTCTCCCTGCCTTTGCTTGCCCTGAGAGCCAGCTGGGCTGTGACACCCATCCCTGAGGCTCACACCTGGGAGCTGGCTGCCAGCCCTCCCCGGGGCAGCACTGGAGGCTGCCTGGGGGATTGGCCCCACAGAGTTTCTTCCAGGAGCTGGAAAACTGGCAGCACTTCTGCTGCTGGGGCTCAGCCCTTCCACTGCCAGCACGAGGTGAAAGCAGCAATATTTTAACTCAACAGAAGGAACTGCACGAAAGTGCCTGGCAGGGGACACACTGTTCCCTTTGCCACTCTGTGCAGCTGAAGGGTTGTCACCCAGCAGTCAGGTGTCACAGGACAGAGAGGGTACAAGTCAGAGCCCTCAGCCTGCTCCTTGTATCCTTAACTGTTCTCAGGCTGAAATCTCAATCCCACGACTGTCTCACTTGTTCCTAGTTGGACACTCAACCATAAAGCAAACACGCGCTCTGCTCACGCTGACACACTTGGCTCTCAGGGTTCAACAGTTCACCTTAAAATAGGAAAACCTTCTTTTGCCAAAAATTTAGACCGTCTGCATAAGCAAACTTACTGGCAGAAGTTTTCTCCCACATTCTTTCTCTCCTTTCTGCTTAAAAAATTGTCTTATTAGCAGCAGATCGTGTAAAAAAAGATTCAGCATTCTGATCCTTGAGTATAAAACACCATAAGTAAGCAACAAAAGAAAAGGAGGATGGTGCTGTGTCCCGAGGTATGCTGAGGCTCACTTAGAAATGGTACAAATTTCCAACATCCTGTTTGTTTTTCTGGTATCATGGCAAAGTGTGGGTGCAATGCAATTTTCAGCGTTTCATTCTCGACGCCTTGTTAGCAACAATTGCAGCTCTCGGGAGGACTGAACAGTGGAGTCTCTTGTATTAACTCCATACTGAGTGAATCTTTGGGGAATTTCAGACTCCACACTACAAGCTATCAATACAAAAAATCATAACTCCCTCTGGTTGAACAAATATTACTGCAGTTACTGTAGAGGCAGGGCTGTTAACTCTTTAAAACTCCTTTATCTGATGTTCTCATTTCAAACCACGTTTATCTCCCAGTATCTGAGATTGAGCAAGTCTTGCCTGTCAGACTGTAATTACTTTCCTTCCACCCCTCTCCTCAGTACATATAAATAAAGGTTTTTACATTTTACCTTCCAAGCTACTATGAAATGCCTTTGTTTTTGAACACAGTAGAACAAAAACAATGTTGTATTATTCAGCAGCCGTGGGAAATAGTTCTTTATTTGGATGCAATTAAACTTAAATCGTTAGTTCTGCTTTTTATCAAAAGCCTCTATGAAAAATGTATAAACACAGCAATCTTTGCCTGCTCATTTATTCACTTTGAATAAACTATGCAGAATGAAATTGAGCTTTATTTCATTCTTGCCCTTAATAAGGTGGATAACTAGCTAGTAAGTTCGCAGGACATGTTACATGCTGTATTGATCTTGTTTCTTTAATCTACTCCCAGAAAAAGATAGGGGTAGCATTCTTGATGCTGCAACTGCCAGTATTTCCCCCTCACTGACAGCGCAGCTCTGTGCACCAGCTGAAACTGGTGGATTTGGGCCCATTTATTTCTCATTAAGTCAATGGGCATTTTCTCATTGCTGGTGACATCTGAGAGCCTGGGGCTGATTCTCACGGCGTAAATCCACAGAGCTTTGGAAATTACAGTTTAATCTACAGCGTTTCCTAAGCTCTCTGCCCAAGTTTTTGGAAGCAAGGAGGAGTTCTAGCCGGAGTTTTCTGAGAAGTGTTACTGCAAGGAGTTTCTAGGGAAAACAGAGGGAAGCTGCCATAAGAGACAGACAGTTTGCCACCAAAATCAGCACCCATGGGTGCACAATGCTCAGGCTGCTCTGAGGTAGAGGTAGAGCTTGCACAGCTCAGCCCTGTGACTCCAAATATTTGGGGCTCTCTCAGGCACAGAAGAAAACTCTGAAATCCCCCATCCAGTCAAAGATCACTTCCACCAACATTTTGCTTTCTCAACCACTAAAATTTGATGACTTTCCCCCCAAAGGAAAAGCAGGTTCATTTCCATTGTAGTTGTGAATGAAAAGTTGTTCACAACAAGGGGAGTTCCTGCAGAATGGAAATGTTGAAGATTTCACAGGTTTACCTACTGGAACTATCAGATAGCTGAAGCCCAAAGTTATGAAGAAGATCAGGTTGCCTGAGCAACAAATTTTCCAGAGTCAGCAGATGAGTCTTGCAACTTATTTTTAGCTTTTCTAAAGTAGAGAAGTGGCATTGCAGAGGAATGCTGGCAACAAACAAACAAATGCACTGATCCTAGAAGTAGTAAAAATATTAGTTCGATTACACTGGTACGAAAGAAAATACAACCTAGACTTCTGCAAAACAGCCAAAATCCCAAGTTTTAAAGTGAGAAGTCAGGTTATGCATGGCAAATACCCTGATTTTGTACCTGATTTTCATGAGCACAAAGTCTACTACTTACACATATAAATGTCTAGTTATACACCTAAGAGATAAACACCTTTCCTTGCACAGAGCCCAAAATCTGTTGCTACATCCTACAAAGCAGCTCTAATCTTTTATTTAGCAACTCCCTGAAATTTATATTCACATTACATGCATTTTAACGTTTGTGTAGTGTAAACATATTTCAGAATTTGCCACACTTCTCAGCTGTCTTGAATTTTATTTTTGAGCTTGCTTATGTAAAGTGACATTATAAAAGAAATGAAACAAAGGAGATAGAAACATGTACAATTAGTTATGGTGTTCTGAGGTAGCTTTTATTACCATTTATGCCTGTGAGCAGCAACATGTGCTCAGGAATTCAGGAGTCACAGGCTCCAGCTCTGTGCCTTGCTCACCAACATGACACAGTCACTAAGGAAACAGTTCAGATATTTCAGGGGCAAGCAATTGCCAGAAAGCATTTGCTGAAGAACCTGAATCTCTTGTTGGAGAGGTGTTATTTCTACCTCCATGATAGTGAAACTTCCCAAAGATCAGTGAACCAAGTCTACAGACACTCTGGAAGCAGCACTCATCCCACTTTGATGGATTATACCATATTTAGAAGTACACTTGAATCTCAGTTTTTAAGAAGAAATTCGCTCTGACAGCCACTTCCCAATCAGCAGCAACTGTTACCTCTCCAACCAGCAGAAGTTTAATTTCCTAGCTCAGTGCAAACCTCTTCTCAGGGTTACTCATGGAGAGGATACTCAGGTACATACTTTATTCCTTTTTAAGCCACTAAGTAGAGTTCTAAAGAGATTTCTTGTAAATGCAAGTCCAAGTGTTCTCTCAGGCATGCACGAGTGTTTCACACAATTAAACAGTCTTGTTCTTCCTAGGCAGCTGCCAAAGGTCTCTGTCTTTCTGGACCTGTTCTGACTTGTGCTCAGACTCTACAGAGGAAGGATACAGGAGGCCAACAGAAGGAAAGTTTCAGCTGAAATTCCCCTTTTGGAGAATTTTTAGTCTTTGGAGCAGCTAATACAGGATGCTCTGGATTGGGGTGGGTGCCAGTCACTAGTTGTGTCCCTCTGTGTTTCAGCTGTGTTGAGAATAAGGGTAACACACCAAGCCCCTCTCCTGTACAATACATGCATCCAGGATAAACAGATAAATGTGAGGAGGGGGAAGAAAGACCCCTTGGCCTAAACACATGACGTCACTTGTAGCATCTGTGCAAATTGCCCCACTGTGGGAACCTTCCGCAGCTCCCTTGCATAATTGGAGTCCAACATTAATTAATAACATGCACTAATCTGCAGTTAAACTCCCTCTGTACCCAGATGTTGATATGACCCCCAGCTAGTCACTCCTGTCTAGGTCGATCCATCATCTGCACACTTGGGCAGCTTGCCTCTGCTCACAAGCTCAGAATCTCAGGAGCACACAGCATCTACTGCCTCAAATCACCAATCCCAGGGTATTTTTTGCATCCAGCTCCTCTCTGTTATTTCTCCATAACTGGGACACACAGTGACTTATACCCCCTTACCTGTCACCCTTAATTTGGATCTGGATCTATGAGATTCAGCTGTGTATTTCAGATGCTACAGGCATTTCAAAACCTGCTGCAATATGAAGGTTTCCTTAGCAACAGTCACCATAGGAAGTCCTTTAAAGATGCCTTTCCTGACTCTTGTGGTTCTGCTTTTCAGAGATTTATACAGGTAAATCAAATGTAAAGTTTTGACGTGAACTTACAAAATAGCGGCAGAAAAATAAGAGTATTGAGTTTGAATGCAAATAACTCATTTCTGAATATGCTTTGGAAACATATCTCCCACTTAAGCTCATGGTATTATATTTGCACAAAAGCAAGCAGAAGGGATAACTTTTTTAGAAAAAGTAGTAAAAAAATTATTCCTCTCTTCCAAAGCTTGCTCGTGTGATCACCTTTGATAGGAATGAGGCACACTATATATTTATTATCTGTCGTGTTAGGATAATTACACAGCTGGTTTATGAACCATTGAACTACTGTGTTAGCTGATGGTGCTGTAGGTTCAGTTGCAATTCGTACCCAGTCCATCTTTCATAATAATCTAATAATGAGACATCAATTAATTATCACAGGTTTGAAAGGAGAGTGTGGAAAATGCCATGCTTCAGTAATGTCTTGAGCAATATTTTATTTTCCCTTTAATTATATCCCAAAAGCAAATGCAGCCAATATAGCAGCAGTGAAGTTACCACTTGTAAGTGGCAGCCTAGCAGACCATTAATCAATAGCTGTCTGCAAGGAGATGCCTCTTCTGTGCTGAGCAAAACACGAGTCTGATTTTACAGGAGGCATAAGCAATAAAATACCTACTGCTAATGTCTAATGTGATGATTCCCTTTTACTTGTGCACCTGACACTGTGAAATATTACTGGAATAAGCTGTTTTCGAGGAGGATGCTTTCAGCATCAGTAAATCAGCATTTCACTGGCAAGGATAAAAACCATCCTTATTTATGCAAGACCCCTTGCAGAAATGTGCTATTTCTGGAAGAGGCAGACATCATAAAATGTTTTCTCAGAAAACAGAGCTGTTGTCCATGATAAAGAATTATTCATATCTCAAAGCAAGGCAGAAGCATGGAAGGTGAAGAATTTGAAGGGAAGCCTTCAAAGCTTTGTTAAGGCAGGGACCTCGTTATAACTCTGCTGTCTTTGCTCAGGAGGCTGGCAAGCTGTTCCTGCTGCTCTGAGGAAAGGTTTATATTCCCCAGCAGCCCATGGATCATACTCTCTCCCAGCCCTTCTCTTAGCACATTTGCATGTGAGCCATTTAATAAATAAAAATTTCTAGTTGATGAGGCTGTACCAATGGCAAAGCCAAGGCTGCAGACCAGAGGAGGCATAAATTGAAAACCTGGGCACACAATGAGGTGAACTGGAAAAAATGGGACAGCACCTTTCAGCAGAGCATTTTGTGTTGTGCCAGGTTATTGTTTGTTGCAATAAGTATTTTATTAATACATTCCAGGTGAACATACTTGGGACCAAGGTGATGGAGGTAAATTCCACAAAATATAACTGCAATTACAGAAAACTGTGCAAATCACAGATGCCAGGGGACTTCTTGAGTCTGCCAACAGACACAGGGCAGCTTCAAAAAGGGGACATTTGAATTCAGTTTAGGACAATTGCATGAACAGACAGTGCCAAGTTGTCCCTCAGGGGAAAGCTCACAGGGCTCACAACTGCAATGTTAACGTGGGATGTCATCCCAGAGATACACAGGATGTTTAATCCAGGATTAAGGGATTACAGCTCCTTCTCCCAGGTTTCCAACATGTGGCACAGACAGGTTTCTAAAGCTCAGATGGCAAACAAGGACAATTGAAGTCATGCCTCCTCTAATTCTATGCCATGAGCAGAACATAACTTGTCCCAGTATCATGAGGCATTTTCTGGGGTTGAATTTTAGGAGAGGGAATTAGTTTGGCTCAAACAACATCACAGTCAAAGAGATCACACAGTTATGCACAGCAATATGTATCTGACTCAGTCTGGATTTTTTTCTGGTTTTGGAATAAAGGCATAGATTGTCTGATCCAAGCCTTTAAGCACTTCTGATGGAATATAAACTGTGTGCATGCAGGGCTCTGAAGGTAGATGGGTTGGGACAGGAGTGAACCAAGGGTATTGCAAATTCTATGGGGTTTTTTCTTGGAAAAATCCATGAAAAACACACACACACCAAAAAAAAAAAGGAATTAGCTGATGTCTACAGAAACTCTATTCACCTCCCCTTGGATCACACACATTAACACCTAGAGAACATCCCTGCAGGGAATGTGTTAAGTAAAGGATAACTTAGAGGGTTTCTACTGCATTACAGAGAAATTTCCATTAACCTGAGAGTAAATGTGGATAACATGCTTTATGAATTTCTTAGTGGGCACTTTAACTGAGCTGTAAAATGCAGCAGTGTGAGATCACTTCAGATCATGCCATTACCAAGCTGCAGATCATCACATTAGAACTGAGCCGTGGTGACTGCTGTGAGTACCTGGAGTCAGCTCCTTCCAAAGCTTCAGTGCAAGAAATACCACAAGAAACATAATTAGGACTTTGAAAAATGCAGCTTATGATGCTGAATAAAGCATGAATTTGGCTGGTGTTTTCTTTGAAGCTTGAATAACACCTTATGTTTCAGCATTTGCTACACAAGATGTACCTTGATCAATATCAAACCAAGATGTCTTTCCCCACTCAATGCCATCCCTGCACGTGCTGCTGGTGTCCATCAACAAATGCTACTCAAAAACATCTCAACTAATCCAAAAACATGAATTTGGGAACTCGTGTTGAACCAGTGTTCAGAATTCAGGTGTATTTGCCAGACAAAGTCTTGGTTTCATTCCCTAATCAAAACAACACTTCCAGGGTTTGACAGGCAACAGAGCTGCTGTTTGCTACCACTGAAACATTCACTCAGTGTTTTGAAAATTAATCTCTGGGAGTGCAGCTCAGCTGATTTCTGTCACACACTCCCCTCTTACACAGCTGCAAGGGGCCATGCAGGTTTCTGTCCCAAAACCTTCACTGCCCACACCACAGTGACACAACCCCCCCTTTACAGAGGAGAAAAGTCCCTTTTACAGCCACAGTTGTATCTAACAGGGCTGGATGCTTCTGCAAAAACTCAATGATTTCTCAGAGCATCACTACAAAGGACACGTCTGTTACTGTTGGCAACATGAGCAAAAGAAACTTTAAATGCCATGTTATCATCAGACCATTCAGGAATCCAAAGATCCCTTAAATCAATACCTAAATCCCAATGCACTCCCTGTTGTACTAGCATATAAGTCAGTGCAGTCTTTAAGACCAGACAATCTAGGCTTTTATTTTTTAATGTACTTCTTTTGCTATTCTACTTCTCCCATTACTGCTGTTCCCTGTTTGCCCTTTCTCTACTAGCCTCACAAATTGGGACAATAAAGGCCAGGAAAAACGTCTTTATAGTGCAAGAGTTTTGTTTCTTAAAGTGGTAATCTTGTATTTAATGCACTTCAGGAAAGGCAGTTTCTCTGTCAGGTTTCACCCTGCTGGTGAAGGAGAAAGATGTGTCTGGAGTTATTTACCTCTGGCCAAAACACCTTTGCTGTGCATGTGGGAACTGAACCCTGCTTTTTCCTTCCAGAGGCAGCTAACCTACCTGGCACACATGCTTCTAGATATTATCCAGTCACATGAATGTAATGAAGATGTTTTATTCCAAGCCTCTGGCTAAAGTGGCAAATAAAGAGAACCACTTCAGAGGGATTTTGGAGAGGGCTGAAATCACGGCTTCACAGACGCCTTTGCCAATTATTCCCACTTATGGAAAGAGGCAAAGTTTTAAATCCCAGCAAGCAAGCTTTCACCACTAAAACAAGACAACTTTTCATTTCCCAGCTCACACCTACAGAAATAATTTGAGGACTGCTTGTGTATGAAGAATGCATTTTCCACACCTGATAGCAAATATGTTCTTCTGAAAACCCAAACCATTCTCTGCGGCAATGTTTACTGTACATCCATCAGAGGAAGATTAATCATAAAGTGGTAACTTTTGAAGATGAGCTGTGTAGCACTTGGTTTGCACACTATTGTACTGAGCATATGTTTTCTGCCACAGTTGACAGTTGGTACATTTTTTTTTATTCAAAACAATTAACATCAGGGTCAAAATGGTTGCATGTCTTACTTTTCTGTTCCAAGTCTGGAAAAATGTAATTAAAAATAATAGACAGGTGCTTGCTTTTATTTTTAACTGTGTGCATAAACAGCAGTTAAACTGGAAGGGAACAAGTTACAGCTTTGATTTGCCTCAAAAGGCAAATCCACACACTGGAGCTGAAAAGCACTTTTCCCTCTCAAGTGGCACAAGACAATATCTTGCCTGGAAGTGTTAAAAAACTCTAACATCCCCCAAGCAGATGCAGGACTTCACAAGATGGTTTAGTTGCCATGGTGGCATTCAGTAAAAAGTTGGACTTTAAGGAGGTGTTTTCCAACTTTAACAATTCTATGACTCTGTGATATTAGAAATTCATTAATATCTTTTAGCAGCATGGGGGAACTGAGTTGTCTTATGGACAGAAGAGGCTCATTTCCCAGGGGTGTCTTAGCAGAATCTGCTAACTCCTACATTTCTGTGCCTGGTGTTTACTTGACCACTTACAGAGCCGTAAGGAGGATTATAACTCCTGTTTAACTTTGTTTCTTCTTTTCTTCCCCAAAATATGCAAGAAGTAAGCACAGAATTACATTTTTTTTCTGTTCTAAATACTCCTTGAGAATTCTGTGGCTTCTAAAACCCTAGGCAACATTTCCTTTGAAAATCTTCCCTGATTTTATCAAGTCCTGGTGCCCTTTGCTTATAAAGAACAGAGCACAACACCTGCAATTTGTCAGCAGGTGCCCCCCCCTTTGCCTGTTACTCATATAAATGAATAAAAAAGTGTGTATTAATATCTTTCAGAATTCCAAATCGTAGGAGATTTGAAAATCCTCAAGGTCTGCTCTTTTAAAAAAAACGAGGTTTTGTCTACTTTCTCCTACAAGGAACTGGATTTTTGTCTTTTCTTTTCTTTTCTTTTTTTATTTTCTGCAGTCAACAAAGATAAAGAGAAGAAATGAAAAGGAAAAAATCCTCAAGCGAAGCCATTGTGGAAATAAGTAATAAGGGTAGTTCTAGAAGAATATTTTAAGGGGATTTTTATTTCCAAGGATCCTTACATTCTTCAGTTTACTAAAATGATCCCTTTAAACTAATGGCTAAGTAGAAAGTTAGTAAAATACTCAGTTAATTACAGATTATTCTCCAGTCTAAAGCACTTGTAGACTAAATTGAACCAGTATCTTAAGTGCACTTCTGTCATCTAGTGCAGACAGAAATGAGATTAAAGTCCCCATCAAACTCAAATCCCACCCAGTTCATTCAAGCTTATTTACTTCATTGGGAAAAATTTGTAGCCACTACAGAGAAATCTATAGTGTGAAACTAATCTAAGAGAATAAATCTCTAAGCAAATCTGGCCATTGAACTGCCATACTATGATCATTCCAACCAACATGAATCTTAAAAGTTGTGCTGATTTATGCACTGAACTACCTAAAACTAGAATAAAGGCTAATGCCTTAATAATGCACATTGCTAGAGATGTGAGAAAATAAACATCAGTGTAGTATTTAGCATGAAACCTCTATTAATGCAGCTATTAGAACTATTAATTATGTCCACTGCTATGTGATTTCTTAACCAGTTTCAATACAGTATGGCTATTACCATTGTTCAGATTTATTTCCTGGCTTAATGTCCTATTTTAAATTTTAATTTCAAGCCATTTTGAACTCAGCATATAAACTGTCATTTCAGAAAGCATGTTCATTACATTATAGAAATGATCAGAAATTTTGTCATTATCTGAGCTACAATCCAGCTTTTCAACCACACACCCTGATTTTCCCATTATTTAAGAAACCTGCATAAATTTAAAAAAAAATAGGAAAAGCCTCATGTTTATTTAAAGGTTTTTTTTTTTTTTTCACAGGGATCGTTTGCCTTATTTAAATTGATGTTATTTAATTTTGGCTATTACAAGGTGCAAAGTATTCTCTGCAGAGGAATATTGAATACATGTGTCCGGCTGTGTCAGTCACTGGTGGCTGATGACTCAGGAAAAAGCAGAATCAGAATATCCTGATTCATCCAAGCTGAGCTCTTGGCCCTTCCCAGGACACCCAACAATCCCACCAGGGCTGAGGTGTCACAGACCCTCACACACACCCTGCCCTGCCCGTGCCTCAAAAACAACAACCTCCCTTGAGGCTGAAATCACTCCCAGTGTGAGGCAAGAGTCCTCAGGACTTGTTCCCCCAGTTGCCAATTCATAATTTAACCCAACATCTCAAGGGAATTCCTGCTCTGGCTGTGAGAGGCCAATGTGGCAACAAAGAGAAAATTCACCTTGATGGGCTGTTTTGGGGTGACCAATTCCTCTGCTCACAGCAGCCAATTCCATGCACAGAACACTTTGCTGCTTTACAGCACCCAAACCACCCTGATCTTTTCCCAAACTCAAATGCATGTGGTGACAGATAATTCTTAAGATTCCTTAAAATAAGGCCAAACATTTTTGCTCCAAGTAAAGGCATAGGACTTCTGGGAGAGATAAAGTCTTTCCCTTTTGTGGAGCTCACCAGCACACTGCAGTGTGAGGGAAGTGCAGGAACACAAATCTTTGCATAAATCACTGTGATCTGTCTCTCACCAGGCAGCTCTCCCTCACCCAGCACATGATAACACAGCTGACATTTCTTTTTCATTCCCCAGGGCATTCTGAAGCCAATCAACCTGTTGCACAGATTAATGGGATCATCCATTAATGGAAGGAACATCCTGACATGTAGAAAACCTGAAGCAATGGTCTTGCTGTATCTTCGTATTTTAAATGCAAGGTATGGACATACAGTGTCGAGAAAAAAATTATTGATAAAAAAAAAAAAATTAGATGAATAATGACTGACTCCAGAAATCCTGGTGTGGTGGAACATTGCTTTTGAGCATGCACAGCTAGAATACACTCCTGGTAATAAGACTCTCAAAAGTCAAGTTTTTCTCACCCACTCACACTGTGCTTCCAAAAATCTGATTTTTTCACTATACCACCTCTGTTGATGTGACCTCAGGAGCTTGAGGTAGCTCATACATTATGATTTAAGCAGTAACACATCAGATTAGGGATCTAATCAATTATTCTTGCATTAGAACAACCACCAGCAGAAGAAAGGACACCTCAGACCCGTTGATCTCAATGGGCTTGATGCATTTCATCTGTTTGAGTGTTTTTACAGACCATAGGATGGTGTCCAAGATGCTCTTTGCTGGTACTCACTCAAATGAAGAGCTCTCTTAGTTTTACAATTGCCTTGGGACTCCAGGAAAACTTTTTGGAGTAATTATCTTTCAAATGGAGGTGTGTGTGCACGTGTGTGTGTAAGAACTTAATTTTCCACCTCTTATATAAGAGAAGGCCACAATCTAGCCCAGAAGAGACAGGAAACCTCAACTGGAAAAGTAATTCTCCTACCACTCAGCACTCATAAGAGCCCTAAATTCCAGTTTTGGACCTTTTACATAGTGGGTGAGAGCTTTCTCTGAAGTGGTCAAGCTGGCTGTAGGGACAGTAAAACTCCACCTCCAAATCTTGTCACCCACCAGACACCTAATTCACAGAAATCAAAGGAATAGCCATGTTTAAAAATACATTACTTGAATACTTTCACTTGGACCAGAAGAATCTCCATCATTTTTCCCAGATTTAAATCCTGATTTGTCTCTTGCCAACTATTTCAAAGCAAGCTCTTTATTGAAAAAAAATCAGGAACTGCAAAAAAGATTTTGTAGAAATTTATCCTGCCTATCCAGAACAGCTCAAGTAATTGAACTATTTTCTCCATAGAATCTGCCAAGGCAAATAGTCTGTACCATGGGATAATGATCCACATCTCAGACTGGAATGAAACTGAGATGAGAGCAGAAAAGAGAGAAAATGGATATGGTCCAATTATTGCAGTTCTAAAGAAGAGGAACAAATAACCCTGATATTATATTTGCATCATTAAATATGCTTTAATGTAGAAAACCATGTTTTAAGAGGATCCTCTGGTCAGAGAGATGTAACATAAGCCATCAAACTCCACTTTGAATTCCTGCTTATGATCCTGATGCAGTGCTCTGACTTAAGGGCACTATCTGTGCTGGGATAAAACCTTTTTGGCTGTTTTGACTGGGAACCACAGGATTCTATTGTCTCACTTGAAAGTTTGTTATCAGGGATATTCAAACTCAGATTAAAAGTGTGCTTTCCTTCTTAGTATTTGCCTGATTCTTTCAGCTACTGCCTCCTGCAAACCCCACTGCTTAGTTTTGGCATGGAATATAGAAATAGAAGAAAA
The DNA here is from genome assembly GCA_037834095.1 of Argya squamiceps. NCBI lineage: Eukaryota > Metazoa > Chordata > Aves > Passeriformes > Leiothrichidae > Argya > Argya squamiceps. The sequence continues at coordinate 10,110,703 of JBBMKD010000040.1, forward strand.
AAAATAGAAATAAATCTGTAATTTATGAACCCTTGTGTGTAAAATGCACATCCCCTGACCATGTCAGAAAAAGCTTTGTTCAGTATCTCTGTCCCAGCCTGAAAACCACTCATGAAGCCTTTGCTGCTCTCCAGAGCTAAACCCCAGCCTTGACTCCCCAGCAGAGCAGGCAGGGCTGTCAGCCCCTGTAAAGCAGCATCATGACAACACTGGTTTTATGCACACAGGAGCACACAAGGCAGCCCCCAGTGAAGTGCAGCATTATGTAAGAAGGAGACTTGTACAAGAGTCTTGAAGAGAGCACACATCCCTGAGCAGGGGTGGGGGAAAACAGTGAGGCCTGAAGGGGAGTCTGGGCTCAAAAATACAGTTTTCCACACAAAATGCAGCTGAAAGACCCACAGCTCTGCATGGAATAAGGGGTTCAAAGTCTTCTGCAGTCATTGCACGCCAGGGCAGCAGGGAGCAAGCCCAGCTTCCCAAAATTGCCAGGCTCTGGCACGGAGGATCCAGCCTGTGCTGCTCTGCTGCCCTTCCTCCTGCAAGGGACACAACACTGGGGACTTTCTGCAGGCAGAGAGCAGCTCTCCTGCTCTGTCCCACACCCAATCCCGCTGGAACACAGGTGCCATGTGCTTCCCCCTGTGCCACCCTGCCCTGCCCTTCTCCTCTGCCAGCCCTGGCCAGGCTCACAGGCTGTGGGCTCTCTGTGACTGTGAGCAACCCCTCTTCTGCCCTCCCCTCACCTTCCCCCAATAACCTTTCCTCTTCTGACACACTCTGCAAGTGTTATTGCAAATAAAATTCACACAAAGACACTCCCCAACCCCATCAAGCCCCCTTGAGCTCTCATTGTAACGTTTGACACAAGAAATGCTCTTTGGCCCAAGAATGCCACAAATCAATGAGCACTATTTGAGGTGAGTATCTGTAGTGTTTCATGGAGGCTGTAGCAACTTCAAACTGTAAAGAATGAGCTGGGGCTGCTTTGTCACCATTTATTATGTTGATTGTGTATTTATTCCTTGAAGCAGGATTCTGCTTAATGTTCTGTGCTTTGAAAAAGCCTGGCAGCTGGTCTAAATGAGTTATAGACCCATTTGCCACCAAATCAAAGCCCAGAGCCAGATCAAAGCCAGATAAAAAAAAGGAAAATCATTTTTCTGTCACAGACTGGATGGCTTCTTCTTTGCCCTGTAAATAAAATTGATATTATTTCATCCAACTTCTATTTTCTCCTGATCAAAATATGATTATGTCTAATGCTATTCTGTCCAGGGCACTGAAGTTATACGAGATGTGAAAGCTTATTGATGTATTCAATTACTGGGTGCTGCTCCATTGTCTGCTGAGCAGAGATGCTCAGTTATCAGTTCTTTAGAGCTGTACATTTCTGCCTAACAAAGTCATAACTCCCACAATTACCTGCCTGATGGATGGAAAACAGAAATATCTCATGAGTCCAATGCTGTTATCGGCCCTTCTCCATCTCTAAAATTGCTTTATATTAATGAGATTAGGGCTGTGAAAGAGGTTGCACGAGATTTAATTATTTATATTTTTTTTCCTCCTGTGCTAGCGACACACTCATGTTTCTTGATCTGCATAATGATTTTTCTATAGTGCAGCCTTTCCCCGGTAAGAACCAGATGAAATGTGAAAAGCAATGAAACACAACCTTTCTAAAGGCTTATGTAACTAAAGCTTGCATCTGTATTTTCCCCCCATCTAAACATCTAACCCTTACACCACAATGGTTGTCACAAGGCTCCTTAGCAGAACCTGCTCTGAAAATATAGAAATGACACCATTGTATTTAATTAGGCTGAAACACAGAGTAATTCTCAGGAGCAGGCTGCATCGACTGCAGGTAGTCACACTGTTTATAAACATCTTGAAATTCAGTGACATTTTTCTCTCTGTAGCTTTCCACCAACAACTGCCCATGCTTTAAAACTGGACTGAGTAATGAGTTGGCATATGCAAAACCCTGCTCTCCAAATGCCAGTGCACTCTCACCTATACTTTTTCCCCAGGAAATCTAGTTGGAATCTATACAACTGCTGGTAGTGTATTTTTACTTCTTCCTTGGGCTTGCAAGATATTTTTTCATCAAAAACAGACACTTTCTCTTACTACAATTTACTGTGACGAGAGACGAGGAGAGGTATTTTCCGCAGGGTTGTTCTGGGATGTTATCCCTGCAGAAAGCATTCAGATTTTAATATAAACAATATAGCTGTGATACACTACAACTGCCCTAAAGGCTGTTGAGGCTGCTTCTGTGTTTATTATTTGTGCTACACAAGAAAGCATTTCAGCTTCATCATCACTAAACGCAGCGAGTTCCAATCCCACAAGGAAGAAGATACTGTGCAAGTCAAGCACGTGAAGATTACTCTGTATGTGTAGCAACCAGAAAAAAAATTTGGTCCAAACTGGGCTGTTTAGAAATTCTGATGCTCCCTGAAGCATGCAGAAAAAAAAAAATGCCCAATTAAGAGATTAAATTTCCCCTCCTACACACTTAGCAATAGGTGATCTCGACACGGTCCAGCCCAGGGTGCAGTTTGGATGCTCAGGCTCCCTTGGCACCTCATGAGTTATTGGATCATTCAGCAGCTCCTTTTGGCACTCCTGAGTGTCTATTCATGCAGTTGGTGACATTTAATTCATCCCCCTCAGCTCCCAGGAGGTGGAATTAGGGAGCTCTTCAGAGGTGACCCCACAGCCCCGTGTCCCTCCCACCTGCTTGTCTCCCTCTCCAGCGGGGCGTCTTCCAGAAAAAAGGGGTTGAAGTGTCACTGCCACACAGATGATTTCCAGCAGTATCTCTCCCTCCCAGCTCATCATTCTGTAGCAGTCTGACTGCTGTCACCCTCCTTTTATTATATATAGCAGATGACAGGAGTAATCTTTAGTTCAGAGATGACAGTTTGTGTTATGAAGATCTGAGGATGATGTAAGCAGTGCTGCTTGACATCACTGGCACACAGCTTGAGGTAACCCATACCAGTGCCAGTGATAACCACAGCTTCCCTTCAGATCCTACATTTATTTGGGGTATCATTTATCTTGATACAACATTTTTGCCAGTTTTCAGTCTGTTGAACATTTTAGGAGGGAGATCTGTTTTGCTTAAAAATCTATACTGCATTTCATACTGAAAGGCAAATAGACATTTTTCAGATCAGAGCAGTTTAGGCAGTGTAGATAAAATCCTGGGACAGCAGCTTTGAACAATAGACATCTGCATTTATTTAATGATTAATTGCTTTACACTTACACTTTTCTCCTTATCTTAAATATTGTTTCCTTGTTCACTCAGGAACCTGTAACTCTACTGTAAGAAACTAAGAACCAAGATAACTCATCAGTATTTGTTTAGAAAGCATATGTTAGCATGTGAAGTGGAGCTACTTGTGACATTTTCAAAAAGCTATGAATAATCACATATCATTAAAAGTGTTGATTGAGACAGTGCTTTGCCATGACATTTTTAATCTGTGGCATAAATAAATGCAGACTCTCTAGCAAAAGGAAAAGATTCTGGATTTCATACCCCCAAGTCTACCTTATCCTAGATGTAAAATAAAGAAAAGGGAGGAGTTGCTGGCAAATCCAATAGCAAAACTTCCATTGATTTTGGTGGGATCAGGTTTACTGCAGCTGTGGTAATTTCCTAAAAAATAAAGGAGTACATGTTGGCCTTGGAAGGGAGATCAAGGCTTCCTTTCCATTCACACATGGAATCTTTGGGTAGCTCTACGCTCTTTACATTAAAAAGCTGCTTTATTTGCTGAATTCAGAACATCAGCCTACTCTTAGTTGAGAAAGCAAAACAGTACTTTCGTGTAATGTACACACTGGGAATAAATCCACTTCTTTAGAGAAACGGTTAAGACTCAAGAGTGTGAGAAGTAGAAAGAATAGAATTTAGCCAGCACAACACAGGGGACAACTGGAGCACCAGAACACAGAGCAAGCTCCTCATACCCCATGTGCTGGGAGCTGATGGGTTTATCACCTCTGCAGACATCACATACCATGGATGGACTCTATTCTGAGCTGCCATTTCAAACAGACCTGATGGACACCAAGATCCTACTTATTTCCAAACATGTCTACTCTAAAGAGGAAACCACTGCCTGGGAAGAGGCAGTAATTTCTGAGCTGTTTCCTTAGTGACCAACAGGAATGAAATAAAATACATTGTACTGAACAGTGTTTCATATCCTGAACACCAGGCAGCAGTATTTCAAGGAAGTTTAATTCCTGCAGAGCTAAACTGACTATTTTAAAATTAAAAACTACTAACAGGGATGCTGCATGTGCTGCTAACACTCCTGAAAGTAATATGCTGAAGCATATTCCACCAGGTTGTAATCTAGTTGGAAGTATTTTAGGCTGGATTTTATTGCTGAAGCTCATGTGCTCCACCACTACTCTCAAAGAAAAGGCCAGAAAACCCTGCCCTATCCTCCCAAGCCTGAAAACATTCATAGTAGAATCACACCCCCTTATTCTCCATGAGATTACAGCACCACTGGAATGAGGGCAGAATACTGGTCAAACAAAAGGGCTCCACCAGACCTTCATAGAAGCCTTTCAGTTTGGACTTTAAGAAAAAGACTGTTTCTCACTAGGATTTCTGGGTGACTTCCTCAGGAACCTTCAGTCCAGGATGACAACTAATTGGCTCTCTCCAGCTGGAAAAATCTACATAAAATCTCAAGCAACTGAAAACGGGGTGCACAGCACTCCTGGAGGCTGACCAAGGCTTCCTATTGCTATTAAGAAGCAGCCTTTCCATATTAAATTCTGTACTCTAAATTTTTGAAGCATTTGACTTCGCAGTTATATTTAAAAGCCAATAGCACAGTTACAGATGTGCCTGGTTCTGAGAAGGTGTGACATATCAAAATATCTTGAGGTGAATAAGAAATGAGAAAGGCACACACTAAAATAGATTCTCAGCAATGTTTTCTATGTGCCATTCATTTCAGACTTAATCCAAAATTCAATGAGTTCAGAAGAATTGTATTCATTATATTTGGATAAAGCCATTATTTGTGAAACATACTTCTGCTTCTGAGCATGTTCTGATTAAACACAAAAACACATCCACATCTCATAAGGAACAAATAGTCAAAGCAAACAATTTACAAGCTTTATTTACAAGATCTATGCAGTCAACACCAAGGAATATATCATCCCTTTGCTGCAATGAGAGTCAACACACACATCAGAGGGACCGAAAACTAAGACAAAATTGGGAGTGCATAAATTTTCATTGCATGGTTTAGCCAGAAACTGGCTGGACAGTTTCTGGCTAAAAAGAAATTTGATTAGGCTTGTTTTATGACACTGTAGAAAATAGGTAGGCTTTGGACAGGGGAATCTGAGCTTTAAAAAGCTATTCCACCTCCCTTTCTTCTCTTCTTACAAAAATTCCCTTTTTTTCTTTTTTCCCCCAGAACACTGTTAAAAATCAAGTACAGCAGAGCTTGGCCTTTGACACATGGAAGCTTAGGAAACACATAAACCCCAAAACCAACATCCATGTTGGATAAAACAGCATCCAGAGGGCTGCAAGCAACTAGTGCCCAGTGCTGGCAGCAAAGAATCACACTGCCTTGCCCTGCCATGTCCAAAATGACTGATAATTGCCTCCTGCAAAACCATTTGAATTTCACAGGAATGTTCTCCAAGCTGCTGAGGGGGTGTGGGTGTGAGGCTGGAACCTCCCCCGTGGACCCTCTCCTCTCCTCCTTCATGGGGTCATTCTCCACTGGCAGCTGCTTTTCAGAGCTTCTGGCTTCGCTGAGTTCTGAGCATATAGTCATTAAAAACTTGGACTAAAGCTGCTGCCCTTCTGCCAAGCAGATCTGTGTGTGAGGGTAGTGCCACTGGTGGAGGTGTTTGTTTTGAAAAATCAACCTTTCCAGCTTTTATTGCACAGCAAATTATTCAAACATCACACATCAAATAGTTCAGCAGCATACAGGTGGAACTTTATTCCTATTTGCACTGGTACTACTCCTCTTGCAGCTTAAGACAGAGGTGAAATCTGAGACTTCTGGATTTGTTTACTGGCTGAAATGAACATTTAGATGTTGGTTTCATCCCTAGAAAACAGCCAGACAAAATGATCAAATAAACATCTCCTCTAAAACTCCATTCTTACATAACTCCAGAAAGCAGCATGAATACCTGGCTCATCCAGATTAATCTTTCAAGTGTATAATTTCATTTCTGCAATAGCATGCAATGCAATATTGTTTAATGCTGTAAAATAGCATTCCCAAGATGCTGAATTATTATCAACTACACCTTTTGCAAATTGAACCTAGCTCACTCTAGAAATTTCACTGAGAGGCAAAACCCATTAGCAATTAAATATTGTCCCAGAAGTGATTAACAATATTAATGATAACAAAAAAGAGTACAATTATACTTTCCGGATGTCCATTCTGCAGAAATAAAAACATGCCATAGAAATAGAATATGGCAAATTACTGGTTTTCAGAAATAGCTGAAGAGATTTGCTAACACAATAATAACACTTTATTTTAACTCCTTTAATATAAAATAAAAGCTGCAGTGTTTTTCAGAAACAGAGTTCAACAGCAGCACCTGCCAATGCACTTCACTTCTGTATGCCAAATTCACAGGCAGAAAATCTTTAAACTCATTTAACTTCACAATTTTAACAAAATAAAGGCTGAACTCATGCCAGGTCGGAAAAAAAAAAATCTAAATCTGGTTCGAGTTCAGAGAAACAATCACATTTGATTTGTTTGCACTGAAATATTGCCTTTGACTCAACTCTCTTGTGTTGTAGATGGTCATAAATTTTAAGCCTCAGGAGGTTTTTACGGTGTCATCCTTTTTTAAACACCGATATTCTGCTTTGCAATACTTCACCCCAAAATCTCACAGGCCATAATATTCCTAACCTCAGAGTCAGTTCGAGGGGATGCAGTTCTTAAAATGAGCCTCTGTTAAAATTCCTTGCAACTGGATCTCAGTGTTTGGCAGTATCAGCAATAACCATTAAACCCAGCCAAAAACGTTCTGACAGAAATCTGGGGGTTTGACCAGAGTGAAATATTTGTGAGACATGTGCAGTTTTCTTTTAAAGGAGCTTTCCTTGGAGAGAGAACTTCTCCTGATTGCTTTTGGTTTACAAAAACAAGAAGTTGACATTTTCTGCAGGAAGTACAGCATTTTCTGATTAGCTCTAATAGCCACTTTTGGGAGCTGCTGCAATTTATCCCAGCATTTGAAGTAGCTGAGTGTCATTAATTGCTATTCACCAGGGTATTCAAGGCACTTGGTACCTGGTAAAGATGGGAGCTAGAAATCAAACTGCAGGCCAGGGCTGAGCAAAACACTTCAGCACACGAATGAGGGCTGAGCTGAACACAAATTCTGCAAATTGTTGGCCTGGAATTGTGTTTTATAAAGGCTGGAAGATGTGGCAAACCAAGGGTTGATTTAAGCATCTGATAGCAAACCATGTGCCCATTATTTGAATTTGTAGTTTCAGAAGCAAGGAACCATTCTCATATATAAAGTTTTCTGTTGTAAAGTTTTCCAATTTTTTCCCTGTATCACTCTCTTTTCCTTTCTCATGTTTCTTAAAAATGCTTCTCTGAACTAAATGTATCTCAACCTTATATTAAGAACACATGATCCTGTTACACTGATAAACCAGATCTTGATAATGCCCAAGCTGCAGTAATATGTAATTCTTGTCAAAAGAGTCACTTATTTAATTTCCCTTCCTCAGAGATGTGCTCTCTAAGTCAGTTTCTGATGGAAACAAATGAAGGCAATGATTTGCCTTGAATAATAAAGCACTTGCAGCTGTTTGCAGCATTTAGAATGATGGCTTATCATTAGCAGAAACCCTTAGATATTCCATGCCTTGCAGGTAGGACACCAGGTCTGTGTCATTTACCTCACTCTCTCATCATTTTCCAATAACAAGAACATCAAGGATGCAGCACACACATCACCTGCCCAGGAGTCTGGATTTGCTTTAGATACTGACCTCTGAATAAGTCCCCTCTTCCCCCCAAATGTCAATAGGAAAGGTTTTCTTAGGCTTGAATCGTGGAATCTATAGAGCAGGTTTCCCTTCTGGGTCTGTGGTGGGAGCTGCTCCGTGGCTGGACAGAGGTAAATGGTAAATGCTAAATCCAGCAAGGATTTTAATAGCAATTGTACACTCAGGTGTCCCCCAAGCTTTGAACACCAACTCTCAGGTTTGTCTCTCTTTGCTCTCCAGCAGTCCCAGGGAGGTGAAACCCACACACAAATTCCTGTGCAGAGTGAGCACAAAACAGCAGAACACTGTGGGAATGGCTGTGGGGCTGTGCCAGGCAGCTGATACAGGAGCTGGGAGCAGCTTTTACACTGTACTCATACAGCAAGCAACTCAGCTTCATTCAAAATAGATCAACTCGTCACAGAGAACAGGAGAATAAATTGCACAGGAACGAGTGAGGGATTTTCAAGGGAGTTAATGCACTCTAAAACACCACAAAGCTCCTGTATAACTAGAAAGGATGAATTTTTAGCAGTATAATCTACAATTTAGAAAGTTCAAATAATTACACATGAATAGCTAAAATATTCATTAAGGGAAAATCCCTTTACTTTCTACAATAGCTTTAGTTTTTCAGCTATTCTACAAACACAGCCAGGTGAACCAGTTACTTGTCACCACCATTCAAATCACTGGTGATCTGTTAAGAAATAAAAACCCCATCCAGTTATTAGAGTTTCACATGGCTGTGACTTTGAGTCAGCTTTTTCTCTAGCTGCACCTTCACAAGTCACAACTCCAGAGCAAAGTTAGTACTAGATCAGTTACTATAATTAACAAGATCAATAATAGGCTAACAAGAATGCTTTTTTCCTCCTGGGATAAGCTGTGCTGCATTTACATAGCCCTAAACTCTAACAGGGCCACAGCTGAACATTAACATCAGGATGGCTTGGGGCACCAGGGCAGGCACAGAAGAACTTTTCTGCCAATACTCAACAGGATTCCCTTTCCCATCCCAGTCTGACATCCCAGTCCTGCTTAGGATGGACATTATCAGAGCACAAAACCTAACAGGGCCTGTACTCCCAGCCCTCCCTGTGGCCTCCCCCAGCCGTGCCCTGCTCTCTGAAATGCCACCAGCCCATCCCAGCACACTTCAGAAGGGGCTGTACCTACTGCTGCTTTTAGCAGCATGGTAACTACGCTTGGTTCTTGTGTCCCTGAGCATCCTGCTCAGCTTTCTCTTGTCCTGTCCTCTGTTAATTTTGGCTAAAGCACTGCTGCCTTTAATTTCCTCATGCCCATGGAAGGATATTCCCAATTCCTCTGCTCCTACTCATTCACCCTTCCAGGACCCTGCTCCTTCCTAGCAGCAGTACCCTGGCAGACACCACAGAGGACACCTGACTGTCCCTCCAGTCCCAGGCCTGTCCCACCTGTCTGGAGGCTCCTCAAGCCAATTCTACATTTTCTGCACCTCTGGGCATCATCACCCAAACCCACAGCTGCTCTCTGCCTGAAGAGCTGGGCAAGAAGGAGGGTAACTGCCCAACCTCCTCCTTGGCAGGGAGAGGATCTGCTGAGGGCAGGAGCAGCTCTGGACAGACACAAGCAGTTTTCCCAGACAGATCAGCCTGGGGAAGTGCCAGTAGACACCAAGGAGCGACCATGTGCAGACAGCATGACACTGCTGTCCCCTGGGGAAAGGCTGACAGTGGTAATCAGGAGATTTCTTGGCTTTATTTGCACCTTCAGTCAGGGCATGGGAGAAAATCTGGGAGCTGGTGTGTAATATGAGTGGAGGGAATGGCTCCTCTCCTTTGCACAGTGATGGGAAACAGCCACAGTCATACAAGGAGGTGAGAGAAACCCATTTACACCACCCACACCACAGTCCTTCCTTTGTTCCCCCCTGAAGGAACACAAAATCCTGGAACACCAGTGCTTGAGAAGTCACCTAATATGTGTCCTCAGCCCCCAAATCAACGTCAAATCTATTCCTAGCAGATGTTTCTTCATCCCAGCCTTTAAAAGCTCTGAGGGTGGAGGCATTTATCATCCTTCATGCTTAGACTATACATGAAAGTTTAGAGATTTTAGGTAACAGCATGCAAGCTGCTACAGCAAGTTTTGCAAGCCTGTGCACAGGGCTATTATCACATTCCAGTAATATTGGCCTTCCCTTTTGCTGTGGGTTGCTGAACTAATATGAAATTCTGATTGAATATGTGCTGCCAGTGGAAAAGCTGGAAATCAGTAAACACACTAAGAGCAGGCTGCCTCTGCAAGAGCAGCAGGCAAAGGACTGCCACAGGGAAAGAGAAAAGCTTGAAGAGAAGCACCAGGGTGAATAAACTCTGCTAAGCCCTCTGGAATTGCTGTGGGAAAGTCTGCCCTTCCTCACAGGGATCCCTGCAGTAGTTTGAAGCCAGTGGGTAACATATCACCTAATGGCTATTGCAGTGAGGGCAGAAAGGAGAAGAAAGGCAGAGAGGAAGAGATTATTTTGGAAGCTTTGCTCTCCCTAGCAAGGGTTTTCTTCTTCATGGAAAGTATTGCATCATCTTGGGTTTCTTACACTACTGGAGCTTTCTGCACAACTTTTCAGATTGTAGTTTGGGTTTATTCCATGTCTTTGACACGACCTTGGGGGCTGCCATTCTGCAGCAACCTGGTTTTGGGAATTGGCTTGGCTGAAGTTTGCCATCTGCAAGGCATTTCTCGATTTCCTTCCACCAGCCTTCCCCGACTGTGTGCTGAGGTTACTTACCAAACACATGCAAGTTTTATGCAAGTCCTCTCATAGTTACCTTGCAGCAAAAAGCCCAAAGGCTTTTCTCTTGCATTAAAGCTCTGCTGAGAACATTTTCTGTGCTCTGAGGTGCAAAAGCATCACTTCCATGAGGAGAAATGAGAGCTCATGGGCTGTGCTGCCCCATCCCTGGGCAGCCACACAAGCTCACTGTGCCAGGGGAATCAGCATTAATTATAGACCACAGCCCTGCTCTCACCCAGGGCAGGACACCCCAGCTCGTGCTCAGTTTATCCTGACTAAGAGCACCTTTCAAATTAATGCTGCAGACATGAATTGTGCATCTCCTCCCCGTCCTCCACCAGTGCTTTGGGTGTTCCCTCCAAGCACAGACACATCCCATAGGACTGTCTGTTGAAAATCTCTAATTTTCCTGAACCAATGCAGCAACCATCAGCCAGAAGTAGCAGGGTGGAGAACAGCCCTGTGTTTGTCTCACTGCAGGCACAGCACAGCAGGGCAGAATTCCATCCTTTAAAGACAATAAAACCATTATGTGGGCAGGAGTTCAGGATATACTGGAAAATAACCACATGGAGAAAACATAGTTCATGGGCTGCATTTGTAAACATTTGCTGGCATCTAGAACCCAGTCAAGGCTCATCACAATTCATGCAGTCACGCCAGGAGCTAATCATCAGCCTCACTATTATTTTTAGTGGTTCCCAAGTGATGACTGTGCATGAGCAACATAGAAATAAAGTTCTGAATTATTTATGGTGCTCAAAAAACACCTCAACAAAAATGCTGGCCCTTCTTGTGTTCCTGCTGGCTCCTGGATTGGGAGCAGAGAGTGGAAATTAGGATTAGGAGCAGCAAGTGGAAAGAGTCAGGACAGAGGTTATGATCCAATTTTCTTTTTTAGCAGCCCCCTTGGTTTTGAATTATATTTTGTTTTTTGCACATCAAGATTCACACACCAGGCTTCAGGAGATCTGCACTCAATTTCCAGTTCTTCTACAAATCTAATGCAGCTGTGACCAGGACATTCTATTTCTCTATGACTCAGTTTGCCATATATGAGAAAGAAGCTAATTTTCAAAATATATCACTAAGAATAAATGAAGAACATTTTAATTGCCTGGATATTATTGTGCTGGTCTGTGTGAGCAGAGAAATAGCTCAAGACAGTGTTCATGTAGAAAAGGTTGTAAGACAAACCAGCTTTCTAGAACAAAACAAGCAAATGTAATTTCAAATCAGAAATGGTTTTTATATTTATTTAATTATCTTGCCATCAATGCTTTAACTATTTTTTCCCCCCAGAGGGAGGATGTTCAGTTTTCTGGAGTGATTCTACAGATGCCTCTTTTAAGCCTTAATTTCTCAGAATGAACCAGCCAATTTCAGGACTAAATAATATGGTTAGAATTGTCATTCATTCAAAAAAGCAATTTAATTTTGCTCAGGACCTACCCCTCGGGTTTGAATTCAAATTAAGACAGGCCACAGATTCTGAATGTAGTTATTGCTAAAATGGAAGAGATCTTGCTGCACATAAGAGACATGTGGACTCTTACCATGCCAAAAATTCCTGTCAGATAGAGAGTACTTGAAACACAATCCTCATTAAGATGGATCACGGCATCCATGTTCTGGAAACACAAAGAATAGAGACTAATGGATTAATCCATGGAGAGTGCCACAATGATCTGTACCTTGTCCTTGGCAGAACAGCCTTCCCACAATCCTCCTTCCTTCATTCAGCCTCTAACAAACAAGATGCTCTAGCTGAAACGAATTCCCTGAAATCCAAGCATCCCAAAATCCTGAGCCTGTTTCCACCCAGCAGTATGGTGTGACACAGGTAATGACACTTTTGACTTTGCTCCAGTAAATCCAAAACTGACTTATCTTTTAATACCTTCCTGTAAGAAAATGTACCTCTGAAAAATATGTTTCCAATATCTATATTAGGCATATTTTAATAAAAGTACAGCATAAGAATAAAAAGCCTGCACCAATGAAAAGACTCAGTTGCATAATATTAAACATCTGTGATTAGGTGGAATCAAATTTCATTCTTTCCAACTGTAGTGGTATTTAAAAAAATAATTTCAAGTGATAGCATTTATCATCATGTTCCTTTCTGAAAGGAGAATACCCTGGCTGGTTCACTATATTTTAAAGCTCCTGTGATAAAGACAGGAATTAGACATTTGCATGTGAAAAGTTCTGCAAAGGAATGCTCTTACTTATGCCAATAATTCTGTGATTGTCAGCCCAGTGACCTGTGAATAGGCATTATACACATCTCTACTACCTCAACAATCATCTGTCTTAAATATACCCATCATAGACACTAACTATATTTAGAGATCAACTCCATAAAGATCACAAAAGGGATTAAAGAACCCAACATTTCAATGCCAGGTGAGTTGACACATTGATGTAGGGGATCACTTTTGGCCCAGTGCTCCATATTTCATTGCCCCTGACCTTGGAGGTAAAAGTCAATATCTGAGCTGCTCTGAAACTGGTATTTCATCCACGTTTCTGCTTCACTGCTGGAACACAGAATTACAGCACCATAAGGAATGGGGAGAGGTCACAGGGGTGGCAGGGATGCAGCATCAATCACAGGTGTCATCTGTGATATAAAGTTAACTGTTTCCAAGGAGAGAGGCTCCACAACTTCCCTCAAGACTTCCCCCCTGGCAAACTCTCCCCGCAAGGGATGCTTTTCCCCTGCCTAGCTTCAACTTGCTCTAATCACTTGTAATAGCTCCACATTTACTCATTCCTTTCTCCTTAACAAAAGCTCCATGCAAGTAGAGGTCTACGGGGGCTAAGCAGTACCTGTATTGTAACAAAAATTGCAATTTTAAAACAGCTATTCTGATTTCTTCTGCCCAAAAAAATAGTGAGCTATAGCAGTTAATTTTCAAAATACTAAGGGCAATGAAGAACAGTTCAAAGATTGCAGCACTACAAAGGAATGGGGCCTTCCAGTGCCTTGTCCGGCAGGAGGAACACAGAATTTATCGGAGCAAATGCAGCTTCAAGAGAAGAAATAAGCCCATAAAATCCTGTTGATTTCTCTGTAGAGGTGGAATTAATTAATTGCATCAAAAGGAATTGGAGTTTTTACCCCTCTTTCCTTGCCAGCAGAGACTTTTAAGAAGCCAGGCAGGAATGGTCAGCTGGATGTGGCCCTGCACAAATCCTGCCAACCTTTGCATCATTGCTGCTGCCACCAGGAGCCAGGGCTCTCTGGGAGGATGATACAGCACTGGGGCTTGGGGGTGCAGCTGTGGGAGAGGAGGGCTCTGCTCCACCACAGCATAAAGTCAAAAGGAACCGCAGTTCCTGGAGACTCAAGGTCCATCCAAATGACCCAACAAGATTTTGCCAGGATTTTTTTTATTACACTGTTCACACCTGTACATACAGATGATAAGTAAGATTTTACTGCGTGAGGCACCCAACATTACACCATTGCTCAAAGGCAAACACCAATTTTAAAAGAGATATTTTAACCCACCCTCTCATATTTATTTTTGAGAGAGTGAATTTTTGTGGAAGAAACTTCTGTGTGCAGCACAAGACAAGGAATCACAGCCCCAAACAGGGATTTCATCACTTAGAACTGCTCCACATGGCTGCCCATTCAATACATATAATTCATTATTAAATCCCAGCCTTGCTTGCTCACTGTCTTGTTCCTTGTATGGGTTGGATTTATCTTGAAATATTTTTAAATGGTCACTAGCAGCATTTAAATATGAACCTATAGAAGTTTGGTTATGCAAAGTTCAGTTAATAGCCCACATGTCTGTGTAATCTGAAGACCTAATTCCATTCCAAAACCTGTTTTGTATTTGACAGCAGGTCACAGCCACAGAGGTTGATGTAATACCAGCATAAAACAAAATACTGTGTGAATATTCTCCCTCCATTGAACTACTGGCAGACGAACTATTAATCCCATGATGAAATTAATGGGGCCCTTCTATCATTTTACAAAAAAACCAACCCAAACAGCCTTTTCTTTATGTTCATAATTTGCTTTCTTTTACATTTAATTAACAGTGCAGAATTATTATGTGTCTTGACTTGATCTGATACTACTCAACCCCCAAACAACCTTTTTAACATCTGGACCATTTATTCCCTTAATAGTGAATTTTCCTGAAAGAAGTTTCCAGTAGAGTTTTATAGATGTCATAGAAATTTCTGCATGAACTTGGAGAGCCAATACCAGAGCAAGTTAAAGAATGGGTAAAACTCATTTGGTTTCTGGTTTCTTTCATCACTCATTAACTCAAGGACAGGAGGATGGTTTAGCCTTGACAAACCCTCCCTGCAAAGACACTTGCAGCCCTCACTCTTCTGATACTCTCAGAAATGCTGAATCCAAGTGACTGGAAATAACCACCCCCTCAACAAAACTATAAATTCACAGAGAAAATGATGCATTGTACTTAGAAATTATTGTTGTATTTGTCTGTATACATACAAATGAACTTATAATCCACCATGCCAGAGGAAGACTGTCTAAAACAAAAACCTGAAGGCATTCCCCCAGCTTCTGTCCCTGTTAGTTACTGTTGCTTACACTGGAGCTGACACACTGAATGTTTGTCACACTTACACATATACCAGCATTGTTATCTTTAAAAAACAATGCAAAAAGTGGATAAAACTTAACCTCAACAAAGCACCTAATCAAAACCGTGAATTTCAGTGTAAATTGAAACAGACAATGCAGCTAAAATACTTAAGAAGATTGAGGTGTCCTACAAACACAGTATCTATAAATAATGGAGATAGATATATGTAAGGCAAAGTCAGAAATAATAAAGCCAAGACGCTTCTGAAATTAAAATTGAGAGAACTGGTGTAAGTTTGAGGAAAGTTCTTGCCAATTTCTGTCCATCTGTGGAATTCATTATGGGCAAAAATGCCTGAGATGCTCTACGTGTGATTGTGTGATGGGATGAGGGAGGTATTCTGGACCAGCAGCTCCTTAACGTGCCTGTATCACTGAACAATAAAGTGAAGTGATTCAAGGCATCTTGCTTACTTTTGGGTATACCTGGAAACACAGGAATCACCTGACAAAAGCCCCACATATTTCCCCACTGCTGAAATAAAGTTCCAGCATCACACTTCTAAGGTATCTGAAGTGCAGAGCAGGAGGCAGTGTTGTCTTCAGAGATGTAAAACATCAGAGGAACAGGAACTGAGGCTGACAGCTGGATTTGCTCAGTTTTCAGAACACTGGGGTGGAAACAAAGGGAATTAAGGGCCTGGAATTGCCTTTGATTGTTATTTTCCAAATAGAGCATGACAAAGTAACACAAAAGAGAAGAATCCTTTGGGATAGATGCAGCATTATCAGTTTCGGATCAAAGTTGTTGCATGGCTAAAATTAAATATATTCTTTCAAACTTATGGTCAATGAAAAGAGCTCAAACACCCTTTTTGTTGTAGGTGCTCTGCTCAGTTTTTTGTTCAGTAAAGTTGTACGGGTTCAGTGAGGATTTTCTAGCAACCTCATTGAGGGGTTATGGTGGTTTGAAAGCAAAACAAGTGAGAGGCTCCAAGTCAGAAATACAATTTGATAAGAAAAAGGAAAAAAAAGGGTAAAATAAAAGAAATGCAATAATACAAAAGACCACTGACAGAGTCAGAATACAACCTGAGTGGGATGATGGAAGCAGTGATCCCGTAG